>CM060962.1:165386693-165986693 GCA_030765045.1 Tenodera sinensis
TTGCTCAGAGCACAGCAAACAATTTGGTGCTGGCAGTATTCCGATCTGTGAAGACGTTACCCAAATAATAATCAGCTGAAACATAGTAACAGCAGTTTTGCACAGTAAATCAGGAACTAAGGCACAGTCTTCCATAGGCCTCTTTAATCAACAATTTTCATTAGGTTCTATTAACTTATATTTTTGGTGAAATCTATTTTTATATAACAATATTACATATATAAAATCTGGACAGTAGAAGGAATACGTTTCTCTCAATTGTTAGGAAGTAGATAGAAGAAAAATTAAAGGTATACAGCATACTAAGGTGAAATGCAACAAAAACAGCTAAAAATTCACATGGAGGTGTGTTCTTTGTATTTTAACACACAAAGTGTATCGTTTTTGTTTTTTTAATTATTTGAATATCTGGGTGTTGACACGGATTTACAAGCCATTAAACTAAATGTAGTGAAAAGGAATTTAGTAAGTGCCTGCTGTGACCTCAGATCAAATAAAAGCTTCAAGACAGGAAGAAACCATGACCTTCAGACAACCCTTCAAATAAAACATAAAATTTAAGCATGGTAACATTTGAATATCACTTAATTCATTTGTGGTTCCATATTTGCAAACATTTAATTTTACATAGTCTAAAATTAGATGTGCACTTGCGTATCTTGCTCTTGCAATAACCGAAAAAACAACAAAGCCATTCTCATTCTAGTCTCCCAATATATAGGAGTGATATATGTATTGATTCAAAGGAATTAAATAAGTGTCAAACATGAGTTATTCTCCATATATGAGGCCAACCAATGTTATTTGATTGTTCAAACACAAAAATCTGTTTACGAAAACTTTATGAGGTAGAATCAAAAATGGAACTTTTAATGTCATAGCCATTGCTATGAATTGTTTATTGATATTGAATTTTTCATTTCTGATTCTAGTTTAAAATGTGTTATTCTTCTCATTTTGTTGTGAAATTTACATCCTATTTTTAGTTGGTTGTGAACTTACACAAAACTTGTGTACAAAACACTTTCCTACGAAGCATTCAGTTAACATGATTGCAATATTACACCTTACAAGTCTCAAAATTTGAGTTGAGGTGTGATATAATTAAGTATAAGGGCATAGTAACATTCCTATTAACAGAATTAGTAACCAATACAAAACCCATTATTATTATTATTATTATTATTATTATTATTATTATTATTATTATTATTATTATTATTATTATTATTATTATTATTATTATTATTATTATTATTATTATTATTATTATTATTATTATTATTATTATTATTATTATTATTATTATTATTATTATTATTATTATTATTATTATTATTATTATTATTATTATTATTATTATTATTATTATTATTATTATTATTATTATTATTATTATTATTATTATTATTATTATTATTATTATTATTATTATTATTATTATTATTATTATTATTATTATTATTATTATTATTATTATTATTATTATTATTATTATTATTATTATTATTATTGTTATTGTCACCGCGCCCGATGCATCTAATTGCCGACAACAGCAGTGTCACCCATCGCATTATTGTCGGCGCTACCGCAAAGGAGCCGAAGGAAAGAGACAGAGAATGGCCGCATTGTTGGGGCGCTTGCCGAAAGAGAGAAAAGGATAGAGGCTACTGGAATCTTCTACTTTGTATATCTCGCCGCAATAAGTGAACGTTCCTGAAGCTTCCAGAATAGTGCCTGGGAGATATAAATAGCGGTAAAGTGTGAGAAGAGGCAGTCAGACGTATGTGAAGGTTGAGTAGTCGTGCCGACGGAGACGGATAGACGATGTGGAGAGTTGTGCCGACGGAGAAGAGCTAGTTCTTTGTGTTACGAATTCGGAGCCGTGCTGTTGGAGAATCGGAAAAGACTTTCTTGTTGTTGCAACGAGTGTACAAAGTTACTGTTTACGGAAATAAAAGTGTTTCTTTATCTCGACTACATCTGTCTACTTTACACACCCACCCAAAAGTTACATTATTATTATTATTATTATTATTATTATTATTATTATTATTATTATTATTATTATTATTATTATTATTATTATTATTATTATTATTATTATTATTATTATTATTATTATTATTATTATTATTATTATTATTATTATTATTATTATTATTATTATTATTATTATTATTATTATTATTATTATTATTATTATTATTATTATTATTATTATTATTATTATTATTATTATTATTATTATTATTATTATTATTATTGTTGTTGTTGTTGTTGTTGTTGTCATCATTATCATTATTATCATTCCGGACTACCCTACATCATGGACTTGGTGAGGGAGCGATCCCGAACCATGCACACCAAACTGAGTTCCCACACCAACCAACTGGTGCGGGCGCTAGGTCAATACGACCACAGAGCACCCCGTAGAAGGAGAAATTACCACCTTCCTATGGACGCCCTTGGGTAATGGTAATGTCACTCCCATCGTCTAACACATTCTTACCCCAACACCTATTCCTTCCCCCTTCCTGCATCCAAACTTAGGTATGCAGGAAAAAACCATTGCCCACAGACACAAAAGCTTGAAAAAATTGAACCACCTTCTATACTGCACACATAAAGTCGCACTAAGCGGCTAGGTGCTGTGCAGATAAACATACCGTAAAGGAGAACCTGTACGACCTGTTCTCGAGTGCTGGAATGCTGGAATGCTGTTCAACAAGTAGGCCGGACATATCGCAAACGTCTGCTATAAGGCACCCACGAGCATCGTCAGTGTCGGAGTCCCAAAGGATATTTTTCACATTCAGATCGCCCAGAAAGAGGTGCGGTGGCGGAATCTGTGCCGAAAGAGCCCGAAGATCGTTTTGCTGTAAGACACTGACCGATGCAGATAGACATTGCAAACAGACAGGCTCAGGCCCTGCAGCTGTACACGCACCGCCAAAGCTTGCAACGGTGTGTTAAGCGGGATGCTGGTGGCAGAGATGTCATGCACCACCAGAGTAGCAACACCGCCGCTTGCTCGTCGATCAGCTGCAGAGTCATGTCTAAATGAGGAAAAACCACGAAGATGTAATGCGCGATTAGGCTGCAAATTGGTATTTTGTAGACAGACGATTGATGAAGAACGTTGAAAGACTAAGTGCTGTATGTCCGGAGCACGTGCCCGGAATCCATTAACATTCCACTGGATTATTTCCATAGTAAAGAGAGATTACTGGCCAGTCTTTATCTGTTTCTTCTTCATTTTTACCTTGGCGCACCTGGAACCGAAGATACGATTTTCGCCGTTCTCAGGCGACTCCTCTGATGTCCGGAAGTCTGAAGATCCCCTCTGGCTCGCGGAGCGTGAGCGGTAATTCATCGAGGACGTGCGGCTGCTCGCTCGAACAGTAGGCCTGGAACGTGGTCTATCGACAGGAGTGGTTGCGGTTGTGGATGACTCGGGAGCTGGCATCTACACTGCTGTAGATGTCGCTGCAGGTGTACTACGATGCTGTGGAGGGGTGTTCGCTGGCCAGTCGGTTTGGGTGGAGGCATCTGAAACGAACACGTGTTGCAAACCGATAGTGGCCACAGAAGTGCGTTGCGCAGCTGACGCACATTTTTTTTTTTTTTTTTTTATTTTTTAAAATGTTTTTTTAAAACTTAACTTAAATGTAAAGGTTATTCTGTGAGGTCACTTTTTATTTGGTTTAAGGGTGCTAATTTGGTCCGGTACCGCTTTACGCACCCGGAGGTTTGTGAGTGAATATTAATGAAAAAGTGGTGGAAATGGTAGGTCTCCTGCCATGATCAACGCCCTGACAGGGACCTCCGGCATGTGGTGTAATGTTGTGCTGTTCTTGACAGCGGTGTTCTGGTGGCTTCTCTCGGTCCCGAATTGGATCTTCTGGTAGCTGTGTAGTCCCTGTAGGGAGGTCTTTGGGAGGTGTGAGTAAAGGGGCGGTGTGGTGGCGGGGAGGGAGTGCGTGATGTGCTGGCTGTTGCTCTGGAAGGTGAGGCTGCGCTGGAATAGCGCTCTTCTCTGTTGTTGATGGCGGTGATAATAGTGCTCGTGTGCCCACTTAGCAGCTCGCTGAGTTGCTTGTGGGTGGTGATGGTCCTGGTGGTGTTAATGTAGCAACGCCGGCATGGCATGAGACGGGCGCCCCGGCTTTCCTCCACTCTGAGCACCTGTCCGAGGACCGGTAACCCATCACGAAGGGCAGCGCGGAAGTGCGCCTCGTCCAGCAACACCAGTCTGACCAGTGGTGACGGCCCCCTAGCGGTGTGAATCCTCTCCACACGGGTCGCAGATGGCCATAGTTGTTGAACGGCGCTGAGGAGCAGTGAGTCCGGGATTTGCCTATGAACTCCCCGGACTACTGCATTAAAGCTGTGTAGGGTGCGGCTGTGTTCCGTTTGTGCGTCTGGTATTTGTGGCTGTCGAGAGGTGTGTGGAAGTTGGTCGGTAGTATTTTCTGGCTGTGTTGCGGCAGGTGTTGGCTCGTTTTCCGGTGGTGGTGGCGTCGTTTGTTCGGCGTTTTGTGTTGCTGGCTGTGATACGGCTGGTGATGGTGGTGGTGGAGAATTATCTCCTGTCCTCTCCTCTTCTACGTCGCTGGTTCTAGAAGAAGCGCGGTTTGCGGCCAGGGTTTTCCCCCCCGGGGGCTTACCGGCATATGCTGTCTTCTTTTTGCTGCCCTTTCCCATGTTGAGACGATTCGTCGTGTTACGTGGGTGACGGCTGTGAGGCGACTGACCCACAACTTGCTGTGTAAGCAGCTTTAAGCTGCTCGAAGCGCCACAGCGCTTCCGGAAATGTTAGACGTTCCTTAACGCGAAACTCCTGTATGCTCTTTTCATCGCAAAACTGCGGAAACTGACGCGAGCTAGATGGATGTTTCCCTCCACAGTTCACGCAGCAAGGGACCCAGAAACAGGCGGTGTCCTCATGTGCTGCTAACCCACAACGCTCACAAATAGCAGGTTGCGCGCATGAAACCTCTGGCACTGAAAACAGCGCATGGGGTTCGGGACATACGGGCGTACTGCGACGCTCTCGTACCCACAGAATATATATTCTGGTAAAGTAGTTCCCTTGAAGTTGAGAAACACCGTTCATAAGGGAACCTGTTTTCCATCCTGCATTTATGTTAGACGGTACGCCTGAGTTACTCTTTGATCGGAGAGGCAGGTGACAATATCCTCCGTTGACAAATCGTCCAGGCTGGAGGCAGTAACAACTCCCCTACACAAGTTTAATGATTTGTGTGGGGCTACCCGGACTGGTAGGAGCCCAACAAACCCGCTTTTAGTAACTTTTTGGATTGTTCAGCAGTAGACGTCTCGAGCAAAAGCGTACCGTCTGTTAGTCCCTTTGCGTTTTTAACCGAGCCACAGATCCTATGGACTTCGCGTTCAATATTGAACGGGTTTAGGTCCTTCATTGTTTTCCCTTCACATGCTAAGGTCATCACCAAGAAAACGTCAGTAAAGGGGGTTTTGCGCGGATGCATGATTGATTGGACCCTTTTCCGGAACCATCGGTGTCAGCCTGCCATCCGAGGGTCAAAGTACAAAAATACACCAAATCTCCACGTCTCCATGGCGACCCCTCCATGACTGATCTCAAAGCGTACTGCGGAGGGACTACCCTCCGATCTCCACTGCGTGTCCACATGGGTAAACCGTTCACCACGCACGCCCCGACTTTATTCCCTCACCACAGGAATAACCGCCTGTGGCTCCCCACTTTAGGCCACGCTGCCTCAACGGAGTCAACGTGGATTCAGGGGACTTGTGGCTGATTACACAGGGCTTCCGTCAGCGGTAAAAAGTCCGGCCGGTGATACTAACCCAACGGCACACGGCCGTCGGAGAATTAACACAGGCAGGGTCCTCAGAGAGCTACGTGAGTGTACATGACGGTATGGACGGATTCAGCACCCAAGGCCACACATGGGGGCACTGTGAAGGGTCCATCCAACCATGAGGCTTCCGAAGAGCACACAAGTCGGGGGCCGCGCTGAAACCGTGGGACAGGGCCACGGAGATAGGAAAGATCCCTTCTAATGAGACAGGAATTATAAAACTAACACCTTACAAACTAAGAATCATAATAAGCTTAGAAGAGGAAGAGGGGAATGAAGAGTAGCAACATAAGCAGCTACACGTGGCATCAGTTGATAGGCATGGAAGGGGTGAAATGATAGTGAGCGGCTGGGGACCCCGGGTGCACCTAACCCGTACCTACCATAATAGGCCCCTGAAGGGTTACACGAGATGTTACCTCGGTACATACCATGAGTTAAGTGCAAACACCAGTTACTTCCAGCTGACGGCAGATGCCGTTGAACCAAGCTTTGTTTCGGAACATGCTGCTGCAGAGTGGCGTGAATTCAAATCATATTTAGTGGGTGAGAGGGTGAGTGAGTGAGTGAGTGAGTGAGAGAGAGAGTGAGTGAGTGAATGAGTGAGTGAGTGAGTGAGTGAGTGAGTGAGTGAGTGAGTGAGTGAGTGAGTGAGTGAGTGAGTGAGTGGAGTTTAAGGGCACGTTGACAACAAGGGCATTTTGGCCCACAATATTTAGGAAAGTTGATTAAAGCGATTATGTGCCACAAAATTATAATGAACAGCAATTTTGCAATCTGCTTGAGGAAAATGGCAGGGCTTGTAGTACATCTCTCATATCCAATAACACTGCATG
Source organism: Tenodera sinensis (assembly GCA_030765045.1). Taxonomy (NCBI): domain Eukaryota; kingdom Metazoa; phylum Arthropoda; class Insecta; order Mantodea; family Mantidae; genus Tenodera; species Tenodera sinensis. The sequence continues at coordinate 165,393,397 of CM060962.1, forward strand.
TGCCCCAGGCAAACTGGGCGATTTACAAAGTGGCATTTGTAGTTTCTGATCTCACCATCCAGCAGAGGCGAAGTAGTTTCCGCGAATTTTGATAATTTTGGCCGCCTCAACCAGCTTCAAGCCTTTTTTTCGGACTAACATTTACTGTGGCTTTGTTGCTTATTCCATCTCCTCTGTTTTCATTTTGCAGTCATTGACCACACTATTTAAAATGATTGTGTATTGTTTGGGGAATGTACTATCAAATAGGGACATTTCCCAACAGGAAATGTAGAAGATAAGCAGTTACAAATGCATCTATGCATAGCTCTGGTAATGATTCGTTGTTTTGTAATTTATAGGGTATAAGCCCGCCGAGCAGCCCACGCACCACGGGGCTGCTTATCTCACAGGCGTCCCCCTTCCCCCGTCAAAGATAGTGCTCGTAGGTCTAATGGGTGTGGCACAGGTATCCTCTCGGAAGGAGGATAGCGGCCGCCCAAATGCCACCTAGCGTCGAGAACAAGTTACCACGCCCAAGCATTCGCGGCATCTGTCCGGCACCGCCAACACCACTCGCCTGAAACCACACCTGAAGGATGGTAGGGAAATGGAATGAAGGGAAATGATGGAAATGAAACCGTGGTATGAAAGATTGCACCACAGCAATCCCCTAAGTGACATGGGGAAACCATGGAAAAACCCATGTCAGAGTGCGCAGCCACGGGGGTCGAACCCGCAAGCTCCCGAATACGGGCTACAGAAGTTACCGCCTGAGCCATCCCGCTCGGCTATTTTGTAATTCAGTTAGCACTCATGCAGATTAATCAAAATAAAAGATACAAGAGCACTTGTAAGCTAACATAATTTATACGAGTGTTATATACATAAGAGAAGTTTGTCCTTTCTCGAGTTTGACAAGCTATGCATGTCAGATCCTTGACGTAAGAGCTTGAGCTTATCTTATCTTATTTTACGATAGAGTGCCAAAATCGCTTTGTTATCAGAATCTACCATAACAAAGCTTCCCGGAGTAACTTCTTCAGAGGGTGTTCATATCTTCATGCTTGTTGCTTGTTTATGATGCTAGTATATTTCTTTTCCAAAAGATTCCCTAATTACGAGCATTTTGCAACATTTTATTTGACTTTTGTTTTGAAAATATGGCAATATATTGTCTATTTGTGTTCATATCTTCATGCTTGTTGCTTGTTTATGATGCTAGTATATTTCTTTTCCAAAAGATTCCCTAATTACGAGCATTTTGCAACATTTTATTTGACTTTTGTTTTGAAAATATGGCAATATATTGTCTATTTTACTACTCCTTATAGTTTTATTACTACTAAGCTGGAGAAATGAACCAGGTGTCTCACATTCATTATTTAGTTTTTCAAACAGACAATACTAAGACCCAGAGAGCTGAGCAGCTGATTTTACAACGTAAATAACATTATTTAAGACATCCTGCGGGTAATTCATACTCAGTTTCCTTGTAATTGGTTTCTTTTTCAAACATCCTGGATGAAGAGTAGTGGACGTGTTTGGACGTAGTTTCGGCGTGTTGTATCCCATTAGTGTTCTCTATCAAACGTTGTAGTAGTAGTAGTAGTAGTAGTAGTAGTAGTAGTAGTAGTAGTAGTAGTAGTAGTAGTAGTAGTAGTAGTAGTAGTAGTAGTAGTAGTAGTAGTAGTAGTAGTAGTAGTAGTAGTAGTAGTAGTAGTAGTAGTAGTAGTAGTAGTAGTAGTAGTAGTAGTAGTAGTAGTAGTAGTAGTAGTAGTAGTAGTAGTAGTAGTAGTAGTAGTAGTAGTAGTAGTAGTAGTAGTAGTAGTAGTAGTAGTAGTAGTAGTAGTAGTAGTAGTAGTAGTAGTAGTAGTAGTAGTAGTAGTAGTAGTAGTAGTAGTAGTAGTAGTAGTAGTAGTAGTAGTAGTAGTAGTAGTAGTAGTAGTAGTAGTAGTAGTAGTAGTAGTAGTAGTAGTAGTAGTAGTAGTAGTAGTAGTAGTAGTAGTAGTAGTAGTAGTAGTAGTAGTAGTAGTAGTAGTAGTAGTAGTAGTAGTAGTAGTAGTAGTAGTAGTAGTAGTAGTAGTAGTAGTAGTAGTAGTAGTAGTAGTAGTAGTAGTAGTAGTAGTAGTAGTAGTAGTAGTAGTAGTAGTAGTAGTAGTAGTAGTAGTAGTAGTAGTAGTAGTAGTAGTAGTAGTAGTAGTAGTAGTAGTAGTAGTAGTAGTAGTAGTAGTAGTAGTAGTAGTAGTAGTAGTAGTAGTAGTAGTAGTAGTAGTAGTAGTAGTAGTAGTAGTAGTAGTAGTAGTAGTAGTAGTAGTAGTAGTAGTAGTAGTAGTAGTAGTAGTAGTAGTAGTAGTAGTAGTAGTAGTAGTAGTAGTAGTAGTAGTAGTAGTAGTAGTAGTAGTAGTAGTAGTAGTAGTAGTAGTAGTAGTAGTAGTAGTAGTAGTAGTAGTAGTAGTAGTAGTAGTAGTAGTAGTAGTAGTAGTAGTAGTAGTAGTAGTAGTAGTAGTAGTAGTAGTAGTAGTAGTAGTAGTAGTAGTAGTAGTAGTAGTAGTAGTAGTAGTAGTAGTAGTAGTAGTAGTAGTAGTAGTAGTAGTAGTAGTAGTAGTAGTAGTAGTAGTAGTAGTAGTAGTAGTAGTAGTAGTAGTAGTAGTAGTAGTAGTAGTAGTAGTAGTAGTAGTAGTAGTAGTAGTAGTAGTAGTAGTAGTAGTAGTAGTAGTAGTAGTAGTAGTAGTAGTAGTAGTAGTAGTAGTAGTAGTAGTAGTAGTAGTAGTAGTAGTAGTAGTAGTAGTAGTAGTAGTAGTAGTAGTAGTAGTAGTAGTAGTAGTAGTAGTAGTAGTAGTAGTAGTAGTAGTAGTAGTAGTAGTAGTAGTAGTAGTAGTAGTAGTAGTAGTAGTAGTAGTAGTAGTAGTAGTAGTAGTAGTAGTAGTAGTAGTAGTAGTAGTAGTAGTAGTAGTAGTAGTAGTAGTAGTAGTAGTAGTAGTAGTAGTAGTAGTAGTAGTAGTAGTAGTAGTAGTAGTAGTAGTAGTAGTAGTAGTAGTAGTAGTAGTAGTAGTAGTAGTAGTAGTAGTAGTAGTAGTAGTAGTAGTAGTAGTAGTAGTAGTAGTAGTAGTAGTAGTAGTAGTAGTAGTAGTAGTAGTAGTAGTAGTAGTAGTAGTAGTAGTAGTAGTAGTAGTAGTAGTAGTAGTAGTAGTAGTAGTAGTAGTAGTAGTAGTAGTAGTAGTAGTAGTAGTAGTAGTAGTAGTAGTAGTAGTAGTAGTAGTAGTAGTAGTAGTAGTAGTAGTAGTAGTAGTAGTAGTAGTAGTAGTAGTAGTAGTAGTAGTAGTAGTAGTAGTAGTAGTAGTAGTAGTAGTAGTAGTAGTAGTAGTAGTAGTAGTAGTAGTAGTAGTAGTAGTAGTAGTAGTAGTAGTAGTAGTAGTAGTAGTAGTAGTAGTAGTAGTAGTAGTAGTAGTAGTAGTAGTAGTAGTAGTAGTAGTAGTAGTAGTAGTAGTAGTAGTAGTAGTAGTAGTAGTAGTAGTAGTAGTAGTAGTAGTAGTAGTAGTAGTAGTAGTAGTAGTAGTAGTAGTAGTAGTAGTAGTAGTAGTAGTAGTAGTAGTAGTAGTAGTAGTAGTAGTAGTAGTAGTAGTAGTAGTAGTAGTAGTAGTAGTAGTAGTAGTAGTAGTAGTAGTAGTAGTAGTAGTAGTAGTAGTAGTAGTAGTAGTAGTAGTAGTAGTAGTAGTAGTAGTAGTAGTAGTAGTAGTAGTAGTAGTAGTAGTAGTAGTAGTAGTAGTAGTAGTAGTAGTAGTAGTAGTAGTAGTAGTAGTAGTAGTAGTAGTAGTAGTAGTAGTAGTAGTAGTAGTAGTAGTAGTAGTAGTAGTAGTAGTAGTAGTAGTAGTAGTAGTAGTAGTAGTAGTAGTAGTAGTAGTAGTAGTAGTAGTAGTAGTAGTAGTAGTAGTAGTAGTAGTAGTAGTAGTAGTAGTAGTAGTAGTAGTAGTAGTAGTAGTAGTAGTAGTAGTAGTAGTAGTAGTAGTAGTAGTAGTAGTAGTAGTAGTAGTAGTAGTAGTAGTAGTAGTAGTAGTAGTAGTAGTAGTAGTAGTAGTAGTAGTAGTAGTAGTAGTAGTAGTAGTAGTAGTAGTAGTAGTAGTAGTAGTAGTAGTAGTAGTAGTAGTAGTAGTAGTAGTAGTAGTAGTAGTAGTAGTAGTAGTAGTAGTAGTAGTAGTAGTAGTAGTAGTAGTAGTAGTAGTAGTAGTAGTAGTAGTAGTAGTAGTAGTAGTAGTAGTAGTAGTAGTAGTAGTAGTAGTAGTAGTAGTAGTAGTAGTAGTAGTAGTAGTAGTAGTAGTAGTAGTAGTAGTAGTAGTAGTAGTAGTAGTAGTAGTAGTAGTAGTAGTAGTAGTAGTAGTAGTAGTAGTAGTAGTAGTAGTAGTAGTAGTAGTAGTAGTAGTAGTAGTAGTAGTAGTAGTAGTAGTAGTAGTAGTAGTAGTAGTAGTAGTAGTAGTAGTAGTAGTAGTAGTAGTAGTAGTAGTAGTAGTAGTAGTAGTAGTAGTAGTAGTAGTAGTAGTAGTAGTAGTAGTAGTAGTAGTAGTAGTAGTAGTAGTAGTAGTAGTAGTAGTAGTAGTAGTAGTAGTAGTAGTAGTAGTAGTAGTAGTAGTAGTAGTAGTAGTAGTAGTAGTAGTAGTAGTAGTAGTAGTAGTAGTAGTAGTAGTAGTAGTAGTAGTAGTAGTAGTAGTAGTAGTAGTAGTAGTAGTAGTAGTAGTAGTAGTAGTAGTAGTAGTAGTAGTAGTAGTAGTAGTAGTAGTAGTAGTAGTAGTAGTAGTAGTAGTAGTAGTAGTAGTAGTAGTAGTAGTAGTAGTAGTAGTAGTAGTAGTAGTAGTAGTAGTAGTAGTAGTAGTAGTAGTAGTAGTAGTAGTAGTAGTAGTAGTAGTAGTAGTAGTAGTAGTAGTAGTAGTAGTAGTAGTAGTAGTAGTAGTAGTAGTAGTAGTAGTAGTAGTAGTAGTAGTAGTAGTAGTAGTAGTAGTAGTAGTAGTAGTAGTAGTAGTAGTAGTAGTAGTAGTAGTAGTAGTAGTAGTAGTAGTAGTAGTAGTAGTAGTAGTAGTAGTAGTAGTAGTAGTAGTAGTAGTAGTAGTAGTAGTAGTAGTAGTAGTAGTAGTAGTAGTAGTAGTAGTAGTAGTAGTAGTAGTAGTAGTAGTAGTAGTAGTAGTAGTAGTAGTAGTAGTAGTAGTAGTAGTAGTAGTAGTAGTAGTAGTAGTAGTAGTAGTAGTAGTAGTAGTAGTAGTAGTAGTAGTAGTAGTAGTAGTAGTAGTAGTAGTAGTAGTAGTAGTAGTAGTAGTAGTAGTAGTAGTAGTAGTAGTAGTAGTAGTAGTAGTAGTAGTAGTAGTAGTAGTAGTAGTAGTAGTAGTAGTAGTAGTAGTAGTAGTAGTAGTAGTAGTAGTAGTAGTAGTAGTAGTAGTAGTAGTAGTAGTAGTAGTAGTAGTAGTAGTAGTAGTAGTAGTAGTAGTAGTAGTAGTAGTAGTAGTAGTAGTAGTAGTAGTAGTAGTAGTAGTAGTAGTAGTAGTAGTAGTAGTAGTAGTAGTAGTAGTAGTAGTAGTAGTAGTAGTAGTAGTAGTAGTAGTAGTAGTAGTAGTAGTAGTAGTAGTAGTAGTAGTAGTAGTAGTAGTAGTAGTAGTAGTAGTAGTAGTAGTAGTAGTAGTAGTAGTAGTAGTAGTAGTAGTAGTAGTAGTAGTAGTAGTAGTAGTAGTAGTAGTAGTAGTAGTAGTAGTAGTAGTAGTAGTAGTAGTAGTAGTAGTAGTAGTAGTAGTAGTAGTAGTAGTAGTAGTAGTAGTAGTAGTAGTAGTAGTAGTAGTAGTAGTAGTAGTAGTAGTAGTAGTAGTAGTAGTAGTAGTAGTAGTAGTAGTAGTAGTAGTAGTAGTAGTAGTAGTAGTAGTAGTAGTAGTAGTAGTAGTAGTAGTAGTAGTAGTAGTAGTAGTAGTAGTAGTAGTAGTAGTAGTAGTAGTAGTAGTAGTAGTAGTAGTAGTAGTAGTAGTAGTAGTAGTAGTAGTAGTAGTAGTAGTAGTAGTAGTAGTAGTAGTAGTAGTAGTAGTAGTAGTAGTAGTAGTAGTAGTAGTAGTAGTAGTAGTAGTAGTAGTAGTAGTAGTAGTAGTAGTAGTAGTAGTAGTAGTAGTAGTAGTAGTAGTAGTAGTAGTAGTAGTAGTAGTAGTAGTAGTAGTAGTAGTAGTAGTAGTAGTAGTAGTAGTAGTAGTAGTAGTAGTAGTAGTAGTAGTAGTAGTAGTAGTAGTAGTAGTAGTAGTAGTAGTAGTAGTAGTAGTAGTAGTAGTAGTAGTAGTAGTAGTAGTAGTAGTAGTAGTAGTAGTAGTAGTAGTAGTAGTAGTAGTAGTAGTAGTAGTAGTAGTAGTAGTAGTAGTAGTAGTAGTAGTAGTAGTAGTAGTAGTAGTAGTAGTAGTAGTAGTAGTAGTAGTAGTAGTAGTAGTAGTAGTAGTAGTAGTAGTAGTAGTAGTAGTAGTAGTAGTAGTAGTAGTAGTAGTAGTAGTAGTAGTAGTAGTAGTAGTAGTAGTAGTAGTAGTAGTAGTAGTAGTAGTAGTAGTAGTAGTAGTAGTAGTAGTAGTAGTAGTAGTAGTAGTAGTAGTAGTAGTAGTAGTAGTAGTAGTAGTAGTAGTAGTAGTAGTAGTAGTAGTAGTAGTAGTAGTAGTAGTAGTAGTAGTAGTAGTAGTAGTAGTAGTAGTAGTAGTAGTAGTAGTAGTAGTAGTAGTAGTAGTAGTAGTAGTAGTAGTAGTAGTAGTAGTAGTAGTAGTAGTAGTAGTAGTAGTAGTAGTAGTAGTAGTAGTAGTAGTAGTAGTAGTAGTAGTAGTAGTAGTAGTAGTAGTAGTAGTAGTAGTAGTAGTAGTAGTAGTAGTAGTAGTAGTAGTAGTAGTAGTAGTAGTAGTAGTAGTAGTAGTAGTAGTAGTAGTAGTAGTAGTAGTAGTAGTAGTAGTAGTAGTAGTAGTAGTAGTAGTAGTAGTAGTAGTAGTAGTAGTAGTAGTAGTAGTAGTAGTAGTAGTAGTAGTAGTAGTAGTAGTAGTAGTAGTAGTAGTAGTAGTAGTAGTAGTAGTAGTAGTAGTAGTAGTAGTAGTAGTAGTAGTAGTAGTAGTAGTAGTAGTAGTAGTAGTAGTAGTAGTAGTAGTAGTAGTAGTAGTAGTAGTAGTAGTAGTAGTAGTAGTAGTAGTAGTAGTAGTAGTAGTAGTAGTAGTAGTAGTAGTAGTAGTAGTAGTAGTAGTAGTAGTAGTAGTAGTAGTAGTAGTAGTAGTAGTAGTAGTAGTAGTAGTAGTAGTAGTAGTAGTAGTAGTAGTAGTAGTAGTAGTAGTAGTAGTAGTAGTAGTAGTAGTAGTAGTAGTAGTAGTAGTAGTAGTAGTAGTAGTAGTAGTAGTAGTAGTAGTAGTAGTAGTAGTAGTAGTAGTAGTAGTAGTAGTAGTAGTAGTAGTAGTAGTAGTAGTAGTAGTAGTAGTAGTAGTAGTAGTAGTAGTAGTAGTAGTAGTAGTAGTAGTAGTAGTAGTAGTAGTAGTAGTAGTAGTAGTAGTAGTAGTAGTAGTAGTAGTAGTAGTAGTAGTAGTAGTAGTAGTAGTAGTAGTAGTAGTAGTAGTAGTAGTAGTAGTAGTAGTAGTAGTAGTAGTAGTAGTAGTAGTAGTAGTAGTAGTAGTAGTAGTAGTAGTAGTAGTAGTAGTAGTAGTAGTAGTAGTAGTAGTAGTAGTAGTAGTAGTAGTAGTAGTAGTAGTAGTAGTAGTAGTAGTAGTAGTAGTAGTAGTAGTAGTAGTAGTAGTAGTAGTAGTAGTAGTAGTAGTAGTAGTAGTAGTAGTAGTAGTAGTAGTAGTAGTAGTAGTAGTAGTAGTAGTAGTAGTAGTAGTAGTAGTAGTAGTAGTAGTAGTAGTAGTAGTAGTAGTAGTAGTAGTAGTAGTAGTAGTAGTAGTAGTAGTAGTAGTAGTAGTAGTAGTAGTAGTAGTAGTAGTAGTAGTAGTAGTAGTAGTAGTAGTAGTAGTAGTAGTAGTAGTAGTAGTAGTAGTAGTAGTAGTAGTAGTAGTAGTAGTAGTAGTAGTAGTAGTAGTAGTAGTAGTAGTAGTAGTAGTAGTAGTAGTAGTAGTAGTAGTAGTAGTAGTAGTAGTAGTAGTAGTAGTAGTAGTAGTAGTAGTAGTAGTAGTAGTAGTAGTAGTAGTAGTAGTAGTAGTAGTAGTAGTAGTAGTAGTAGTAGTAGTAGTAGTAGTAGTAGTAGTAGTAGTAGTAGTAGTAGTAGTAGTAGTAGTAGTAGTAGTAGTAGTAGTAGTAGTAGTAGTAGTAGTAGTAGTAGTAGTAGTAGTAGTAGTAGTAGTAGTAGTAGTAGTAGTAGTAGTAGTAGTAGTAGTAGTAGTAGTAGTAGTAGTAGTAGTAGTAGTAGTAGTAGTAGTAGTAGTAGTAGTAGTAGTAGTAGTAGTAGTAGTAGTAGTAGTAGTAGTAGTAGTAGTAGTAGTAGTAGTAGTAGTAGTAGTAGTAGTAGTAGTAGTAGTAGTAGTAGTAGTAGTAGTAGTAGTAGTAGTAGTAGTAGTAGTAGTAGTAGTAGTAGTAGTAGTAGTAGTAGTAGTAGTAGTAGTAGTAGTAGTAGTAGTAGTAGTAGTAGTAGTAGTAGTAGTAGTAGTAGTAGTAGTAGTAGTAGTAGTAGTAGTAGTAGTAGTAGTAGTAGTAGTAGTAGTAGTAGTAGTAGTAGTAGTAGTAGTAGTAGTAGTAGTAGTAGTAGTAGTAGTAGTAGTAGTAGTAGTAGTAGTAGTAGTAGTAGTAGTAGTAGTAGTAGTAGTAGTAGTAGTAGTAGTAGTAGTAGTAGTAGTAGTAGTAGTAGTAGTAGTAGTAGTAGTAGTAGTAGTAGTAGTAGTAGTAGTAGTAGTAGTAGTAGTAGTAGTAGTAGTAGTAGTAGTAGTAGTAGTAGTAGTAGTAGTAGTAGTAGTAGTAGTAGTAGTAGTAGTAGTAGTAGTAGTAGTAGTAGTAGTAGTAGTAGTAGTAGTAGTAGTAGTAGTAGTAGTAGTAGTAGTAGTAGTAGTAGTAGTAGTAGTAGTAGTAGTAGTAGTAGTAGTAGTAGTAGTAGTAGTAGTAGTAGTAGTAGTAGTAGTAGTAGTAGTAGTAGTAGTAGTAGTAGTAGTAGTAGTAGTAGTAGTAGTAGTAGTAGTAGTAGTAGTAGTAGTAGTAGTAGTAGTAGTAGTAGTAGTAGTAGTAGTAGTAGTAGTAGTAGTAGTAGTAGTAGTAGTAGTAGTAGTAGTAGTAGTAGTAGTAGTAGTAGTAGTAGTAGTAGTAGTAGTAGTAGTAGTAGTAGTAGTAGTAGTAGTAGTAGTAGTAGTAGTAGTAGTAGTAGTAGTAGTAGTAGTAGTAGTAGTAGTAGTAGTAGTAGTAGTAGTAGTAGTAGTAGTAGTAGTAGTAGTAGTAGTAGTAGTAGTAGTAGTAGTAGTAGTAGTAGTAGTAGTAGTAGTAGTAGTAGTAGTAGTAGTAGTAGTAGTAGTAGTAGTAGTAGTAGTAGTAGTAGTAGTAGTAGTAGTAGTAGTAGTAGTAGTAGTAGTAGTAGTAGTAGTAGTAGTAGTAGTAGTAGTAGTAGTAGTAGTAGTAGTAGTAGTAGTAGTAGTAGTAGTAGTAGTAGTAGTAGTAGTAGTAGTAGTAGTAGTAGTAGTAGTAGTAGTAGTAGTAGTAGTAGTAGTAGTAGTAGTAGTAGTAGTAGTAGTAGTAGTAGTAGTAGTAGTAGTAGTAGTAGTAGTAGTAGTAGTAGTAGTAGTAGTAGTAGTAGTAGTAGTAGTAGTAGTAGTAGTAGTAGTAGTAGTAGTAGTAGTAGTAGTAGTAGTAGTAGTAGTAGTAGTAGTAGTAGTAGTAGTAGTAGTAGTAGTAGTAGTAGTAGTAGTAGTAGTAGTAGTAGTAGTAGTAGTAGTAGTAGTAGTAGTAGTAGTAGTAGTAGTAGTAGTAGTAGTAGTAGTAGTAGTAGTAGTAGTAGTAGTAGTAGTAGTAGTAGTAGTAGTAGTAGTAGTAGTAGTAGTAGTAGTAGTAGTAGTAGTAGTAGTAGTAGTAGTAGTAGTAGTAGTAGTAGTAGTAGTAGTAGTAGTAGTAGTAGTAGTAGTAGTAGTAGTAGTAGTAGTAGTAGTAGTAGTAGTAGTAGTAGTAGTAGTAGTAGTAGTAGTAGTAGTAGTAGTAGTAGTAGTAGTAGTAGTAGTAGTAGTAGTAGTAGTAGTAGTAGTAGTAGTAGTAGTAGTAGTAGTAGTAGTAGTAGTAGTAGTAGTAGTAGTAGTAGTAGTAGTAGTAGTAGTAGTAGTAGTAGTAGTAGTAGTAGTAGTAGTAGTAGTAGTAGTAGTAGTAGTAGTAGTAGTAGTAGTAGTAGTAGTAGTAGTAGTAGTAGTAGTAGTAGTAGTAGTAGTAGTAGTAGTAGTAGTAGTAGTAGTAGTAGTAGTAGTAGTAGTAGTAGTAGTAGTAGTAGTAGTAGTAGTAGTAGTAGTAGTAGTAGTAGTAGTAGTAGTAGTAGTAGTAGTAGTAGTAGTAGTAGTAGTAGTAGTAGTAGTAGTAGTAGTAGTAGTAGTAGTAGTAGTAGTAGTAGTAGTAGTAGTAGTAGTAGTAGTAGTAGTAGTAGTAGTAGTAGTAGTAGTAGTAGTAGTAGTAGTAGTAGTAGTAGTAGTAGTAGTAGTAGTAGTAGTAGTAGTAGTAGTAGTAGTAGTAGTAGTAGTAGTAGTAGTAGTAGTAGTAGTAGTAGTAGTAGTAGTAGTAGTAGTAGTAGTAGTAGTAGTAGTAGTAGTAGTAGTAGTAGTAGTAGTAGTAGTAGTAGTAGTAGTAGTAGTAGTAGTAGTAGTAGTAGTAGTAGTAGTAGTAGTAGTAGTAGTAGTAGTAGTAGTAGTAGTAGTAGTAGTAGTAGTAGTAGTAGTAGTAGTAGTAGTAGTAGTAGTAGTAGTAGTAGTAGTAGTAGTAGTAGTAGTAGTAGTAGTAGTAGTAGTAGTAGTAGTAGTAGTAGTAGTAGTAGTAGTAGTAGTAGTAGTAGTAGTAGTAGTAGTAGTAGTAGTAGTAGTAGTAGTAGTAGTAGTAGTAGTAGTAGTAGTAGTAGTAGTAGTAGTAGTAGTAGTAGTAGTAGTAGTAGTAGTAGTAGTAGTAGTAGTAGTAGTAGTAGTAGTAGTAGTAGTAGTAGTAGTAGTAGTAGTAGTAGTAGTAGTAGTAGTAGTAGTAGTAGTAGTAGTAGTAGTAGTAGTAGTAGTAGTAGTAGTAGTAGTAGTAGTAGTAGTAGTAGTAGTAGTAGTAGTAGTAGTAGTAGTAGTAGTAGTAGTAGTAGTAGTAGTAGTAGTAGTAGTAGTAGTAGTAGTAGTAGTAGTAGTAGTAGTAGTAGTAGTAGTAGTAGTAGTAGTAGTAGTAGTAGTAGTAGTAGTAGTAGTAGTAGTAGTAGTAGTAGTAGTAGTAGTAGTAGTAGTAGTAGTAGTAGTAGTAGTAGTAGTAGTAGTAGTAGTAGTAGTAGTAGTAGTAGTAGTAGTAGTAGTAGTAGTAGTAGTAGTAGTAGTAGTAGTAGTAGTAGTAGTAGTAGTAGTAGTAGTAGTAGTAGTAGTAGTAGTAGTAGTAGTAGTAGTAGTAGTAGTAGTAGTAGTAGTAGTAGTAGTAGTAGTAGTAGTAGTAGTAGTAGTAGTAGTAGTAGTAGTAGTAGTAGTAGTAGTAGTAGTAGTAGTAGTAGTAGTAGTAGTAGTAGTAGTAGTAGTAGTAGTAGTAGTAGTAGTAGTAGTAGTAGTAGTAGTAGTAGTAGTAGTAGTAGTAGTAGTAGTAGTAGTAGTAGTAGTAGTAGTAGTAGTAGTAGTAGTAGTAGTAGTAGTAGTAGTAGTAGTAGTAGTAGTAGTAGTAGTAGTAGTAGTAGTAGTAGTAGTAGTAGTAGTAGTAGTAGTAGTAGTAGTAGTAGTAGTAGTAGTAGTAGTAGTAGTAGTAGTAGTAGTAGTAGTAGTAGTAGTAGTAGTAGTAGTAGTAGTAGTAGTGGTAGTAGTAGTAGTAGTAGTAGTGGTGGTGGTAGTGGTAGTGGTAGTGGTAGTGGTAGTGGTAGTGGTAGTGGTAATGGTAGTGGTAGTGGTAGTGGTAGTGGTGGTAATGGTAGTGGTAGTGGTAATGGTAGTGGTAGTGGCATGGTAGTGGCAGTGGTAGTGGTAGTAGTAGTAGTAGTAGTAGTAGTAGTAGTAGTAGTAGTAGTAGTAGTAGTAGTAGTAGTAGTAGTGGTAGTGGTAGTGGTAATGGTAGTGGTAATGGTAGTGGTAGTGGTAGTGGTAGTGGCATGGTAGTGGCAGTGGTAGTGGTAGTAGTGGTGGTGGTGGTAGTGGTAGTGGTAGTGGTAGTGGTAGTGGTAGTGGTGGTGGGGGTGGTGGTGGCGATGGCGGTGGCGGTGGCGGTGGCGGTAGCGGTGGCGGAAGCGGTGGCGGTAGCGGTGGTGGTAGCGGTAGCGGTGGCGGTAGCGGTGGCGGTGGCGGTGGCGGCGTTGGCGGCGGCGGGGGCGGCGGCGGCGGCAGTGGCGGTGGCAGTGGCGGTGGTAGTGGGGGTAGTGGTGGCAGTGGCGGTGGTAGTGGTGGTAGTGGGGGTAGTGGTGGTAGTGGTGGCGATGGCGGTGGCAGTGGCGGTGGCGGTGGCGATGGTAATGGCGGTGGTAGTGGTGGTAGTGGTGGTAGTGATGGTAGTGGTGGTAGTGGTGGTAGTGGTGGTAGTGGTGGTAGTGATGGTAGTGGTGGTAGTGGTGGTAGTGGTGGTAGTAGTGGTATTAGTGGTAGTAGTGGTAGTACTGGTAGTAGTGGTAGTAGTGGTAGTAGTGTAGTAGTAGTAATAGTAATAATAATAATAATAATAATAATAATAATAATAATAATAATAATAATAATAATAATAATAATAATAATAATAATAATAATAATAATAATAATAATAATAATAATAATAATAATAATAATAATAATAATAATAATAATAATAATAATAATAATAATAATAATAATAATAAACAATGATGCGATAATTATGCTATTCTCGATGACTGGTCTCGGTGACCAGAACATATAATACATTAATATACAGAACGAATATTGTGTCTTCTGGGCCGTGGTCTAGTGGAAATTCTTCTGTCGTACGTTTCGTTCGAAACTGCGTCGCACATCATCAGTGGCGTGACCGCAGTACTCTGCTACTTTCGGCGAACTGATCAGAGCCGTTTGGCTTCACAGGTTTTATATGCTTGGCGTGTGTGGGTGTATCAAGGTCGGTCTGGTCTTTGTTTATTGGTTTGGCTGCTGCGTGGGCTGGTTTAAAGTGGAGGCTTCCATTGTTGTCGATTGTTGTCGAAGGGCTGTAAAAGTGCGTCCTGGCTCCCTCAAATCCATTGAGCGTGGGTTTTTCTGGCGAAAACCTGATCACTGATCATTTACAAACCAATGACGTCCCAATGTGTGCAATTTCCACGATATTATCAAATAGGGTCTATATTATTCCCGTTCTCGTTACAGGGTTATTGTGTTGCATATTCTTTTGCTTCCCATTCTCGTTTCTGTTTTGGTTCACGTTTTCGGGTTATTGTAAACCAGCCTTATATCGACATGCAGTATAGTAAGCTTCCCTGTGGTAAACATCAGACAAATAATGGCGAGAAACTACGAGTGGATATAAATACTGGTCTTGGTCCCAGAAACCTATTCCGCTACCTGCTCCAATTTTGTATTAAAATTTAGTAACCCTGTCAATAAAGGCTACATGACTCAATGACAACTGGCGGAGGGAAACTCAGCACATCGACTGGAAGGCGATCTTTTGTGCCTATGCCCCTGACTGGCATCCCCCGAGTGTATGGATGGGGCGAATGGGTCCTAAGGGTGGCTGGAATGTTGCCACGACAGAGTAGGTAGCAGGGTACCTACAGTCTCCCAGTTAGAATCACCCCGGCGGAGGCTGGATTAGCTTCCCTCCTCCCTCGGTCTTGTACCAGTTCACAGGGGGCCCAGAAACCAGTCGCTCACCTTCCAATCCGGAGAGCGAAATTTCCAGAGCGCATGTTCCCCCTGCCGTGCTGCTGCCGCGAACACTCACCGACGCTTCCAACCCTAAAAGAAACTTAACGGGATGAAGGGTGAAGTGAAACGAAATGGAGGTACAGGATATGGAAATCCTTCCCTGCATTCGCCTGGCGACCCGGGGAAACCTCCGAAAAAACATATGGGTCACGATGGTTGGCCGTGGGGATAGAACCCACGACCTCCCGAATGCAGGTCACAAACGTCACCGCCTGAGCCATCCACTCGGTAGAGCTACATGTTCTGACTTAGATGTAAACAGAATTCAGCTTATATCATGAGACACACTCTTACTTTTGACTTGACCAAATTAGGTGGTACCTTCGTGTATTGTGCATTTAACTTTAAGGCTATCATTTAGTCCTTAAAACAATAAAATATGAAACAGTGTTGTGAAGCCTTTATTTGTACTGGCACGTGCTTGTTAATTTCCTTTGGCAAGCATATTGCTTGTGAGTGATGCCTGAAGTCATGGTTTTATCAGCGCTCTGTGCAGTAAGCAAAATGTACATATAGTGAGCGAACCGTGACGAACTTGGCCGCGGATTCATAACACACTAAAATAAAGAACCTAGAAGCAAGCATAACAGCCGAATGCACAGAGAAAAACTAAGATGAGTGAACTTCGTATATTGCTTTCTCTGCTACTTCCCTATACTAAGCATATGATGTATTGCATTCCACCGAAAGCTTGTGTGTCCAGATTTCAAGGAAAATACATGTTTTGAGAACCCCTGAATTATAAAAAAGCATATTTAAGAAACAGATCTGTGTGTGCGTATGTACCTGTGAATAGCAGGAAAAGTCGAGGGGGTGGGTTTAGGGACACGTCGACAACTAGGTCGTTAGGGAGGAAAAGTCGGTTAAATACTAAACTTGTTAAGTTCCAAGAATTCGACATGGAGATTTTCAAGAAAATCCATCGTAGAGTATATCCTATGAATGAAACATGTTTCGTTATTTTTTATGACAAATAAAATGTATATCACGAATTTTTGGAAGTTTATTGTGAAGTCATCATCATTCTGAATGGCTCTTTTATAACTAGTAAACCTAATAGGTAGATAGACAAAAACACAGATCTCGTTATAGCAACGGAATGAATGTCAGATGTAAGTTTTCTAGCGTTAACTATTTTGGAGATATTCCTTGTTATTAGTTTGAATTTTAAAATATTTGAAGTTTTTTTCAAGTAATAAGTCCCTGTGCTTTTTCTAGTGGCAATGCAAGGAATATGGACTTTCAAAGCCATCGTGTATATATATATATATACGCAGTTTAAAACTCTGACTGTCGCTTTAGCCTTCTTATACGAATGCGTTAATATTTAATGAAAGTTTATCTCAATTAACAAGGTGTATACAGAAGAGTGAGATTTTGTAAGAATAGTTCTAGAAGAGCAGAGAAGATAGTCCAAATGAATATGTCAGAACCTCTTTCTGGTATCTGAGCTTCGATTTGTTGTTATTACTTGATGCATCTTATACATTCTGTGAACCAATGGGAATTCAGTTTGAGTTATGGAGTGAGTGAGTGAGTGTGTGGGGTTTAACGGCCCGCCGACAACGAGGTCATTTGGGCCCACAGTTAAACAATCTAAAACACACTCACGCAGTTTTGAGTTATGGAACTTTAAAGTTATTAATTTGTTGTCAACGTAAAACACACTGTCCGGTTTGCATTGTGTATGGAATGCATATACAACTCATGCTTTCACCGTGGCTATACGCTAATTATGATGTTAATAATATGAAATAATTTACATAACGGTGGTCCAAATTAAATGACACCTGTGTTGCTTCGGGTAACGGAATTCCTAGAGATGCCTCAGTTCTGTTTGAAGACTAGTGACCATAGAGAACATAATTGCCAAAGTGTTTGGCACAGGAAAACAATGTAAACGTGGATAGAATATTTCATAGCAATTCATGTCTGATCCTAAAGAATCAGATTGAGCAATATGCGATGATTATGAGGGGAAGTATAGGATTAAAGTCCATGTTTCCAAAGTTGAATTTTAGATAAAGACAGCATATACACTTTCCCTCTCAATTGCACTACTGCTACTCCCACCCCCGCCCAAAATAAAGTCCATCGGACTCTCAGTGGCGGCCTGTTCCTCAACACATACTTCATCCTTGGTGTTGGTATTTTCAGACTTGATTACAAATCGTTCAATGGCTTCGTTGATTAATTCTTCTATATCCCAATATAAATTCTCTTCTTTCTCCACAAGTTCACACGCTTTTTTCCAGTTTTCTGATGTCATCTTTGGTATCACATTTTCAAGGATAGTTATGTTACTGGGCTTCAATTTTATGTTATTTTTACAGCATCTTTCTTTCTTTGCCTGGATCCAAATTAACTCATTTGCATTGGAATTACAGCAATAGGGAGAAAACGCATATATTGTAAGTAATGAAACCGCTTTGCTACGACATCAGGCTTTTCCATTACAATTTTCGTCACACATTGCTTTTAGCATAACAGAATTTAAGGGATTTTAATATTTGTCGCACTATCATATATATGCTGTCTTCACCTGAACTAGCCTCTCAAAGCTCTGTGACTATCAGCAAAACTGGGAACAAAACTTGTCTTATACCAGGTGGCCCACTCCAGCTGGCCCTCGGATAAGTAGGCAACCCTTCGTGCGTTAAGGGAGTTGCAGAAATAACAGGGGTAAAACCAGTTAGTGGCGTGCGTGAACTTTGTTCTGCTTGTAAGCGAGCGAGCGGAAGAGGAAATGCCCAGGCTTCAACTGGCGTGTGCAGCGCGTGATAATAGAGAGGAACAGACAGAAAGAAATGCCAATCAAATATTACGCGCCCTCATGTTTGCGTGGATTTTGTTACGGCAATTTACAATCTGTAATCCATAATGTTAGACAATAGTAGCATAAATAGGAATGAGTTTATTCCCTGGTAAATAAAGTCTTGTAAGTGAAATGGAAAATATTCTAAGACTGTTCCTCACTATTATCACAGAGTGATAATACAGTACAGTAATCATAGTACAGAGAGTTTGTACAGTCACTAGCAAATTAAATACCATAGCTCCAATGAAAACAGTTTTTATCACATTTTAATTCTTTTACGTGTGACATTTCGCCTTCTGTGGAGTCACCATCAATGTCATTATTAAAGCCCGGATTTCTAAGCATAATAAAATAGTAAAATAAGCGAGCAAATAAGCACGAAAAATGATGAAAATAAGCACCAAATTAAGCAAGAACGAATATATGCCAATATGATGATAAATAGTTTCACAGAACTCTTACCTCACAGAAGACTGTTACAGTAAACAAAACAGGTCTTCCTGAAATTTTCCTGTGTTAAACTCCTGTGCCTATCAGTGAAAATGATACAATACGTGTTTCTTCAGCAGAAACCTTGTTAGAAATTTGACACAGTATTTTGTAACCGGAATTTTTCTGTAGCAGCTGAATGAGCTTGTCAAACGCAATTTTTGCAACCCCGTGTGTTTCTGACGACAATGTTACTGGAATTTCGTCAATCTGAGAAAGCGAATGTTCCAAGATTATTTCGAGCTTCCAGCTGCTTTAAAAGTCAGGTATTTTGGAGAAATGCCACTCTTGCACAACACGCTGCTGCTTGGAACTCGGTGAATCACCGTCCTTGTCCGTGATATTATTGCGATATTTCAGGTGATAGCTGACTAATGAGTTGACTCTCTACCCAATCACAGCAAGTTTTTTCTCCTTGCAGTATTGTTTCACACCTGGCTATATCCTAGCATTGCTTTCTTAGGCATTTAGCCGAGAAAATAGTAAATCGCTGATAAACCACGGATACGTGCGAATATGCACTTTAAATATACAGTCTTCGGTAAAATATGCTGTTTTAATTAAACGTCGTAAAATAAATCAGCAAAAAGGTTTTCCTGGAAATAAGCATAAATAAGCACAAGCAAATATAGTTAAAACTGTCATCTAAGTGTGTCTTTCTGCTTAACCTTAGAAGTGTTGCAAAAGTGAAGTATTTTGCTTAGAAATCCGGTCTTTAGTCATCATCAAGCCCCGGATTATTACGTTCTAAAAAGTTAAAATTAAGTTCGATCTATTAGTGTTCTAGGATTTTGTAGAATCTTATAGCTCGCGCATTCATTCTTGAACAATGACCTTGATTCAGGAAATAGCGAGCCTGGATATACCCTTCCCTCTCCTGTAATAGTCAGCGAACTTGCAGTTAATGTTACTAGGTGATCCAATAACGCAGGTGAATAGTCTGCCCCGCCCCGAGTACAGTTGACTGTAAAGTATTGTCATACGGATATTAGTTAACCTTGTGACAATTTCTCCTATAACTTCAAAATTAAAGGAAAACCACTTCATAGTCAAACTAGTGAGGTGGTTGCTAACGATTGTGAATACATGAAGAGACCAATCACAAGGATCGGGACTCCACTGAGCTTTTCGAATAAAAAATACCAAAATTAAAAAATAATCCAAAAATTGCAAGAAAGTGTTGCTGCAGTCCCTAGCGTCTCACACAGTTCTGTTCGCAGAACTTTGCAACAAGAGCAAAATCACGGGAAAAGAGCATCATTTGGTGCTCCTAGAAAAAAATAACGTCTCGACAAGAGAACAGAAAGTGGAGAAATATGGGAAAAGAATTGCAAGAATTATAATTAAAGTTAATGGGATGGAAAACAGTGACGAGGGTAGAGGCCAAGGATTCTTAGGTTCTGGTCTATTTTATTTCTGACCTCTTACTCTAAATTTCATTTATTTTCATTTAACTGTTCTGTCTACCAACTAGTAATACACCTACATAAATTTTACAGAGCCTAAGTTGACCTCATTTTGCGTTAGGATCTAATAAGACGTAATTTTTTATAGAACCTAACAATATCTAATTATGTTAAGTAAATAGAGTGCATGTATTTATATAAAATATTTTGAAGGCAGACCATTCATTAAGGAAAATGTTAAATAATTATGATCCTGTGAAATCTCGTATAATATTCCGAAGACATATAATAATAAACTTTAATTAAAAGCTCCACATCAATTTATATCATTTTACAAAACTTACACTATTGTTCAATGCGGTTGAGTGGCACGCAATATTTTTGAAACGTATGACGTTTATATGCCGCAGCAATAATTTAAAACTTGAGGTAAACATTTAATGACGTTGAGTAGTGTGTATTATTGCATCTTACATAATAGGACAGCCGTGGGAAGAACCCGTGTTGTGATTACGAATGTGGCCTTCAATTGAAATAGCGGCAGCGGAACGCATACATATGTTAATCCTCTCCTAGCTGCCACATGGACACTTGTTCAGTGGCGGACGCCATACAACGTATACAATAATATTGTGGATATGCTCAGTGCTGTACAAACATTCGTCACTGAATTGGGTCTTTGGAACGTGCATTCCAATGGTCGAGAGATATTTTATTTTAAATGTCTGCAGGTTCGTGGCCCTATTTGTGAAATAGGAAAATGTGCAGAAGTGTGTTGGTGTCTTCGAATCTATAAAACTACAGTTCACTACTAAACAATTTAAAGACCAGGAAAGTAGCAAACATTTTGTTTCTGTTTTCGAATCCATTTTCCATCGATCCTACAGGTGCTGAACTAATAGATTTGCAGACGTATTATTGAAATGGAAAGGTACAAATCTAGTTGGTACAGATATTTTTCGAAAGTTAGATACCACTAAATATTCGCATTTGATTTCAGTTCCAAGCCATGTTTGTATCAACTTACGTATGTGAGCAGTTTTTTTTTAAATTAAACATGGTTAAATTAAAATGCAGGTCACGAATAAGTAATGATAATTAACTGGCTTAACTACGCTTGGCAACTTCTATTTTCACTTCTAATTTTCATTCATTGATATGCCGAGAAGAGAGTCCCTACATCATCATCGCCACTAAAATAAATGCACACCGCCACTGCCCGGCAGGACAGTTTTAAACTCGCCGATTTCAAGCGTCTGTTCTATGTCAAGCAGATTGCAGAATCTTATGTGTTGTAATAGCAAGTTCCAACAATTAACATAAGCTATAAAATCCTGTTTAGGTGCGCGGTCATATTTCAAGGTTGAAGAAACAGTCGATCGCGTTCTCTGTGAAGAAAAAGTGCAAGGGTAATTGACTTGGAACCCTAAAAATAGCCGAAATGAGGATCGCACGTCTCACATATTGCATTTGAAGTGGAACGCAGTTTCTTCACTTACAGGACGTTTTAACGGAGGATAGAAGAGGGTTTACACCTGAGAGTATTTCAAGGTATGTTCTGTGTCATACTAGGAGTGCAAAATTAGAATTGAAAGCTTTTGGGCATACAGTGTTTACAGTTAATTTTGTGTCCTATACATTTCTAAACTGAATATATTAAATCCTATAAAATCCTAGTATACTGATAGACAGAACCTAATTTTAACATTTTAGAACGTAAAACTCTGGGGCTTGGTAAAGACTGGTGACTCCACAGAAGACGAAAATATATCAGGCGTAAAAGAATTAAAATGTGATAGAAACTGTTTTATTCACTGCGAACGTAACTGTCATTGCCACATAGAGCAGAAACATATTCAGCCTGGGGTACGCAAAAACTTATTGCAGTGTACACAAATTTAAAATACGGATACAATGTTTCCTGAATGATCACAAATAACGAGAATATTTCAGCCAGAAATTTGATTTGCTCTCTATCCTGGAGTCCATTTTGCTTACTCTACCGGTTAATTCCTGTTGGACTTTTGGAAATAATCAAATTCCACCTACAAAATCGCAGGATACAGTAACTAAATTATTTTCCATAAATTGAGAAATTTGTGGAAGTAATATAGAATAACAGATTAGAAATTAGCTTTGCACTACTGCCATCAGTTCCTCAGATCTTCCCACAAAAATAAAAGATAGTCTTTTGGAAATGTCTGTTGACAGCTCCTGAAAATATCGAAAGCATGTCAATATGTGATTTCTGGTGTTATACATGCAGAGAGTACACTGGAGTTAGCCACACTGCCATTACACAATTCTTCCATTCCCCTTCACTTATTTGTGTGAACGGGTTTCTCTGCACTCGCAGCAATCAAAATGAAACAGGAAATTGCTTGGATCAAGAATCACCACTGATGCTGGCACTAACAAAGCTTCAGCCACGAACAGAGAAGATGGCGTCCAGAGAACAAGCTCAGCCATACCATTAACAAATCAGAAACATATAAATTCATATATATATATATATATATATATATATATATATATATATATATATATATATATATATATATATATTGTATATGTGCTATCTGTAACGTAGTTCCCGTATTTATTTTATACATTTACCTATAGCATAATCCTTCTTGTTGTATTTCATAAATTGTAAAATTTTAATCTATCTTATATAGGATATGTATAATTTGAATTAAGATAACTCTAGGGCTAGGCCCAGGACCTAGGTATAGGGGTATAGGCTGGAATAGAAAATTGTCTTTGGAGGTACGCGGAGAAGAAAGGTTGAACACCACTGACATAGAGCATTGTACTATGGTATTCAATTTGTTAGTGACTGTACGAACTCTCTGTGCATAGAAACATGTGAAATAAACATTCCAGTGATACTTGAACGGATGACTTCATCACAGAGATATCGCTGCTACTGAAGATAGGGAAGTGACTCCCATTCAAGGTTTCACTTAAATGTTCCAGGCGCGTCCTATATATGTGTGTTCAATTTAGGAATGTATATGACTTTTGGGATATTTGTAATATTGAATATTTATTATTACACTTCATCTATCAAATATTTTTAATTATACGATTTTTTATCCTTTATCTTTCATGTTAAAAAATGTCTTTTTCTACAGATCTATTAGTAGGCGTGTCTTTGTGGCAACCCTAAAATAGGACAGCTATCCAAGTACTAGTACTAGAGTACTAGACAGCTATCCAAGTACTAGATTTGAATATTTATTATTACACTTCATCTATCAAATATTTTTAATTATACGATTTTTTATCCTTTATCTTTCATGTTAAAAAATGTCTTTTTCTACAGATCTATTAGTAGGCGTGTCTTTGTGGCAACCCTAAAATAGGACAGCTAATCAAGTACTAGATTTTCTCTCATATTCCCCTTGCACCTGCAAGAATACTAGCAATAATTTCTGCAAATGTTTATCTCGACTGGCATGAAGAAGACAGAGGAATAAGTGCTTATAGGAATAGTTAGTACAAGAGTAGAGAAAGTCATGTGAGTGTAACACATCAGATTTCTTTTATTTGAAAAGCTCAGTGGAGTCCCGATCCTTGTGATGGTCTGTTCTTTCATGTATTCACAATCGTTAGCAACCACCTCACTAGTTTGACTATCAAGTGGTTTTCCTCTTAACTTTGAAGTTGTAGGAGAAATCACAAGGTTAATTAACTGATATCCGTATGACAATACTTTACAGTCAACTGTACTTGGGGCGGGGCAGACTATTCACCTGTGACTATTCACGCATGGTTAGTCGTAAGTTCGCTGATTATTACAGGAGAGAAGTTATATCCTTCGTTCAAGAATTAATACGCGAGGTAGATAAACGAATCCTTTGTATTTAAACATATTATGTGATATAGAGAAGGGAATACGTTACATGTTGCAGTCGCATATGTTATTTATTTTATTTCAATTGGATTGCTATATACACATATTTTCATTTTCTGTATTTTTACTTTCTCTACTACGTATAGCAAGTAGGGGAAGTATTGTATTTGGCCCAAAAATTCGATAATTCACCGGAAAGATATGTTTTGAGGCTCGCTGAATGAAAAAAGAGCATTTTTAGAAAATGGTCCACGCGCTCATAGAACGGAACTTGAAAGCCTTTATATAGCGACCAGCTTTAAAAGAATTGACTGTCGGTCAAAGTCTCTGTATTCCCATATTCAACTTGCACCTACAAGAAAGTTAGCAATAAGATGATTGTTACAAATGATCATCTCGACTAACATGAAGAAGATAGAGGAATGAGAGTTTGTAAGAACAGCTGATACAAGAGTAGAGAAAGTCACGTGAGTGCAACACATCACATTTTTTCTGTACAAATAGTTTTGACCACTACTGTATAGTCTCTGTTACGGACGAAACGGGTTAATGAATATTGCTGCCCAGACAGTGAAGCCGGCAGCAAACCAACTAAATAAAAATCCTTAGAATCCGTAGAATTCTTGCAAAGAAGCCAGCTGATGGCAGTTTGGCGCGATCCGACGTTACATTATTTTGTTGTTAAACGATAATTCACTAAAGAATTATGTATCTTACCTTATTCTTCGTCGTTAGATTCTCCTTCAAACTCCGAATCCCGCAGGTTTCCGCACGACGGACTAGTTGTACCTATGGCTCGAAATTATCAAATGTCACTGTTAAATGTGAAGCAAGTTCACATAAACACAATCCGAATCAGACTACGGTTAATTGGCTTGTAAGCAGTGAATATGACATTACAGAGGTATATTGCACAACTGCTTATCATTCGTGGCGGATACTAATGAGTTAGCAATTAGCAGGGCCCACATTTTGATGACACGTCATCTTTTTTATTTCCTTACAGAGTAGGCGTTGCTCTTAAGTATTAAAACCCTGAACACAAAACTCTGGATATAGAAATATTAATTTTATTGGACATTTTTCCGTCATATTTTCTGTTTTTCAAGTTTTGGGTCAGTTTTTTAATTTTTACGTAATTTTATGGTCTTTCTTTTTTGTCTTTTACTTCCCTTTTTGGTCCTTTTTCTTTCTTTGTAGCAAGAAATTAGGTTAACTGAAATTATGAAATTATTTAAGATTTATCTTTAATCTAAAAAAATAAATAGATATTTGATCTGATCAATGGATTGACAATGTACATGTTGGAACATTACGGTATATACTGGGTGTCCCAAAAAACGCCGACAAGGCTTAGTATGTTGTACGGGATGGCAAACTGATCTATTTTCAAATAGGAATCCCTGTCCGGAAATACACGGTTTGGACGCTCGAGAGCGTCGAAGTTTGAGAAGAACGTTTGTGACAATTTGTTAACATTCGTTTTGGTATCTTAATATGGAAGTTATGCAACTCTTTAGCCATCTGTGAACTGGTTGTACGATCTGAGGATAGTAACACTCCTGCACATGCGCTAAATTCCTCCAGAGTCCTTAGTGCGCATCCTACTGCGTCACTTGTGTAGCTTCCAGTACAGTAGCGTTTCTTAACAGCAGTGCGACACGTACAAGTACACAGCTGCTGAAATGGCCAGCTAGAGCACACTTTGAGGTAAATGTGCGGAATCACCTCAACGTCGCATATGCAAACCGATAGATTGGTAGAGGTGGACCAGTTCCATGGCCAGCACAGTCGCCAGATCTGACACCTCTTTGACTATTTTCTGTGGAGTTGTATGAAGAGTATGGTGTATGGCACTCCTGTAACGTCAGCGGAGGAACTTATTGCTCGAGTCCACGGAGCGATTGAAAATCTTCAAAGACAACCGCACGCACTGGGTCATGTGCATGAGGCTCACCACCGCCGATATAGGCTGTGCAATGACGTAGGAGGTACACAGTTCGAAGCCCGTTTGTAATGTAGACAGCTCGATGTTGGGTATATTGACGAAACGTTAACGTACACCAATCACACACTTTGATGCGCTACAGCGTCCAAACCGTGCATTTCCGGACACGGGTTCCTGTTTGAAAACCGATCAGTTTGTCATTCCGCACAACGTACTAAGCGTTGTCGGTGGTTTTTGGGACACTCTGTATAATATATATCAAATATGTTTGTATTCACCAGTCTACATATCTGTTGTGGCGGCACATTCTCTTCTATCCACCATCATTTGCACTGTAGGAATGAGTGATTTTCGCAACATTTCAGCTTCTTTCACTGCGCTGCGAGATACTGTAGCAGGATGGGGCAGCAAGTCTTTCGCATTCACACTACCGTACTTAGCACCGATTTCAGTCAAAGTCTGAGAATATTCCAGGAATCCTGCATCTTTTACAATATCAGAAGGTCTTAAGTCTTTACAACAAACTGAAACACTTGCTTTAGTTACTCCATCTTTAGATGTTCGAGGAAGCCGAGACTGAGACTGCATAAAAGGTTCTTGAATTTTACTTTGCCCCGTGGAAGTTTTACACGAATGTCGGTTTAAAGGAGAACTTCCTGTAGATTAAGATAGCATGGCACTTCCCACATTGAACTGCACCAATTTTTTCGTGACTGTCACATTTTTGTATTTCTCGAAACCTCTTGCAAATGTTAATTTTACCACGTGTAGTTTCCACTAAGAGATATTCCCATCGTTGCAATCTAGCCCTGATTTCTTCAGTGTTCATTTCATTGATGTGTACTGTTTAATTACGGGCGGAATAATTTAAAGTTACAAATTAGCTTTAAGTACGGGTGCACGATCAGATAAACTTACTGCTAAGTTGAAGAAATATATTTTACTAGCCAAGTATTTACCAGAAAGAAAATATGAACTGCATAGAAGTCAGAAGAATGACGTAATATGTACAGCGTCAGCCACAAAACAAGAACAACAAATTGTAATTGTATCAGTATAAAATAGATGCTGCATTCACACTTCACAAAGCAGAATGAAACACGCGTTATATGAAACATTAAATACGCCTTGGGTTCGAGATAGAGTGTAAGATTTGAATGTGCGAACGGATTGAATTGCAGCCGAGTAATGAAAAATAAATATAGTTGGAATATAGTTCTCATTCTGTGCTTTGACTAGTATCACTACCAACATTTTTGAAGCGCGTCAGCAGAATAATAATTTAGAATTCCTATTAAAGAAATGCTGCGATAGTTATTGTGCTATTCTCAGCATTTCGACATCGGTGACCAAATAATATGATAAATTATTTTTTGTCTGCCAAGGGAATGCACCACTGAAATTTAGTAGCAATCTCGCAAAACTTTTCATTCGTATCCCATGGCTTTAAAAATACTAGGGACCATAAATTCAAAATATGTCTTCAGTTCTTAAATTACAAATACCTATGGTTCCATAAAACCTAAGAATGCAGAATAACAATGTTTTTCATTTTGAAATGTAAGATTTTGATAATTATTTTTTCCCCATATTCATTTTTTGAAAATGTTACACAATGCAGTTTTCATCCAATTCTTCTTAACTTTGTCATGTAGTTCCCGAAACACAAACAAGTAAATTTTCATATACTTTTTTATTTTGAACGGTTTTGAGTTATTAAAAAAAGCTTATAAGTAAATAAGTAAACAAGTTATAAGTAAATAACTTATAAAACTTACAACTAGAAATTTTAAGGGACAGAATTTAAAAATTATTGTCTTATGAGCTAAGGCTACTAAAACAAGGTTGTGCATTATAATCAGATAAATGAAATAGAATTTTATAAAACCACAATTTTTAGAATTTCATCGTGTGGAGCATTTGGCATAACATAATAAAATCCAGATTCATCATTTCATAACTCGGAAACCAAGGGATATAGCATACTAAAATTCAAAACCCTCTAATGCTCATGTAAGACAACACTGAAAATAAATTTTCAGCTAACTTAGCTGAAAACTTTAAGAAATCCATTTTCAGCTCCTTAATTTTCAAGCCAGAGTCCGGCCCGAACCCGACAAACATTTCTCAAATTAGGCCCGAACCCAGCCCGAGCCCGTGGAGACCTCTAATACCTACTGCAGGAATTCTGAATTAAGTAAGATTGTTTTAAACTTACATCTTCGTACAAGATATAAATTAGCATTTAAATTATTATTATTATTATTATTATTATTATTATTATTATTATTATTATTATTATTATTATTATTATTATTATTATTATTATTATTATTATTATTATTATTATTATTATTATTATTATTATTATTATTATTATTATTATTATTATTATTATTATTATTATTATTATTATTATTATTATTATTATTATTATTATTATTATTATTATTATTCATTTTTAATTTCAGATCTAATGTTATTACAGAAGTAAGAATTGTGCTGTACTCTCATACTCTGAAATGAAGAGACAAACTTTAAAGTCATTTTAGGTCATTTTATTGATCATTTTTTAGATATTTTAGGTCACAAACATCCGGGCCCTGGTGATTAGTAATAACACAGGGCAGTGTATAAAGTATGGGGAAAATAATTGCATGGTGGTTAAGTCAAACAATACATTCGTTTAAAGAAACATGTTACATCGAATGAAGCTTAAAGGGTCTTTAGCGGAGAAAGAAAATGAAAATGCTCGGTACTCTTCTAGGTTGTGGAATAAAGAAGAAATCGATTGTGATTCTCTGTAATGGCTTAGCATTGGTAGGAATCGGGAGTGGAATAATTCCTTGGGATGCATCTAAAATCAACACTGGATCCACACTTCCACTGGTGAATCTTGCTGCGAAAATTCTGCAAGATATTGCTTTGTTTCGGCTAATTACTCGGCCGATCAAAGATCGATCGCACTTCTTTAGACGCGCGTTCACTTAAAATCGTCACTTAGCTAATATTTCCTTCCCGGCGTATATCCCTTCGTGGAGCTACGTATACAATTATTGTCAAAACATTTGATAAAGAATTTAATGACAATTTTATTACTTTGTCGTTGCAAAGGTATAGGTAGGTAGTTATTTATTCACCTGCAACTTATCCTTCTACGTATTTTCAGCGTTCTGCGCGGTAGCTAATATTTACACAGCATTCTTTCATAAACGCGGGTGTTACGTCCACACAACAAGGTATTTTGATGAATTGTCCAAAATTCATTTCCATGTACGGTTACATTGCAAGCCTTCGCATTTCTTACACATGATATTTCCTCATTGCTCCTATTCATCGTCTTGCAAATTTATTAGCTTTTCGGTTGAAAATTCGAAACGTAAACTGTAGAAAAGAGACCGTTGCTCGTACCGTCTGTTTCCTTTGAAGATAGGTTCATTCCCATAAAATACGAAATAAGGCGTCAGAGCAGCGATGCCAGCGTTTGCGAAAGAGGGGAGGTTGGATTTACCTTCATGCGAACTCTGCCACCCTTTAACACTCAATTGTGTTGCAGTGGCGATTTGATTATATGTATGTTGCGTTTGATTTACGAAAGCACTTTCAAAGTTTATGGGATAAGCGCCTGCTCATTAGAGACTTCTTTGATACTGCTTACATTTAAGCATTCAAGATGCCGACAAAGAAGAAGTCTTAGAAGATTCACCAAGTGGTCGTCGCGTAACCTATTGCGATACAGACTTTCAAATAAAAAAAATAGTTCAAGTTGGAGAAACTCTGTTCGCGAATATATGTAGTTATACTCACTCTTATACACATTATTTTTGCAAATGCTTATTTCTCTACCCATTTAATTTTAATCGACATAAGCATTTTCAGAAATTACCTTCTTGGTAATTT
Source organism: Tenodera sinensis (assembly GCA_030765045.1). Classification (NCBI taxonomy): domain Eukaryota; kingdom Metazoa; phylum Arthropoda; class Insecta; order Mantodea; family Mantidae; genus Tenodera; species Tenodera sinensis. The sequence continues at coordinate 165,421,796 of CM060962.1, forward strand.
TCTTGCAGGTGCAACGGGAATGCGGCAAGCTTTAAGAAACAGTGAAATGTTTTAAGAGCTGGTTCCTTTGGAAATTCCGTTCTCTTTGCAAGGCCAAGAGATAAAAAGAAATGAATAACATACCTAATCTTATTTGAGAAAAGTATAAGTATTGGAAAATTCAGAAAAATAATAAAGCATATCTCGGAAATGGTTCGCCCAAAATTAAAAATAAGTATTTGGCATAAATAGTGTGTTTTAACGAGATCCACATTTTGTATTTAGTAAACTTCTGTTCACCATTTATGCAAACATGATCCAGAATGAAGAGGTCTTCTGAGGATTCCCAGAAAATTCAAGTCATGGCTTAGAAGTTGTCATGGAATCGCCTGTTTGCGTCCGCCACCGGATATTGACTGTCTGGTGGTGAGTCGATTCACGCTCCTATTGAAACAAAGTTGGGGAATAGCGGCTAATTACGTAAGCGTCTCCAAAGAGACAGGGTTGGCCATCACTGCGTCAAAGTCTTATGGTCTCACGCTGTGGACATACAAAGAACATTTCCAAGTTTCTCTATTCCACTTTAATCTTCCAGAATTTCTTACGGAATTGCACGGCTTTATTTATTAAAATATTTATATTAAAAAATAAATATATATAATATATTTATATATTATATTTATATTTATTAAATTTATTTATATATATTTATATATTCAAAATAAAATATTTTGATTAATATAGTTTTCAACCCATAACACAATAATTTGGAAAACCATCAAATGGTGCGTTAATCGATAACTAATAATTCATTAATCATAATCAGTCAAGATTGTCTTTTTGTACACTTATAATCAGGCGGAAGAAATCGCTACAGAGTGTAAAACGAACTGCCCCAGAATTAAGTGCAAATGTGGTTATAGATGTTTCTATATTAAAAACTAAACGAATGGGAAAACAATGAAGTGAATGAGCTATTGCCACTTTGATAAATTAAGTGTGCAGTATAGAGTATTGTTGCTCATAAATCACTGTTAATATCGTGCATTGAGTATCCAGAAACTGGTGTCGTCTCATTTCAAATTTAAACTTAACACTTCGAATTATGAAAAAACGGGTTTATACTGAATACTTTAAAATAATTTGCCAAATCCACCTTATTTAGCAGATTTTACTTTAACATAAATGGAAAACTGTTGATTCCCATGGGACAGTCAAGTGAGCTCGTCAACTGGCTGAATGACTTTCGAATGAATTAGTGCTTTCTAGCGACATATAATAATTTCAAACAGTAGAATGGCAATAATACTATAGAAAGTATACTGCTAAACTTAACTATAATTTACTCTGTTGTTTCATGAGGTAATTTATAATTCATCTATACTTTGCCACATTCTGCTCGTTAATAGAACGCCTTTTCTATTTCCAGCATGAAAGTCTATAATTTCATCACTACCTCTGTAACTTAGTATTTCATTATATAGTCACGTGGTTTTTGGGTACACATGTACCAGATATCTTAGCAGCAAAATAAACATTATTGAACATATGAATGAATAAAACATGAAATTGTAGTACGGTTCATTAAAATTATACATTCATTAAAATGGAACAAAAAATTCCCTGACCGTTAAACTTCATTATCTGGGGGCAGTGCAAGAGACTTCGGGTTAAATCTCGTAAATTATCGGAAACCTAGATCTAGGTCAAGTGAGGAAAATAAGCGCATTCTCTTCAGAACCCCCTACATATCACACCATTATTTGTTTATCTGCTATAAGCAGAAGTGGGGATAGGTCGATAGCAGACAGCTGTGTGACTGTGTACCAATATAACAATTCTGGTCGCCCTGTTTTAAGATAGCCATCTGTGAGAAGGGAAAATTTCCAAAATATATAAATAAGATTTCATTGCTATTATATACTCCAGTGCTTCTGCTTGAATGATATGTAGCTTTTATGGAGGTGCGGCCTATTATAGCATTTCATAAGAAGTATATGTTCCAGATTGGACAAACGGATTAACGATAATCCTGCCGCTAGGGGCACTGTCGCCGTTAATCCGCTTGAACGGCGGGAAAATTTGAAAGTGTGGCAAGACTGGTGAATCCAGATCCTTAATCAGGGTCATTTAAGTGATTTCGGCGAAAATGTGAACTGAAAATAAGATGATGGAGGACAAGGAGAGGGGGGGGGGGAGGTGAGAGATGTGGGAATAAAACTGTGCTGGCGAAAATGTAAAGTAAACAACATAGCAGTGACAAGGGGTGTGGGACTATGTATAAGATCAAAGCTGTGGTGGCGAAAATGTGAACTAAACAAAATGGTAGAGGTAAGCGATAGGGGAAAAGAAGCGATGGCGAACATGAGAATTGAATATGCTGGCAGCATGTTGGGATGGGGTGGGGGGGGGGGGAATTAAGGGGGGGGGGGGCGAGAAGATGTGGGAATACAGACATGGTGAAGGAGAAAGAGAGAGAAGAGAGGTTTAAGGGCGTTTAACTACGAGGTCATCAACGCTCTTTCAACCGGGGATCATGGCAAAAGTCAGAGGTAAATTTGACTACAAAATAAACATACTAGTAACAAAGGAAAATATACATAACATGTACCAAAAACAAATAGGCGAAGGCCAGAATTAAAATAAAGTTATAAAAAAGACTCGCAAAGTATACATTTCGAAATCTAAAGTTCTATATCCTCAAGTTCCTGTTTAACCGCTAAAAACTTCAAAAATCTTTAGATCGCTTGTTTATCGTCCGCCAAGACGTCTGCGAGTCTACCAGGTATTTGCAGAGAATCTCAAAGGGCAGCACGTGACGGACGGACAAACTGTTTTCGGAGAGCGGACAAAGAGCAACAGGGTCCCATTTAAAAGGGCAACCATGCAAAAAATTGCACTGGCCAATTCTTAACATAGTCAAAATCATCTCTTCGCGACGAGACACGCGAGAGGAAGTTATCCAGTTTATCGGAAGTTCTTTCACATCTCTAAGCTTACTACCGCGACGAGCTGACCACTCTTCGTGCCAGCACGATAGCATCCCTCTCCGCAGTTCAAGCCTAGTAATACGAGAGCTTGTAAAGCTGGGTTCTGTAGTTGCCGCCTTTGCTGCCAAATCTGCCATTTCATTCCCCGGCAATCCACGCAATCCGCTTAGGTTGAGCCACGTTAGGCTAGGTTAGTCGAGTAGAAGCACAGGACTTAGGTTGTCTTAAATTATGAAACGCCGGAGTGAAAGAGTAGGAGCTAGGTTAGGTTGAGCAATAAGGAGGAAGAATAAATCATTAGAAGAGGTGTTAGGTCAGAATGTAATAAATGATTAGAAGAGGTCTAGGTTAGATGATGAGAAGGTAAAATAGGAGATGATATGATGGTATTTAAAGGAAAAGTAGCACCACTAGCCTAACGCACCCAACGTATTGTGAACCGGTTATAAATCGAGATTATTTGTAAAACAGAAAGAAAAGAAAACGAACGCTAAATGTTCTAAAAATCGCTAAAATATTGTAAAAATTCTCTAAGTGTCCTATTTAACGTGTGGCCTCGCTCTCCCCCAACTACCCTACCAGTGACTGTAATACGTGTACAGCAGTGCCCTAAAAACGATGGTGGACATCGAAAATACATGTATTGTATTCAAAAAGTGAAATGTGTTCTCCAATCTCTAAGGACTTTTGCTTTAATGCAATCTAAGAGGGCGACATATATAAATATTTTTTATTTTTGAAACCCGTTTACTGTTTCTGTCCCACCATGAAAGTACTGAAAGTACATCGATTATTTTCACTTCTGTTTTTACTTTCTCTACTACGTATAGTGAGTAAGGAAAGTATTGTATTCGGCCCAAAATTTCGATGTCGAAATTTCACCGAAAATACATGTTTTGAGGCCCACCTGAATCCAAAAAAAAGGATTTCTAGAAAAGGCTGCGCGGTGTGTGTGTGTGTATGTATGTATGTATGTATGTATGTATGTGTGTGTATGTGTGTGTGTGTGTGTGCGCGCGTGCGCGCGCGCGCCTGCCTGTGAACAGCATAGTTCAAGAAATGTCGGCAAGGATGCGACAAGAAGATTTTGAAAAAAATTCCTCCATCTTAAACTACCCTTGACATGGAAAATTGTTTCGAAAATTTTGATTTTTTCAAAAATGGCTCTAACGATTCTGATTAAGATGTCATATGTTTAAGATAGTTTTATGGCAAATGAAATGTATATTTTGAATCTTCTCGCCATAGCCCATGTTGTCCTGTTTACTCTTGATGGATTTTGCATAACTGGTAAACCGTAAAAGATAGACCAGATCTTAGTATATAAAAAATCTAAATCTCGTTAAAATACACAATTTATGTCTAAATGCAATTTTTTTTGTGGAGTGGACCTTTTGTGGATATCCCTTGTTATTTGTGTGAGCTTTGCAATACTTATACTTTTCTCAAATGGAAAAAGCCTCCATTTAGCGAACAGCTTTAAAGGATTTGACTATTGCTTAAAGCCTGCTGTACCCCCCTTGTACCTACAAGAAAAGTACCAATAAGATAATTCCTACAAATGTTTATCACGAATAATATGAAGAGGAACAGGAGTTTATAACAATAGTTAGTACAAGAGTAGAGAAAGTCTTGTGATTGCAGCACAACAAAATATTAATCATATATTGATTTCCTCTGTAACTAGCCGATTAAAATGTATATAACATATCAGAATAGGTAATCGCAAGATTTTATAAGGCATTATCATAAATTAAAGCCATACTAGATGAAGGAGTTTGATTTTAGGGTTGATTTTATCGGAAATTCTTTTGTTTATAGTTAAGTTTTGCTTTGTACGAGCATTCTGCTCTACACACGTGTACACATTTGTATATGCTCCGACTCCATTATCAGTATTCGGTAATGAGAGTAATGGATAACCCATTCTATTTAGCATTATTTTACCCAGGCAAGATTACATCTCAGGTAAGTTCTTGCATCATTAGAACTATATATCAGAACATGCCTCCAAGAGGAGATTTTAATTATTGCAACAGGCATTTCAATCATCATGGTTGAAGAAAGCAACGAGACGGACACAAACCCTACTGACACCTACTGACGCGCGAATCTTTTTCTATATTCTTTATCTATCATATACGGATAGAGAAAGTAATGTAATAACTACAAAAGCGTCTCACCCATGGAAGGTGTTGGTAGTGGCGAACGGAAAGTTTGAATTACAATACTGCCTCCTCTGAGCACATGGACGCTTCCAGACATGGAATACGAAAGGCTTCACATCTGCAACCAGAGAAAAAGTCTGCAGAACAGCTGTTAATGAGCCGATACAGAATGCTGAGAGGAAGCGTTACCCTTAACCGAATGACAGTAGGCTTTAGCGATACCGGATACTGGCTCTTGTTTGTGGCTATATGCTTGCATGCTATATGTTCGTATATGTGCTAATTATATGCATATACCTTGATGCCTGGAAGCAAACAAGCAGGCTATAATAGTTGTGAATAAAACAAACAAATCGCGACTTTTGTTCCGTGTATGTCGTAAGAGATGATTCGAAATGCTATGAATCAATGTTTCTGCAAGGGAGTCCCTAGGTGGAGGGGAGGGGCATTTGGGCCTATACCGTCTTTTAAATTGCACTTTTTATTACTTTCTCTGCTACATATAGCAAATAGGGAAAGTATTATATTCGACCCAAAATTTCAATGTTGAGATTTCAACGGAAATATATATTTTGAGGCCCCCTGAATAAGGAAAAAAGGCATTTTAGTAAATGCCCGTGTGTCTATGTGTGTGTCCGTGTATCTGTGAAAAGCATAAATAAAAGACGAAAAGTCGGATAAGAACCAAAGTTGGTATTTAAGTTTAATAGCTTTCAAGAATGCTACATGAAGGTTTTGAAGAAAACTTCTCTACCCTAAACTACCTTTTACATGGAAAATTTTCCGGATATTTTGATTCTCTCAAAAATAGCTCTAACAATTTTGTTTAAAATGTCATATGTTTAAGATATTAGGCATGGCAAATGAAATTACGTTTTGAATTTTCTGGCTATACGTCATGTAGTCCTGTTTACTCTTGATGACTTTTGCATAGCTGGTGAACTGTAAGATAGACCAAATCTTAGTATACAAAAGGGGGCAGTAGATTTGCGCCAGATTTAATATCTGGGAAACATGTTTATTCTTAAGGAATATGGATTTCCGCCAACGGCATGTTTGGCTAAGAACTTTTATTTTTCTTAAGTTGTTAGTACAATAAATCGACTAGTACTTAGTTGCCGTGTTTTCTTTCAGTAGTAGCCACATTGAATGGGAGAACATGACCATTGTGAGATAAACTAGTGAACAGTAAAGATTGTCATGGAAGTATTTGAAAGGGGCAGCAACAGAGGTGATAAGTTTCGGCATGTGGTGACGTCGTTCATACAAATTCATTTCAGTTTTAAAACGAATTCAAATGGAAACATATCTGTAAATTAACAGCATGCACCTGCAACCCACGAAAAGAATCAAAGTACAAAACAAAGAAAAGAAAATAGAAAATTACATAAAGCAATACAGAGAAAGACAAATATCACGTAACGCTTATGCAAAATACATTTCCCATTTGAACGTACCTCCCCCCCCCCCCCCCCCCCCCTCACATGACAACCTGAAAGTAGAAATTTTAATCAAGGAGTTTTGACAATTTTAATCATTTTAATTTTTAAAACGCTTTGACAATTGTTGACCATATGCGCATTTTAAAAATGTTATAGCAATTTTTAACCATACCACGCGCATTATGCGCGCGCCAGCCCGCAGTCTGCAAGTGGGACGGAAAATTGTTTCGTTTAACAGTTTAATTCTTTCAAGCGTAAATGTCTCACCATGTTAACGTGGTGCCAACCTAAGAACAAAAATAAACATATTAGTTTCCAATTATTGGCGCAAACGCATTATCCATACACAGCAATACAATGTGGCGCAAATCCGTGTGGCGCAAATGTGGTGGCCCGATACAAAAATGTAGATCTTGTTAAAACACACAAGTTGTACAAATGCATTTTTTGTGGAGTGAGCCATTTCGGAGATATTCCTTGTTATTTATCTGAGTTTTACAATACTTATAGATTAATCATTTTCAATAGTTTATGAACCTAAATGGTTGATATTTTAAATGAAATGTTTAAAATGAACATAATTCCGCTTGTATTTTCTTTCTTGAATATGTTTTAAAATTTGGATTGTGAGGCATAATAGCGGACAATGTACGAAATATGAAGAGAGCGTTTATCATACATATTCTAGCTTACTTATATTCAAAACCGTAGATTTTCAAAAACTATCTTTGGTTTTGTGTATCAGTGGTAACGATGACCGCAGGCCTTGCTAGCGGAATTACTGACGGGTAACATTTATAATGTTATATAGAAATGACAGGGAGATATATAAATAACTGCAACAAAGAACCATTGGTCATTAGCCAGGAATTATACATTTTTGTGATGAGGTCATTAGCAAGGTTCATGATAAGCAAAGGCAATTAGTGTACAGCCGTGTAAAGAAGGCATTTAGCTCAAGGTAGTAGAATTCAATAGACCAGAAAGGTCTTAAAGGTCGATTAGTGCAAAGTCTGAGTCACATTGCGAACATTTGAAAACCATAGAGAAATGGAAAAATCTCGGAATGTTAGCATGACACATACTAACAGCGTTGCTGCTTCCCTAGCAGCTTGATCACATTGGTAGGGGGTAGCCATGCAGGCGGGACTTGAGCACTCAACTTGTGTGTTGTGCACTCAACAGTATCATCATTAGCCAGTGGCGTACTGGCACTTTAGAAAGTTAAAGCCGTAAAGGTAAAGAGTAAAGGGTACAGACACAGAGGGGGACACCTCGCTCGCTTCGACCTACACAGATTTATTGTGGCTACCCAGGCGGTAAGGATAAATAAGGGAACCGAAGGTGCCACACAGGGTCGCAGCTAGACAGGCCACAGAGACGCGCGGAAGCCCCTAACAAGTGCTGAAATCTCTTCATCCCGGCGCCAGTCCCCGCCAAGTAGCCATGGAGGACAAGGGCCAGCCAAACGCCACCTAGCACCGAGAACAGCAGTTGCCATGCGCAGTCAACCACGCCATCTGCCCGGCACTGTCAACACTACACGCCTGGAAGTACACCTGAAAGATGAAAAGGAAATGGAATGAAGGGAAATGATGGAAAGGAAACCGTGTTATGAAATAATGCACCCCAGCATTCGCCTAAGTGACATGGGGAAACCACGGAAAAACTCATATCAGTGTGCGCGGTCACGGGGATTGAACCCGTGATCCCGAATGCGGGCCACAGACGTTACCGCCTGAGCCATCCCGTTCGGTAACTAGCCCTAACTTCCACATTTGAATCAACAGGTCATAACTCTTCTATCTCAAATTATTTGTTTAAGACATCACTTACTTTGAAAATATTTGGATGTAGTAAATTAACACTGTGTACTAATATAAATTCTAAATTAAACTTAATTCATAAATACTACTTCATAACACACAGCACAACTTCCGCTACAGTAATTCAAGAACAGAATTTCCTAAAGCTACACAGACCATCTGATGAATCGCGGCAAAGCGTTCTGCCGTACAAGTACTAGGTAGTATCTTTCACAAAAGTAAATACCCATCTTCAGTGAGACCTGCGCGAGGGGCCATCTAATTCTCAGGCGTGTTTGCATGGGTGGTATGAGCATTAAATCAGTCATCTGCTTCCCTTATTATGCGGAGGACGTGGCAGCCATGTCACCTCGCAACTCACCTCACCTCGCAGTTTGGAAAAGCAATATTTGAGCAATTCTTCTACATTAACGAGCAAACATTGCAGATTCAACTTCAGTGCACTTGCGGAACATATGTTCTTATGGCCTTTCTATTAAGTTGTGGACTAAAGCGCGTTCCACCCTTAGATGACAGTACACGTTAAATGGAGCGCAGTGTTGCAAGATGCACTAGTTACGAATCTTTCTCCGCGCCTGATCCCGAGGTGGCCGAGTCCTGTACTTAGTCCTTCAATTGCTGCTTGACGGACACTTTTAACTTTGGTATCCCTCCATGCCTTTGTTACTGTATGAACTAAATTTACAAATGACTCGTCTGTATAACCAATTGATTTCCCCCGGTCCCTAAACCTTTTTACGTCTTTTAGATATTTATGTTGCCATCTGATGATATCGTCTCTTTCTATTAATATGCACTTGTTACCCTTCTTTCATATTCGGACCCCAAATCATGTAAGAACCGACTAAGAGTGGCCCTTGAGAAATTTGGTATGGTCTCATCACTGTTGAACCGTGACAAAATTATACTCAGCGTGGGTGGAATATTTGCAAACAGTAAAGAATGAACAATTCGCCGCACTCCACATTGCACTATTCACTATATACTTCTTTTTTTCCCCGCTCTTTTTGCTTTCTTTTTCGATGGCGTTCTTAGAGGTCCTTTCATTACTTCCTTTTTAATCCTATACACTACTGCTTCTGAACACCCGATAGCCTTAGCTGTTTCTTTTACTGCCTTACTTACACGCATTTTACTTGAAAACTAATCTAACACCTTCATAATTAGTTGGCGTTCCTTACTTCCTAATTTACCAATATATCGTCTCTTCCTAGCTTCCCCTTCCATAGCTACAAATATGTACGGAACTATTAAACAAATAACGCAATAACAGCTCATAGATTCCACACAGTTACACACCGACTTCTTTCGAACTAATGTTAGTGCTGCTCCTTATACTATCTTCTTTGTCAGGCCGGGCGCGAGAATACGCTGAATAGATGAATACCTTTTGTTTGCCCTACTCGATGAAAGAAAAAAGTTACAGACTTTTGGTTTATTTTAATAACTTTCTCCAACCCTCGTCAACATTTGTTCTCGCTGGTTTCCTGATGTAAACTCAATAACAAAAAGTTTCACACTGCGTAACTTTTGCAGTGCACGGGTATAAAATTTTCCGAAAACATTTAATTTAAAAAATTGTAACACTTAACTAAGTAAACATAGAGAATTCAAAGTGGGCAGGTAGTAGCACTATAGTTTACTCTACCTAAGAACAAAATATAGACGCATTCTAGCAGTTAGTTTGTTACTTAGTGCGTGATGAGTATAGAAACAGCACATATCGAACTTCTATTGAAAAAAATGTTTTTGAAGAAATATGGGCGTATAGAAATATATAATGACTCTAAAAAGGATATAAACTAATAGAGAAAAAAATTCTGCGTAGGATAATGTGTTCAAACCTGAAATTTATAACAACTGAATATTTATACCATGCTATTAGGAACCTGGCAACAGTGCGAAGGTAGAAAAGGACGAGGCTAATGGCAACTTGTATGCGCTAGATAGAGACAGATATATCCCATTTAACTCCATACTGTCATCTAAGAGTGGAACAAGGTATAGAACTAAAACGATTCAAGTTGTGGTGCTAGACTTATAGAACTGAGTTTAGTCTATGAGACCAAATCCGTGTATTCGCTATAGCTGAGCTGGCTGAGGCGTGTTCTTTCAATCGAACAGTGAGGGCTGACATGGGTTCGAATCCCGTCTAACATTTTTCCTTTTATTTCCCTTTTTCTTTTCTCTTTCTTAACGGGAACATTATTATTTATATAACCCGTGCGAAATATAAAGTTATACAAACTAATGGAATCTATTTCTGAAAAAGCTCTTACTTTAGGTATTTTTATTCCGCGTACCTCTGTAACTTTTCCCGCCGTCTTTAGAATGCTGCAGTACGGATTGAAATTTTGCAATTGAATGCTTCATAAGATATTAATTGCAATTGTTAACACTGAAGCAGGGAACACGCCTACCTCAGTTGTCAAACATTCCTCCTGAAATTAATATTTCCCTTTAAACATTCACATTCAAAAGCATCTCTATAAATTTCGTAGGATTTTACCATATTATAACACGTAATCGCGTAAATTACCAGATCTGGATGCCAGTGAATAATGTAATTCATGATACATTACACAGAACGGAATACAGTTGTAGATTACTGGAGGGTAAAGCAACCTTTGCACCCATACACAACGTTGCCATATCCCCATTAACTCAATTTGTAGCAGTGTGCCTTCATCCGATTCTGCATTCCTGATAAAAAGCTGTAGAGAACTAAACACGTTTGTTAATTTTGTATTTCAGAAAATAAACACGCGAAAATCGAGGATCGAACCCCCGGCAGCTAGTAGTTCCAAATTCCACAGCCAACGACGAAGCGCTCGTGTCTATTCTTCATTGTGTCATTCATTCTGTATTATGTGATACTAAGCTTGCTGTCACCACCTTAGCAGCTAATTTCACTGCAAGGCGGAAAGTTCGTGTGCACCTTTAGAAATGGTTTAAAAATTTGCTTTTCTCTAAGTATTCGCTTACATTTGTTTATAGGAATAAGAAAATCAATATTTCTATAATAAGCACGAGTATCAAAGTTCAGTGAGGAGTTTGTTTCATTAATTGCTTTCATTAACGACAGAAAAATAAAGATAAAACGACATAATAGTAACTGCATGTTCCCCTTATAGAAGTGTCATTAATTGAAAACATCATCTAACAGATTCACGCTCATACATGAGGAGGATTGAATACTGAATACGTGATGATTTACAGGCAGCAATTATGTTCTAAACTTAAGACGTGATATCTAACAGGTGTTATAGTTCACTAAAATTAACTTAGTAGTCAAACCCTCCACCTTGTGTGGCAGTAGATGTCTGCTTTGTAAACTGGAAATTAAAATCTATTCCTGTTTGCAAGAAATCGGTAACTTAATCTTCCTATCTGGGTTTCCAACATGCCTCAATTTATTTATTTATTTATTTATTTATTTATTTATTTATTTATTTATTTACTTATTTACTTACTTACTTACTTACTCACTCACTCACTTACTCACTCACTCACTCACTCACTCACTCACTCACTCACTCACTCACTCACTCACTCACTTACTTACTTACTTACTTACTCACTTACTCACTTACTCACTCACTCACTTACTGACTCACTCACTCACTTACTGACTCACTCACTCACTCACTCACTCACTCACTCACTTACTTACTTATTTATTTATTTATTTATTTATTTAATGCTAACACCCATAATGAGTCATTTATCTTTAGATATGAGTTATTTGGTATAAGGAGTTATCTAAACAGAAAATCATTGGTGTTATTATATCTAATGGGAAAGTTAAGGAAAAAAAATTAAGAGTATATATTGATTTCGAACAAGTGTTTCCTCGAAATGAGAGTAATGAATCATGATCATTATAGACCAGGTCATTTCTGCAGTTTATATTTAGGCTGGCCTAAACTTTAAGGCTCATGTGAAAAATAGCAGAAACCTCTGTTAATACGTTTTCTAACACAAAGGAAATTTAATTAAAATAACACTGGTCAACAGGAAAATTGCGACACAAGTGGTGTAGACAGGTTCTAATCAATTGAGCACTCCTTATGGTGAAAATATTACTGTAACTTGCTAGTTGTTTCTTATTTTTATAGTATGGCACGTTACTGATGACAGGAAACTGCAACTAGATAATGTAGACCTTACTTTGCACCTGATATTAAATCTGAACATCACAAAATTAGCCCGAGTGAATTAAATGATTTAGTCAGAGACCTAGAACCTGGTCAAGGAAGATCTGTTAGCCTCCAGATTGCAACGATGAAAATGTTAAAGTGACATTTTTTGTGACCGTCAGAAACATATCGGGAAATATTTTGCTGAGGAAGGCGATTTAGTGTTCTGCAGTGATGTTAGCGGCTTATTGAGTGCTCTCAACGTTAATCACATCGCTGATCAGTGGTAGGTGTTTATAGATGCTGTATAATGACATGACTAACAGTTGTCAATTTCTACTGGTTATTCCGTGCATATGAAGGAATCATGTGGCAGCCAGAAATTCCTTGATTCAATTAGTTATAACAGTTATAAAGGGAAAATATGAGTAGACTTCAAAGTAATTGCAATATTAACTGGACTCCAACTAGACTACACTAAACACTGTTATCTCATACGTGAATGGAACAGCAGAGCTTCTCATTTCATAAAAAGGGAATGGCCTTTACGTCAAGGTATGGAAACTAGAAAAATGTTTAACATGAACCTCTGGTAGAATCTAAGAATATTTTAATTGCTCCAGTACACATAAAACTTGGTCTCATCAAAAACTTTGCTAAAAAGTTGGACCGAAGTGGACTGATATTCAAATACCTAGTTACAAGATTTCTTAGAATTAGTGAGGCCCAGTTGAAGGAAGGAATTTTAATTGGCCCACAGATTCATGAAGTTCACCAAAAGGAGATATTGAAACACCTTTTAAATGATGCTAAGCAAGAGGCATGGATTTCTTTCATAGAAGTCGTAAACAACTTTTTGAGAAACAAACGAGCTGAAAGCTATGATAATCTTGATATAAATTTGCTGCCATCTTATCAAAAATACCGATGCAACATGTCCCTTAAATTACACTTTTTACACTCTCATCTAAATTGTTTTGCTAAAAGTTGTGGAGCGATTAACATGGTGAACATTTCCACCACCAATATCATTAATGGGAAAACGTTACCAGTAAAAGTGGAGTGCAAGAATGTTTGCTGACTACTGATGAGCAGTCATCAGAGGTAGCCCTAAACTCGACTTCAAAAAGGAAGCAAATAGAAAGCATATTTAGTAAAGCTAAGCGATTACGAATATATTTTACAATACATCATACATAGTTTCATAGAAACAAATTATTATTGTGTTTTTCCTTAATATTATTCTCAAACCAGAAGCAGTCTAGCATTCTTGTCATATTCGTGCTCAGCCTAGTGTAACCCATAAGAAAAGGGAAGTATCATTCATGTTGCAAACAAAAAGTAAGAATTTTTGTCCAGTGTGATCTTAAAGAGCGTGATGATTTTAAAACCTTAACTGAAGATATGAAGCAGTTAAACATTTTCTACTCGTAAATGAAATCGAAGCGATTATTGTTGCTCCTTGTTTACAGGATATTAAAACATAAAACTTTGTGCTGTGATAGACACTTTATTTGCACAGAAAACCAAAAACAAATGAGGGTCTTATATTAAAAGCACCATTAAATGACATAAATATAAAATTAACTAATGTTTTAACAGTGGTGTATTTTAAAATGGTTCTCGAAGACAGGTAACATCTTAAAGACGTTGCTGTTCTTGAAGATAGACGTATATTCTGAATCGGTAAGAAATATAAATTAATTATTGATATTATTGATTTCAATCTCATATGTGTCATTAATAAAAATAAACTAAACGAACTTAAACTCCACATTGAGCACTGCGATACTCGTGCTTGTTATAGAAATATTGGCTTTCTTATTCCTATAAACAAATGTAAGCGAATACTTAGAAAAAAGCAAATTTTTAAACCATTTCTAGAGGTGCACACGAACTTTCCGCCTTGCAGTGAAATTAGCTGCTAAGGTCGTGACAGCAAGATTAATATCATATGATACAGAGCGAATGACCCAATGAAGAATACCCACGAGCGCTTCCTCGTTGGCTGTGAAATTCAGAACCGCTAGCTGCTGGGGGTTCGATACTAATTTTTCGCGTGTTTATTTTCTGAAATACAAAATTAACAAACGTGTTTAGTTCTCTACAGCTTTTTATCAGGAATGCAGAATCGGACGAAGGCACACTGCTATAAATTGAGTTAATGGGGATATGGCAACAATGTGTCTGCTTGGAAACAAACGACATGACAACCTTGCTGGGTGCAAAGGTTGCTTCACCCTCAAGTAATCTACAACTGTATTCTGTTCTGTGTAATGTATCAGGAACTATATTATTCAAATATGGTAAAAGCCTATGAAATTTATGGAGTTGCTTTTGAATGTGAATGTTTAAAGGGAAATATTAATTTCAGGAGGAATGTTTGAAACTGAGGTAGGCTTGTCCCCTGCTTCAGTGTCAACAATTGCAATTAATATCTTATGAAGCATTCAATTGCAAAATTTCAATCCGTACTGCGACATTCATAAGACGGCGGGAAAAGTTACAGAGGTACGCGGAATAAAAATACCTAAAGGAAGAACTTTATCAGAAATAGCTTCCATTAGTTTACATAATTTTATATTTCGCACGGTTTATGTAAATAATATTGTTCCCGTTAAGAAAGAAAAAAGAAAAAGGGAAATAAAAGGAAGAACGTTAGATGGGATTCGAACCCATGTCAGCCCAAACTGTTCGTTTGATAGAATACGCCTCAGCCAGCTCAGCTATAGCGAATACACGGATTTGGGCTGATAGACTAAACTCACGTTCTATAAGTCTAGTACCACAACTGAATCATTTTAGTTCCAGTCCACAACTTAATAGAAACACCATAAGAACATTTGTTCTGCACGGCATAACTTCAAGGGCCTCATACCCTGCCTTAATCCTTTGTGGGAGATCTACCCGATCAAAGGTAAGTAACAGGGTACGAGCCGCTGAAACCTGTACACGGATATCACACCTTGATCTACTAGGTTATGTTAGATTCCTCGTTGGACATACCGTCCAACGAGCGAATGTTTACCACTTCGCGAAACTCTTGTGCAGCTCTACACGTACCGGAAAGCTGGCTAACAAATTGGCTTTAAATATAGAACCTGCCTGGAATGCTGAATCAGTTTTGACCAGGAGTGTGCCATTCCGAGATCTAGTGCAGTTTCTCACTGGGACACCTATCTTGTCAAGACCCTTCTGAATTACGAATGGATTCACCAACGTAAACCTTCTTGCTTCCTCAATTCTAGTGATTACTAAGTAGCGAGATCACTCTACTCAGTTACTTCCTTTACTATTAGCTTCTGTGATTTATGGTTTTGTTTCGAAAGTCCCATGGCGTTTTATTCATCCACATTGCAAATGTCTCCGGTAGCATGATCACTTCCTGGGCGCCACCCCGACTTAGGTGAGAGTCCTGGCCCTTGACCTAGCTCACCCTAGGGTCACACACCCCGGTGTATAGAGAGGGACCCAATCACCTTCAGGAGTTAATCAGCTCATGCAATGGCCTCTCCTTTAACAGCGGATACAAACACAGATCCTAAATGATAACCAGGGGCTGGGAATTACGCGGTTACCCAGTCACCGCTTGCGTCATCGCATCCACCAACAACCCGCGCGAAAGGTATCCATCAGACTGTGTTCAAGGAGGTATAAGTTAGAAGGTCAAACACATATGTGGACCACAGTTTATTGGGCGTTTAGCATATGCCCTTAACCCTTTAGAAGAACCCAATTGAGAGTATAGTTCGGGACCCCGTAGGCGCCAAACCCGTACCTACCGTAGTAGGCCCCTGTGGGGCAGGCGAGTGGTGTTGACGGTGCCGGACAGATGGCGCAGATGCTTGCGTGTGGTAATTCTGTTCTCGGCGCTAGGTGGCGTCTGGGCGGTCGCTGTCCTCCGATGGGGTGATGCCTGTGCGACACCCTTCGGACCCACGGAGTGTTAGCTCCGGTGGGGGAGGGGGACGCCTGTGCGACACCGGACCCTCGATGTGCGGTGGCTGCTCGGCGGGGCCTGGCGCCGGGATGGAGAGATCTCAACACTTGTAAGGAACTTCCGCCTCTCTCTGTGGCCTGTCTAGCTGCGACCCTGTGGTTCCCTCACTTCATCCCTGCCTCCTGGAGGTGGTAGCCACAAGAGATTTGAGTTGGTCGTGGTGCGCGAGGTGTCCGTGTTGATACAAAGCTTCAGTCCGTTTGGTTAGAAATTCCTATAGTTTCTCCTTTGTTTTAGTGACTACAAAGTTTCAGTTCCTAATAACCTATTATGAGGGTATAATAGTGCTGGAAATATATATTTTTTATATTTGAGAAAATGAAAGAGCACAACGAGTGCTGTGGTGCCTATTACAGTACTCATTTATCCCAACATAATAAAAACATAACTAGATATTGGATACATTATACGCTAGTTAAAATGCGTTGGTAATATAGGTAATAATATTTATCGTCCACATAGGTAAATTGCGCTGTACCAATCTAATGGTTTGTTGTACAGACCCAATGTATTTTAATGTTGCAACCTTGACTTCGTCTTGTAATCTACTAGGAGCTTCCTTCAGGATACAAACATTAACTTGTGTTGTTAAAAGGAATAAACACGGACTTTCACTAATTACTTCTGGTGAAGTAAATGGAACTAAATCATTATAGACATGTGAGTTTGATAACATTAACAGCTTAGATACTGGAAAATTTGTAAGTAGAGGCAACTTAATCTATCTTTAAACTACAAGCTTTCGAATCAATGGCAACTGGTGGAGCGGAACTTAGCACCTCGATAAAAAGGCGATCTTTTGTGCCCATGCTCCTGACGGGGCACCTCCGGGAGGATGGATGAGGCAAATGGATCCTAAGGGCGGCCGCAACGTTTCCACAACAGAGCCGGTGGCAGCCTCCCTACATTTTTCCAGTTAGAAGCTCCCCGGTGGAGGCTGCCTTAGCTCCCTTCCCCTCTCCCTCGGGGTTGTAGCACCTCATGGGTGGCCGGAAACCAGTCGTTCGCCTTCCAATCCGGGATTTCCAGGGCGCATTTGTTCCCCTTGTGCTGCTGCTGCCACGGCGCTCGCCGACGCTTCCAACCCTGAAAGAAACCTAACGAATGAGGAGTGAAATGAACTTATTAATCTAACGAAAGGGAGGGACAGGAAATTCTGAGGATATGGAAATCCTTCCTACCATTCGCCTGGCGACCCGGGGAAACCTCCGAAGAAGGAAAGGGAAAAAATAAAAAAAAAAGAAGAAGAAGAAGAAGAAGAAGAAGAAGAAGAAGAAGAAGAAGAAAAAAAAAGAAGAAAAAAACATGGGTCAGGAAGGTTGGTCACGGGGATCGTACCCGCGGAAAAAGAAAAGAAAAAAAAAAAACATGGGTAAGGAAGGTTGGTCACGGGGATCGCAGCCGCGACCTATACGGGCCACAGACGTTACCGCTCGAGACACCCCGCTCGGTTCTCGAGTGAAGGACGACAATCTAGTAAAATGTTGACTTCAAAGCTACCGTCTGTTAGAGGCTATATGGGAAAGCACTGCAGCTTGTCGATATAGTGTGGTGTGCTTACTTTTTATGGTACATAACATTTGGAGAACAAAATCACAATGGGGTTAAAATACTCCGACGTTTAGTTTATTTTGTTAAATTGGTAAATGTTAATCATCATCTGCTTTTAAGAATATGTTGCTCTCGCCCTAGAATACTTGGTCCTTGATCGTTGGTGCGTTTTTTCTTCACAGAATATTGACTGAGTAAATTACTTAGCAACTGAATGCTTGAATGACTTAAATTATAGCCTCCTCTACCTGTTATTATCTACAGGATTGTCACGTAACAGCCAGGCCAAGAACGGCTTTATTGGCTAGACAATGGCATAATTATGCTTAGAAATCCGTGTTCTGAGGTTAATAACCTTTTGAGGAACTCTGAAAGAAGTGCCAAGTATTTAACTTACTATTATTTACTTCTAGTTACGGTATTATTTATAACATGCAGCTGATTATTTTCCCGTCTTTCCTTAGACAGAAGTTTAACTTTTAACCGTGAAGTTTTTAATTCCAGTGACGTGTGTGGACTCTATCCGATCTCGTGAAATTTATAGCCTCCTAATTAAGATAAGATAATAGACTCCCATATGGCGTGATGCTGACTGGTTCTAACGCGTATGCACTAACAATGAAGCACGCGTTCAAAGCGAATAACCAATGTAATACACATTTTTCATAACATTCCTACGCCAAGCAGACAGTGAGCTCTCTGTTGAGAAAAATGACAGAAAACTGAAAGATAGTACTTTTTGTTAAGATACGGAGCATGGTGGTGCCCCGGTAACGTGTGCGACTCACCTACGAGAGACTGCAGGTTCGATCCCGGTTGACCGCACACTCTCACTTGGGTTTTTCGTGGATTTCCCTTGTCACTTAGGCGAACGCCGAGGTATTTTCTTTCTGTAATTTCTCCTTCATTCCATTTCCTTCTCACCTTTTAGACGTGCTTCCAGGGTCGAGGTGAATGCTGGTGCCGAACAGAGCACAGACGCCTGCACATTGTAACTGCTGTTCTCCGCGTTGGGCGGCGCTGTGGTCGCTGTCCTCAGGACACGTGGCGCTTGTCGAGGGTGTTGGCGGATACGGGACGGATCCTCACGCCAGCACTAGTCAGGGACTTCCACGCGTCTCTGTGGTCTGTCTGCCTGCGGCCTGTGGTTCCCTTACTTTATTACTTCCTCCTGCGCCATCGTCAACCCAGGGATATCGGCAACGAGGTCCCCACCCTCAGGAAGGGGCACAAGTCGACAGGCAATTCACAGTACTCGTAGAAAGAGAACCACCCCAGAAATCACCTACCAATCTGGGAAAAACTGTGGAAAGAAACCTAGATCAAAGTGGCCGGCTCAATGTTATTCAAACCCAGAACTCACTGAATGCGAGCCTCACACATTACCGCGCAGCCATTCACCTCGTTGTGTGGAAGCGCATCTTTTGCAAATACGCATCACCATATATGTACAAATAGAACCATATATTTAGCTTTTAAATTAGACAAAACTTTAATACGCAAACGCATCTGTAAAGCATAATTTTTAGCAAAGTTAAAATAATATACTCTATTTCGTTAAGTTAAATCACTAATCTCATGTAGATTTGACCTTCCTTATTTATCTAATTTCGCACACTAATTTTTTTTTATTTTAATGTGAATTGCATACCTACATTCTCTATTCTATTTGGTAATTTGATACATTTTTGTCATTAACTTACGGGACGTGTATAAACTAATTAAATACGAGGCAGACTCAATGTAATCATTACTAAAGAACATAATAGTCACAGTTTGATGCTTTGAGTATTAGATTTCTGATGTTTACCTTAGGATTACATATTTTTAGTATACCCGGTGGAAGGTCCAGCTTCGGCCATACATTTACGAGGGACTCTACATGATGAGTGTAACAAATATGTCTAATACAGAATTGTCAATAAAGAACCGTTTCGCAAAAGAAACGTTGTGTCAAATATTTGGAATATTTGGAGCCATATAGCTTCGTGAGGAACGGATATAAATAGCTTATTATTTCGCCAACTGTCGTGCAGGCATTCTGTGAACATTGCTGTAATATCTTTTTATTTCAATTCGAATGAATTTAATGTTAAAATGACGTTGCCAAATCTCTCCTAAGAATTAAACTTTGCATGACATTTTAACATTCAATTGTGACTAAATTCTTTAGAATTAAGTTAGAATTGCATTACAGCATTGTTCACACACTTAAAGCTAATTTGTAGCTTTAAATTATTCCGCCCGTAATTAACCAGTGCACATTAATGAAATCAACACTGAAGAAATCAGGGCTAGATTGCAACGATGGGAATATCTCTTAGTGGAAACTACACGTGGTAAAAGTAACATTTGCAAGAGGTTTCGAGAAATACAAAAATGTGACAGTCACGAAAAAATTGGTGCAGCTCAATGTGGGAAGTGCCATGCTATATTTAAGCTACAGGAAGTTCTCCTTTAAACCGACATTCGTGTAAAACTTCCACGGGGCAAAGTAAAATTCAAGAACTTTTATGCAATCTCAGTCTCGGCTTCCTCGAACATCTAAAGATGGAGTAACTAAAGCAAGTGTTTCACTTTGTTGTAAAGACTTAAGACCTTCTGATATTGTAAAAGATGCAGGATTCCTGGAATATTCTCAGACTGACTGAAATCGGTGCTAAGTACGGTAGTGTGAATGCGAAAGACTTGCTGCCCCATCCTGCTACAGTATCTCGCAGCGCAGTGAAAGAAGCTGAAATGTTGCGAAAATCACTCATTCCTACAGTGCAAATGATGGTGGATAGAAGAGAATGTGCCGCCACAACAGATATGTAGACTGGTGAATACAAACATATTTGATATATAACTCTATTCATTTTGTTGACGCAAATTGGACTTTGTGCGGTAAAGTGCTTTTTACAGTGGAATTTATGCTTGATTGCAAAACAGCAACAAACATAAGATTAGAACTCAACAAAAAATCTGAGGTGTTGCACTCACATGACTTTCTTTACTCTTGTACTAAACATTCATACAAACTCTTATTCCTGTGTCTTCTTAATGTTAGTTGAGATAAATATTTGCAGAAATTATCTTATTGCTTATTTCCTTGTAAGTGCAAGGGGAGGGGCTGTGGGAATACTTGAGCGATAGCCAAATCTTAAAGTTTTCAAATACCGTTCTCCTTGTACAGTTAACACGTAAAAAATAAATAACATGAATAACGATGTTTCATTTACAGATGTACAAGTCCTCCAAAACTCATACAAATAAAAAGGCATATCTCTGAAATGGTTCACTCCACCAAAAAATTTATTTAGACCTAAATTGTGTGTTTTAGCAAGATCTCATTTGTTTGTATAGTAAGATTTGGTCTATCTCTTACGGTTTACCAGTTATCCAAAAGTCATTCAGAGTAAATAGGACTACATGGGCTATAGCCAGAAAATACAACATATACATTTCATTTTTCATAAAAATATCTCAAACATATTGCATTTTATTCCAAATCGTCGAGAGCCATTTTCAAGAAAATAAAAAATTTCGAAAAAATGTCTATGTAAAAGGTAGTTTAGGGTGGATCAATTTTCTTCAAAATATTCGTGTCGTACCCTTGAAAGACATTAAACTTAAATACCAACTTTGGCTTTTAACCGACTTTTCGTTTTCGAGCTATGCTCCACACACACACACACACACACACACACACACACACACACACACACACACACACACACACACACACACACACACACACACACACACACGCACGCACGCACGCCAAACATTTTCTAAAATTGCTTTTTTGGAATCAGGGGGCCTCAAAACATGTTTTGTGGTGAAATTTCGACGTCGAATTTTTGGGTGGAATACAATACTTCCTATACTTTACGATACGTAGTAGAGAAAGTAAAAGAGACAGAGTGGAACAGTGCTGGTTTTTGTGACATTTTAAACATAATCGATCATTACATAAACCTTCTGATTCTGCTGAACATCTCAAGTGTGCGCTTGATAACCTTGAAATTCAATTTGAAGGTACCTCGTATTAGATATACTTAACTTCTAATATCCCTAATTGTTTCCTATGTAATATGTATTGCCATCTTGCAAAATAATACAATTATTTCCTCTTCTTTGTACAAACCTAATGAAGAAAACTTCCCTGCACTAAAAGCAGCGAATACTTGTAACCTAACAGCGCAAACATCTATCCAGCCTAAACATCATGATAAAAGTGCCTAAACAAAAGCCCCAACCGCAACCTATAGCACAGATCTGTGCTATGGAGTGCCAATCTTCAGGAATTAAGACCCCATTCAACTTATCCATCATTAGATCAGGTGTCAAACGCGTCTGATCGTTCTTCGAATTGCACCAACGACGTGGTCGAAGAAGATACTGTACTCTTATTAAAGCCCACGAAGAGGAGAACAAAGCTAAGCACAGTCAGTACTAGTAGTAATGCCACCAACAAGCGAACAGCTCTCTGTTGTCCAGAAAATCGTGAATGACTCACCGGAGAATTATGACCCCACTTACTATAAATTTAGAAGCTTTATGGAAAACACAGTAGGACTGATGACATAGAATCTATAGCACTTGAACACACCAAGGATCTAGAAGGTTTAGTAGTAATTATGAAATTATACCCTAACTATATGGATCGAGCCATTAAAAGTAGCTCTTGTATAGAGAAGAAATTAGTCAAAATAACTGAAAAACAAAATATAAAGAATTAAACTGTTACACAGGCTAAAGCAGTACATTTCCAAACACAAAATGTGGACTCGACAATTGTTCAGTGGAACCTCAATGGTTTTTGGCCTACATATTATGAATACCTATAACGGTTTGCTTGCAAGAAACAAACTTTAAAAGTAACTATGTGGCTAAATTATATGTCTATAATGCCTGCTATGCTAACGGTAAAGGTGCATCTCGTGCAAGTGGCGGAGTAGTAATTCAGTTGAAAATAATATCAAACAAAAGAACGTCGCACTGAATGCCGGATATAAAGCAGTCGCTGTATCTGTTACACTAGGCATACATATTTGTTTATGTAATGTACATTTACCAAATAATAATGATATCAGCCTCTCTGCTCTAAATGAAATTATGTTACAATTGCCCAAACCGCTTACATTATTAAGTGATTTCAATACACACAGCAGTCTTTGGGGATTCAATAGGAAAAATTATTGAATCCCTGCTATTTAACTCAGAGTTAATTCTACTTAACAATGGTAACCCCCGCATTATTCTATAGCAAATAATACAGCTGCATTGATTTAACAATCTGTTCCCCTGACATAGCATATCTATTAAACTGGTCAGCTTATACGACATTATTCGACAGTGATCATTTTCCTATTTTAATCAAAATGGAAAGTGCAAATTCTGTGAGTTTTCAAACTCCTAACTGGAATTTTAAGAAAGTTGATTTATTATCATACAGAACTATTATAGAGCAATTCCGCGTGTGACTAGCTGACATTTACACTACATTTTCTTCCTAAAATGTCTCTCTAATGTTCAATATAGCTGTAAAAATGTTATTTTAACGACATACGATGACAGAGAATACATTGGCGGTTGTGATAGGAAAGATAAAAACCTTAAAAAGTGAAACAATTATTTAATAATGAGCGCTAAACTTTTCGTGACTGACATTTTTGTCAACTGCAGTTCCAACTTCAAACGTTTGTCCTCCGTTTTCTCTGAAAGTTTTCTTATTTGATTTGTTCTGAAAAATTACTTGAGAGAGGAACTTCTAAGCTTTCAAATGACCTGAAAAAAGGTTTGGT
This sequence comes from Tenodera sinensis, assembly GCA_030765045.1. Classification (NCBI taxonomy): domain Eukaryota; kingdom Metazoa; phylum Arthropoda; class Insecta; order Mantodea; family Mantidae; genus Tenodera; species Tenodera sinensis. The sequence goes on from CM060962.1 coordinate 165,445,680, forward strand.
ATGTTATTCTCATCTGGAGATATTTATTCAAAGGTCAGCGTTACTAACTGACATGAGTTTATGACTAACTGACATTTGCGAAAATTGCAATACCTTGTCTTTGTTTTACATGGTATAACATATGGTAAATTATAGTGATGCGTATTATACGTTACATACATGTAATACATACAGGTGTGTAATTGTATTTATCGTTTTGACAATAATCATATCCTTTGGAGAAGCATTGTCATGCAACATAAACAGAATAAACATATGTTGGCAGCTCTCATTTCTGATCACAGTTACGTCATTGCAAGTATAAAAAGCTGACTCAAAACCATAACAAAGACGACACATGAGAGCACACAGCACATACCTGTAACACTTGATTGGACTCCTTATAGTGCAGGAACGCTAAATGCAGTAGCCTTGTAGTACACGCGCATATCACTACACTGTTTTTATTTCCGAAAGTTGTGCATCATTCTGACACTTTCCGCACATGAAAGAAAAGCATGTTCCACAACATTTAAACCTAATACTTTCACATAATGAACCCGCTGAGTGGACGGCGTAGGTGAAATACGTTCAAATCTTTTGTCGAGAAATTCTTTTGCTTCTTCAATTTCAGGCAGAGAAACCTCAAGAAGACATAATTTGGTTTTCTTTCTAACAGTATTAACAAATTCTTCAGCACTCTGAATCCTGCCTCCTGCTTTCGCAGCTGTCCAGGCCATCCTCTTCACTTATCCTCCAATCGCATCCCTTTCCGTGATAGGATTCGAAGAAGTGCCATTCAGTTTGGATTCAAAATACTTCGGAAAGATATGTCACATGGCTCAATGTGTATTTCTGCTTAAAATGACAAGCAGCTCCATCAGAAAACACTTTCATTAGTTCAAGATTCAGAACAATATCCAATATTTCCGAAAATATATTCCTTAAGCAAATATCAACTGCATATTTATATTTGTCATGTGATACATAATCAGACACCAACGCAAAAGATGGTTTCTGAATTTCACCAATATCCTCTGTCCTATATCAGGCAACAGCAGTAAATATTGAGATCTGTGTATTATTGCAGTGGGCAGCTCCTTGCATGTGTAGTTCTCAAAGAAGTCGATCTGTATCACAGCTTCACTAATTGCAACATTTTCCCGAGCATTCTTAAAGGCCTCGGATTGCTGTCTTTTTACATAAACGTGATTAAGGAAACGTGGCAGGCAATTGGTCAGTTCTTCAATGCAGTCTTTTACAGATCTCTTTTTAACTTCTATTTCCATTCTTCCATTACGTGAACTCCACAGTTTCCATTCGCATGGAGAATTAGCAAGTTTATCCGAAATGTTTGCTCCACTCAATCCCGGGCAGTTGGAGCATCCTCCCTGGATACACTTACTCGATTTCTGATCACAAACCACTTCTGCTATGAACTTACGAAATTCAGTATCAGTGAGTACGTGATTTTTACACAATGCTTTGAGAAGAAGCTTCGTATTCTCATGTATAATGCATGTGCACACATTATGTGGGATCTGACTTTGAAGACGCACGTGAGCAGGGCGTAATTCAGCAAATTTTGTCAACCCCACGGACATTTCTTCCCGGTCTTCTCGAAACAGTGTATGTACTTCTTTTAATGTTACCACTAGATACCTAATGCGAACTTCTTTTGTTTCTCCTTGAACACGGATTTCAATAAAGTCATCTCTTCCAGGAGCTTGATAAGATATTGAATCATGCTGATAGAACTTGATGATTGCACTTTTAAGTTCCCCTGATAGTTGTTTTCCTGATACCGGGATAGAATGCTTTGGTTTTACAACATGCAATCCCTCTTCAACTGCTAACTTACGAATCATTTCTTTTCTTTTGCGTGGAGATTGCGGCAATGCTTCCTCAACACGTTTTCTACACTTTCCAAAATGCTGTCTGCTTTTGAAAGCGGTTGATGTTGATGGAGTATCCGTATCAATCCCTTCTTGGTCTCTTATCTTCTGTCTTGCCCGCTGTGCTTGCTTATGTCTCCTATATTCAGCTTTGAGGTGTTCTCTTCCTTGTTTTGTTTGTTTCAGTATTTATCTTCTTTTCCTCATAGTCACTTTTATTTTTGCCTTCCGTTGTGCATAACTGCCTTGCTCCTTCAGACGTTGTTTGTATTCACATTGTCTTTGGGCTGGTGTTTTAGCCATTGAGTCAGAAACAGACTGATACGCCTATCCTGACTGAAGTCTCACAAGCACTGTAGGCGTATGACGACCACAGGGCGCACTAATTGTCCGTTAGTCACGTGTTTTGTGGGAAAGCGAATGACTTTAGAGGAAAACTTTCTGATACTTTTTTATTTGTTATATTGTAATGACGCAGAATCAAATAGGATATTTTTTTCAGTCAATCACTTTTCCCTGCAGAGGACTTTATCCTTATTTACCGTGACTAACTGACATCGACACACAGTAATAATTAAACAGGCTCTAAGGATTATTTATAAATGTCGAAAATTATTAGCCATATACACGTTTTGAAGATGAAGAGTCATTGTGTGATGTACATCGAAAAAAAAAAATTAAAACAGTTGTACATAGCTCCTGAAATATTGATATGAAAATGACCGTTATTCACGCTTATTTTTAGTGTTTTGGAAATATGTGGGTAAGAAGTGAAATTTGATCCCATATTCACGTCAAAAACATTTATTTTTCACTTCATAAGATACTTTGGAGTATCTAGCATCATCTTTCCTCAGTAAAAAAAGTGAAACATTGATTCCAAATTTTAACACTCGGTATGACACTCGCGGAATTGCTCTAATAATAAAAACATAAAACTGCTACCATAACAAAACCAATGGCCAAACATACTTATACACGATATAATTGAAAACTTCTCACATCTGTTAATGCAGTCTGCTGAGCTTATATAGTATTCTTGAACTGAAAAATCCGTGCAATAAAAGAAAAGTTTTTGGCAGTGTTTAACGCCCGCTTTTACTACTACGACACCGCAGGCGGTAACACTGATGATACATGGAATTAAGATGGAGCACTGGTGGAATGAGATGGCGGGTGAAACCGGAGAACCCGGAGGAAACCCGCCCCAGCGCCGCTTCGCCCACCACGAATCCCACATGTTGTTGCCTGGGATCGAACCCAGGCCGCTTTGGTGAGAAGCGAAAGGTCTAACCACTCGGCTACGGCGCGGTCTAAAGAAAAGTACCATGGTGGAATGAAGCTTGTAAAACTGCAATCATTAACAAAAATATAGCGTATTACACATATAAAAAGGAACCTTCAGGTGAAAATAAAATGCCATTTTTAAAGCTACGAGCCAAAGGAAGAAGAGGAATAAAGCATAGCAAAGGAAACTCGTGGTTAAAATTTGTTTCCGCCCTTAGTAATCAGATTCCGCATAAACTAGTGTGGAATAAACTAAAGACAATTTGTGGAATAAACCAAAGCTTTCAAATAAACTGTCTCATCAATGAACATGAGATGATTATATCCGAATCATGTGCAATAGCTGACACTCTGGCTGATAATTTTTCAACTGTTTCCAGTGACGTCAATTATGATGAGCAAATTTTAAGAAATAAAGCTAAATATGACAATATCTCTTTTGAAAATATTTTCAGTGACTCCAACGAACAATGATAATATATCAATGCTTGAACTGACAACACTCCACAGATATAAATCTACAAATCCTGGAACAGGTAATTCCTCTTATGTAATGATACAACTTCCTCCTACAGCCTTAAATTATCTTAAGGATATTTACAATTACATGTGGACTAATAAAGTATTTCCTGATCAGTGGCGTAAAGCCACAATTGTACCGGCACCGAAACCAAACGAAAGTCACACCGAAGCACACTACTGTCGCCCCATAGCCTTAACATGCGATCTGCAAAATCAGGAAAAGACTTAACAATCGATTGCGCTGGACTTTAGAGAAAAACAACTTCATAACTGAACAAAATCGATTTCGGCAACATCGCTCTACAACAGATACTTACAATTCTAGAATTGGACATAAGGAACGCTTTCTTGCACTCCCAGCATGTCAGTAATCAATCTTGACATCGAAAAGGCCTATAATAAGATATAGAGAAAATATATACTGGAGCTACTTGTTGACAATCATATAAAAGGAAATATGATTTCATTCATTTACATTTTTTTAGAAAATAGAAAGATTACAGTTAGAGCAAATGGAATTCTATCAAAGGAAGTAATGATAGAAAATGGCATCCCTCAAGGATCGATGCTAAGTGTAACGTTATTTTTAGTTGCAATAAATGGTATAATATCCTACGTTAATCCACCTGTAAAAGCCTGCCTTTTTGCAGATGATTTATCAATTTTCTGTAAAGGGAAGAACATATCGCCACTCAAGAAGTTCTACAAAAGATACTCCTTAATCTTGAAGCCTGGTTAGCAGAGGCAGGACTGACATTCTCAGAGCATAAAACTAAATTCATTACTTTTTCTGGAAATATGAATCTCACTCTGAGCCCTAAGTTGTATATTAATGTATGCAAAATAGAAAATGTTTAGGAGACTAGAATTCTCGGCATATTATTTGACAAGAAATTAACTTTTCTTCCACATATCAAAGATTTAAGGAACAGCTGAAATCAATAGCAGCTAAAAATTGGGGAGCTGATTATAATGTCTTAACTAAAACTTACAGAGCACTAATTAGATCCAAATTAGATTATGGCTGTGTAGTATATAGCTCAGCGTCAACTACAACTCTAAAGGGACACTGGGAGTGAAATTTGAAAGTTCCACATTTCTTGATAGATTTTTTTAAAAATTGTTACTCTGTGTGTATTTATAAAGAGAATAGGATGTACACCAAATTTCATTAAAATTGGATAATTCGTTTATGATATATAAACTATTTTATGAATTTAATAGGCACATTTTCAGAATGTAACACGCATGTTTCTGTGAATTTGAAGAGAATTTGTATAGAAAAAGACAGACGCATAGGGAGTGACAGATGCAAAGAAAGCATGGACAGTTTAGTATGGCTGTTGTCAGGTTTTCTGCCAAGGTCAAGTTTATTGTTTCGGTAATTAAAATTCTCAGAAATCTAATGGTTCAGTCTCGGGACTCTTGCATTTCGTGCCAGTTGCACTAAGTGACACCTGCACTCAACCACCCTTATACCTGGGTAAAAGCTGATTCCTCGCTAATTACCTTGCTACCTGCCCAAAGACAACACTCAACAAGGGACACATAACCAACCTGAATTTCTCCAACGTTAATTTCTCTAGGGATCCAAATATTTGAGATTCGCTGCTGGCTCTGTATTTACGACCCAATAAACAGAGGTAACAAGGTGCTATATGCCAAACATCAGCACGACGTGTATCAGGAGTATTACACAGGAAACACTTGACAGCCAATCGCTCTTACAGTGGGAGTTGCTTCCTGTCTTGATAAACATAGGGCTATTTTCGTGTAACTAAGGCGCAAATGGACTCCGAGAAACTGCGTAGGCTGTCTACAATGCCAAGATTTGGCTCTAGCACTCGTAACTTGTGTGTAAATAATACGATCACTAGGTATTCTAAAACTCTGCCTTTACTGATGAAGTTTACTTTATTGTTTTAATTGCATAATGCACTTGAGATTAATTTTATTTTAAAAGCTGCATGCTCCGTTACTGTGGAGCAGTGTTCGAATCAGACTTCCTGACGAAGGGGGGGGGGGGCCTTAAGTTTGTTTATATTTATTACAATAATGGTAGTTATACCAGTGGTGATAGCATTGGTGTGTTAATTATACTAAACGTAGTAGCAGCACCAGCAGCAACACCAATATGCGTGTTACTGTCTTTATGCACATAGTGATTTTGTATTTCTGAGCTGTACAGGCATAGTATAATTCTCCCAAAACTGTGTGGTGAAAGTCAGAGGTGATTTGTTTTCCATTTTTCAACATGAAATTTTGTCTATAAGTCTCCCGATTAATGTAATACTTTACTCTCCCTATTTTCGCTAGCATATGTCACTTCCAATGCTGCAGTTTTTACCTAAGAACCTGTAATATTAAATATTACTGGAAGTTGAAACTTCAGATTCGAACTCTAATACATCACTGTCATTACTTTCTGTAACTTTTCGCTTACTTGTCACAAATTTATCCATGCTGACGAACAATAGAACAATGAGTAGCAAGAAGCTGAACTGAATAGTGCAAGCAGCAATTGTCATTGCTGGCGCAGAATTTCTGGTATTGTGACCATGAATACCAACCCAACTAATGGATCTGAGAATTGAGCGTACTTGCGATACAACCTGTACCTTTGCTTACTCACAGCTCGCACTCATACCATGTACACTGCATCCGTGTCTTCTTGTATTTTCAAAGAGCAGTAATAGTAAATACAGTAAAAGAAAATATACTTCCCTGGCAGGGAAGGAGTTCCCCTTTGACGAGACGGATTGGCCAAGGACATATGCATTAGCAAGGTTAATTAAAGGATAAAGAGTTACGTGCAGATGGTAACAACTCCAGCTATTCCTGCTTTGGAGAGAAAAGGAAGAAGAAGAAGAAGAAGAAGAAGAAGAAGAAGAAGAAGAAGAAGAAGAGGAAGAAGAAGAAAAAGTAGAAGTAGAAGTAGAAGAAAAGATTTATTTACAAACCTTTGAAGGATTTCTCTCAGGGGAAGAATTTGATAGACATTTCCTTTTAAAATTTAAAGCAGGCTCCAGAGAAAAAGCCACAGTGCATCACGTATCTGATGTATCAGCCAAAATTAGAAACATTTTAAATAATACAGACAGGATATTTTTAAGTTTCCAGGGGTGTTCAGTAAAGAATTATATCTCTGTTCCAAGATACTTAAAATGTTACGATTATGTGCATATTGCCAGAAAATGTATAGCTCAAAGTTCAGCCTGTGGACATTGTGGGAGAATACACACGCAAAGAAAGATTGTGTTCGTAATTACAAACCTGTAGTTTATGGTGAAAAGAGGAAGAAGAAATGCGGGGAAAAAGATACTGTCGCACTTATGGAATGTACCTACTGGGAACGAACTGTTTCTAGGAAAAACTATATGTGAGTCACTCACAAACTAAATTAGTGCGACAATCACGTAGGAATCCCCGGCGAAACATACCAAGTAGAATACGCAGAAATTTGTTTACAGTAATTAGACATAAACTTAAATTAAATCAAAATAAAATTAATTCTCAAACATAAACCGATTCGACATATAATTAAACTTAAAGTAATAAATGTACACGCCAATGGTAAAACTGACGAACATGAAAATATTCTAATAAAATCAGATTGTAGTAACGTAGTAAACGCGAAAATTAAGGAAAATTTACAAAAGAAGAATTTAGATAAAAAATCAAAGGATAACTGTAGATTACGACGCTGTTTCAAAAATAGGAGAAGAGAAAGAAGAACAAGAAGAAAAGAGAAGCATTTTATAGCAAACAATTCCAATGACGAACATACTACTACAGTTGTACAACAAAAATTTCCTATCCAACTTATGGAAATATAGATCAGGCAATTTAAAAGAAATGCATCAGGTTTTTAAAACGGAAGGGAAAGTTAATATGCCCGAAGCGCTCGAGGAAGAAAGAGGATTTGAACTTCTGATGACGGCAGCGAAGACAACTTGACGCCAGGCGAGAGCTCAATGACACCAGATGCTGCAGTCAGCAGTGTTTACGCTGTATTTGATGAAACATTGCAGATAAGCCGCCTAGAGGAAAGAAACAACCTTTTAGCAGCTTTAAGGCATATTATACAAACCCTCTACAAAAACGGCGATAAAATTATTTTTTCAATCCCAGAATCTATCGATAGAATGGTATCGATAAATATTCCAACCAACCCCAACGAGTTACTAGAATTAGTTAAAAAAGTTTATAGTAGACGAAATGAAATCTTGGATCTGGACGAAGTATACATTTTATTTTATGTAAAGCCGATGTCCCATGGTATGATAACCCTGGTAAAGAAACGTAATAGTAGGGCCATAGCGGATAGAAGAGAAAGTGTGAGCTCTCCCGCTAGTTCACTGCATGATCAGTGGTCCCGTGTCAACTGACCGAAACTGTGGCGTGGCGATCGCAGTCGCCTCAAAATGCGGCCGAACTGCCTAGTATGTGATTCGGAAGTACAGACATAATTTTATACGTATGCGTTGTGTGTTGTGAGTAATTAGGTACATAACTTGTGAAATTGCTTATAAGTTTGTGCATAAATGTATGTGTTCTTCAAATGTCAGTTTCAAGCAACATCAATATAATTGATTAAAAATGCCAACTTGTTTTGTACCCGGGTGTCGTTCAGGATGCAGAAACTGCTCAGAAGCTAGATATTTTTTTACTCCTTCTAAAGATAAAAATCTGTTTTACAAATGGGAAAAGTCTATTCCTAGGAAAGACACTAAATTATCTGTTAAATCTAGTATTTGTGACAAATATTTTCCAGAGGACTTCTTAGTGAAAGTTGATTCATTCGTTGTGAATGGAAAACTAGTTCAAATCCCTAGAATTAAATGGCGGATAAAGCCAGGGGCAATTCCCTGTATATTTCCTAATTTATCCAGGTATTTAACTACAATGCATAAATCCCGAAAATCTCCACAAAATAGAGACAAAAAATTACTGAAAAAGCAATATTCAACAACCAGTAAATTACCAGATGCAGGATCCAGTCAACCAGTTCTTTAATTCAAACGCACCGTCCTTCGACAATGAGGAAATCACAGAAAACAGTTCTAATTCCTCCAAGGCCACAAACACAAGTGTCAATAATGAAATTGCTACACTGAAGAAAAGAATTAGAAACTTCAATACAAATTTAGTTAGAACTAAAATCCTGCTATCTAAAGAGAGAGCTAAATTAAAAATAGTAGAAAAGAAATTCGCTACTAATTGTTGCGAACATAAACGCAATTTAAATTGTTTAAGTAAAAAACAAAAGCTGGTTCTTGAGACAATGCTTAAAAAATATCAGACGAGCTCGAAGGGGATGCGTTACACCAATGAATTTATTTTAGAAAGCTTGCTATTTAAAATTAAAGGCCCTAAAGCTTATAGACATTGAATTGCTGCCCCTGCCTTCTGAAGCCCATTTAAGGAAATTATCTGAAGGGATAAAGTGCACATATGGTATAAATAGCAATGCTCTAAATGCGACTTCTACTACATTCAGTCAAGAAGAAGATGAAAACAAGCGTCTTGGAGTTGTAATATTTGATGAAGTCAAATTAAGAGAAGAAGTTATGTTCAATGCTAGCTCACTAAAAGTGGACGGACGGATTCGTGAATCTAGGTGAACACACTCCTGACAATCAGAAAAATTCTATGGCTAACCATGCTTTAGTTTTTACGTTTGTTCCCTTACTACATAATTGGAGCCAACCAGTAGCGATTTACGCAAGTAGAAATGCTACACCCGGTGATATACTAGCTAAGCTCCTTATAGAAGTAATTATCCAGTTAGAAAACTCAGGGACAAGAATTGTTGGTTTCACTAGTGATGGAAGTCAATCAAACAAAAAGTATGGAAACATTTAGGAATAGGAGCAATATGTGAAAATGTACAGCACCCACTTGATGACAAAAGAAGAATATGGGCTTTTTAAGATTGCGTCCACATAATAAAATGCATGAGAAATTATTTTCATGATAAGGTGGATCTCTTATATAGAAATAAGGGCATCCAATATAATTTTTATAGATATATTTATGAAGCTGACACTTCTCCTAAACTTGCTGGTCCTAGAGTTTGCCCGAAATTGACCTCATCCCACATAGACTCCACCTCCTTTCAGAGAATGAATGTGAGACTGTGTTTTCAATTGTTCAGTAACAGCACTGCAAATGGCATTGACTTCTTCAGGAAAATTAATTTTGAAAAATTTAAGGGAAGCGAAAATACTGAAATATTCACAAGAGATGTAAATAATCTTGTAGATGTATTAAACTCCACAGTTCCAATTAAAGCACTCTATAAAAATTCGCAATCTCACTGAATACTAAAAGATTTCTTTCGCATAATAACGTCTGAAAATAACACATTCTGCTCAACTAGGACAATGGAATCTCTTAGAGTCACCTAAAAAGTACTTTGGAAGTGTCCGAGTATTTATGGAATAGAGGATTTGCATACGTCTTAACAGCAAAATTTAATGAAGACCCCCTTGAACGGCACTTTGGAATTATGCGTTCTTTAAGCTGTGATGACCATACTCCCACAGTTGACTTTTTACATTTAGATATGCTACAGGCTGTGTATGTCCCTGTAAAACTTGCACTATCAAATGCTGCTAATTGTGAGAATAAAGTGGAGCTACCACTTACCACTTACATCTTTTATGAATCAAATTCGTATATTGGCAAAACAAACTGACCAAAAAAAGGAGAAAAAAAAAACCGTGAGCTGTTCGATTTTGTTGGAAACAAAATAAAGAACAAAACTAAAATACTTGACTGGGAAAGTGAAGTTCCCGAACTATGAGGACAATATTTCTAAAAGATGCTTAGTTCACAACGTAGGAGGTTATATAGTTTTATAAAAAAAAAAAAAAAAAAAAAAAAAAAAAAAAAAAAAAAAAAAAAAAAAAAAAGCAGCTCAAAAAACTCAGTTGTAAAACCTGTGCCTCTACTCTGTCCACCGATCTACCCTCTGATATATTAGCTTCCACTTTTACTACAATAAAAGACTATGGCACCCTAAAAATTGTCGGTATTTAACCTACCCCTCTGAATGTGTGGTTAATATTCTTTTGCAAATCCAGGCTGTTTTAGAGAAGAAAATGTTCTCTTCTGAAAGTTTGTGGGGTGATATATTTTACGAGTGCTTAGATAACATAGACGAAATCATATTAGGACCCAGTGGAATAGGATGCTGCGTGGAACACAAACTGGATTTAGTTGGAAAGTTAACACTACATTACATGAAGTGTAGCTTCTTTTTTCGTACCAAGAAAATCAGTAGAGAAATGACGTCATCGAAATCAGCAAAATCAACACGTAAACTCTTCAAGGTCTCCAACATCTAATTCCACGGTGAGTTTCGATATTTTATATACATAACATACATAATTTGCATTATGGTTTAATTTTTCAGCCTAAATTCATGTAAGCCGATATTTCCCATTGTTCTTCATTAATTATAATACCCATAATTGTAAAATAGCATCCTATATTATGTGTCAAGGAAAGACGGTGTTTCAGAACAGTATTTCAAATATTCGTGCTTACGATTTTAGGTATTTAAAGTGCTAGTTGATAATATGAAACCCATTTTCACCATGCATTCGTGAACTAAAGTGAAGCGACCGCGACACCAGTGCCATCTTGTAAGCGAACCATAGTAACTCCCGAAGAGCTCACACTATCTCTTCTGTCCGCTATGGCAGGGCTATTCCTAAAACTCCCAAGTATTACCTGGCAAAGCGTTGAGACGTATTGCCCTTGACTGTCGGGCGCTACGATCGCTTCTTATCTTGTTTATTAGAAGAGCGAGATAATAGTAACTTGGTATACAGTCAGCGATAAGACACAAATAGATGATCTCTCGCGCCTGCCGATATATACGTTGCTGTCCTGAAGATTTGATTGTATCTGAAGAGTATACATGCCCTGTCTCGCCTGGTTTATGCGATAAGCTCGCGTAAACAGTTGGACAGTTTCCCATCCTTTCCGATACGCTTCATGGCTTTGCCAGGTAGTAAATATCGTTCTGTTGCAACATAAATACGAGACATGTGGTGTTTGTTTTTGTCGCAGCTGATACGAACACCACGTTATCGCGGATGGATACAAGGTAGGCATCTAAGGCTGGATGGAGTATAGTTTAAATGTTGTTGTTTATGCTTAGGGGACTGAAGGAGAGAGGAGAGATATTCCACGTTGTGTAACCCGAGCTCTGTAAACTTTCTTGATAACGTTGCTGCTGGTTAAGTTGCCAACTTCCGTCAAATGTTATTCTCGCTATGTTTGCTCGCTAATATACTATTATTTCTTCATTTCAGTTAAAAATTGGACGAATCACCAGCGTTATGTCGGAAGTAAAGAAAAAAGGAGTATAAAAGTAGATAACTCCCGCCTAGGAGTGCTATGAAATCTGAAATTGCGGTTGTAGAATAAAGGATTTCAGAGTGACAGCTCCATGTGTAAAACAGATTTTTACAGAATCATTGAATCCAACAAACCTAAAGAGGTTTCTAAAGCGGACGCATTTTGAGTTTCATTGGGCCACCCTGTCGTTCGCTTGTCCCCATACATGTGTGACCTCAATCCCGTAGAACTAGCTTGGGTCAAGGTAAAACGAATAAAATTAGAGAAATTTAACAGGTGACTTTTCATTACAGGAATTGCGCGATATAACACTCGAGGGTATATCACTTGTAACCGAAACAGGCTGGCAGGGCTTTTGAAAAAAATATTGCAAAGGTAGAAAATCATCAGTGGGAGAAAGACGGAGTGGCTGAAAACATCGCTTACGTTTTATAAGTTAAATATACTGCATGAAGTAAAAATAACATTAAGTTCCGCTATTTTAAGTGACTTCTTTGTTTTCATCTAGTGTAACTGCGTGAGTACACGTTCCAAAGTTGCTACTACTATCATAAACAGACCAGAAGCCCGAGTCGAGCTTCAGATATCGTTGTTTACCTGGAATTGTTTACTGATGTACCGTTTTTAAGTTTTTTCACCAAGTTAAGAACAAATTGGAGTGTGGGAGTAAGGAGAGCGAAGCTAGACGTTTTCTTAACCAACGTCGATAGAAAAGGTTGAAAATACCGGGCTTGAGTCTTGACGGTGAGAATACGCCCGATTAATAGTTGGGAATATGCCTTAAGTTTTAGTCCTAGTACACGAATACGAGTGTAAAATATACGTTGGGGTATGAGAGATAGGAGTAGAAATAAATAATTTCAATGGGCAGTGAAAGGTACTACTTTACCTTTATTTAGTATAATGAAACACAGTGTTTGAGTAAGGTACATTTACGTTTTACAGTGAGATTTGCATGTACCTAAGGTAAAGGGGTAAAGGTACAGACACAGCGGGTCGCGAGGAGGTTAGTCTGGCTCGATTAAGAATAGAGCATTGCAATTTTTCGCATGGTTACCTATTTAAAAGGGACCCTGAACCTCTGTGTCCGCTGTGTGAGAACCTTTTATCTGTCCGTCACGTGCTGCTAGAGTGTTGCTCTCTAGCGCACCTTCGAGATTCTCTGCAGCTGCCTGGCAGACTTGCAGAGGTGTTAGCGGACGACAAAACGGCGGTTGATACAGTTTTTAAGTTTTAACCGATTGTAATATCAATTTGAGGATTTGAAATTGTATATATTTGTTTATGCTTTTTGACCTACTTATTGCATTGTTTTATATCCGGTTATTGCCTCTGGTTTTACGTTTATGTGTATTTTTTCTTTGATACTAATAATTTATTTTTGATTCAAGTTTATATCTGGCTATTGCCATGAATTTTAGAAGGACGCTAATGACCTAGAAGTTGAGCGCCCTTAAACCCATAAATCATCATCAGACACAGCGGGGGACACCTCGCTCACTTCGACCTACACAGATCTATGTGGCTACCCCCCCCAGGGGGAAGGGATGAAATGAGGGAAACGAAGGTGCCATCAGGGTCGCAGCTAGACAGGCCACAGAGACGCGCGGAAGCCCCTCACAAGTGCTGAGATGTTTTCATCCCGGCACCAGGCCCCGCCAAGCAGTCATCACACCGTGGTTCCGGTATCGCGCTGAGCGTCTCCCCCCCCCCCCTCCCCCGACGAAGGACAAGGGCCTGCCGAACGCCACCTAGCGCCGAGAACAGCAGTTACCCACGCCATCCGCCCGCCTCTACCCACACTATACGCCTGGAACTACTACACACGAAAGATGATAAGGAAACGGAATGATGGGAAATGATGGAAAAGAAACCGTGGTATGAAATAATGCACACCAGCATTCGCCTAAGTGACATGGCGAAACCACGGAAAAACCCATCTCAGAGTGCGCGGCTACGGGGGTTGAACCCGCGACCTCCCGAATGCGGCTCACAGACGTTACCGCCTGAGCCATTCCGCTCAGTATGTACATAAGGTAGTATAGTGCGGACAGTAGTTCTTTGCCGGTGACCTACTTACCTCGGGCACTGAGGAGAGTCTATACCCGACGTCACCATGCTGTTGTCCGAAACTCAGGCTACGGCCCGATTGCGTCATCTTTGGAACAGCTGATGGAGACGAACCGAGCCTTGACCGAGCCCAACGTGAATATGACTTTCCCGTTTGGAGGAAACGCGCAAGGGAATGACATCCATTGAATTGTCACTCATTACTGAAAATAAAAACGCGTAACGAAAATACCTGTACAGTATTATAATACGTTACATAAATAATAAATCACATATAAATATAATAAAGATTAACTATCTAACCATGTCAATAGCTGCTATTATTATCAAATTTTATAAATATGAGCAACGTGATTATTGCCAAACTTAATTCCACTGAAACTGAATATTTACGTGTAAATGGAACATTCCATTCTCATTAGTATTTTGATTTTTAATGGCCCATTGTGACTAACCGATATATTATTATAACTAGTCAATCATATTAAAAGAATAGTAATATTGATATGTTGCTTCCTGCAATATTCTAGTGTTTTTTGTTGTTTTCTGCCACTTGAATCCCATTTTCCTTAAAATTATTTTCAAGCTTGTGCTACCCCCAATAAAATTTGTGGCCTCCCTAGTCTTAGATAGCAATTTATTGATGGTGGGAAGCGTTTCTTCAACAATGTAAAAATTATATGTAATACATCGAATAACACACTTATCAAAATCGTCTATATTTGTGACACGCTTTGGTACACGGTGCACTTTTCCAGGAGTTCCAAAAGAAGTGCCCTGTTCTTCGCATTGTTTCCCTTCCTTGACTGTGTTTCTTATAGTTCTTTCAGGCACTTTAGTTGCAGCACTTACTCTTTCTTGCACTTTCTTCAATGCAATCAATAACTCACCAGAAACTGCTTCGATTTTCATGAACGCATGAACATTGTTCACAATTTCCCTAGTTTGGCTATGCAAAGTGTTTGTACTAAGCTTTGATAAAATTGGAGGCATTTTACTTCGCATAAGAACGCAAAAGACAATAACCTAACAATAATAATGATGATGACAATGACGATGACGACGATGATGATGATTATGATGATGATAATAATAGTAATAGTAATAATAATAACAATAATAATAATAATAATAATAATAATAATAATAATAATAATAATAATAATAATAATAATAATAATAATAATAATAATAATAATAATAATAATAATAATAATAATAATAATAATAATAATAATAATAATAACAACAACAGTAACAGTAACAGTAACAGTAACAGTAACAATAACAATAACAATAACAATAACAACAACAATAACAATAACAATAACAATAACAATAACAATAACAATAACAATAACAATAACAATAATAATGAGCAATTCCGCGCGTGACTGACATTTACACTACATTTTCTTCTTAAAATGTGTGTCTAAAGGTCAATATAGGTGTAAAAATGTTATTTTAACGACATACGATGACAGAGAATACATTGGCGGTTGTGACAGGAAATTTTTTGTGACTTACTGACATTTTTGTCAACTGCGGGTCCAACTTCAAACGTTTGTCCTCCGTTTTCTCTGAAAGTTTTCTTATTTGATTTGTTCTGAAAAATCACTTGAGAGAGGAACTTCTAGGCTTTCAAATGACCTGAAAAAAGGTTTGGCATGTTATTCTCATCTGGAGATATTTATTCAAAAGGGCAGCGTGACTTACGGACCTGAGTTAGTGACTAACTGACACTTGCAAAAATTGTAATAGCTTGTCTTTGTTTTACATGGTATAACATATGGTAAATCATAGTGATACGTATTATACGTTACATCCATGTAATACATACAGGTGTGTAATTGCATTTATCATTTTGAGAAGAATCTTATCCTTTGGAGAAGCATTAAAGTCATGCAACATAAACAGATGTTGACAGCTCTCATTTCTTATCAAGTTATCACAGTTATGCCATTGCAAGTATAAAAAGCTGACTCAAAACCATAACAAAGACGACACATGAGAGTACACAGCACACAGCACATACCTGTAACACACTCGGGATTGGACTCCTTATAGTGCAGGAACGCTAAATGCAGTAGTCTCGTAGTACACGCGTATATCACTACACTGTTTTTATTTCCGGAAGTTGTGCATCATTCTGACACTTTCCCCACATGAAAGAAAAGCATATTCCACAACATTTAAACCTAATACTTTCACATAATGAACCCGCTGAGTGGACGGCGTAGGTGAAATACGTTCAAATCTTTTGTCGAGAAATTCTTTTCCTTCTTCAATTTCAGGCAGAGAAACTTCAAGAACACATATTTTGGTTTTCTTTTTAACAGTATTAACAAATTCTTCAGCACTCTGAATCCTGCTTCCTGCTTTCGCAGCTGTCCATGCCATCCTCTTCACTTGTCCTCCAATCGCATCTACTGCCCCCTTTCCGTGATAGGATTCGAAGAAGTGTCATTCAATTTGGATTCCAAATACTTCGGAAAGATATGTCACATGGCTAAATGTGTATTTCTGCTTAACATGACAAGCAGCTCCATCAGAAAACACTTTCACAAGTTCAAGATTCGGAACAATATCCAATATTTCCGAAAATATATTCCTTAAGCAAATATCAACTGCATATTTGTCATGCGATACATAATCAAACACCAAAGCAAAAGATTATTTCTGAAATTCACCAATATCTTCTTTCCTATACCAGGCAACAGCAGTAAATATTGAGATCTGTGTATTATTCCAGTGGGCAGCTTGAATTTCATTTTGCTCCTAATGCATGTGCACACATGTGGGATCTGACTTTGAAGACGCACGTGAGCAGGGCCTAATTCAGCGAATTTTGTCAACCCCACGGACTTTCTACTCGGTCTTGTAGAAAGAGTGCATGTGCTTCTTTTAATGTTACCACTAGATACCAAATGCGAACTTCTTTTGTTTCTCCCTGAACGTGGATTTCAATAAAATCATCTCTTCCAGGAGCTTGGTAAGATATTGAATCATCCTGACAGAACTTGATGATTGCACTTTTAAGTTCCTCTGATAGTTGTTTTCCTGATACCGGGACAGAATGCTTTGGGTTTACAACATGTAATCCCTCTTCAACTGCTAACTTACGAATCATTACTTCTCTTGTACGTGGAGATTGCGGCAATGCTTCCTCAACACGTTTTCTGCACTTTCCGAAATACCGTTTGCTTTTGAAAGCGGTTGATGTTGATGGAGTATCCGTATCAATCCCTTCTTGGTCTCTTTTCTTCTGTCTTGCCCGCTGTGCTTGCTTATATCTCCTATATTCAGCGTTGAGGTGTTCTCTTCCTTGTTTTGTTTGTTTCAGTATTGCTCTTCCTTTCCTCATAGTAACCTTTATTTTTTCCTTCCATTGTGCATAACTGCCTTGCTCCTTCAGACATTGTTTGTATTCACGTTGTCTTTGGGCTGGTGTTTTAGCCATGGAGTCAGAAACGGACTGATACGTATATCCTGACTGAAGTCTCACAAGCACTGTACGCGTATGACGACCACGGGGTGCCCGCACTAACTGTCCGTTAGTCACGTGTTTTGTGGGAAAACGAATGACTTTAGAGGAAAACTTTCTAATACTTTTTGTTATATTGTAATGACGCAGAATCAAAAAGAATATTTATTTCAGTCTATTACTTTTCCCTCCAGAGGACTTTATCCTTATTTACCCTGACTAACTGACATTGACATACAGTAATAATTAAAGAGGCTCTAAGGATTATTTATAAATGTCGAAAATTATTAGCCATATACACGTTTCGAAGACGAAGAGTCATTGTGTGATGTACAGAACAAAAAAATTAAAAAAGTTGTACATAGCTCCTGAAATATTGGTATGAAAGTCACCGTTATTCGCGCTTATTTTTAGTGTTTTGTAAACATATGGGTAAGAAGTGAAATTTGAACCCATATTCACGTTAAAAACATTCATTTTTCACTTCATAAGATACTTTGGAGTATCTAGCATCATCTTTCCTCAGTAAAAAAAGTGAAACATTGATTTCAAATTTTAACACTCGGTATGACATATTCGCGGAATTGCTCTAATAATAATAATAATAATAATAATAATAATAATAATAATAATAATAATAATAATAATAGTAATAACAATAACAATAACAACAACAATAGCAATAACAGTAACAATAACAATAACAACAACAACAACAACAACAACAACAATAATAATAATAATAATAATAATAATAATAATAATAATAATAATAATAATAATAATAATAATAATAATAATAATAATAATAATAATAATAATAATAATAATAATAATAATAATAATAATAATAATAATAATAATAATAGTAATAACAATAACAATAACAACAATAGCAATAACAGTAACAATAACAATAACAACAACAACAACAACAACAACAATAATAATAATAATAATAATAATAATAATAATAATAATAATAATAATAATAATAATAATAATAATAATAATAATAATAATAATAATAATAATAATAATAATAATAATAATAATAATAATAATAATAATAATAATAATAATAATAATAATAATAATAATAATAATAATAATAATAATAATAATAATAATAATAATAATAATAATAATAATAATAATAATAATAATAATAATAATAATAATAATAATAATAATAATAATAATAATAATAATAATAATAATAATAATAATAATAATAATAATAATAATAATAATAATAATAATAATAATAATAATAATAATAATAATAATAATAATAATAATAATAATAATAATAATAATAATAATAATAATAATAATAATAATAATAATAATAATAATAATAATAATAATAATAATAATAATAATAATAATAATAATAATAATAATAATAATAATAATAATAATAATAATAATAATAATAATAATAATAATAATAATAATATACAATAACCTAATAACCCCACCTTCAATAAACACACGCCAAAACACAGTCCAAGTTTAATTATAGAAACGCTAATAGTGCACAGCGAGTTCAAATATCATAAGCAGATGGCTGCAAGAGAGACCTCACTCGTAATACTGCTTCCGCTAGACTGAACTAACTGTATTCACTGGGCATGAGCGAGAGTTGTAGGCTCACTAGCTGTCCAGATAACCAGTGATACCAATTTAGTTGTTTTTAAACTAAAACTGGTCTTTCTGGGAAGATATTCAGTTGGCAAAATTTATAAATTTAACATTGCTAGTAATGGGATTTAGTTGTTCGATAAACTGCATTTAGTTGGAGAGAAATATTTTTAACATCGACAACACAGAAATTTAGCAGATTTCTTATTTTTGTCTGGTTATTTTTCTTGATCCTCTATTGGCAACACTGCAGATAACCACTGCGCAACCAGACTTCACCGGCACAGAACTAACGCCCGAGCTATATGCAATGTATCCTGACAATCACAGGTTGTAACCTTATTAGAAACGCCATTTCGTAGGTGGAAACATGACGATAAGAAATGTTTTGAACTGCGTGCTAGTGAACTGTTTCACTAGAATTCTGTGTTTCAAAAAGTATTAAAGTGTTAAACAAAACGTATAAACGAAATTTTAAAGGTTCTTAGTTTTCTGAATTCTCTTGGGTAACAAGTAGCAGCCTTCAGCATTGTTGTCCTTCCTTACTATTTAGCACGAAACACTACGCCTGGAATAGCCAGAGGTTTGGAGAATTTCAAAATGTAATTCGTTTAATGCAGGAATAGGAGAACTCAGGTGAACACTTAAAATCTAAACTCCAACCAAGAATTTCTGAAAGCTGCAAACTTACCCAATGGAAACCGAGGCTGAATTGAAGGTGGGCAGCGTGGCAGCAGTAGAGCACACATACAGCTGTCCCAAAAAAACACCGACAACGCTTAGTATATTGTGTGGGACGGCAAACTGATCGGTTTTGAGATAGGAACCCCTGTCCGGAAATGCACGGTTTGGACGATGTAGCGCATCGAAATATGAGATGGGTGTACGTTTATATTTCGTCAATAAACCCAACATCGAGCTGTCTACATTACAAACGGGCTTGGAACTGTGTACCTCTTACGTCATTACAGAGCCTATATCCGCGGTGGTGAGCGTCATGCACATGACTCAATACGTGCGATTGTCTTTGAAGATATCCAATCGCTCCGTGGACTCGAGCCATAAGGTCCACCACTGACGTTATAGGAGTGCCATAAACCATACATTTCATACAACTCCACATAAAATAGTCGAGAGGTAAGAGATCTGGCGACCATGCTGGCCATGGAATTGGCCTACCTCTGCAAACCATCGATTTGGATATGCGACGATGAGGTGATTCCGCACATTTACATCAAAGTGTGCTGGAGCTCATGTCGATCATTTCAGCAGCTGTGTACTTGTACGTGTCGCACTGTTGTTAAAACATTACTGTACTGGAAACTACACAAGTAATGCAGTAGGATGCGCACCAAGGACTCTATGGAGGAATTTAGCCCATGCGTAGGAATGTTATTATGCTCAGGTCGTTAATCCCAGTGCACAGATGGCTAAAGGGTTGCTTACCTTGCGTATTAAGACACCAAAACGAATGTTAAAAAATGATCACAACCATTCGTCCTTAAACTTCGACGCTTTCCAGCGCCCAAACCGTGTATTTCCGGACAGGGGTTCCTATGTTAAAATCAAGCAGTTTGCCATCCCGCACAATATAGTAAGCCTTGTGGGTGTTTTTTGGGACACTCGGTGTAAGTAGCAAAATGACGCAACTTCTCGGCCATTGCGACACGGGTTATTCTTCAATTTCAACAAAATAGGTGTGAAAATTCTTCTTAAAATAAAATGAAAAAAATTAGGCGGTGTGCGTGAAGAAATACGAAATTCAAAAAATAAGAAGCACCTATATATAGACACATATACGTACATACGTACACACATGTATTATACCTTTTAACTCCATTAACTACTTTGACAGTATACATAGTGCACGTCTACGGTTACAGTATCTTAAAGTGTTGGTAATACTGTTTTTTCTTCCCAGGGTTTCAGCCATAAGAGACAGCGCATAAAGGACACGTACTTGACAAGAATGCTGTCAAGCCACTTTCTCAGGCGACATTTCTCACGGTGGTGTATAAATAGAACTTGGCGACAGTATTAACCTGGAGTAACAGAGC
Source organism: Tenodera sinensis (assembly GCA_030765045.1). Taxonomy (NCBI): domain Eukaryota; kingdom Metazoa; phylum Arthropoda; class Insecta; order Mantodea; family Mantidae; genus Tenodera; species Tenodera sinensis. Next base: position 165,466,994 of record CM060962.1, read on the forward strand.
CGCCAGAGGCTGTCCAGCGTTTCCCATGTGAACCACGCCTACTTAAACATGTTTCTGTCCACAAAGAAACATAGGTTGTATTAAACGGTGCCAGTGATAAATAGAAAGCGGATTTGGAATCCAGCGGCTTCCTTAGGTTACATCAGGTGAATCAGCCTTCCGTAATCTTGAACCCGTAGACTAAAATCTTGAAAATATTGCGCCTCTTGAAAAAGAGCATTTCTGCAACTACACTTCTTTAAACACACATTTGCCGTTGCGCCTAAACAAGATTAAGTACCAAATTACTGTACATATGCAAACTATAGGAGTTTTCATGTTATGAAGGCACAATGGCTCTTATGGAGACTCAGCGCGGCGTTGCCAGATATGTTGCGCCGCCGCGTTTACCGCGGTTTTGCTAGTTGATTCCTGAACCACTGTTCAAATCTATCGCTGTCCATTTCATCACGATAATCAACAGAACCTTTTTTCGCCAAGAAAACAAGTTTTGCACCCTGTACAAATCGTACCATCCGCATGTAATATTACAAATCGTGGTCCGCGAGCAGTAGGTGATTTAAGATCTGTGGATAACCCGGCCAAAAACGCTTTTTTAGGAGTTTTTTATAGTCCTATCCTTCCAAACTTTTGATACAGTGTGCCCTACATTTACCCGACTTTCATCAAGGTACACGATTTTCCTTACCTCTTTGCTGAATTATTTTATTTTCTGTAAATAGGAATGTGGCCACACTATAATATAATTTGTCTCAATCATAAACAATTTATTTCCTCTCTTTTCAAAATGAAATCCCATTTCCTTCTCTAAGCTATAAAAGTTTGAATATTTAAAATTTGACAAGTCCTCATCCTCACTGACTTTTTTCAACACGGTCAGAATTGTAGGGGGAATACTTTGAAATATAAATTAATGAAATTTGTGCCATATTTGCGTTCAAAATGATCATATTTTATCTTCCTGCTGGTTTTGTATGTATGCCGCGGTGTAGTATGGGTCCCTTCTTACATTCTTTTCTTAGTATAAAAAAATGTAAACCTACTTAACACCAGTCGCCTTATGAAGTTCACAACAATAAACGAGCCACTGTGTCCGGGGTTCTTTTTCTTTCAATAATCATACATTCTAAGAATTGTTTTTCGCTCGCCACTTTTAATAATTTCGCCCTTTTTTCTGCGATCCATTCCACACTGATCACTTAACTGCAATGCACATGATTACCAGAGAACTTGTAAAACTCGCTCACACCTCAGATTCTCAAAACCTATTGAAAACCTGCGCTGAAGTACAATGCCTTTATCTGCCCTTCAACTGTCACACGGGGCCCTAATGGCCAAGTTGCCGACAGGCCCTTAAACCCGACACACTCACTCACTCACTCACTGTCACACCACGTCTGGTTTTCATCATCTCCAAGACACGAGGACCGGCTTTAGTCCGGCGCGCTGCGAACATTTGCCTTTAAATGGTGATTCATGGATACTTTGGTACTGGAGACGTTCTATATGTATATAAAAAATAATTTCGTTATTTTCTTGACAACTTTGTTGCTGGAAGTTTTTATGTGGACTTACAGAACGAGAATCAGCCAGCGACGACATTTTCCACTGTATAAACGAAGAATCTTAACACTGCTTTAAACTTTATTTTTTTTAAAAAAAAATATGTTTGGACATATTGTTATAATCTAAATACCAACGTGGCCTATAAAAGCAAGCAAATAATACAGATTGTTTTGCATTGCAATTATTTCGGTTTAAAAGCATGTTTTGATGTTCGGAGCGAGAAATATGTTAAAAAATCTGCTTTCAACAAAATTTTAGATTTTATTATTTTCAAAAATATGCAGTTATATAGAAGGTTTATCCTGCATACTAAAGTATTCTTCGACACATTTCACACCGAAATGCATGTTCATACTTTATCTTAGTCACATTTGAAAACACGAAAACATTTGGCAATGGCGCACTTGATTCTTCCATAAGAATAGCATGGTCCATAAGAGCCCGTTGTGTCTTCATAACGTGAAAATTCCTATAGTTGCACTAGAATTAAAACTCGATGTCAGGGATGTCCAACCTTGGCTTTTTGGAGACACGTAATGAGTGGCTATACCCCACTGCACTCCTTCAGCCGGAGTGGCAGTCAGTAGCAAGTGACGGACACAAGCAGGTGATTCCATGGCCGTTTCTAAATCATGCCAAGAATTTTCTGGGAATGTGCGCAGAAGACTTCTTCATCCTGGTGATTTTTGCATAAATGGTCAACAATAACACAGACATGAGCTTACTAAATAAAAAAATGTGGATAACGTTAAAACACACCATTTATTTAAATACTTCGTTTTCTTCTTTTGAATGAACCATTTCCGAGATATTCATTAGTATTTGAATTTGCCAAAACTTTTCTAAAACAGGAATATGTTATTCGGCTTTTTTTTTTTCAAAGAGAACGGAATTTCAAAGGGATTGCATAGCAACTAGCTCTTAAAACATTCGACTATCGCTTAAAGTCTACTGTATTCCCCTTGCACCTACAAGAAAATTAGCAATAAGATACTTTCTGAAAATGCTTATTTCGATTAAAATGAAGTAGATAGAGAAATAAACATGTGCAAGAATAGTTTGTATAAAAGTGAGTATACCTTTTTTTTTTTTTTTTTTTTGTGGGTATTAACGTCCTCCAACATTGTGTCATATCGGACGAATGAATGAAATGATGCTCAAATGAGCCCGAGGTCCATGGAGCTTTAAGTTACCCGACATTCGTCTTCTCAGGGTAGGGAAAACCTCGGAAAAAAACCTTACCCGGATAACTTACCCTAAGCGAGATTCGAACTCTCGACCTCTTGAACGTGAGGCAGACACGCTAACCATCATGCTACTGAGGCGGGCAGTGAGTATACCTCTACATATATCTGCGAACAGGGTTTCTCCAAATTGAACTATATTAAATGTCTTAGTTTACGCGACGATCACTTGGTGTATCTTCTAAGGCTATGCACTTCGACTTTGTCACCAAATATTGATAGACTTCTTAAACATAAACAGTACCAAAGAAGTCACTAAAGAACCAAAGTTTATCGCATAAGCTTTGAAAATGCTTTCGTAAATCAAACACAATGTACATGTAACCATCCCGCCACTGCAACACAACGCACGACTGGGAGTTAAAGAGTGGCAAAGTCCGCGTAATAGTGGAAGGAGGTAAAGCTAACCTCGCCTCTTTCGCAAACATTGAGTATCGCTGATCAATATGATTGTGTAAGATCAGAAAGCGGATAACATAGAAATGCTTCATTTTGAGCAGCTCAGCCATTAAAGATCAATGTTGTGGTCGAATGGATCACCGCTCCGAAGCAAAACACGTGGTCTCGAAGAACTATGGCTCAAATCTTGTGGCATGAAACCGTTTACTCCCCATAACGATCCAACTTAGTGCCTACTTTTCGATAGACGTAGAGGAAACGGTAACTTAATTTTGGAACGGTTCTAAGGATGGGCATACAGTTTCAGAAATCCAACCTCCAACCAACTTCATGTTTCGAATATTTTTATAGCCAATTCCAAAAGTAATGCCTGGATCGTAGAGGGTGCGAACACATTGCGCTACAATACTATAGTTGTTTATACAGCAAAAAATGTTCCAAGTACGTATCTTAACCATCTGAATGATATGAAGGATCCTAGTGCACTTATTGCTAGAGTCTAGCAAAAGACAAAATGGGGAGGAAGGTAACGGTTATAATGAGCACCATGAACCAGCGGGCTCTGGATTTTGAAGGGAATTTGCAAAGAATTCTTCAAAGTACTGAAGATGCTAGAGCTGCAGGTACAGTCTTCCGAAGCAGGCCAGAACTTCTAGTATGTGGCTACAGTTCTGAAGATCATTTTTATGAAAGTCACACATTGTTGCATTGCTGGGAGGTGCTGTTGGAGTTACTCATCGATCCCCTGTCAAAAGATGTGCTAATAGATGTTGGAATGCCAGTTGTGCATAGAAATGTTGCATAGAATTGCCTTGTAATGTTTCTAACGGGAGAGCAAAATACCTCCGAACGGGTTGCGTGGTGTTTTTCCACTGGGCGTGTGGAAACATTATAACGGACAGGTGTATAAATAGGTCGCGCTGCTGTCGTGGTTTTGTTCTGCAGTATTGAATTGACGGTGATGTTAATGTGGTTCATATTTTGTCCTGTACTTAGTCACTAAGTGTATTATGGCTCAGCATGTTTTCTACTGCACAGCCTGTATTTATTTATGATTTGTATGTGTTAACTCAGTCAGCATGCCAAGTGAAAGTAAGATTTGCAGAAAAATTTCCATTTAATATTTTTCACGGACGAGGCTTGGTTCCACCTTCATGGATATGTGTGTACACAAAATAATCGTTATTGGAGCTCTGAGAAACCTAATATTGTTCATGAAATACCCCTTCATGACGAACAAATTGGTGTATGGTGCGCCATTAGCGGAGAAAGAGTTATACGCCCTATTTTTTCGAGTCAACACTTGACACCCATACATACGTGAATAAAATGTTGGCTCCTTTTTTAAGAGAATTAACAGACAGGGAATGTGATTTTGCCTTTTTGTTCAATAAGGCTCTGGAACCTAATACAGCCAATCTTTCGATGAGAACAACTGAAAGTGTGTTTCAGGACAGAACTACTAGTAGAGATTTGTGGCCCCCTCGGTCCCCTGCATAACCTCCTGCGATTTCTATCTCTGGGGTAACATAAAGTGTACAAGACAAACCTACAGACCCTGCGCCAGGTAATTGGCAGCATTTCTCAATGTGAACTACGGCAAGTGATGGATAGATTTCTAAAGAGTTGTCAAAAATATACCAGGTGAGTCAGCCGCGCCTTATTTTTTTTGGAAGGTAGGCCACCTATCTAACGGCATGTGCACCTTAGTCCAGTTTTGCGCTTATTAAAATGTATTGCTTGACGTTCTTAAAGAGAGGAATGCGCAAAATTGAGAGCAACAGCGGTTTAAGGGACAGAACGTACTCCTCTCTAAAGTGCACCTCAAAAACATACGACTCGTTTAATGAGAGCGAATTCCGGTTCCCAGCCGATTTTACAAACCTTTTATTAGAGTATACATAGCAACGTAATTCAGTAAACGCCTCGGAAAAAATGGACCTATCATATGAGTACACTAACAACATCAGCTAAAAAGAAAATGGTGGATTCTTGTACTTAGAGCAGGGATTGGTTGCCAAGAATTAGGAAAAATTTAGACACGCCTCATCCATCATGGACTCGTACAGTCAAAACGGACATATTGTTAAACAACAGTTTATTTACATTTTTGCGTGGACTACGCCTCGTACATCTCAATTAATATGTATAACAGCTTTTGCCATTTAAGTAATAATATTAAATCGCCCAGCAAATGATTAAAACTGTCTTAAAAGGCTAAATCAAGCCCGAAAACTTGCGAGGTGGCAATGGCATAGCACCAGGCATACAAGTCCTAGTATTGCACGCGGTACGTGCTTTTAGTCAAGTTTCGAAATAGCTGAACGGTATTGTAACGGGGTCCTTTGCGCTACACCCCAATGACACAGGTTCGAGTATCAACATTATAAATATTTTTTTTATGTTCGTCAAAACTTGGTAACCGAATTCACAATAATCTAATTATGAAGTCCCTGAGGGTTTAGGACATTATCATTTAAATCGTTTTTGGTTGTCTGCATTTTTAATAGCACAATAATTAGTTGTGTGCAAAACTGAGTTTAACTTCCATGTTAAACTCTGACAATGTAATTTCCTTGCTTTCTGTGTTCAAATGTGTATAAATGGTCCTTATCTCAATTGCACCTACCTATAGGTGTGTTTAAACAACTACATAATTGTAGTTCACCAATAAAGAAACATCAAACAATATCATAAAACATAAATAAAACAATAAAAATGAATATAATAACAGTTTTCAGAATAATAGTTTGCAAATTGTGAGGATTGCACGGTTAAAAAAAAAATTAGTATATGCAGGTGATTCAAACCACTTTCACAGCAAACAGATTACTTCGGAGTTTTACGCTCGTTCCAACTGAGCTATCTAGTAACGTGTGAGGTACACATACCGTTTAAGATGTAATATTCGCTGGTTCCAGTGAACATTTGCAGAAGTGGAAATGTCAGCCGTCTAATTACGAATATATTAAAAAGCGATGTGATAACATCTATATTAGTACTAATTTCATCGAGTGTTAAACATCCATATTAAATGCGCGGGTAGAACCTAGTAATGGGGTCGATGCTTTCATGTTGGGGTATAAAATGCGGATTGCATAAAACTCGAGAATAAGGGGCAGCTGACTCACCTGGTATAGCCAAAAACGGTCGCCAGTTTCAGGATCTCCTATCATAAAGTTGGTAAGTAAACTAGTTTTAAAATGTTCTATGGTTTCATCCGCGCCTTTCTATGATAGTGGCAGACGGCAACGAGCGCGGAGGTCGCGGAAAGGCAAAACACCGCGCAGCCAGTTCGGAGGTTTTTGCTCTCCCGGTATGTCGGAAATTGCTCGCTGGCCACGAAGGGAGACGGAAGTGTCAGCTCGCAGCGGAAAAAGATGAGTACTTACGTACAAACGTACCAAATCAGAATCAGTGCTTTTACCATAAATCGACTTAATAACTAGAGAAAAGATCAAAGGGATAGAGAAAGTCTGTAGCATTTTCTTGTCATATGTAGGTATTTTATTAGTAATCGATGGAATGGAAACGAATCCTGCACCACCAATGGAACAAATGCGCAAAATGCTAGATACCACATATTACTAAAATGTAAAGAAAATAAAGTACACGGAAAAGGGAATCAATAAGAGAATCAACAAGTTTGAAGAGTTTAAAGCAACTTTAGGAGTGAGTGAGCGAGCGACTGTGTGAATGAATGAGTGAGTGAGTGAGTGAGTGAGTGAGTGAGTGAGTGAGTGAGTGAGTGAGTGAGTGAGTGAGTGAGTGAGTGAGTGAGTGAGTGAGTGAGTGGAATTTAAGGGCCCGTCGACAGCGAGGTCATTTGGGTGCTAAGTCAAACCGTAAAATCTAAAAACACAAACTCACAGGGTTAAACCCACGAAAGTTAAAAAAGAGGCTTAAAAGGCTAAAACGTTAAACAGTAAAATGTAAAAGAAAAACAAAAGCTTAAAAGATCATAAAACAAAGCTTAAAAAGTTAAAAAACACTTAAAACGAAAAGACAAGTCAAACTTGCTTATCGATGCCAATTTCGGCGACGAACCGCAGAGCCTTGGCTACAGATGCCGGGCCGTCGCCCAAGATGGAGGCAAATGTAGAACCCAGGCCAGCGGACCGGCGCGCACAAGTGTATTGCAGACAATCTATTAGGACATGTGCGACGGACAGTTGAACAACTTCAGGAGAACTTATAGGTGAAGTAAAGGACGAGGTAAAGGAATGTAAAAGAAGGTTAATTCGACTGGACAATTTGGAGAAAGGAAACAGAAAACTAAATGTGATAATTTTTGGAATAGGCAAGAGAAGAGATAGACGTGCCCGGCAAGATATAGAAGACCTCTTTCAAGAAAAACTTCAACCAAACATTACTGGATGAGAGATTGTTGATTGCTACAGAATTGGAAGAAAAGTACTGAGCCCGATACGAATAATCGTGAAAATGGCTACACCGAAGTTCAAATGGAAACAGCGAACAGTTAAAATGCACAACAAATTATTGAACAGGATTTGGGGAAGAAACAAGACAATTGAAATCAGTAGCAAAAACAAAAATGAAGACAGTGAGAGATGCAGGGAGAAAAGCTTTTGTAAAGGGAATTGACCTGCAGGTCGAGGGAGTGAAACAGTATCTTCGTCAGCATTATACAGCTCGGGATGGGAATTATTCTACAGGTATGACGGACGATAGAAGAAATGGGCAGCCGGCAGATTACCGGAAAGAATCACGTGGCTAACGAGAGCAGACTGGCTAGGGCGCACCACTCAAATTCCCCTGTGACGTCACAAGGATTGTCTTAAGAGCAAAACCGATACTGAATCATAGTGGCTGTACGCAAATTAAAATTTGTATATAGGACGTAATAAATATGAAAAACTTTAACTCATTATCTGTTCTTTTACAAAGGCATGCATAAGTTAAATTTGATAACTTCATTCGGATTCCCGGGATTAGCACTGAAAAATGACAAATCTGATTCATCGCCTTCTCTAAGCAGCTTTAGCAGTAGGACGAGCCATCGAGCCTGGAACAACTAGCATCTTCCCACGTCACTGTGGCCTACCTGCCTGAGGACTATTAGCCATCTTTGTGGTTGCTTCACTTCATCCCCCTTCGGGGGTAGCAGCCACAACCAGGGTTGCCAACTCGTACGATAATTATGGGGGCATACGATAATTTCAATGTTTGTACAATGGTTGCTAACCCGTACGATAATTATGGGGGCATACGATAATTTCAATGTTTGTACAATGGTTGCCAACCCGTACGATAATTATGGGGGTGTACGATAATTTGAATGTATGATAGTTCAGTATCAGTAAAATATCATTTTCACTGGTTTGTCCCACCAGTGAAATTAAACTAATTACATATAGCTACGCCACTTTTGCCCTCATGGCCTGTCCACCCCATAGCAACTGTTTCCAACCCTACTAAGCCTGCTACCCTTTATCCTCTTATTGCCAGTGTGCCCAGGTGTGATAATCTCAATGAAGAAGGCACTGTTCAGAAAATTGATGATCAACGGAGAAAACTCGGAATACGTGATATCCTTAGTGAAATAAAGAACATGCCTGAACCTGGCAGTTTCTGTTAAACAGATGTCACCTTGGTGAAAATACTGATTTCAAAGAACTGGCGGCCTTTGCATTATCAGTGGTTTCGTTGCCCCACAGAAGCACTTCTTGTGAAAGTTTTTTTTTCTAAACTGGGTTTAATAAAAACCAAAGTTAGAAACAGATTGGCAGTAGATACGGTAAATGAACTCAGCTTATGAAAGAACGTGGTAGATCTCAAAATCTGCAAGTCACCGAGAAGATGTTACAGTTTATCTCAACAACAAATTTGTACAAAGCTGCAACGGTTGAGAAAGATGAACTTTCAGTTGAGTAGTGCGAGAAACACAAGTGCTAAAGTTGTAATATTTGTTGAGGTCATAAATCTTGTAAGTGGATATAATAAACATCATTACTCTTATATTTTCATAAGTATTATACTGATATTTTTATTGTTGTAGCATTTGGTTTATGATTTACGATAATTTTGAATCCAAATCTATAATTTTCAGTGGCTGGTACGATAATTTTACTTTTAAATGTTGGCAAACCTGGCCACAACACATCTATGAACATTGCAGTGAGCGAGGTGTCACCCTTAGTTGTACTATTCGGGACATTTAGGAATAGCGCTGGTTTGGTGGTGCTGTTAGCTGCACACAACAGGGACGGTGGCTGCGTTGACCGCAAAGAAACAACGCCAAAGTTGTATGTCCTAAGACCTAAGTAGTATAACCTGTGGACCAACTTATGATCACAAAGGAAATTTTGAGCCAAGTCCTTTCAAGAAGCTTCTTCTGTGCTGAATATGGATATCCAGTACATTAAAGGTAAATCACTCCAGGCAAATGTCATCGTCGGACATTTGTACCTCTCTCTCACAGCCACTTTGGTTACGTTGCATATGATCAACTCACTATTTATAGTACGTACTAGACCTCAAATAGTTGTGCTTAGTCTTTGCTGCGCATGCAAAGAATTCAATGTCATGGCATCTCAGAGTAAGTGTGGAACTCGCTCCGCTACCAACGCACGTATTGATTTCGAACAAGGAGGAAAGATATGAAGGAATATGTCAGCTAATTTCATCTACTGTGGAATTAAATAGACAAAGGATCAAGAGTCGAGAATTATGTCAATATAGGTAAATGGAGGAACACACTATTACATCCTGAAGTTGGCTCAGAAAAATGTCTGTCCTCGAACATGCAACCGTGGTGTGGAATGGGAGCTTCTCGGTACGATGTAAAGAGAGTGAAGCCGAAATAATGCTGCGACGAAATAATAAGAAAGTAATCAAAATTAACAATGAAAGAAAATGAGAAATAATAGTAAGATAAAAATATTCAGAACATATGTTAAAGTAGAAAAAAAAAATATTGAGAGCTCGTTCACTTTTGGTGAAAGGTATCATTAGTGCAAGGACAGTTGTTAGCGTATGTTTTGAACCAGGTCGTTAAGCTAATCGATTTTGCCCGTCTCAGCTTGCAAAAAGTCATTAGCGACAGTACCTACGTGACCTAGGCAGCGTCTGTGTGGTTAAAATTCCAGGTAATGCTAGGCTCACCGACTGAATATGTCGCGCTAGTGAGATAGATTCATTACTGAAAAAAGTGAAAGGTTTGTCGCATCTAGGGAAGGTAATCAGTTAGTCACACACTCAGCGACGGGACGCTCAGCGACCAGGCACGCTGCGCAAGAGCTGCGATTTATTGCAGCGCGGTCAAAAGTATTTGCCCGACACGTGCAAAATTGTAAACTTGCACATTCTCCAGTCTACGAATTTAACCAGCAGTGTCACGTTATTCTTTTAGTACTCGGTCGGCAATTTCTCGACAATTCAAGACGTTAGTAAACTTGATTTATATTACAAACTGGTGTTGCCGTTATTCACAAACATCCACGCATACTCCAAGTTAAAGAGTAAGATTGCTTGAGCTAGGCCCGGGAAAAAAACGAGAGGAGATATTGTGTATTGAAAATACATTGGCACCCAGAGCATCAGATCTGCAGCAGAACGGTGAGTTGCCAACTTACCGCAGCGAGGGAACGGCTGTTGCTTCAAATTGACAACCACGTGGGACAATTAACATTATTTGCTTCAAACGTAACACCAGCAGTTCAAAATTATTATCTACAATGCAGTTAGACTGTAAACAGTGTCAGTGTTGCTATAGGTCGTGAAGCCAGACATGCGCATAGGGGAAGCTGCTTTCCCCCCTCCCTCTCTGCAACGGCTGAGCTTCCGTCATATAACCATAGTTATAGCCAAATCACTTCGTTATAATGCTAATGTTTATACATATATGTCATTAGCAATATACACTAAAGCTATGCTAGCGAACTTCACTCCTTCGTGGATGGAAACGTTATGACTTGTGCGCACACACGATTGCGCAACTTCTCCCACATCAGTCTTTCAGGTGAAGAGTTGCCACTGCTCAGGTAGGGGAATTGTTCTTGTGTTGCCTCACGACCTATACAATATTATGCGGTGTGCTTTCTCGAATCTCAAGAAAGCAATTCATTAGTGATAGTATTCAAGTATGATTATAATTGCTTGGCTTTATGCGGTAGTATAATGTATTAGTGGTCCTCATTCGCGGAATATTTATTGTCCCGGGAAAGAAAGGATAAGTTGCTTTTGAAGCACGCTGTAAGTGTAAACCGTCAGCGCGAGAGGAAAGAGCAATAGAGCGATATCTCAAGTTCACTTGTGACAACCACAAGGTCAAAGCTAAACTCCTGAATCAAATACGGTAGTTTCTTTGTCCCTCTACTTTCTTATTTACTTCTTTGGCTTTGCTCCTTTGTGTTGTCCGTTAGTTGACTCTATGTCTAGTGTTATGAAATAAATACCTTTACAGGATAAAGTTAGCGATTATTTACCGTTCTACTTTGTTCTCGCACATCACGGTGCCGAAACGTAGTCTGTATTTATTCAAAAGTGCGTATCATCACGGAAGGCACTTTCGCTGCCTGGGGTCGCTACTTCTTTATCAACTCCTCAATTGGCCCCTCAGGGACCTAACGAGGCTGAGTGCACCCCATGCCAGATCTCCCAGTGGGGGAAAAATCCCCACGCCGGTACCGGAGATCGAACACGGGTACTCCGCGCCAGAGGCAGGCGCGCTACCACTGCGCTACGGAGGTGATCGTATGCCACCTTTACAACCACTCTTTATAGCTTCACCATCGAATGCTTGTGCGATAATTTTGGGCAGTGTTTTCTTGAACAAAGAGGCGGCGCCGTGGCCGAGCGTTTAGACCGTTAGCCTATCACCAAGGCGGCTCGGGCTAGATCCCAGGGACCCGCATGTGGTATTTGTGATGGACGAAGCGGTGTCTGGGCGGGTTTTTCTCCGGTTCCAACAATTGATCCATCATCACCTTTCCATTCATCGATTTCTCCTTCATTTCATATCATCCTCTTCCTCACTATCATACCTGGTGCTTGGCACACCACTCGCTTCCAGGCCTTCACTCTGCCCGGTCCATAGATTCCTCTGCTCCTCGACAGGCATCTGACCCTAGGCACTGACTTGTAGGTCCTAGGGGTGGAAGTCCTACATAAGGGAAGGGTAATCAGGCAAAGAAGAAGAAGAAGAAGAAGAATCAGTATTCTTGAACAAAGGATTTATAACATTTAAAATGCATGCTGTTGGAGAATCTTCATTATTTCCTTCGGGTTTGAAACAACCTCTAGTACCTTTCACATGACAACCTATTCTTTTTATAACACAAAACTAATACAAGCTGTGGGTTTTCGGAAACATCTGTTATGTCATCTATCATTATAACAGCAAATTCGGTCTACTTTGTTTTTCCCACATAACTTGAAAGCAAGTTTCCCACTCCAGCAACCCATTTTGGAGAGATTTTGAAATGCCCTCAAACCATGTTTCCTTTCTACATATTCTTTCATTGCACTATTGTTAACATAGATTAAGTCAGTGTAACCTAAAGAGGTAATTTATTTTTCTATGTTTATCATCGTACTCTCTGAAAGCCAGGTCGAAAGCAACACAAATGTTTATATAATCAGCAACTCCACGAATACAAATCTGTTTATTTCTACTTGCTGATTGAGATAGGCACGATTTGATATTTTTGTGGTATTAGCATTACTTAATGCACTAAGATAAAATAATGTGTTGTTTTTATGTTTATCATTTCTGCTATGTTTCTTTATTAATGCATTAATATGTTCACAGTGTTTCTCTTCCGCTCTATCCCATGCACCACTGTTCCCAGCTAACAAACATGGAAAGCAAAATAGTGTATTCTGAATATCACCCCCCACAGATCCATCTATTTTCATACACTTTCATATTACATTTCCTCAAATACTTGCTTTTTCTACCGCCATCTACAGCCTTTTGACTAGTGTAAATTTTGAGTAGGTTTAACTAACTCTTTTAACTCTAAGTTTCTCCTCCAAAGATTACTTGAAAGGGTCTCCTTAACAGGCCATTTACAGAATTTGCGATGCCACTTGCACAGTACAATACTTGTACTTTCAAGAAAAAAATGTACCGTACGACACCACTTACCAATGCTCCACTAAGAATGGCTACGTCAATCAGAGCTGGCAGCGAGAAATTCCAACAGAGCATGCGGAATCCAAGTTTCACAGTAATATACCTTCTCTCCGAGTGAGATCGTAGTGACTGAAACCAAATAGGCACTCGACACTGTAGTTTCTAGTTTTCCCAGAAAGAGCGCTAAAAATATCCTTCCGTCCGTTTTATTTGATAATCGGCGTAATTTTAGTCGTAATTTTTGCAGTTTGCTGTAGCACATTAGCACATGTTCATCAACCGTCCCTAAGAAGGAGTGTGTTCCAGAACATTGGAGTTGCTAAGCATCTTGTACTTACTGCCATGTTGCTGCAGGAAGACGGCCCCGACAAATGTGGCAGAACCTCACCTAGAAAAGACGCAAGACTCCATCAGCAATTCTGCGTAGCTGTTCATACCCTTAGAACTCGACCAGGGTGGAATGCAGTGACATCGATCATCTTTCAGACAGTCGGAGCACTACATACCTACTATCATTTTAAGTAAACAACAGTAAATCAAATAACAGACTTGATCAAAAGCACAACTATACCTTGTCTCACCCTTAGATGACAGTATGGAGTTAAATGGGATGTATCTGTCTCTATCTAGAGCAAACAAGTTGCCATTAGCCTCGTCATTTTCCACTCTCACGCTGTTGCCAGGTTCCCAATAGCATGGTGTAAATATTGAGTTGTTATAAATTTCAGGTTTGAACACATTATCCTACGCAGAATTTTTTTCTCTATCAGGTTATGTCCTGTTTAGAGTCATTACACATTTCTATAGGTTCAAATTTCTTCACAAAACTTTTTTTTTCGATAGAAGTCCGATGTTTGCTGTTTCTATACTCATCACGCACTAACAAACTAACTGCTAGAATACGTCTATATTTTTTTCTTAGCTAGAGTAAACTATAGTGCTACTGCCTGCCCACTTTGAATTCTCTATGTTTACTCAGTTAAGTGTTACAATTTTTAAATTAAATGTTTTCGGAAAATTTTATATCTGTACACTGCAAAAGTTACGCAGTGTGAAACTTTCTTGTTATTGAGTTTACACCAGGGACCAAGCGAGAACAAATGTTGAGGAAGGTTGGAGAAAGTTTTTAAAATAAACCAAAAGGCTGTAACCTCTTTCTTTCGTCCGTAAGGCAAACAAAAGGTATTCATCTACTCAGCGTATTTTCGCGCCAGGCCTGACACAGAAGATAGCATAAGGAGCAGCACTAACATTAGTTCGAAAGAAGTCGTGTGTGTAACTGTGTGGAATCTGTGAGCTGTTATTGCGTTATTTATTTAATATTTTCCGTAAATATTTGTAGTTATGGAAGGGGAAGCAAGGAAGAGACGATATATTGGTAAATTAAGATGTAAGGAACGCCAAATAATTACGAATGTGTTAGATTATTTTTCAAGTAAAATGATTGTTAGTAAGGCAGTAAAAGAAACAGCTAAGGCTATCGGGTGTTCAGAAGCAGTAGTGTATAGGATTAAAGAGGAAGTAATGAAAGGACCTCTAAGAATGCCATCGAAAAAGAAAGCAAAAAGGGCGGGAAAACAAAAACAAAAAAACGCTAGGTTAACGCAATATGATGGAATAGTGCAAAGTGGATGCGGCGAATTGCTCATTCTTTACTGTTTCCAAATATTCCACCCACGCTGAGTATAATTTTGTCACGGGTCAACAGTGATGAGATCCTACCAAATTTCTCAAGGGCCACTCTGAGTCAGTTCTTACGTGATTTGGGCCCGAATATGAAAGAAGGGGTAACAAGTGCATATTAATAGAAAGAGACGATATCATTAGATGGCGATATAAATATCTAAAATACATAAAAAGGTTTAGGGACCAGTGGAAATCAATTGTTTATACAGACGAGTCATTTGTAAATTTAGGCTCTACAGTAACAAAGGCGTGGAGGGATATCAAAGTTAAAAGTGCCCGTCAAGCAGCAATTGTAGGACTAAGTACAGGACTCTGGCCACCTCGGGGTCGCGCGCGGAGAAATATTCGCAACTAGTACATGTTGCAACACTGCGCTCAATTTAACGTGTACTGTCTTCTAAGGGTGAGATGCGCTATAGTAGTTGTTTAAATTAAAAGAACAAACACCAAAGATAAAAATCACAAACGGTAACAGCTGAAATTGAAATAATGCTTATTGAGATAATTACACCTAATCTCAATGTATATTTAATTAAGCTATTGTAAGTAAACTTTTATAGAAAATTACCAGTTTGTGGACTTACATTCACCTTTCACACTTTAGTGGGTTATCTCTACAAGATCGAAGGAATTGAAACTGCAACCGTTCACTCGTGGGAAACAAATTTGTTAACCATCTCACTAAAGAACTGTTACGTTTTTCTTAGTTCTCCTAATAGACAAGGTCCAATTGAAATAATTCCAAGATGAGAAAGTTCCTATTCTCCAGTGGAATTCCAAAAGCAACTTTTGATTCCCGTCAGCGTTGAAAACGACATTTTTATTGAGGACTTACTCATAGAAGTTGATAGGTGGTTAACAGTTCGTGCTCGGCTACTGACTTCGCTAGATTTCCCAAAAAGCGTATACCTGGCACCATTCTTGATATAATATGGTGCAATACTCCCGTCGATTGGACCAGTAAAACATGCATCCTTTACCACCAGAGGTATGCGCAAAACTCTGCTCAATCGATACTAAAGGAATATTACTTCCCCTCGGCTAACCATGCTCTTTCAATAAAGTAACATATTAATTCTGCGCTTTGGAAGAAGTGTGACTATTGGTCTAGTTATGACTGAATAACCGTGTGATTAGAATTACATAATGTATTCTGAATAAATCTTAACGTCGTGCACCTCCGTGGCGTTCGGCCATGTTAATGTGCTGACCTTCAGACGGAGTTCCTGGGTTCAGTTCCTACACTTACTGTAGTTACTATTACTGAGGCAGTACTTCAGTTGGTTCACCAAATGTACGTCACTGATTGGGAGGATGTGGAGAACCAACTCTCCAAGATCATGTTTTCCTTCTTCTTCCTGTTTACTTCTTCTTTGCTTCTATTCTCTTGGTTTATGTGTTAGTTGACTCTATGGAGTGTTGCAAAATAGATAAAATCAGCGGATAAAATGTGTCATTACTTACTATACTAACAACACGTTATCCCATAGTATATATCAAACAGAAAACACGCACCCAAACATGCACTTAGGCTTTAAATACATTCAAAAGCAATGCATACAAATAAATTCTGCGAGATACCAACATAAGATAAGAAAATCAGTGCCTTACAGCAGCTGAGTAAGCTCGTGTCCAAAAATCCACTTCAGGTTCAATGGATTCGTCGCTGGATTCCTCTTCATTTGTGTTATAATTGTGGCAATTATACTTGTTTCTATAATATTTGACACAATCTCATCCTGAATCCAATGTATGCCTTTTCTACTTCTTCCACGTGGATACGGCAATACTCCCAGCGATATGTGGTCACGCGATTCTATAAAACCTCACCAACAAATCCATTGGGTCCACTTTCTGATTCTCGGTGGTTTTCACAATATTTTTTTTAAACTAGGTACAACTTCTAAACCTAAGTTATCTCATTTCTTGTTTCATTCTTCTTCCTCTATTCTTTGGTTTCCTGGCATACCATTTTAGAATGTAAGTTATACTTGTTTTTGCATAATGGGCAAAGTTCATTGTGCACCCTTCTAGGAATTCCGTAAAAGCTGCTATGTTACCATGTCTGCAAAACAAACTGAACCGGTATGACCCATATGAGCAAATAAATAGTGAACAAGCTGGTTGAAATAAATAAACCTAAAGAGAAGTTGTTTAAACAGAATTTGTTTTTGTGTTACGTACGATTACTCCCACACAATTATGATCTGAATTCCATACAGGTAGCTATGGGCTAAATAAAAGTAATGTAGAAACTGCACTGTTTAACGCCTGGGGATACATTATTTGTGAATAAAACAGATTGGCGGAGGTTCTTCAGATATGTAGAAAAATTAGTAAATCATTAATGGATCAAGGATGGTATAGCATTAAACCTAAGTACAGTATCGTCTTTTCGCTTTTCTTGATGCAGCGATTCATTTTCTTCTTCCTTCTCCAGCGAAAATAAGTTCAGCTCCGAAAAGCTGTTCATATCATTTCAGATGAGTACATCTGAATATGGTGCGTTAAACTTAATAACCTTTAATTCAAGTTTGGCGATACGTAATTTATAAATTGAATATAGTGCGTCAAACTAAATAAACTTTAATTCAAGTTTGGCGATAATTTACGGAATTTTACGTTTTAATCTAGCGAAAACGCATCTCCAGCGTAGATGCTGTCGTAAACGTAACTAATAGCGCGCGTCTGACGTCGATTCTTGAGCTAACTTCGTACCTCTGGGTGGTGGTGAGGAAGTGGTGCGCCAGGTGGCTATCTACCTATACAATGTTCGGGATTTCCACACGTCTCTGTGGCTTTGATCCGCCCCGCCCTCTGCCGGGCTTGTGGTCTTCCTTAACCTCCTCTTCCCTTCCCGAGGGGTGGTAGTCTGCAATAGATTCATAACGGGTCGCAGTGACTAGGTGTCCCCCTCCGTTCCAATGCCTCATACCTGGCGTGGAATATTTCGATGTAGATGGAATTGATTACTGAATGACTGAAAGCCTATCTGCCAGGAACCATGAGCTGATGAATAGACTCTAGAATTAGAGTTGCCCGACGCAGGGTTTTAAAGCGGTAGTACGGTAATTTCCGTTTTTATTTCTTTTGTTCCGCGTAGGGCGTGTATAGCCAACGTAACAAACGTGCCTTTTTTGCTGTTTTAG
The DNA here is from genome assembly GCA_030765045.1 of Tenodera sinensis. Lineage (NCBI taxonomy): Eukaryota > Metazoa > Arthropoda > Insecta > Mantodea > Mantidae > Tenodera > Tenodera sinensis. Next base: position 165,485,137 of record CM060962.1, read on the forward strand.
TGAATAATGTGCCGTAATTTCCTTGGAGACGGTGTGCGACTCATAAGTTCTCCATCTGTTAATGAAAACTAGTTAGTAATATGTCTGTTTACCAGCTTAACAAATACAGACCTTGTAGGTACGCAGTTCTTCACTGGTATTGAAAATCCTTATATATCTGCCTTATCTAAAATTGACGGGCCCAAAAGACCTAGTCGTCGACGAGCCCTTAAACCTCATTCACTCACTCACTCACTCACTCACTCACTCACTCACTCACTCACTCACTCACTCACTCACTCACTCACTCACTCACTCACTCATTCATTCATTCATTCATTCATTCACTCACTCACTCACTCACTCACTCACTCACTCACTCACTCACACACCCACCCACCCACCCACCCACTCAGTGGAATTAATAAAATTGAGACATCGATTTATTTCAATTACAGTAAATCGTGCAGAGAATTTTATGGCGTTATCATTTGAGATAATGCTTTCTTAGAAATCTGGCTAGCAATATCGGTAGATGTTTAAAATTGACCAACTTCAATTCATGTGTACAATAATATCATATGCGTATTAGTCAAATAGTATATTCTGTTAAGATTGTGCAATATATTAAAATAATAACTTATTTTGGTACCAATTAAAACATATAATCCCATTCCACTATCTGTAATTATTTACTTAATCTCTAGAATACTGTGCAACGTAGCGATAAGTGTATTTCACATTTTCCATCTGAGAATCTGGCAACCTTAGGTAGATTCCATGCTTAGCCTTACTTATGTGCAACACCTTCAAAAACTTTAGCCTCACAAATTCTGCTGGATACAAATCTTCTCGTCCGTCCTGCCACAGCACTTTAAGCACAAGTATATACACACTTCCATTTGTAACAGAGTTTGAAGTGCCACTTCGCAAGCAGCTCTGAAGATTTGAAACCTAAGGAAATCTTTTATATCAATATAAATGGGAAAAGGATAAATCCTCTCTTGCGGTTGAATACTAACTGTGTAACTCGGGCATTCGTTCTTCAGCAAAGGTCTTGATCCAGACAACGTCAGCGGGTCAGGATCTACCTTTTTACTTTCTCTCTACGTAAAGTAGAAGTATTGAATTCCACCCAAAAATTCGATGTCGACATTTCATCGGAAATATATGTTTTGAGGCCCCCTGAATGCAAAACAAAGCATTTTTAGAAAAAGGTCCATGTGTGTGCCTGTGTGTGCGTGTCTGTTAGCCTGTGGACAGCATAACTCAAAAACGATAAGTCGGTTAAAAACCAAAGTTGGTATTTAAGTTTAATGTCTTTCAAGGATGCGACACAAGGATTTTAAATAAAATTTCTTCACCCTAAGCTACCCTTTACATTGAACATTTTTCGAAAATTTTTATTTTCTTGAAAATGGCTCTGACGATTTTGATAAAAATGCCATGTGTTTGAGATATTTTTATGGCAAATGAAATGTATAATATCTTGAATTTTCTGGCTATAGCCCATGAAGTCCTATTTACTCTAGATGACTTTTGCACAACTGGTAAACCGTAAGAGATAGAGCAAATCTTACTGCACAAAAAATGTAGATCTTGCTAAAACACACAATTTATGTTCAAATAAATTATTTTGTAGAATGAACCATTTCGGAGAAATTCCTCGCTATTTGTGTAAGTTTTGAAGAACTTGCACTTCTGTCAAATGGAACATCACTATTCATTTTTTATATGTTAATCGTGCAAAGAGAACGGAATTTGAAGGCTTTAAAAGATTTGACTATAGCTCAAAGCCTACTGTATTCCCACATTCCCGTTGCACGTGCAAGAAAACGAGCAATAAGATAATTTCTGCAAATGTTTATCTCAGCTAACACGAAGGAGATAGAGGGATAAGAGTTTGTAAGAATGGTTAGTACAAGAGTAGAGAAAGTCATTTGATTGCAACACATCAGATTTTTCTCTCTATATTCCGCAAGCTTATCTCTCGTGTATACGTGGTGTGGATTGACTGTCCCTGGGTCCAGTTGAGTGAAAAGTATTGTCATTCATATATTAGTGTGCTTTTGCAGTATGGTGAACTAACTTTATGATGTCTCTGTAATGTCAAAGTACAGGCAATGTATATATGAAAATTTAAAAATTCACAGTTTTCTTCTGATCGCTTTGATTTTTTTCCACACAGTCAGAACATAAAATATGTAGTATACAGAAAACTTCAATGTGCTATGTCAACAGTTTTTAAATTATTAATATATTTATTAGCAATAAATCACTTTTGATGTACTAATATGAAATAACCCTTGGACGCTACAGTTTATTGTATCCCTCCTAAATTTTTAATTTGAGTTCAGTGTATAGATATAAGGAAATTGTCGTACACCATTGCTTAGGTTTAATTAGTTTGAGGAGAGAAAATGTTTTGTATACAATTTATTGATGTTTTCAATTTTTGTATGAATTATGAAAAATAATTTCAGTTCAATTATTTAACATTTTTAACTAGCCCATGACAAATTTTAATACCTTAATCTCTGAAGCTCTCCTGAAAATATCGAGCTAGTAAGTTATAAACTAGGGTCTAAGAAGCATTTTGAACAGTGAAAAATGCTGAAAAGAGAGAGAGAGAGAGAGAGAGAGAGAGAGAGAGAGAGAGAGAGAGAGAGAGAGAAAATGGATTTTAAAGTATAACAGTATATTTTTATACTTTACCTAAATCCAATCAACTTAAAATTCCCCTGCACCATATGTGAGACCATCTGCTACTTTCTCCTTGGCCTCAGTAGCAGCCTGTGAGAATTTTGAGTTTGCTTATTCATTTCTTAATATGAAAAATTTCCTTTCGCCTTCCCAATGCTCACAAAATTTAGAAATTTATTGCTCTTTACTAACCTCTACACTATGCACGTTCACTTATAATTATTTATACGCCAAACTCAAAATATCTGCTTGCAATTCTTCACTATAAACTAACGATAACTTAAAACTTATTAAATACGTAAGCAGCACCTAAAATGTAACTGGAACACTGAAATAACCTGGCAAGACTACAGAATTACAGAACACTGGCTGCACTTCTCTGTTGACAAGCAAAACACGTGCCAAATTCGTGGTATTTTAGCTCGATATATGGAACTCATTTCAGCACAGTCAACTCACAACCTCTTTGAAGCAAAATTCCCTGCAAGAGACTATAATTAAAGCCAGTGAAGACGAAAATTGCATTTGTAAGCTGCAGCGACGAGGTTTAGTGAGGAATGTCCACCCGCACTGGGACATTCAATGGCCTCCAGGGGCTTTAAAAATGGTTGATATTGAGAAAATGAAAGTGTGCCGTTAAAGTACAAAGTATAAGGACAATAAAAAATGCAAATATTAAAAATGGGATTTTTCTGCAGTTTTCGCCAAATTTCATCGATGAAAAATTAAAGTCTTAAAAGTAAAGACACTCTAGAGAAACTCACGATATGATTGCCAATTTTTATGAATACAGGAAGGAGCATAAGAATCAATACTCTCCGGAACTTAAAGAAAACTAAAAACTGGAAGAAAGGTTATTACGGCCACCAGACTCTCCCACAGTTCTTTTCGCAGAAGTTTGCAAGAAAAGCAAAAAACATGAAAAAGGAGATATTTGAATTCCTAGAGAAAAGCAAAACGTCGTGAGAAGAGTAAACAAAATTGACGAAAGATGGGACAAATCTGCTCTAATGTAAGAAAGAATTGAAATAATTACAATTGAAGACAATGGAATGAAAGCAACGACAGCGGTAATGACATTAGCGGTGATTAGACAGAAGACGAAGGTATGTTAGGCACTGAAGGTATATGATGATATATTGAACTATTTTACTCACTGCGAAGAGTTGCGTGGAACTGATTCGTTGCTGAAACTATGGTATTTAATTTGGTAGTGACTGCACGACTTTTCCATATTTAGACATGCAAAATAAAAGTTCCCAACGCTGCCTGAGTTGGTGACTTCGTCATAATCAGATATCACTGCTACTGACGGCAGGTGACTCGCACCGAAGTTTATATGTAAATGTTTCAATGTATAAGAACGATTGCGCGAACTATATCCGTCAGTACATCAAGGAAACCACTTTCAGCTGCTTCGGCAGAAAGCAGCAAACGCAGTGGAGGTGAAATTTGGTGTGAATTATTCACCCTAAACCAAGTTTAATGGGTAGGGAAAGTAAATATGATAGTAGATAAAGATAGAGCGAGCACAGGGGGCAAATCCGCAAGATGACTGCCATGCGCAATGTAAGTCTTACTAGCAGAGATGGTCGAAAGTTAGGTTGTTGAAGCTCTTCTAGAGTTATTATGGGTACAATTTCTAAAACGTGTAGCAGATTATGTGTTCATGCACGACTGTGATAGCGTATTCGGTGTGTTGTAACTAACATATTTTGTAATGCAAGAACAGCTTTCTATGCTGATTGGATTATAACCCTAACCTAATCTCATCTCACCTCTCTCGCATTACCTAATGTAAGCTCTCTTCTGATGATTCGTTCTGCCCTTATGGCCCAATCTAGCTTAGATCCTTCGTTTTTTTATAGTTTAACCGAAGTTCTCCTCCTACTGTTCTACTCGTTTAACCTAACCTAACCTGTGTCCTTTTCTGCTAAGCTATTTTATCATATCGTAACCACGCCTAACCTACGACCTCCTATTCTACACAGCTACTCTATCCTACCATAGCATAACTCAACCTAACCTAGCCTAACATGCTCTCTACTCTTCTACACGGATATTCTATCTTATCATAACCTAACCTAGACTCCATCAGTACAAATCTAGCACATTTCTGTATGATTTGTATGTTTCACAGTAATTTTGGCATTGTGAGAGTTTTCAGAATCCTTGGCATGCATACTTTTAGGAATTTTCGGAGCATTTCAAGGCATTTTGATGCTAATTTAGGCCAGTTAAGATATTTTAGCTCTTTTCAGGTATTCAGGGTGCTTTTACGACATATTTAAACACCTTTCACGCAATTTCGAGGGTTAGCTATGTCTTTTTTATACATTTTTCAGACGTTTCAAGGTCTTTTATGCTATTTTAGATTATTTGATAGATACTTTAATCACTTTTTGAGTATTTAGGATACTATGACGACTTATTAAAACATATTTCAGGCGATTTTAACAGTTCTTTTGCCCTTTTTATACATTTTCGTGTCGTTTCACGGCATTTTGTAGTTATTTTGAGCCATTTGATAGATATTTTAGTTACTTTTGAGGCATTCAGGCTGCCTTTACGACTGATATAAACACAATTCCGAGGATTATGTAGACGCCTTTTTATGCATTTTCGAGAGTTGCAAGGTACTTTGATACCCATTTGGACCATTTGGTAGATATTTCAGCCAGTTTCAGATATTCTGAGAGCTTTACTGTCTAGTTTAATCACTTTTCAGGGCATTTTAGACGAGTTGATGTTATTTAAGGCAATCTGAGAGTTATTTCAATCACCTTCATGATACGCTGACTACTTTTATGTATGCTTGAAGCACTTTCAAGGGTAATGGGGATAATTTTCACGACATCTAGGATACTGAAGCTGGTATTTCAAGTCTTGATAGATGTATCTCTCTACCTGTTTAAAGGCATTTTGGAGGTATTTTAAGCCCTTTGAGGGTATTTTAGACAGTGACACCAACAATTTGGACGGCTTTCAGGATACTTTAGGACACTTTTATAGGTGTTAGATTCTTTTAAAAGTGTTTTTAAGTACTAGTAATTGGGACATTTCAACTCCTTCGTAGGAATTTCTAGCTTTTTCAGGGCATCTCAGGCATAAGGACAGGTATTTTCCTTCAGTCGGAAGGTGCTTTAGAACACTGAGGCAGGTGATTTTGACACTGCTAGTGGTATTTTAGATGATTTAAGCGTACCTCATCAGGTTTTTTTCAGTAATTGTAATTGGGTTATAGTAGTTGAGCAGTTCAACCTACCCAAACATATTACATTAATTGCATTTATTATTCCTATTACATTTCGCTATCAATCTAACCTGACAGTAATCATAATTAACCCATGTTAGACATTCCATTCATCATTATTACCACCACCACCACCGCCACCGCCACCGCCACCGCCACCGCCACCGCCACCGCCACCGCCACCGCCACCGCCACCGCCACCGCCACCGCCACCGCCACCGCCACCGCCACCGCCACCGCCACCGCCACCGCCACCGCCACCGCCACCGCCACCGCCACCGCCACCGCCACCGCCACCGCCACCGCCACCGCCACCGCCGCCGCCGCCACCACCACCACCGCCGCCACCGCCGCCACCGCCGCCGCCACCGCCGCCGCCGCCACCGCCGCCGCCGCCACCGCCGCCGCCGCCGCCACCACCACCACGCCGCCGCCGCCACCACCACCGCCGCCACCGCCGCCGCCACCGCCGCCGCCACCACCACCACCACCACCGCCACCACCACCACCGCCGCCGCCACCACCACCGCCGCCACCGCCGCCGCCACCACCACCACCGCCACCACCGCCGCCGCCACCACCACCGCCGCCGCCGCCACCACCACCACCGCCACCACCACCGCCACCACCACCACCATCGCCACCACCGCCACCACCGTCACCACCACTACCACCACCACCATCATCAGGTGTTTCCTTTTCACAGTCTAACCTAACCTAAACTGGGCTGAGCATGCGTCTGTATTGATGTATTTTTGGCAGCGTTATTTAGCTTGGTATTGTTCCACCCATTTCCTCTTTCTAACAAGGTTTTGAAACTATAACTAGAAGACGTTTTAGCACTGATTTTGAAGTAGCTATTATGAGTACTTTGTCGTCTGTGCCAATATGTTATACACGCTTCCGCTTTGTGATTCTTCTACTAGTTTTGTATGTTCTAATGATAGCGTCTAGAATGTAGCTTATAGTATTTTCTATGGCAAACCTAACCTGGGTTAACCATATGTCTCTTTTGAAGTATATTTTGCATCGTTATTCCTTACACCTCCTGCTTCTTTAAGAATACGTTGAAACTAACAATGGAAGATACGTTATTCTTGATGTTGAAATGCTTTGTCCAAGCATTTTGTTCACTGCTACAATATTTTATATACCTTATCATGTTCTGAATCTTCTGGCTTCTTCTGTTTGTTCTGATGATAGCATATTGAGCATGGCCTTCAGTCTTTCTAAGCCTAAGCTAACTTAACCTGTTGTAGGCTTGCGTTTATTTTGAAATATTTATCCACATTTTTATCCAGCTTTGTTGTTGTCCTGTCTCCTTTTCAACTAAGTTTTTGAAACTAGCACTGGACGTTAATCAACCCTTGATGCTGAAGTACTTATAAGTCAGTATTTATAAGACATATTCTATGAGATCCTTGTTAGTATCTCCCAAGCTTTTATTTTGATTTATATAAAGTTATTCAATGCACATTTAGCTTAAGATTTCTAGAGTAGACGCCTCTCCTCTTTTATCTGGGCTGGAGACCAGCACTAGAACTAATTTCTAGTGGCAGAGTTAACGCCTTTCTTTATTATTTTTTATCACCTCCGTAGCGCAGCTGGTAGCGCGCTTGCCTCTGGCACGGATGACCCGGGTTCGATCCCGGTACCAGCATGGGGATTTTATCCCCTCTGGGAGTTCTGGCACGGGGTGCACTCGGTCTCGTTAGTCCCGGAGGGACCAATTGAGGAGCTACTTGATGGAAAAGAAGCGGCCCCCGTTCGAAAGACCGCATAACTGGCCGGGAGGGATCGGGATGGTGACCATGTACCACCCTCCAGTACTTTACCCCACCAATGACGCCTGTAGTGGACCGAGGTGGGGGACGCAGCGGCTGGGCGGTAAGGCTTGGCTCTTCATGGACTGTTGTGCCGGGGGCTTATTATTTTTATTCTTTCTTTGTCTGGCATCATTGTTGGCGCATAGAGACCGGTTGCGCAAATTGTAATTTTCTACAGGTAGGCTCATTATCTTTGGATCTAAGGCACTTTCTCTTATTCGCTGCTGCCAACGCTGCAGTGTCCATACGTATATGTAGATATTCCATCCCCTGCAATCACTCTCTTGTCATGAGGCGATGAGGCTATTTTATTAGCTTCAACCGTAGAAACATTGTGATATCGGGATAGGATTAAGTGCATCTGAGTTCTAACGATCTTTTGGGTTTTAAGACAATCCGCATGGCTATTGAAGTTGATGTATTGCTTAATGGCGCTACGTTTTACGCCTTTAATTCTTTATCACAGGGCCAGCAATATCGATAGTATACATTTTAGGCCTGGGATCGACAAAGCGATGAATGATTTTTCCAGAGGCTTCATTTTTAAACTTTCACAACACTTTTTTATTTTGTGTAGAATGACATACATGGTTATCAGTGTAATCAGATGACGTGTCCAGATGTTCAAGCATGCGTAATTTGTTGTAGTATATATTTGTTGTAGACACTCGATGGACGAAAGAATCTGTATCCGTATAGAAGTGTTTAAGGTTTTCAGCTCCATAATATGGAAGTAACACATCACATTGATATGAATACACCAGAGTCTTGGAGATGTTTAGCACACTCATACCATTACGGGCTTGTTGAACACCATTTGATAAGAAGCCATATATGCAGCTGCAAGAATAGGTCCGTATATGGTTCGATCGAGGAATGTAGGTTTAGCTATGAGTTTTTCTAACGTTTTGCTGTTTGCCACAAGTCGTATATCCATACTATTACGAATATTTTCCATGGTTATTCCAAACATAGCATTGTTGAATAGTTTATACATGTCCTTCTCAAAATCATTTCATGCTTGTTGTCGTAGTCGGTAATTAAATTCGACGTAAGGCTTTAGCCAACATGACTGGCCGAACTGAAGTGCATGCACTAGATGCAACAAACCGAATACGCTATCACAGACGTGCATGAACACATGTTCTGCTATACGTTTTAGAAATTGTACCCATAATAACTCTAGAAGTTAATCAGCCATTGAAATAATTACTTGTGACACACAGTACCGTATAAGTTTTATTTCAGATCTCTAGCATTCCTGAGATAATTAGAGGTCACATTAGAATTCGAACCGGGGGCTTCTAACTCTAGAACATCTTCAACAACCTATCTCTCGACCACCTCTGCTAGTAAGACTTACATTGTGCACGGCAGCCATCTTGTGGATTTGCCCCCTGTGCTCGTTCTGTGTTATTCTATCTACTTCTGATGTAGTTAAGTATTCTTTCCAGGCTGTTTGGGCATAACCATGAACCTCGAGCTTGCATTCTTAATGCAGTATTAGCATTTCTCTTTCACAATATGGAAGGTCAACTAGTAAGACATCATTGATGAACTTGTCAGTGGCGGTACATAAGGCGACTGTTGTTCACGAGTTGTTCAGAAAATAGCACTAGACTTAGCAGTTACCCTGGCCTATATCTGGTATTTGTTGCTGTTGTTCAGATAATTCTTACTGTTTTTATATAACGCTAGTCAGTTGTAATGTTATGCAATCCGCAATTTACGATTATTATGAAAGCTATTACTACTGTGTTCCTCCCACAAGAATGTAACTGTAAGGATTGTATTTGATGTCAGCAACTCCAGCATTTTCAGAGAAAGATTACAGCTAGTTTTAAGATACCAATAAGGCTTAGGCCTCTTAAATAGCATATGATCTTATGCGCAATGCTGGTATACTAACGTTGCTAAATACGGTTAGTGCACAGGAACATAGAGGAATGCTAGAGGAACACAATAGTTAATCTAGAAAGAGAGTACGTACGGAGGGGATTTCACATTGAGCCTATGCAGGCTATTGTATGCCACACCCTTGGGAGAAAGGGATGGAATGAGAGCGCTCTGCGTGCGTGAGGGAACCCAGGTGAGCAGCGAGCCGACCTAAGGGTCCCTAACGTGTGCTGGAAATTCATGTCGACGCTAAGGTCCGCCAAGTGGCCACAAGCCGCATGAGTTTTGACAGCAGCCCCTCCGACAAACCTGGTAACTACTAGGCCACCAATCCGTCGAGAACAGCAGTTACAAGGCACAAACCTCCCTACAGCAGCGCTAGCTCGTCCATCGCCAACACTTCCGACCTTGAAAAGCTGGATTGAAAGGAAGGTGAAATTCGGGGGATATAATTATTCTTCCTGTTGATCCGGGAAAACCCCGAAAAAACTCATGGGTAAGCAAGGTCGGCCTCGGGGATGGAACCCATGGCCTCTCAAATGAGAGCCTTGCATGTTATCGCGGAGCCATCTCGCTCGACACAGTTAATGTAGATACTAGATTTAGGTATGCCATCATCGTGAGCTGTCATTAGCTACTGTAGGTATCGCCTTTCCCCTCCAGAGTGCGCTCCATCTCTCAGACGCTTTTTCGTCAAGAGTTCTACAGTACCTATAACGTACAAATGTTCATATTTGCAGCTATGCGCGAGAGTTATACCTAAAGTCAGAGCAAGCTGTTGCTATGAGTCTTTATTTTTAGTTTTTAAGCAAACCATATGTATTGTCTTAATCTGTAGATTTTCTGTTAGATTTCAACGTAATCTCAATTTCTTTGCAAATTCCCCGCACCGTTCTGTAAATTAGAAAAGTCCCTTGCGGCAAAAGGCGAAAGACACCGACGCATCACTTCCCCGGTGTCCTCCATTCCTCGCAGCGTTGGCCTCGCAGCAGTTTCATCTCAGAACCGAGAATATGGCAGTCAGAGGTTGCCAAGTCGGGACCGTAGAGAGGGTATGGAAGTGTTTTCCACCCAAATGTTATAACCAAGTTTCGCTATGTCAGGGCTAGGCAGCTGGTTCGCACTGAGAGTAGCCTGCTCAAGACCTTGCACTGATAACTGAATATTTAGCAAGTAAAAATGTGAAGGTCGCTCAAGGTATCCCGCGTGTCGCTCTGGCCGTCGCTATGCTCTCGCTGGCGACCGATTTCGCCTCCGGCCAGATCTTAACAGTGTTAGGGGAATTATGGAGGGTAAGATTTATAATTTTGTAAAGAAATGATAGAGAGATAGCTAAACAATTGCAATAAATAATTTCCGAACGTTCAAATCATTGCACATTGCCATAAGTGTGAGTTGCGGTAATCAGCAAGGTAATGTAAAACTTTGTCATGAGGTCAACAAGTTCCATATTAAGAAAAGACAATAAGTATAAGGCCCTGCAGAGAAGGCAATTAGCTCAAGGTGTGCCTACTTGGAAATCAGATTCCGTGCATGGAGAGGTGCAGCTGCTAGACACGTGGTTCATTTCTAAGAATTATAAAGGAAAGGAAGATTCTTAGGATTGAGTAAATTCACAGAGTGAAAACTGAGTTTTAGATACGACTAGTAGCCTTAAGATTTGCAACTTTATATATGATCGTTTGTAGAAGTAGCTATGTACGCAGCACTTAAGTTAATAAAAGAGCATGTATTTCTGAAATTCGCGTCTCCTTTTCTTTGGTGTTTTATGGTCTAAGAGGAATGTCTACTGTGATCAATTATCGGCATCCTCTGGCGTTTAAAGACTGCTCTCCAATTATGGAGATTTAGCAGTAACCTCAGCTTAACATTTTTGCGACTAACGACAACATATACTTCGTATTAGGATTACGGAAACAGTTACTTTTAAACCGTAAGGTCTGGATACGTCAGAAGCTAGCACATATAATTCAATAGTTATCATTTCGAGTAACAAGATTCACAATCAGTTTCATCCTTCAACCTTAACAGTCGACAACTCACTTCAAATAGGTTATTAGTCTCCATGAAATTTATCGTAAATTTAACTAGTGTTCTTTGTCCTCACACCTGCCCAGGAATACCCGGAGATAAAGATCACTGGAGCAGCTGACCGCAGATACAATGGAGAACGAGTTTGGAGCCAGCGTCAAAAGGTGAGGCATTCATCGGCATCAACATTCCTTGTTTTTCCGATCAGTTTAACCACACACTCTCTTCGTTTTAAAAGATTTAAAACATTCTGTTTGTTATTTTTACCTCTGTTTATGTATCTGTACTAGGATATACAGTGTATTTTTCTATGCTTGGGATCAATTTTTTTTTCAAATTTATTCCATTTTGCCCTGAGGGTTTATTTTTCATAAACTATTGTGATTTGATACGTGCATAGACGTCGACAGACTTTTTTCAGGGGAGGGCCGCATATTGCAAGTTTGCACCCAAACAATATTAATTCATTATACTGTTGCCAAAAACTAAAGGATACGAGTTATAGTATCTGTTGCAGATAAGCGTATTAATTTGTGCTTAATAAAAATCGTTCTTTAAATCAAAATTAAAACAACAGTCTATTAGTAACTGACGGCATATTAAATTCATTAATTTTCAAGGGGGGCCGCGACCCCTCCTTGCCCCCCCCCCCCTTCGTGATATGTGATGTAATGTGTGCAGGAACAGAGGGGGAACACCTTGATTCACCGCCAACCCCAACATGGATCTATTGTGCACTATCACCCCCCAGGGGAAAGGGATGCGGCGATGTGACACCGGAAGCTTGTCAGATAGCGGAGCCAGCGAAGCCCAGAGACGCATAGAATTCCCTAATAGTTACAGATATTAAACACCTGGCGCATGGCCGAAGTGTTTCCTCTGCCCAGGGGGAAGGCGACAAAGTGACCCTTGTGGCCTGGACAGCAATTTCCAGGAGGCGCCAGGGAAGGAGGGTTTCGAGAACTCATGCATCCATTCCATCTGTCCGCATTCGCAGGAATGTACCGCGCTACCAACCAAACCTGAAGGATGAGAAGGGAGGGAAATGAGAAAGGAAGGGAAAGGAATCCGTGGAGAAGAGAATCCTCCCCAGTATTCTCCTGGCGACAAAGGGAAACCACGGAAAACCCAACTCAGAGTGGTCGGTCGACGGGAATCGAACCTGGGACCTCCCGAATGCGAATCGCATACACTGCCACGGTGCCACCTCGCTCTGTGTTAACAGACTATTACATCTTTTACATTCCCTAATGCATTTACGTTTACGTTATTCCTAAGTTTTGTTTCTTCTGGGTCATTATATGTATTGGGATGGAGGACGTCCCAGCTTTAAACTTAGCAAGTCTTTCCTAGTTTCATACCGTGGAGCCACTTTGAGAGCGACAGGACGATTACGTAAATTGTTTATTAGCTTGACCGTCAAGGACTGGCAAAGAGGTACACGCATATTCTGCACAAATGCGAGATGGGAAAAGGGGTAAATATTTACGCAGTGACGTGATGCTCACTTATCAGCCGTTGTGGAAGACTTGAGTTCTTCGACTCAGTGTTGCCAACCCGTGGGATTTGTCCCATATTGTGGGACATTTTGACAAATATTTTTCAGGAGGGGACAAAGGGGCTTTTCTGGAAAAAAAAACTATGAATATGGGACATTTAATAATTGCTGCCTATAACATAGTGTAGAAATGGTTATGGTACACACAACAGCAAAGATAAACATTTCACGGAAGTTAAATACACAACACACGCAAACTGTCATTTGTGCCAGTGGTGTCAAGGTCACAGGCACTTTGGGGCTCAACTGTGCAACAGCTAATGCAGCGGGCCAAACATGACGTAATCCATATCAACACTAGAAGCTTTATCAATTGACACCTGTTTACTTGCAAGTTGGTCGCGTCCGAATAAAACCTTTCTTGGAGTGCGTAGACCATATGAATTTTTTTCCTTCAGAATTGCCTACAAGGATACATAGCACAGATACAAGTTGGATCTGCGAAGGGGAACAGTACATCTCACGCGCAAATAGAAAACTACTTGACGTAGTTATTAAAGTTGATTAAAATAGTTGCAACCTTATGATGATTAGGCTGAATTATAGGTACTATTAAACCTACCCTAGCCCTTGGGTTAGCATTCTCAAACTGGAAAGTACACCGCTTACGCACTTACATGCCTCTTAAAGATAGACGTTTTTATTACTTTTCAATCCCAGATGTAAAAATGTCAATCTATTTTGAATGAATGAATGAATGAATGAATGAATGAATGAATGAATGAATAAATAAGAGAATAATTACACGGCATTAGTAATAATGCTTTTAATACGAACTTGTATTAGATATAATCTATATTTATATAAAAAGTAAATAGCAGGTTTCAAATCCTGTTATACCTTAAATGAATATTCTTAGCTATTTTGATTAAACATAACAGAATATTTACTTGTATTATGTTCAAATAAGTGAAATAACACGAAACATTATTAGTAACAGGCAGGCGCGGATCTAGAAGTATTCGATTGGGGGGGGGGGGGACGGTTCCGGTCCACTGCCACTTCAGAATAATTAAATTCATGCTAAAACATGCCTAGCTAAATAGTTAACTGAAAGAAATGTTTAAACTACCAACTACCACCTGTCTAGGAAGAAGAGTCTGTAACCACCACAGGCCCACCGATCAAATGTTTACAAAATACTCCTATTATGGATACGACATTGAAACGTTCGCCTAATTGACATCGTCATTGCGCAAATCTTAATCCACAAAGTGCCCTATATCAATACCTTGTCCCACTCTTAGGTGACAGTATGGAGTTAAATGGGATATATCTGTCTCTATCTAGCGCATACGAATTGCCATTAGCCTCGTCCTTTTCTACCCTCACATTGTTGCCAGGTTCCTAATAGCATGGTATAAATATTCAGTTGTTATAAATTTCAGATTTGAACACATCATCCTACACAGAATTTTTTTCTCTATCAGGTTGTATCCTTTTTAGAGTTATTATACATTTCTAAAGGGCCTTATTTCTTCAGAAAGCGTTTTTTTTTCAATAGAAGTCCCATATGTGCTGTTTCTATACTCATCACGCACTAACAAACTGCTAGAATACGTCTATACTTTTTTCTTAGCTAGAATAAACCATAGTGCTACTACCTGCCCACTTTGAATTCTCTATGTTTATTCAGTTAAGTGTTATAATTTTTTTAATTAAATGTTTTCGGAAAATTTTATATCTGTGCACTGCAAAAGTTACGTAGTGTGAAACTTTTTTGTTATTGAGTTTACATCAGGGACCAAGCGAGAACAAATGTTGAGGAGGGTTGGAGAAAGTTTTTAAAATAAACCAAAAGGCCGTAACCTCTTTCTTTTATCCAGTAAGGCAAACAAAAGATGTTCATCTATTCAGCGTATTCTCGCGCCAGGCCTGACGCAGAAGATAGTATAAGGAGCAGCACTAGCATTAGTTCGAAAGAAGCCGTGTGTGTAACTGTGAGCAGTGATGCCAACCTCTGAAGCTCAAAAGTCCCAAGCAAGGACACAGAATGTCCCTTTTCTGCATAAAGTGTCCCACGTTAAGAAAAATATGTGACCTCTAGCTTTACAAAAAATGCAAGGAGATAAATTAGTAGTGGAGTTTAGGTTGTACCATTACCGAATTTACTAGCGCCTTTGCAGTACCCAGTTAGGTATGTATAATGTAAATCAGGGTTTATGTTATTTAAGTGCTTGCTCCTCCTATCAGTAGATGCAGTTTTTCTTTTATGGAAACATTACTCCCAGAACACATACTCGAATCTCACCTATAGGTAATAGTGCACGGCTGTGTGTAAGAAAACCTAGTGTGCCCTTAGTGAGAGTGCTGACTGCCATGGGTGTCGCGCAGCGGGAGCAAGGGGGGCCGCGGCCCCCCCCCCCCTTGGAAGTTGGTGAACTTAATGTGCAGCCAATTACTGAATATTAAACTATTATTTTAATTTTGATGTAAAAAACAATTTTTATTTAGCAAAAATTAATACGCTTATATATAATTAATTTTGACTATAAAATAATGATTTAATATTATCTGATTGCAAACTTCCAACATGTGCCCCCCCCCCCTGGAAAAAAGTCTGCCGACACTCATGCTGATTGGTGGTTGCACAAATGATTGCGTGTGCCTCGTGAAAAGTATCTTTGTTGTTCTGTATACCATAACCATTGCACATTATGTCAGAGGCAGCAATTATTAAATGTCCCATATTCATCTCAGTTTTTTAAAAAAAGTCCCTCTGTCCCTTCCTAAAAATTATTTGTCAAAATGTCCCACAATATGGGACAAATCCCACGGGTTGGCAACACTGACTGTGAGCTGTTATTGCGTTATTTGTTTAATATTTTTGTAAATATTTGTAGTTATGGAGGGGGAAGCTAGGAAGAGACGATATGTTGGTAAATTAAGAAGTAAGGAACGCCAAATAATTATGAATGTGTTATATTATTTTTCAAGTAAAATGCGTGTAAGTAAGGCAGTAAAAGAAACAGCTAAGGCTATCAGGTGTTGAGAAGCATTAGTGTGTAGGATTAAAAAGGAAGTAATGAAATGACCTCTAAGAACGCCATCGAAAAAGAAAGCAGAAAGGGTGGAAAAATAAAAAAACGCTAGGTTAACGCAATATGATTGAATAGTGCAAACTGGAGTGCGGCAAATTGTTTTTACTGTTTGCAAATATTCCACCCACGCTGAATATAATTTTGTCACGGGTCAACAGTGGTCATACCCTACCAAATTTCTCAAGGGCAACTCTTAGTCGGTTCTTACATGATTTGGGGTTCGAATATGAAAGAAGGGGTAACAAGTGCATATTAATAGAAAGAGACGATATCGATATTATCAGATGGCGAAATAAATATCTAAAAGACGTAAAAAGGTTTAGGTTCCAGTGGAAATCAATTGTTTATACAGACAAGTCATTTGTAAATTTAGTCCATACAATGACAAAGGCGTGCAGGGATGCAAGTTAAAAGTACCCGTCAAGCAGCAATTGAAGGACTAAGTACAGGATTCGGCCACCTCGGAGTCGCGGGCGGAGAAAGATTCGCAACTAGTACATGTTGCAACACTGCGCTCCATTTAACGTGTACTGTCATCTAAGGGTGGAATGTGCTTAAGTTCGTCGCAATCATTAAATGCAGTTGTTAATGAAGTCTGCAATTCAATGTC
Organism: Tenodera sinensis; assembly: GCA_030765045.1. NCBI lineage: Eukaryota > Metazoa > Arthropoda > Insecta > Mantodea > Mantidae > Tenodera > Tenodera sinensis. Next base: position 165,502,034 of record CM060962.1, read on the forward strand.
ATTGCTATAATGGCATCTGCAATAACTAACACAATCACTGTTTGTCTCTTGTTCTCTGACTTCAGCACACGTGCTTTTCACTTTTAAATCTGTAGCTTGATCATTATTAGATTTTTCACCAATATCTTTTCTGTTACAACAATTGTCTCCGACTTCAAGACACGCCTTTTTAACAAACTGTAACAAATTCGTTTGAATTTTGCGTTTCGACATCTTAAACTTGTGGCCCTTATAATCACAAGGAAAGCTCGAACACAGAACTGGACATTTCAATATCACTCCACTGCGGCACTGTCTAACACCAAGCTTACACCGCCACCTCCCCATTTCATTCTCCTTCACTTCTCCGTCTCGTTTTTACCCTCCTTACCTTCTTCTTTTCATGATTACCCTCCCCTTATGTAGGAGTTACAAGCCAGTGCCTAGGGTCAGACGTCTGTTGGGGAGCACAGGAACCTATGGACCAGACAGAGTGAAGACCTGGAAGCGGGAGGTCAACCAAGCACCAGGTATGGTGGTGAGGAAGAAAATGAGATGAAATGCAGGCGAAATAGTTAATTCAAAAGATGATAATGGAGGAATTGGTAAAATGAGTGGCGGGGGAAACCGGAGAACCAGTAGAAAACCCGCCCAGGCGCTGCTTCGTCCACTGCAAATACCACATGCGGGTCTTTGAGATCTAACTCGGGCCATCTAGGTGGTAAGGGAACGCGCTAACCGCTCGGCCACGGCGCCACCGGTTACTCTCCTTACCACTTTTTCATTCTGATGCCACGTAAATTTATCTTTATCTGCCTCCAATTGTTTTGGTTGCAGTTTTGCAATAAATGCGGAGTAGCAATAGTAATAATGATGATGACGATGATAATGATAATAACAATAATATATGTGGTTATTTAACGACGTACTGTTCTGAATCTAAGCCCTATAGTTGTCACCTGCTATCCAGTTATGTGCACTTTTAATACCAGAAAGTCTACCCACCTGAGCCTGACACATTATCACATTTATTAAAATGCTAGTGACTGCGCTGCGGAAAGATGTAAATCTTGGGTGCAGAAACTCGACGTTTAAACCAACACGCGTCATCGACAGCAGTATAAAGAATATGGAGATTCTGTTCTACGAGGGTGGGTCAATAAGCAATGCCTCCCCCCCCCCCCCCCTTAAATAAGTTAGTTATGTGAAAAATTTGAATTTGGCGCAATTCCTCAAACCTTCACCAATCCCCTGCAGTAGTAACTTCCTAAGTCAACAGGTGGCAGCACTGCATCCTCTTGCAAAATGGCTGACATCGACATTCGTATTAGACAGCGTTCTGTGATTGAATTTTTGACTGCGGAAGGTGAAACGCCAATTCGCTTTCACAAAAGGCTAAAAAATGTGTATGGTGATGCAACGGTGGATGTCAGCAGTGTTAGACGATGGGTTCGTCGCTGTAGCGAAGCTGAAAAATTCAAAACTCAGCGGTCGGCAGGGAAAGTTATGGCGACAGTGTAATGGGATGCAGAGGGTGTGCTTATGATTGATTTTTTGGAGCAGGGATGCACAGTAAATTCTGTCCAATACGTCAGAACTCTCAAAAAGCTGAAAGCACGTCTTCGCCGAGTTCGCCCAACAAAAACTATGGCGGATGTTGTTCTTTTGCACGAAAGTGCAAAACCACACACCAGCCGTTACGCCACTGCAGAAATTGAGAAATTGGGATGGCAAGTCTTACCTCACCCCCCATACAGCCCTGACCTGGCACCATCAGACTTCCATCTGTTCGGGCCACTAAAGGAAGCTCATCGTGGGATTTATTTTGAAGATGAGGAAGCTGTGAAAACGTCCGTGCGTCAATGGCTTAGGAAGCAAGACCCTGTGTTTTACCACACTGGAATACATGCCCTAGTTAAAAGGTGGACCAAAACTGTGAAAAAGGACGGAGATTATATTGAAAAGTGACAAATTAATCGTCAATGTTGTAGTTTTCAAGCTATGTAAATTGGATTCAATTTTCTTGGCAATTAAAAGAGAAAACAAATAGGAGGCATTACTTATTGACCCACCCTCGTATTAGTGATGTTTTGAAAACCGTTAATAACTTTTCAACATTAATGTGAATTTAAATAAATAAAATACTTGACAGCACACATAATTGTGCCCGTTCCGTATGGCTGTTTAAACGATCGTTACTTATAACACGTACCCGCATAGCGGTTAAGAAAAAATCCAATAACTCTTTAAATATTCATCTAATCAAATGTTGCTTATCACAAAACTTAACATCGTGGGTAAAAACATTTGCTACGGAACATTTTTGCAAAACCTCCCAAAAAAGGGAAGTTATTTCGATGTATTCAATTTGGGCCCCATTAGAAATCTTCCACCTCAGTGGTCTATTCATTTTGTGGGACAAACTAGCAAAGGTAGTACATGTACCAATTGTCATAGAAATCGGTTTGGCCATTTTGCGTGATGATGAGGTAACCACACACATGGTATTTATAGCAATAAAGTTGGATATGACAGGGGGGGGGGGGTCTGACACCTGCGCCTGCACACACACACACACACACACACACACACACACACACACACACACACACACACTCTCTCTCTCTCTCTCTCTCTCTCTCTCTCTCTCTATATATATATATATATATATATATATATATATATATATATATATATATCACACACACACACAAGATTTTTATTGGGTTGAGAGGGCCTCAAACCATTTAGGTAGTTCTGCCGAAATATCGACATTGAATTTTGGGCGGCATACAATAAGCACTTCCTCTACTTACCGTTTCGGTATAAGCCAATGACATCTGTTGTTAAGCCTAGGAAGAGTAAAACAGGGTGATTTATTTTGTTGTCTCGCTCGATATAGCTGAGAGAGTATAAAATCACAGTGATTTATTGCATGTTATTTGGTTCCTATCACAGTTAATACACAAAACGTAATATTTAACAATTTTATAACATTTCATATAGCGGCAGTTTATTCGTATTTTATCTGCCCCTGGTTGTCATACTTAGAAGCAATTTCTTTAGAATTAGAAACATTGCAAACTCTTACGAAGTTGGCGGATAAGCCCCTTTAGATATTTTTAATACCGAGTAGGTCTGGAACCCCATGCCATTTACCAACTTCCCGGCAGAGAGCAAATCCCAATTCCAGGTGTTCTAACACAAAAGTAGACACAAGATGCTGCCAGCATGCAACTGACAAATCTCACCAACGGCTGAAAAAGGCCATACGTCATACCAAAACAAGAAAAGCTTAGGTTAATCAGCAATCAGGTGTTACACCAGCTCATGCGATTCTATAACGATCACTATTTATATACCTACTATTTGCGTTTTGATTCATGCCAGATTGTTTCGTGTAATGCAATACACTACGTTTATATAAGTGGGAAGGGAACAAGAACAACAAATCAAAACATCGCTAAGTCAGCGGATTTCGTTTCTCAGTTAGGCTGGCAGTCCACATTGCGCATGGTCAGCAGCGGGAAAATGGCTGTTTGTTGTCATTTTACGATCACTTCCCTGTAACAGAAAACATTCCACAAAGGGATGCTCTAGAAAAGACGATATCAACTACATCCCAGGGTAAATGGGTGCTTTATTTTCAGTGTTATCACACTAGAGTTTTCCGGTTGTAAAATATAGCCCTCGGTTTGACTTTATGTAATAGCTACTTCGACATACTACCATGCATATCTTCCCTGATTAGTGCACGGTTCTGTCTGTAGTGGGCGCTTCAGGGCTATCATATTTCAAGGAATTCATAAAGAAGAGCGGCCAACATTTGAGCGTAAATACCGCAGGATTGAACTGAACTAGTGATAGTTACAGCGAAGTATCACTGCATGTATCTGTTTATTAGCATTAATTCATTTAAGCTCTTAATATTTAGAGCGCCCTAAGTTCGTTCTTTTGAGGATTTAACTCATTGAGATGGAGATTGCTAAATAAATATTAATATCCAGGAATCTTGAGGAATGCCATGAAAATAAAAAAAAAAAAGAAAGGAAGAAACAAACTAGTATGAGAACAATGGAGGTCGTAGATAACCATAGTGAGAACCCAGCGTGCTGTAGTTTCGAAATTTAACCCTAAGCTAGGTGTGAGTTAATTGTGCTTGTGTGTGTGAGACCTGGCTTTAAATAACGGACACATCATAAAGTGGATATTAAAGAAGCCAAGAGCGAACTTCAGATGTCCACCGAATCTCATACTTGAAACATACACAAAAATTCTAAACATATGTTTTAGAAGAATTAACATAAAATCGCTTGTCTGGTGTATTACAACAACACGGGTCATGTGCAGTATTAACAAAGCTTGTTGATTTTGCCATAAAAGGGAGTTTCTTAAAAAGGATGGCGGGTTGGTCACAGCTGCACAATGTTTGCACGACTATTTCTTAAGCCACTCTCATATAGGTATCCATACTACATAAACTACTACATTTTTACTATTTTAGTAAAAAGGCAGCTATGGAGGTTTGCTGAAAATTAAACAACAAACAGATGCTTAGACTGCTTTAATGTATCGATTGAAACATTACAAATATGGGCAAATATCGTACATCATATATGTCACTGTGCTTAATTTTTCAATTTCTTTAACCAAATCGTTAAATTTAGGCCGTTCTGTTTTACATATGAAGTACTGAAATGAACATTAACAGCCGTGATTTCTTTTGTCCTTTGGTTCCACTCGCTGTGAAAGAAAATTAACGTTATCAAATATTGAAGTAGTTAGTATGTGTTTTCATCATCTGAAGGTCGTGGAATTTTCAACTTTTCCAGATTTTTTAACACCATATCATGGAGAACGCAGTAAGCATTATGGATGTCCCACAGGTTCTGCTGGAGTGTCACGTATTCCTCTTCATCCAGGTCGTGTAGCGCTTTACGATAGTCATCAACTTGAGGATACTTGATTGCTTTGGATACCAGCTTAGCTCTCCTCATAAAATATTGAGGGATATCGCCATAATTTACTGCGGTTTGGGCTTCAGTTGAATGTACTTCTTTTAATATAGCTTCCTGAACTTCCACTCCAAAATTGTTGCCACTTTCGATTTTTGGAATCATGAAAGAAATCCACGTATGCAGCAATTGGCATTCCTGTATCAGCTGCTTAAGGTGAGGTTTGATAGTTTTAATCAAATCACACACATGATTGTTGCACTGAATAGTGTAACTTGAAGAACTGCTGCTTGTTTCCGATGGCGTGGACTCAGAATCATCAGGCTTCATTTTTTGCTCGGAGGTTCGGCAGTTTCATCATTCACATTTCTAACCTGGGTTCGAATGGCGAGAATTTCTTGGATGTCGGAGAAACTCCGTCTTAGAAATTGTTGGGTGTGCAGGAGTTCTCTCAGCTCCACTATTTTGCTGGGGAATCCATTTTGTATGAGATTTTCACACTTGGATTTTATTGAATATTGATATTCTTGAATCGAGAACGAAGTCATACTGTAAATGTAAACTTGATCAGTTTTTTAAGCGTAAATTAGAAACACTAATGTATGTAGAGAAAGCTTGCCGCTTCTAGCTTCTATCCCACTTGGATTGCGGAACTGGAAACACGAATTCACTAGCTCTAGTAGTTCTATCGGCACAACACACAGTGGTGCTGGTGGCACTGCTAGACCCGTACGAAAATCTGATTGGCTGATTCAAGTTTTGAGGTTTTGTAACGAAAACAAACGTTTGGTGTTCTGGAAGCGTCAGCTATGCTGCATGTTGGTAAAATAAGTTTTTCGTCGCAAAATGATCTTCGACAGAGAGGTAATTATACATTTGCATTGTTTTTACTTAATATATGCGTGTATGTAATATTGGTATTTTCTATTAATGTTGGTGAAATACGTAGCAATTAGGTGTAAGATGCTTTTGGCTCTTCTTTAGATTAGGTGACTCACCACTTGCCGGCCATTACTGTGCATGCGCTAACAGTGGTTATCAGAATCGCTGCATGCGCTAGCTGTCACTATAGCAGACGATTTTCTCATCTGCCAACATTGCTTTTTCAACTACACTACTTTTGGTTGCCAACACATTAAACACAAATGCTCTCGCGCGTCGTTGCCGCCACAGACATACCGCCAGCGCGACTCCATACTATTGTGGAAATTATTGTGTACATTCGGCGCTTCTTTAGAATAGGTGACTTAGCACTTGCTGGCCAGATATTGTGTACATTATTTTGCTCACACAGATATATCGCTACTGCGACTCCATACTATTGTTGTGGAAATTATTGTGTACATTATCGTTATTGCCTTGTTACTGGGTTCACGAAACGCTGGCTCGTTCTTTTTTATTTATTTATCTTATTTTTATATTATTATATTATTTCATTATATTATTATTTAATATTATTACATTTATATTATATTTATTATATTATTATATTTATATTATTATATTATTTTATTATATTATTATTTAATATTATTATATTTATATTATATATATTATTTATATATATTATATTTAATATTATTATATTTATTATCTTATTATATTTTTATTATTTATCGTTTTTTATTTATTCATTATTTTTTTATTTTATTTATTTATTTTTTTTATTATTATTATTATTTTCGAGTGGAGAAAAAATCCATTTACGGAGCCCCATGCGCTGGGATGGCACAGAGGAGGGACTGTAGTTTTCGCCCTAGGGCACTACCCAGTAAAAAAACTCCACCGGAAGCATAGGATATAGGCAGAAAGGAAAAGGTGAAAGAGGGTGCCAGGACGCAATACTATGCTAATCGCATACTTGCTTCTAACAAGGTCACTAGCATACTGCCGGGTCCCGCTAAAACATTCAAACTTACTATTGGCAACAAATCCCTGGGGAAATTGTGCTGTTGGCAGCGCTGAATTAACACTGCCATAACACAGCAGCTTCGGCAACTTTCGTTAGAATTCGTACACACTGCAGAGTCGAAATTCTGACTAAGTGTTCGCGTCACCCAATCTAAAGAATATCCGGAGCTTCTTACTGTACCAGTGATATTGGAAAAAGATAGTGTATTTGCCAAAACGTTTATCATAGCTTTTTGCGTACATGTGGCAGTTACTTGCATCCATTTGCTGCACAAGTTGTAAAATACATAATTGACCTAGACCTTAGAAGATGTGGAATAGTAATCAAAATTGCAGGATATTATAAGAAATATGTAAGTAGTCATAATAGGAGCTTTCACCACCAATTTGCATAAATATCCCATTAATCAAATCCTGTCACGCCCCCCCTCCCCCCCTCCCCCTCCCCCTCACCCCTCCACCCCCACATGTGGGGAATTTCCAAAAAGGTATGAGCTTTCTGCCCCACTTAACATAATTTCCCCATTAATAATCCGCCCCCTCACACTCCTCTCGCCCCCCCCCTTAAGTGACATGGGTATTTCTTTGGACACGTGGGAATTCCGAAAACAGAGAGGGTGGATGGTCTGTCGCGATCAGGATGACAAAGGAAGGGTAATTTATGACCCCCGTCCCCCCTGACCCTCCTATTCTAGTGTCTGCATGTGTTTTCGAAAGAAGAACGTGAGGGTAAGAAACCCTACAATGAATGGCCCCTTTCAGATCTTGATATATTTATGTGACAGTTGGAAATGTTTCCCTCTGACAGTTTTTGAAAAGAACAAGATTCAACTTGCAACGGTGAGCATAGAGGATGACAAAGGAAGGATAATTAATGACCCCGTTCCCCTGACCCTCCTATTCTAGTGTCTGCATGTGTTTTCGAAAGAAGAACGTGAGGGTAAGAAACCCTACAATGAATGGCCCCTTTCAGATCTTGATATATTTATGTGACAGTTGGAAATGTTTCCCTCTGACAGTTTTGAAAAGAACAAGGCTTCATCTTGCAAGGGGGCGAGCATAGACATCCCCATTTTCCTGTCTGAACAGGCTTAGTGTTTTTCTCTTAACAAAGCAGCCAAAGATCACCACCTGCAGGAAGAAACCTTTTCAATAGCGAAAGAATACTTCTGTATTGACGCGTGGACCACCCATGTGATCCCCCACTGCGAGGGTTTCCCTGCCTTCCCATTGTGTTGAATGGCCGTCCAACCCCTCCAACACTTCAATGCGTTCCCACACAGTGGGGACAAAAGGAAACCTGTAACATAACTCTTAGCAGAAAACAAACTTGCAGTTCGACATAACGAAACTTTTACTGATCAAAATCTACCCCCCCACACACGCATTCTTCCGAAGAAAAACCTATTCTCACTGAAATTTTCGGACCGCACACATCTTTGACTTTGCACTAGCCATTAAGCGGAAGGGTAATGAGGCTTTTACATTCACAAGGCTTTATCGGTCCACTTTTCCTGTGTCATGTTTTCTAGTTTTTTGTTCTTTATTTATCTATTTTGTTTATTTTGGATTCCTTATGGACTTCAATGATGTCCCGCACAATCAACGCAAGCACTATCTCACGATCTTTTACGCTCATAGAGTTCTCTCTACACACGTTTCTTACTGTGACATGATTGTTTGCATTCTGTTAATCCTCATGGAAATACTGGCTTATACTCGCATTTAATTTCAGTATTATTTTATAAATAACGTTATTTTATACTTGCAACATTCATTTTGTGTATAGTATCATGTTCGACGATCAGAGAGGCTGTTTCTCGTTTCTTTCAAGCAAATTTAAGCTTTGACAACATGTTACTTAAGCTGAAAATATTGTCTCGTCTGTTACCCTCACGCAACTTTCTCTACTCTTGCCCTAACAATTAATACAAAATGTTATTTGCACTAACATCTTCGTGTTAGCTGAGATAAACATTTTCACAAATTATCTCCCTGCTTATTTCCTTTTATGTGCAAGGAGGGATATTAGAGTAAGGAAGGCTTTGTGTACTGATCAAAAGCTACATGCAATTCTACTGAAAAAGCATTCACAAGGAATTTTTTGGGTCCATCCACATCTCTTGACTTCGCATTTGTTTATGTTCCCAAAACTCAACTAAAATCATGGAAATATCTCCAAAAAATCCTACAGGCACACACACATACTCACACGTAAACACACACGCACACACACACATACACCCCGCACACATGCACACAAATACACATGCACACCTACACACATGAATGCACAACCACACACACACACACACACACACACACACACACAAACAGACATACATACGCGCAAACACACGCACAAAACCGCATAAGCTTCATTTATAAGTTCCTTAAATTAAGGACTTTATGTTAGCCAATGCATCACTTTTCACAAGGATACTCTACTCAGTTTTCTTTGTGAAATATCCGGGGTGTTTAAGAGGACACTTATTTATACATTTATTTTCTTGTTTATAGTATCTTACGAGATTACTATGCTTGTTTAATCCTAGCAAGTAATATTTTTTAAATCGCACCAAAGAATAACGATACCACAATGCAGGAACAGTAAGCACCCGAGGAACGTAGCTGAATCATTGAACCATCAGCAATACAGGTTTCAAAGTAATGGGCAAATTTCAAACACTAAGTAATATCTCGCCTTATTATTAGTTTCTTTATTGACAAATTCGAGAGTTCTGGTCAAAGTAATTACTGCAATAACACATGTTAACATATATAATAACCCCTTTCAATCATACAGAAAATTCTTTTGACTTCATTTCTACATAAACACAAATATTAAAAATCTGATGTGTTACACTCACGTGACTTCTACCCTCTTGTACTTCCCATTCTTACAAAATCTTATTCCTATATCTTCTTCGTGTTAGTTGAGATAAACATTTGTACAAATTATCTTATTGCTTATTTCCTTGCAGGTGCAAGGAGAATGTTAGAATACTGCAGGCTTTTCTGCCATAGTCTAATGTTTAAAAGCTTTGAGATTCTGTTGTCTTTGCACACTTAAGATATAAAAAATGAACAACAATGATCCATTTCACGAAAGTTCTAAGTTTTTCCGAAACTCACACACATAACAAGGAATATCTCCGAAATGATTCACACTACAAGAAAATTTATTCAGTCAAAAATTGTGTATTTTAGCAAGATCTATATTCTCTATAGTATGATTTGGTCCATCTCTAACGGTTTACCAGTTATGCAAAAGTCGCCCAGAATAAATACGACTACAGGGGCTACACCCAGAAAATTCAAGATATACATTTCATTTATCAAAAAAATATCTCAAACATATGACATTTTAATCAAATCGTTAGAGCAATTTCCAAGAAAGTCAAAATTTTCGAAAAATGTTCCATGTCAAGGGTAGTTAAGGGGGATATTTTCTTTTCAAATTCTTCGCGGCGCATCCTTGAAAGACATTAAACTTAAAAACTGACTTTGGTTTAACCGAATTTTCGTTCTGAGTTATGCTGAGCACAGACTGACACACACACACACATGCCTACACATACACACACACATTTTTAGCAAACACACCTACACTCACACACACATTTAGACATGCACACACACGCACACATACACACACGAGCATACACACACATACACACACTCACACACGCGCAGACACCCCCACTTACACACATACACTCACACACATGCACCCAAGCACACACATACACGCACCTTTTTGTAAACCTGCTTTTTTGGATTCAGGGGGCCTCGAACATATATTTCCGGTGAAATCTTGACTTCGAATTTTTGGGTGGAGTACGATACTTCCCCTATTGACCAGTAGAGAAAGTAAAAATAGAGGTTGCGACAACTGAGCATAAAAAATACACAACGCTAATTTCATTTCAATATATGAAACTCCTGATATTATTCTTTGTTATCAAATGATTAAAAATTGAAGAGACAGAATAATGAAAATTTCATTCATCTTACCCTTGCTATTGAATAAAGTTAGTGAATGAGACCTGATGCTCTGAAAGTATTTATTTTTTCTCAAGTAGTAATAGATAAGGGGTTAATAAAATATCAACAGGAACTTTTTGTCACTAGATGTAAGTTTATTTAATAAGTTTGCCAGTTTATAGCAGGTTTGTATAAAACAATTGTACTATTAAATCTTACAATCCAGAGGCTTTTAAGGGGAGAATATGTTTGGAAACAACTCAAAGAATGTGTGAAAACTGCGTACCAATATTCATTACAAATACAAACCAAAACGGATAAGTGGGGCTTGTAGACAGAATACAAAACGAGCTCTATGGTGTTAAAGGAAATTAAAGGCGCAAAACTCCTTATGTGACTTAATCCCTGGGAATGACTGATGGTAGCATGGAGATGGGAACAATAACAATGATAATGAATAGGAATCCCGCCAGCCTATATTTTAAACATTTTGCTCGGTGTTATTCATCTTTATTTTTTTATTGAAGCATAACATTTCTTGTCATTTCTTACTGAACCTTCAGCATTCAGTTCATTGAATAAGAAAAGAGAATAAAGACATCATTCAGATGTTCATACATTCATTTTAAATTACATTAAAGGCTGGCTTTGTCACTTTCATTATAAAACAAGCTATTATGTATATCATTTCACAGTATCCAAATATTGGAAAGAAAGCTAACTTCTTAGTTTAGCCAATAGAAACAAAGTTCGGCGGGGTGGTGGGGTAGCTGTTTTACTGCGCAGCTGCACAGGTGTGGTGGGGGAAAGCATTCTAACCTATAAAAGGGTACACCGTCCGCAGGAGTGAACGGACTCACAAGACACACAGGTGTGATTGCAGTTCTAGAGGGCGAAACATCAGTTGGCATTTACACATCACTGCAACAATAACATACATTCCATAATGGCAGGTAAGCCCATTTTATTATACCTTAAAGAAACATTTTGGTGTCTTTCTACGAGTGAAAGTCATTAAATAGGAACAAAATACGCAGAAAAAGTTTTTATATGTTAAATGGCATGTATTTCCTTACAATGGACTTGAAATTATCAGCTCATCATTCATTGCCTTTACACATTGAAAGATTAAGTCAAAGTGGAAATCCGAACTAACGATGAAATTGCCAAATGTAGGAAAACACGATAACTTTTTTTTCCCACTATTCATTAAATGTTTTCTCTTGTTGTTATTTTTATTATTATTCTTTTATTCTTTTGTAGGAAACATCAACAGGGCAAATGAATCTAACACGAGCATCAATGGCTCGCCCCCTGGACGTTGCACAACACGACTTGACAAAGTTACAATGCCAGTTAGGCCCAATAAATGCAGTTGTGATAGTTGTAAAAATATTTCATCACTGAAAAGTCTACTGGGGGAAATTCAAGGTAAGAATTATTAAATATTGAAATGCTAGTTTATATTGTTCCTTATTTGGCTCATTGTAGGAATTCCATCGTAAGCAATTTTTGTGTACATTCTGTCTTCCAGCGTTAGCATTTCAGCTCCAAACCATATGTTCAATCGAAATATCATATATGATATTTTGTTTTTCATCATTCATCTGACTTATAGTATCCCTTTTAATACTCTCTTCTTCATATCAAAGTGACTTATCTCAAATAATCTGTCTCTAAGCCAAAAACATTTTCTTTTATACCTGAATTAAATATAGTCTTTTATTCAATCTTTAATAAATGTTCACTTGCTGAATATGAATATCCACTTCAAATATTATAACACCATTAATTAATTTTATTGTTTCATCTTACTTCAGGCCCATATGAACCAATGGACCTTTCATTGAATCGCCAGCCTAAGGAGCAGCACACCATGAGACCTTCACAAACAGCTTTACACAGAGAATCAGCGCAAAAGAGGGAATTATACCATAAATCACTTTGCGATTGCAAGATCGCTAATCAAGCTGGGAAGAGCACATCTTCTTCAATATCGCAGAGTAATAAGCAGCCGCATGAAAACACCCATCAGATTACAGATGAACAATTATATCAACAACGCAAGTACAGCTGGGAACCTTCAAATAAAAGATGTCATACTCATACAAGGGAGCAATTCAACAGCCCGCAGCAAAGAAGTCAACAAAACTTAAAGGAATTGATCGAAAACAAGACAAGGATATGTATTCATACCTGTGAAACTATGAAATGTGATACTTTGAAAATTGCCATAGAACTTATTTTATAATTCAATAAGATTTCTTAGAACAGATAACCATCTCTTATAGAGATACGTTATTGACTTTGGCAGGGACTCTAGGTCATATCTAACGACAGTAACAATCATTCATCATGTAATTCATGCTTAGCCTGCAGAGTCGCAGTTATCAGAAGTAACAGGTATTCTATTTTATTCCAAGGGCGGAAAAAAAGCGTGATAGACACGCACAGAGAGAGAGAGAGAGAGAGAGAGAGAGAGAGAGATAGTGAGAGAGAGACTGACTGTTACGTGCAGGTGTTTTACCCATATTTATGAATTGTGAATAATATCCACAGGCATTTTGCCTGAAGCAGTATCTACTTATATTGTGAAATCATCAATTTTGTTGAAATGTAAAAAACGATCTTGATTCATTTAATAAAATTTATGAAGAGAAATATCAGCGTTATCATTTAACCTGCCCTAACCTATCCTAGCCTAAGCAAGCCTACCCTATCCAAATTTAGCCTATCTTAACTAGGAATGCATGCAGGAATAACATAATGTATGATATAAATTAACAAAAGAACATAATTACAATCAGATAATTTTATTTAACTTATAAAGATGAATACACTACCATTACCATTCAGAAAGCAAGCATATACTATTGAAAGACAATACATATATATTCATTTCATTTCTTAATCATTCAATGATGCCAGTCGATTTCAGTTCATTGATAATTCCTTGAATTTCCTTATAGTGATTCTGTCCAGTCGATTCTTGTGACATGATTAATAATCGTAAACGTTTTACTAATTCATTTGGATCGAACCAAGGATATTCCAGGCGAAAAGCAGCACTTGATGGAGCATCTTGCATGTTATCGGAGACTTGGAGATTATTACTTTCTTCCAATGAAGTCATGTTTCCAGATGTTTTTACAATAACGCTTAGCGTTGATTTTCCATCTTCATTATTAGATGTTTCATCAATTCCAGATTTTTCACTCTCTTGCAACGGAAATGCCCCTGATTCAGAATTAGCTATATTGTTCACAGGACCATTAGAAACCTCTTTCTTGCATATTTTATTATGGCGTTGAAGCCTACTCGTTGTCCTATTCTTTAAAGTCTGCCCACACTCACAGCATTTGAGGAAACGATCCTTTCCAAGACTAATATATGAAAAATTAAGTCTTGCGTATTTTGTGCAATACAACCTTTTACTGTGATCACTCATTGTGAAAATGCAAGTGAAGCTGGCAATAACCGTTTAAGCAAAAGTTAGAGATGCTCGATATTTTATACATTGATTGTTCATATGTCAAATATAAACTCGCAACAATGCAAAAACAATTTAGTGTAGGCAGACACCCTAAGTAACCACAGGTGAGCAGATGAGGTGACCATGGGTGACCATGGGTGACCAGATGAGATGACCATGGGTGACCAAGGGTGACCAAGGGTGACCAAGGGTGACCATGGGTGACCAAGGGTGACCAGATTAGGTGACCATGGGTGACCAGATGAGATGACCATGGGTGACCAAGGGTGACCAAGGGTGACCATGGGTGACCAAGGGTGACCAGATTAGGTGACCATGGGTGACCAGATGAGATGACCATGGGTGACCAAGGGTGACCAAGGGTGACCAAGGGTGACCAGATTAGGTGACCATGGGTGACCAGATGAGATGACCATGGGTGACCAAGGGTGACCAAGGGTGACCATGGGTGACCAAGGGTGACCAGATTAGGTGACCATGGGTGACCAAGGGTGACCACGGGTGACCAGATGAGATGACCATGGGTGACCAAGGGTGACCAAGGGTGACCATGGGTGACCATGGGTGACCATGGGTGACCATGGGTGACCATGGGTGACCATGGGTGACCATGGGGTGACCAAGGGTGACCATGGGTGACCAGGGGTGACCAAGGGTGACCAAGGGTGAACAAGGGTGACCATGGGTGACCAAGGGTGACCAGATTAGGTGACCATGGGTGACCAGCTGAGGTGACCAGGGTGACCATGGGGGACCAAGGGTGACCATGGGGTGACCAAGGGTGACCAGATTAGGTGACCAATTAGGTGGCCCGTGACCCAAGCATGTACGTGAGCAAAATAAGTGCAAGCTAATGTGAGACTATCAAACATTCAAGATATATAACCTAAATCTAACCTAAGCTAACATAATGTTACCTGAACCTGTTTGTTTGAATCTACACACTGTAACTATTTTTAATTGAGGATTTCATTCTGCTTGCACCAACAAATATATCATTACCTAAGCTGAATTCTTCTATTTCAAACTTTTATTCTCGTAGCACATGCACTAAGTCATCCCATCCCATACAAATATTCAATTTCCGTATAACATAGCCTAATCTACTCTTAATGTGTTTCATGTCACTTAAGACACGATTCAACATTCAGAGAACAATGTCTCAGGTCGATTCTATAGACACAGTTAACAAATCTTTTCTGGAAAGTAATGTTATTCCACTATTCTTCCACACATCACCCATACAGGCTATTCACACCAATCAGATAAACATATATCCTACCCTCACCTAACTCTAATCTAAATTCAAGCAAACTATTAAGAGAATGCTATTGTATTGTAGATGCTCTAATGAAGTCAATGTGATCTTTTCCTCTCATATATAAGTATTCAATACTCTGAACACCAAACCTGGCTTAATATTCTTGTTAGCACATAAAATCAATCACTCCAGAAGATAATCGAAACAGCTTGCTCTCAAGATAATTAATTGTGATTTATTTTACGTGCTATCAAGAATATTAAGCCAGGTTTGGTGTTCAGAGTATTGAATACTTATATATGAGAGGAAAAGATCACATTGACTTCATTAGAGCATCTACAATACAATAGCATTCTCTTAATAGTTTGCTTGAATTTAGATTAGAGTTAGGTGAGGGTAGGATATATGTTTATCTGATTGGTGTGAATAGCCTGTATGGGTGATGTGTGGAAGAATAGTGGAATAACATTACTTTCCAGAAAAGATTTGTTAACTGTGTCTATAGAATCGACCTGAGACATTGTTCTCTGAATGTTGAATCGTGTCTTAAGTGACATGAAACACATTAAGAGTAGATTAGGCTATGTTATACGGAAATTGAATATTTGTATGGGATGGGATGACTTAGTGCATGTGCTACGAGAATAAAAGTTTGAAATAGAAGAATTCAGCTTAGGTAATGATATATTTGTTGGTGCAAGCAGAATGAAATCCTCAATTAAAAATAGTTACAGTGTGTAGATTCAAACAAACAGGTTCAGGTAACATTATGTTAGCTTAGGTTAGATTTAGGTTATATATCTTGAATGTTTGATAGTCTCACATTAGCTTGCACTTATTTTGCTCACGTACATGCTTGGGTCACGGGCCACCTAATTGGTCACCTAATCTGGTCACCCTTGGTCACCCCATGGTCACCCTTGGTCCCCCATGGTCACCCTGGTCACCTCAGCTGGTCACCCATGGTCACCTAATCTGGTCACCCTTGGTCACCCATGGTCACCCTTGTTCACCCTTGGTCACCCTTGGTCACCCCTGGTCACCCATGGTCACCCTTGGTCACCCCATGGTCACCCATGGTCACCCATGGTCACCCATGGTCACCCATGGTCACCCATGGTCACCCATGGTCACCCTTGGTCACCCTTGGTCACCCATGGTCATCTCATCTGGTCACCCGTGGTCACCCTTGGTCACCCATGGTCACCTAATCTGGTCACCCTTGGTCACCCATGGTCACCCTTGGTCACCCTTGGTCACCCATGGTCATCTCATCTGGTCACCCATGGTCACCTAATCTGGTCACCCTTGGTCACCCTTGGTCACCCTTGGTCACCCATGGTCATCTCATCTGGTCACCCATGGTCACCTAATCTGGTCACCCTTGGTCACCCATGGTCACCCTTGGTCACCCTTGGTCACCCATGGTCATCTCATCTGGTCACCCATGGTCACCTAATCTGGTCACCCTTGGTCACCCATGGTCACCCTTGGTCACCCTTGGTCACCCTTGGTCACCCATGGTCATCTCATCTGGTCACCCATGGTCACCCATGGTCACCTCATCTGCTCACCTGTGGTTACTTAGGGTGTCTGCCTACACTAAATTGTTTTTGCATTGTTGCGAGTTTATATTTGACATATGAACAATCAATGTATAAAATATCGAGCATCTCTAACTTTTGCTTAAACGGTTATTGCCAGCTTCACTTGCATTTTCACAATGAGTGATCACAGTAAAAGGTTGTATTGCACAAAATACGCAAGACTTAATTTTTCATATATTAGTCTTGGAAAGGATCGTTTCCTCAAATGCTGTGAGTGTGGGCAGACTTTAAAGAATAGGACAACGAGTAGGCTTCAACGCCATAATAAAATATGCAAGAAAGAGGTTTCTAATGGTCCTGTGAACAATATAGCTAATTCTGAATCAGGGGCATTTCCGTTGCAAGAGAGTGAAAAATCTGGAATTGATGAAACATCTAATAATGAAGATGGAAAATCAACGCTAAGCGTTATTGTAAAAACATCTGGAAACATGACTTCATTGGAAGAAAGTAATAATCTCCAAGTCTCCGATAACATGCAAGATGCTCCATCAAGTGCTGCTTTTCGCCTGGAATATCCTTGGTTCGATCCAAATGAATTAGTAAAACGTTTACGATTATTAATCATGTCACAAGAATCGACTGGACAGAATCACTATAAGGAAATTCAAGGAATTATCAATGAACTGAAATCGACTGGCATCATTGAATGATTAAGAAATGAAATGAATATATATGTATTGTCTTTCAATAGTATATGCTTGCTTTCTGAATGGTAATGGTAGTGTATTCATCTTTATAAGTTAAATAAAATTATCTGATTGTAATTATGTTCTTTTGTTAATTTATATCATACATTATGTTATTCCTGCATGCATTCCTAGTTAAGATAGGCTAAATTTGGATAGGGTAGGCTTGCTTAGGCTAGGATAGGTTAGGGCAGGTTAAATGATAACGCTGATATTTCTCTTCATAAATTTTATTAAATGAATCAAGATCGTTTTTTACATTTCAACAAAATTGATGATTTCACAATATAAGTAGATACTGCTTCAGGCAAAATGCCTGTGGATATTATTCACAATTCATAAATATGGGTAAAACACCTGCACGTAACAGTCAGTCTCTCTCTCACTATCTCTCTCTCTCTCTCTCTCTCTCTCTCTCTCTCTGTGCGTGTCTATCACGCTGTTTTTCCGCCCTTGGAATAAAATAGAATACCTGTTACTTCTGATAACTGCGACTCTGCAGGCTAAGCATGAATTACATGATGAATGATTGTTACTGTCGTTAGATATGACCTAGAGTCCCTGCCAAAGTCAATAACGTATCTCTATAAGAGATGGTTATCTGTTCTAAGAAATCTTATTGAATTATAAAATAAGTTCTATGGCAATTTTCAAAGTATCACATTTCATAGTTTCACAGGTATGAATACATATCCTTGTCTTGTTTTCGATCAATTCCTTTAAGTTTTGTTGACTTCTTTGCTGCGGGCTGTTGAATTGCTCCCTTGTATGAGTATGACATCTTTTATTTGAAGGTTCCCAGCTGTACTTGCGTTGTTGATATAATTGTTCATCTGTAATCTGATGGGTGTTTTCATGCGGCTGCTTATTACTCTGCGATATTGAAGAAGATGTGCTCTTCCCAGCTTGATTAGCGATCTTGCAATCGCAAAGTGATTTATGGTATAATTCCCTCTTTTGCGCTGATTCTCTGTGTAAAGCTGTTTGTGAAGGTCTCATGGTGTGCTGCTCCTTAGGCTGGCGATTCAATGAAAGGTCCATTGGTTCATATGGGCCTGAAGTAAGATGAAACAATAAAATTAATTAATGGTGTTATAATATTTGAAGTGGATATTCATATTCAGCAAGTGAACATTTATTAAAGATTGAATAAAAGACTATATTTAATTCAGGTATAAAAGAAAATGTTTTTGGCTTAGAGACAGATTATTTGAGATAAGTCACTTTGATATGAAGAAGAGAGTATTAAAAGGGATACTATAAGTCAGATGAATGATGAAAAACAAAATATCATATATGATATTTCGATTGAACATATGGTTTGGAGCTGAAATGCTAACGCTGGAAGACAGAATGTACACAAAAATTGCTTACGATGGAATTCCTACAATGAGCCAAATAAGGAACAATATAAACTAGCATTTCAATATTTAATAATTCTTACCTTGAATTTCCCCCAGTAGACTTTTCAGTGATGAAATATTTTTACAACTATCACAACTGCATTTATTGGGCCTAACTGGCATTGTAACTTTGTCAAGTCGTGTTGTGCAACGTCCAGGGGGCGAGCCATTGATGCTCGTGTTAGATTCATTTGCCCTGTTGATGTTTCCTACAAAAGAATAAAAGAATAATAATAAAAATAACAACAAGAGAAAACATTTAATGAATAGTGGGAAAAAAAAGTTATCGTGTTTTCCTACATTTGGCAATTTCATCGTTAGTTCGGATTTCCACTTTGACTTAATCTTTCAATGTGTAAAGGCAATGAATGATGAGCTGATAATTTCAAGTCCATTGTAAGGAAATACATGCCATTTAACATATAAAAACTTTTTCTGCGTATTTTGTTCCTATTTAATGACTTTCACTCGTAGAAAGACACCAAAATGTTTCTTTAAGGTATAATAAAATGGGCTTACCTGCCATTATGGAATGTATGTTATTGTTGCAGTGATGTGTAAATGCCAACTGATGTTTCGCCCTCTAGAACTGCAATCACACCTGTGTGTCTTGTGAGTCCGTTCACTCCTGCGGACGGTGTACCCTTTTATAGGTTAGAATGCTTTCCCCCACCACACCTGTGCAGCTGCGCAGTAAAACAGCTACCCCACCACCCCGCCGAACTTTGTTTCTATTGGCTAAACTAAGAAGTTAGCTTTCTTTCCAATATTTGGATACTGTGAAATGATATACATAATAGCTTGTTTTATAATGAAAGTGACAAAGCCAGCCTTTAATGTAATTTAAAATGAATGTATGAACATCTGAATGATGTCTTTATTCTCTTTTCTTATTCAATGAACTGAATGCTGAAGGTTCAGTAAGAAATGACAAGAAATGTTATGCTTCAATAAAAAAATAAAGATGAATAACACCGAGCAAAATGTTTAAAATATAGGCTGGCGGGATTCCTATTCATTATCATTGTTATTGTTCCCATCTCCATGCTACCATCAGTCATTCCCAGGGATTAAGTCACATAAGGAGTTTTGCGCCTTTAATTTCCTTTAACACCATAGAGCTCGTTTTGTATTCTGTCTACAAGCCCCACTTATCCGTTTTGGTTTGTATTTGTAATGAATATTGGTACGCAGTTTTCACACATTCTTTGAGTTGTTTCCAAACATATTCTCCCCTTAAAAGCCTCTGGATTGTAAGATTTAATAGTACAATTGTTTTATACAAACCTGCTATAAACTGGCAAACTTATTAAATAAACTTACATCTAGTGACAAAAAGTTCCTGTTGATAATTTATTAACCCCTTATCTATTACTACTTGAGAAAAAATAAATACTTTCAGAGCATCAGGTCTCATTCACTAACTTTATTCAATAGCAAGGGTAAGATGAATGAAATTTTCATTATTCTGTCTCTTCAATTTTTAATCATTTGATAACAAAGAATAATATCAGGAGTTTCATATATTGAAATGAAATTAGCGTTGTGTATTTTTTATGCTCAGTTGTCGCAACCTCTATTTTTACTTTTTCTACTGGTCAATAGGGGAAGTATCGTACTCCACCCAAAAATTCGAAGTCAAGATTTCACCGGAAATATATGTTCGAGGCCCCCTGAATCCAAAAAAGCAGGTTTACAAAAAGGTGCGTGTATGTGTGTGCTTGGGTGCATGTGTGTGAGTGTATGTGTGTAAGTGGGGGTGTCTGCGCGTGTGTGAGTGTGTGTATGTGTGTGTATGCTCGTGTGTGTATGTGTGCGTGTGTGTGCATGTCTAAATGTGTGTGTGAGTGTAGGTGTGTTTGCTAAAAATGTGTGTGTGTATGTGTAGGCATGTGTGTGTGTGTGTGTGTGTGTGTGTGTGTGTCAGTCTGTGCTCAGCATAACTCAGAACGAAAATTCGGTTAAACCAAAGTCAGTTTTTAAGTTTAATGTCTTTCAAGGATGCGCCGCGAAGAATTTGAAAAGAAAATATCCCCCTTAACTACCCTTGACATGGAACATTTTTCGAAAATTTTGACTTTCTTGGAAATTGCTCTAACGATTTGATTAAAATGTCATATGTTTGAGATATTTTTTTGATAAATGAAATGTATATCTTGAATTTTCTGGGTGTAGCCCCTGTAGTCGTATTTATTCTGGGCGACTTTTGCATAACTGGTAAACCGTTAGAGATGGACCAAATCATACTATAGAGAATATAGATCTTGCTAAAATACACAATTTTTGACTGAATAAATTTTCTTGTAGTGTGAATCATTTCGGAGATATTCCTTGTTATGTGTGTGAGTTTCGGAAAAACTTAGAACTTTCGTGAAATGGATCATTGTTGTTCATTTTTTATATCTTAAGTGTGCAAAGACAACAGAATCTCAAAGCTTTTAAACATTAGACTATGGCAGAAAAGCCTGCAGTATTCTAACATTCTCCTTGCACCTGCAAGGAAATAAGCAATAAGATAATTTGTACAAATGTTTATCTCAACTAACACGAAGAAGATATAGGAATAAGATTTTGTAAGAATGGGAAGTACAAGAGGGTAGAAGTCACGTGAGTGTAACACATCAGATTTTTAATATTTGTGTTTATGTAGAAATGAAGTCAAAAGAATTTTCTGTATGATTGAAAGGGGTTATTATATATGTTAACATGTGTTATTGCAGTAATTACTTTGACCAGAACTCTCGAATTTGTCAATAAAGAAACTAATAATAAGGCGAGATATTACTTAGTGTTTGAAATTTGCCCATTACTTTGAAACCTGTATTGCTGATGGTTCAATGATTCAGCTACGTTCCTCGGGTGCTTACTGTTCCTGCATTGTGGTATCGTTATTCTTTGGTGCGATTTAAAAAATATTACTTGCTAGGATTAAACAAGCATAGTAATCTCGTAAGATACTATAAACAAGAAAATAAATGTATAAATAAGTGTCCTCTTAAACACCCCGGATATTTCACAAAGAAAACTGAGTAGAGTATCCTTGTGAAAAGTGATGCATTGGCTAACATAAAGTCCTTAATTTAAGGAACTTATAAATGAAGCTTATGCGGTTTTGTGCGTGTGTTTGCGCGTATGTATGTCTGTTTGTGTGTGTGTGTGTGTGTGTGTGTGTGTGTGTGTGTGTGGTTGTGCATTCATGTGTGTAGGTGTGCATGTGTATTTGTGTGCATGTGTGCGGGGTGTATGTGTGTGTGTGCGTGTGTGTTTACGTGTGAGTATGTGTGTGTGCCTGTAGGATTTTTTGGAGATATTTCCATGATTTTAGTTGAGTTTTGGGAACATAAACAAATGCGAAGTCAAGAGATGTGGATGGACCCAAAAAATTCCTTGTGAATGCTTTTTCAGTAGAATTGCATGTAGCTTTTGATCAGTACACAAAGCCTTCCTTACTCTAATATCCCTCCTTGCACATAAAAGGAAATAAGCAGGGAGATAATTTGTGAAAATGTTTATCTCAGCTAACACGAAGATGTTAGTGCAAATAACATTTTGTATTAATTGTTAGGGCAAGAGTAGAGAAAGTTGCGTGAGGGTAACAGACGAGACAATATTTTCAGCTTAAGTAACATGTTGTCAAAGCTTAAATTTGCTTGAAAGAAACGAGAAACAGCCTCTCTGATCGTCGAACATGATACTATACACAAAATGAATGTTGCAAGTATAAAATAACGTTATTTATAAAATAATACTGAAATTAAATGCGAGTATAAGCCAGTATTTCCATGAGGATTAACAGAATGCAAACAATCATGTCACAGTAAGAAACGTGTGTAGAGAGAACTCTATGAGCGTAAAAGATCGTGAGATAGTGCTTGCGTTGATTGTGCGGGACATCATTGAAGTCCATAAGGAATCCAAAATAAACAAAATAGATAAATAAAGAACAAAAAACTAGAAAACATGACACAGGAAAAGTGGACCGATAAAGCCTTGTGAATGTAAAAGCCTCATTACCCTTCCGCTTAATGGCTAGTGCAAAGTCAAAGATGTGTGCGGTCCGAAAATTTCAGTGAGAATAGGTTTTTCTTCGGAAGAATGCGTGTGTGGGGGGGTAGATTTTGATCAGTAAAAGTTTCGTTATGTCGAACTGCAAGTTTGTTTTCTGCTAAGAGTTATGTTACAGGTTTCCTTTTGTCCCCACTGTGTGGGAACGCATTGAAGTGTTGGAGGGGTTGGACGGCCATTCAACACAATGGGAAGGCAGGGAAACCCTCGCAGTGGGGGATCACATGGGTGGTCCACGCGTCAATACAGAAGTATTCTTTCGCTATTGAAAAGGTTTCTTCCTGCAGGTGGTGATCTTTGGCTGCTTTGTTAAGAGAAAAACACTAAGCCTGTTCAGACAGGAAAATGGGGATGTCTATGCTCGCCCCCTTGCAAGATGAAGCCTTGTTCTTTTCAAAACTGTCAGAGGGAAACATTTCCAACTGTCACATAAATATATCAAGATCTGAAAGGGGCCATTCATTGTAGGGTTTCTTACCCTCACGTTCTTCTTTCGAAAACACATGCAGACACTAGAATAGGAGGGTCAGGGGAACGGGGTCATTAATTATCCTTCCTTTGTCATCCTCTATGCTCACCGTTGCAAGTTGAATCTTGTTCTTTTCAAAAACTGTCAGAGGGAAACATTTCCAACTGTCACATAAATATATCAAGATCTGAAAGGGGCCATTCATTGTAGGGTTTCTTACCCTCACGTTCTTCTTTCGAAAACACATGCAGACACTAGAATAGGAGGGTCAGGGGGGACGGGGGTCATAAATTACCCTTCCTTTGTCATCCTGATCGCGACAGACCATCCACCCTCTCTGTTTTCGGAATTCCCACGTGTCCAAAGAAATACCCATGTCACTTAAGGGGGGGGGGCGAGAGGAGTGTGAGGGGGCGGATTATTAATGGGGAAATTATGTTAAGTGGGGCAGAAAGCTCATACCTTTTTGGAAATTCCCCACATGTGGGGGTGGAGGGGTGAGGGGGAGGGGGAGGGGGGGAGGGGGGGCGTGACAGGATTTGATTAATGGGATATTTATGCAAATTGGTGGTGATAGCTCCTATTATGACTACTTATGTATTTTAAAAAAATTACACATGGTTGTTGTGCAAAGTAATAGGCACATGATGATTTGACTAAGACTTTTTACTTGGCTGGAGATATTCAAGTGCCTCTGTTTGCGGTCACATATTTTAAATTATATTAATAAGCAAATGCAGCAATAACACAACCACATTAGAAAATACAAATGGATGCACCAAACTGTGGATAATAGAAAGCGTGCTCGTCATAACCTATTTCAACAAATACAGAATTGTCATATGAAATAGTTTTTTCACAAGTAAGTCATTGACATTGCCTTCAAGAGTTAAGTGTTCTGTTATTTGCCAAACCAAACTAAATTTACATAAATGAATTTATATGTACATTAACATATGATTGATATTTTAATGGATGCCTATGAAACAAGATAATCATACTCTTGATATCTAACTCTCAAGTGGTATTTGCTAGACCATTAGCCAAATAATGTGTTTAATAGAGCATATTGACATAATAATGTGTTGGCTAAAGCTGTCACAAGAGTGTTAAGATTGCAAACCTGTGACTTTTGGCAGAAAATTTATTACTTGCTAGATAATCATATGTACAACTGCTGAAATTGTTTATAATTAAGCTTACTAGGTGAGCTACCAAAAGAATGAATTTGTGCACGTTTTGTCTGAACAGCAGACAGACAGAGCCTGTTCCGCACACTGTGCACTAAGTCACATGACCTTTACAAATGCCGATAACTTGACTCATCTTTAATGTAGCTCGACTACTAAGCCTAATTATAATCCATCTAAAATTATCTATATTTTAAATGTAAATAGGGTAATGACCCAGCCCTTCTTTACCCAAGGCACTTTCATTACTTAAACTTTAGTTATACATAAATGTTGCTATTCGCTGCATTGTTTTTTTGTTTATTTCTAGGGTATGCATGATGGAAAGCTGGAGTTAAAGGTAGTCCCGTGATTGTGGGTGTATAACTTCGCAAACTGTGCTTTTTTGGTGTCCAGTGCTGGTGCTGAATATAGTGAAATGGTGTGAAAGTGTTAAATGAAGTGAAACTCTTAAGAGGACATTTGTTGTCAGGCTAATAACGATCTAGTGAATGACAAAACAGGTGTTTACACATGGAGCAATACAGTATTGTATATATGTAGAAGAAGCCTCTTTGTGAGATCATTTGTGCTTGTTACGCAAATATGTCAAATTGTGTTATGCTAGAAGGAATAAATAAAAGTGTCAAACATGTGTAATTGTTCCCATTTCCCTGTCAAATACCACATCCTAATGTTTGATTGCATTTTTGTTTTTTTTTTTGCATTTTATAGTACCTATGTGAGGATCCGGGTATTGCGTAA
Source organism: Tenodera sinensis (assembly GCA_030765045.1). Classification (NCBI taxonomy): domain Eukaryota; kingdom Metazoa; phylum Arthropoda; class Insecta; order Mantodea; family Mantidae; genus Tenodera; species Tenodera sinensis. Next base: position 165,527,787 of record CM060962.1, read on the forward strand.
CCTTGTGTTACTTGAAACCCATTTTTAATTCTTTTATTTTTCTTTTTTTTTCTTTTTTTTATTTATTTTTTTTGCTTGCCCTTTTTTATTTTTTTTATTTTTTATTTTTTTTATATATACCCATCTGTCCTGATGGGTTACTAAGTTTTTTTTATTTATTTTGTTAATATAGATATATATTATTTTGATTATAGTTTAATTTTCATATTTAAAGTGCAAGGCGCGTTATGTACGGCTGCATTGATTTGCTTAGACCAGAAGTTATCAGTTGCCAGCGTGTCTGTCTCAGAAAACTGACCCAATCCTTCCTCTGCGCAACTGGGCCATTATTCTGTTTAAGGATCCAGTACAATGTTCCCGTTACCAGCCAAACCACACAGCGTTGGAGTACAGTCTTCTGAAAATGAAATTCCAAACGCTGGAGCTTCTGAAGGCATGGTGGAGCTTCCGGTGGGCACCATTTGGTGATGTAAGTCCGGAGCTCCACCTAGATGACCTCAACCTGCTTACAGGAACCAATTCGGTGATCCAGTGTGTCAACGGCGGCACAAGAGGGACATTGGTTTGACTGAGCCCTTCCATGTCGCCAGAGTTTATCCGCTGTCGGTATAGCCTCATTTAAGACTTCATAGGCGGTTTCCTGCCAATCACTGGGCACATGTTTGCAAAGTAAATTCTGCCAGATCACTTTCCAATCCCTGGTATATTTCTCTGCCACTCTGGGAACCAGATGAACTGTCGTGAGCATACGATAGTGGTTCCGGGTGCATTCGAAGGCCGCAATGTCATCGTTGTTGTCCAGAATCCGTTTTAGCTGAAGGACAGTGGGTTTAAATCCATAACCTGAGGGTTATGAAGCTGTTCCTCCCAGAAATTCTGATCAATTGGTGAACCAGATCCGCGCAATGATTGTGTGGCGGTTTTCCCCAATAAGGCCATGCATTTCTTGGCAGTATCCACTAAGCCGCAACCACCTTTGGATGGAGGCAAACGTAGTTGAGGCCGGCTAACCTTATATGCTTTTCCAGTCCACAAAAAGTAACCAAGGAGTTGTTCCAGTTTCTGTGCGTCACGTTTTGAAATCGGCAGAATCTGTGCCACATACCAAATTTTGCTTAGACCATAAGTATGCAGGTACCAAATGCGTTGTAGCAAATTCAGGATCCGGATCCTCTCCAGGGATGAGGAATGGCGTAAACTATTAATTTTTTCCCTCCAGTTAACAGCAATAGTATCTTCTATATTTGCCATAAAGCAGACACCAAGTATCCTTGTAGTAGTGACACATTGCATCCCCAAGGTCTGTGGTGGTTCCGGCCAATTTCCTAATATTAGGATCTCCGATTTCTCAGCATTTAACACTGCACCGGACATCGTTGTGTACTGCTCCAATCCCTGTTGCATGGTCGTCATATCTTCATTATCTGCAGCCACCACGGTCACATCATCAGCATAGGCTGTAAGTGTGAACCGTTCATTGTATACACTGACTCCTCGCATGGTTTGTTGCAACCTCTGGAGTAAAGGGTTCAATGCCAATGAGAACAATCCCATTGATAGCGGGCAACCTTGACGTACTGGTCGTTTTATTCGTACCGGCCTGGAAAACCATCCATTCCACAGGACTCGAGACTGTGCCGTGCCGTAGAGTCCCTGAATAAGATTGATTACCAGCACTGGAAATTTCGCAGCCGTTAAGCAGTTCCACAGATACGAATGGCGCACTCTATCAAAAGCCTGTTGAAAGTCGAGATTGATCAAAGCCACCGCTTTATTGTCCCTGCGTAAATGGATCAACGTGTCACGCAGTTCCGCCAGTGTGACAATAATGTTCTTTTTCGATATTGCCGCTTGTTTACAATGCAAGATTTCTGCATATGCACCTTTTAATCGGTTAGCCAGAACTTTCGCAAATAACTTATAATCAGCGTTTAGCAGCGTTATTGGACGATAATCCTTCATGGTGGCGGTTTTCTGATTCTTCGGCACCAGGGTGATAACGCCATCTGCAAAGGTGGAGGGAAACGCTGCTGTCTCCCACAATTCCGCATATACTTCTATCACTTCGTTCTTGATTATTGGCCAGAACTTTCTATAGAATTCATAGGTGAGCCCATCAGGACCTGGAGATGTGTGTCGACAGGCTTGTTGAATGGCAACCAGCACCTCCCGCTCCGTGATAGGGCTAGTAAGTATTTTTGCGGATTCCTGGGTGATGCCGGTGTCAAACAGTTCCTGGTCCACACGCCTATAAGGGGTGTCTGCTTCTGGCGCTTCTTGAAATAAAGCTTGAAAATGATCCGCTATAAGCTGAAGCTGGGCGCGCGTTAGAACATGGGCAGTTCCAGTGTGCGCGTCCCGTATTGTTTGAGGATATCTTCCATGTCCCTTCTGCCGCTCCTTTGCAAAATAATAAAATGAGTTCTGTTCCGCTGCATGCATGGATTTCGCGTTGGCTCGAACTTTGTGTCCTTATAACTGGTGTAAGTGTTTTAATTTGATGGTTTCTTTTACTTTTTTATCTCCGTCTGCACCTCATAGCCCTCCCTTTGCTTCAGATGTAGCCCCCACAGCGCCTCATTGTAAAAGTGTAGTAACTGCTTCTTGGCCTGTGCCCTCACAATACCCATGGATTTAAAAAGGTAACGAATCGCTAGTTTTGCCGTGTTAACCCACCAAAAACTTTTCCGAGTTGAATTTCTGAAGGCCGACTGTAACTGAATCCATTTGATCTGAAATTGTTCCCGAATGTCTGTGTCCTCCAGCATAGAATTATTGAGTTTCCAGTAGCCACGGCCGGCGGTCTCAAGCCTTATTTCATTAATATGCAATTGACATAGTACTGCATGGTGGTCGCTAAAAGCCACCGGAATGACCCAAATTCGATGGACATTTGGAGCCATTCTGGGAGATAGGTACTGTCGATCGATGCGTGAGGCCGAAGTGTTGCGGATAAATGTGAATTCCACTTCATTCCCATGCTTGATCTCCCATGCGTCAAGCAGTTGCAGCTGTGTCACTAGGTGTTGTAGCATGAAGCTAAAATTCGTAGCACCTTTTTGGTCCTTCGCCTGCAGTGTGCAATTGAAGTCGCCTGCTAGCAGAAGTTCCTTGCCTTGTAGCAAATGCGGGGTTACATCGGTTTGAAAGAAACGCTCTCTCTCTTGTCCCAGCTGGAGCGTATGTGTTAACCAGTACGGTCTCTTCCAAAGTAGCGGAGAGGACCCGTCCGTCGGGATCCATCTGAAAATTCTGCAGGGGAAGTCCCTTCCTGTACACTATTGCCGTTCCTCTGCCGTTCAAACCTAGGTTAACTTTATAGTCGTAATTGTAAAGAGCATCCAAGTTGTAAGTATTTACTTCTTGGAGGAAGCATATTTCAATGTTGTTCACCTGGAGGAAACTATTGAGAAGTTTTTGGGTTACTAGATTTCTGCACCCATTCACATTCACTGTTGCCACCGTTCGTAGATAGATCATGATGAAAGCGACGGTCGCAAAGATAGTATAACTCGGGCGTCTACGTTCTTGGCCTCGTGCATTGCTACTAGTATGCTATTGTTCGGTCTCTGGATGTCTAGCTGGAGTTATCTGTGCCGGAGGATTTCCCCTAAGCCTTGGGTCACATAAGGACACCTGGGGCTTCCGTGTTACCTGAAGTAGAATCGACGACTCCGCTTCTGTGGCCCTCGCATCAGGTTGAGATGGATGGGATCCACCAGCCACCTCTGGACGCCGATAAATTGCGACTGCTTCAGCTGACCTTGGTTGGTCCTCTTGGGATCTGTGCGGCCGTTCGAGTACTTGCGGTCGAGAATCACTCGCAGATGGTCGCGCCGCTACGGTGATGACGGGTGTGTCCTCCCGGTAATGGGAGTCAGCTCCTATCTCCACCGCTGGGCACCTCACACTTTGTTGTAACTGTGCTGCTTCGCCGTCACCCTGGGGATTGCTTCCCGCGTCCCTCCTTGCAGGTAGAACCTCACCGGTGTTCCTGTCACCTCCCTCCTCCAGGATACTGCTGCCTATCAATGCTGAGGCAGGCTCTTGTGTCAGTACTCCAGCCGTATCTGCTATGTCTGTGGACGGTACTTGTAATTGGCGTGCCGCCTCATGAGCTCCTTCCGCATCTTCCTCCAGCTCCATTTGGGTATTCCAGGATGGTTCTTCCTTATGGGCTTTGCTTGTCTTCGCCCGCTTGGCCCGTTTATTCTCGGTCGGGCGTTTCTCTTCTTCTGCAGCTGTCTCAGTCACAAGTGGACCCACCTCGGGTGGTATTATCTCCTCCGGATTGGCCAGATGTACTCGTTTCCCAGTGGTATCTCGAACTATGGAGGCATACTCCCTTCGCGGTGCAGACCTTGCTGCTTCCTGTTGACTGTCATTCACCACGGACGTTTGCCTGTTTTCATCCGTAGAATGCGCTCCCTCACTCTGCGTGTCCACTACCGCCTTCGTCGGTTTTGTGTCGTTTCTCCGTCCAGTCGTCACTGGGCGCATTGCGGTCGGACGGTGGGGGCAAAATTCCTTTAAATGTGCCGTGCTACTGCAGACGTAGCAGGATCTGGGTTGGCCGGCGTAGGACACCGATAATCTGTAGCTGCCAATGACGATAAAACTAGGGATGTTCGTCTTCAGTTGCATCTTTACCGCTCGTACCCCATTAAACACCGGGACGCGATATTGTCGGCTCCATTGTTCCTTCCGGACATCATATACCGTTCCGTAACACTGCAACGCTGCTTTTAAGACCTCTGCCGAGAGCTCTGGGGATACATCAAACACTCGGACATTAACAGCATTACCGGTCACGTGTTCGATGAGCACTTTAGTCATCTCGCCATTCATGTATGTGAAAGGTGTTTCCGCCGAGAAGGTATTGAGGTTTTTCTCCAGCAAGAGTGCCGATATTAATTTAACATAAATTGCCCGTTCACTTGCGATTAACTGTATTGTATCCACTTGTTCCGCATTTAACCGTAATGTATCTGCTATGAAATCATGCACTTCATATGCCGACGGTCGCGTTGCACTTAAAGCAAACTTGATCCGGAGGGTATTTTTCCTCGCGTACATTTCCATTTCTTTTCACTGTTAAATTTAGCTGATCTGCTCACTTTAAGTTCCTACACTTGGTGATAAACAATATCACTCACAGTGTGGTATATGCCTTTCTTGCTCTCACTCACTGTCACGCCACACACGCTGTAGACAAAACAACCGGTTCTCCTGATACGTCCGCTCTGTCCGAACGCTCGGGCTTGACTGCATTGAGGTAGCTCATTAAAGTAGAAAATATTTTACTTTATGCCATGCAGAGTAATTAGTGCAGCGTCAGAATTGAGAAAGAAACATCTTGTTGTATTAAGAAAACTGTCATTTGAACCTGCAACCATTACAGAACTCATTAATATTATCATCATTATCATTATTCTCATCATTACATCATCATCATCATGATTATTATTATTATTATTATTATTATTATTATTATTATTATTATTATTATTATTATTATTATTATTATTATTATTATTATTATTATTATTATTATTATTATTATTATTATTATTATTATTATTATTATTATTATTATTATTATTATTATTATTATTATTATTATTATTATTATTATTATTATTATTATCTACTAGTATTATTAGTATTGCTATTAGTATATTATTATTATTATTATTATTATTATTATTATTATTATTATTATTATTATTATTATTATTATTATTATTATTATTATTATTATTATTATTATTATTGTTATTGTTATTATTATTATTATTATTATTATTATTATTATTATTATTACTATTACTATTATTATTACTATTATTATTATTATTATTATTATTATTATTATTATTATTATTATTATTATATATGTTTCGTCTTTATACACACACTTGCCTGAAAATCCTTTTCAGAAGGGTGAATTATATTATTATACGATTTCAAGGAAAACATGTTTAAAAATGGAAAATATGTAAAATGCAAGGGATTTTAAAGTGCGTTCAGTTTTTAACAGTAGATCAGTAGATCAAAAAAGCAGGAGATCTGCAAAATCAGTAGATCTGGCAACCCTACTTCCATGGGAGGCTCGAAAACTAGTAGGCTCACCTTGCAATCCCGGGGCGAGAGTTCCAGAGGGCTTCCTTTTCTCCTGTCGTGCTGCCGCGGCGATATTCGCAGACGCTTCCAACACTAAAAGAAACCTAACAGGAAGAAAGGTGACATGAAATGATTAATGTAATGAAATGAAGGGACAAGAAACTCAGAGGATATCGAAATACTTCCCAGCATTCACCTGGCGAACCGCGAAACCTACGAAGAAAATACCATGGATCAGAAAAGTTGGCCACAGACGTTACCGCCTAAGTCATCCCGCTGGGTTAAAGGGAGTGTTAAATTTACATGGGTTTCTTCACCCGCTCTTCCAAAAACTAATCTGACAGCAACCTAATTGTTGTATCTGCTTCACGTTAATCGAGATAGACATTTGCATAAATGAGTTTATTGCGCATTTGGTTGTAGCTTCTGTGTTTCACAAAAGTAAATAGCCAGCTTCAGTGACCTGCTCGAAGGGTCACGTAATTCTCGGGCGTAGATGATATGAGAGTGAAATCTGTTATATGCTTCCCTTGCTGTTCAGACGACAACCGTAGGCTCACCTTACAGTTTTAAAAAACAATTGTACAGCAATTTTCTATATTAATGTGCAAATTTTGTAAATTAACCTTCAGTACACCTGTAGAAAATATATTCTCATAAATTTTCCATTAAGTTTTGGCCTAGACGTAAAATCAATTCCAGTGTTTAGTGATTTTCTTACAAATGTAAGCTTAAGCAGCAAGGCCTGGTTTCCGTGTTGGAATAGGTGAACTCGCTAAAGAGTGTTTGTTACTGCAAATCAACAGTGGTGGTCCAAACCTAGATCGAATGCCATTTAACGTGTCTTATCATTTTCTTTTTTCTTTCTTATCAGGATCGACATTATTTTTATAACCTGTGCGAAATATAAAATTATGCAAGTTAATGGAATCCATTTCTAATAAAGCTACTGCTTTTGAGGGGCAGATTAAATTGGTGCTTTTATTCCGCATATCCTTGTAACTTTTCGCGCCGGTTTATGAATGCTGCAGTACAATAATTGTAATGTTACAACTGCGTGCTTTATAAGATATTAGTTGCAATTGCTGAAAATAGGACATGAAACCACCCCTATCTCCACTGTCAACTATTCCTACCGATATTAATAATATTTTCCTTTAAATACTCGCATTCAAAGGCCCCTCTATAAGCCTATTAGACTATTACTACGTTAAAACATTGACTTCGAGCATGCACTGTTAATGTTCACATTAGGTTACAATGGATATATGGAAATGATATATCTTCATGTTAGAAAGTATGACAAGCAAGGCATAACAAACAAAAATAATTATTTTAGTTATTTTTGGTGAATGAGCATGATTGCATTGCTTTATGGGTAATTATGCAGTAGGACGACACAAATGCCTTGCTAAGTGAAAATAAGACGCAAATATAATATATTACATATATAGAGAAGTAGCGGCCTCAGGTTGAGAAGGTCGTATAACTGGCCGGGAGGGCTCGGGAACTGACCACGTCCCACCCTCCAGTACTGCATCCCACCAATGACGACTGTAGTGGGCAGAGGTGGGAGACGAAGCGGCTGGGCGGCAAGCTTTAGCCCTACATGGGCTGTTGCGCTAGGGGTTATACATATTGTAGGAAAGCATCTAATGGTGCAAAATACTGTCAAAATGCTTTGTTGTGCAAATGATGTATTGTACAGAACACAATACAGTTGTAGGTTACTTCAAAGTGAAGCAGCTGTTGAAACTTAGCAGCGATGCCATGTTGTTTACTTCGAAGCATTACATAATGTTGCTATGCCCTTATTGAGTCAATTTCTGTAGGTGTGTGTTTATCCTGATACCCCATATCTGATAAAAATCTATAGAGAATGTAAATATTAGTTTTGTATTTCAGAAAATAAAGATGCGGGAGGCGGGGAACGAACCGCCAACGGCTGGTAGTTTTGAATTCTACGGATAGCGATGCAACGATCTCTTCAGTTGGGACATTCGCGCTATATTCCGGTGAGATTGTTTTATTGTTAGCAACTTAGCAGCAACATTCATTGCAAGAAAGTTCGTAGCACCGTAGTATGTTCTCTGCACAGACTGGCAACAGAGTAGGACTGAAGAAGTGAATGTTCTCTGCACAGACTGGCAACAGAGTAGGACTGAAGAAGTGAATGTTCTCTGCACAGACTGGCAACAGAGTAGGACTGAAGAAGTGAATGTTCTCTGCACAGACTGGCAACACAGTAGGACTGAAGAAGTGAATGTTCTCTGCACAAACTGGCAACAGAGTAGGACTGAAGAAGTGAATGTTCTCTGCACAGACTGGCTACACAGTAGGACTGAAGAAGTGAATGTTCTCTGCACAGACTGACAACAGAGTAGGACTGAAGAAGTGAATGTTCTCTGCACAGACTGGCAACAGAGTAGGACTGAAGAAGTGAATGTTCTCTGCACAGACTGGCAACAGAGTAGAACTGAAGAAGTGAATGTTCTTTGCACAGACTGGCAACAGAGTAGGACTGAAGAAGTGAATGTTCTCTGCACAGACTGGCAACACATTATTACTGAAGAAGTGAATGTTCTCTGCACAGACTGGCAACAGAGTAGGACTGAAGAAGTGAATGTTCTCTGCACAAACTGGCAACACAGTAGGACTGAAGAAGTGAATGTTCTCTGCACAGACTGGCAACACAGTAGGACTGAAGAAGTGAATGTTCTCTGCACAAACTGGCAACACAGTAGGACTGAAGAAGTGAATGTTCTCTGCACAGACTGGCAACAGAGTAGGACTGAAGAAGTGAATGTTCTCTGCACAGACTGGCAACAGAGTAGGACTGAAGAAGTGAATGTTCTCTGCACAAACTGGCAACACAGTAGGACTGAAGAAGTGAATGTTCTCTGCACAGACTGGCAACAGAGTAGGACTGAAGAAGTGAATGTTCTCTGCACAGACTGGCAACACAGTAGGACTGAAGAAGTGAATGTTCTCTGCACAAACTGGCAACACAGTAGGACTGAAGAAGTGAATGTTCTCTGCACAGACTGGCAACAGAGTAGGACTGAAGAAGTGAATGTTCTCTGCACAGACTGGCAATACAGTAGGACTGAAGAAGTGAATGTTCTCTGCACAAACTGGCAACACAGTAGGACTGAAGAAGTGAATGTTCTCTGCACAGACTGGCAACAGAGTAGGACTGAAGAAGTGAATGTTCTCTGCACAGACTGGCAACAGAATAGGACTGAAGAAGTGAATGTTCTATGCACAGACTGGCAACAGAGTAGGACTGAAGAAGTGAATGTTCTCTGCACAGACTGGCAACACAGTAGGACTGAAGAAGTGAATGTTTTGTTTACTAATGCGGCTACTGCTATTAACCATGCGTTACTCACAGGGGTTGGCGATTTCCTCCAAAATTAAAGGAAAGGACTACATGCAAGTTGTTTGAAAACTACTGTCCTTAAAGATACGTATTTTAGTGTTAAGCGTTTGCATAATGAATTTAAGACAATCTTACTGAAAACCCAAGTAAAATACCACATGTAACACATTTGTAGGATCAGCCACTTGGCATATTTTTCAATTCACACACGTTTCAAAATTTGGCTTATAAAGACAGATTCTAAGACTGGATGCCAAATTGCTATCCGAGAGTCTGTTCCTGTGGCGTGTTTGCATTATAGAGAAACCCTGTTTACAAAGGTAGGTACTGCCAGACATTGCCATACTTTTTGCTGCATTGGGAATCAAATTTGGGAAACGCCTATTGTGAAGTTTCCGGTAGAATTCGATCAGTGCGTCTGAGCATGAATTGTCAAATTTCTCATGAAGGCGACTCACACTGTACTTCTATCAGCTCCAGCGGAACTGCTGTATTATTTACTTTATCTATGTTCATAATGACTTTGCATGTTGTATTTTTAACGCAAGATACTGGTTGCATATTAGGTACTGAATACTACTACCACAACTTTGCAGAGGAATTCTTTTCCCATTCGAAACATGCTAATCCAAATGACTCATGTCTGTGCTCTCGGACGCAGCCATTGCTCTGCCTGCATCACACCGAAAACTGCACTGAACTGGTTTCTAACGGATTGCCCCCCTATGCCCAGGGCACAGAGACTTGCTCTCTCCGTGGCATTGCCACTCGGGGCCACGATTGACACCACTGATTTGTGCAACCAGCAATCAGCACTCTCACTAAGGGCACGGTAGGTTTGCTTACACAACAGTAATAGTCATACACTATTACCTATAGGTGAAATTCGAGTATGTGTTCTGGGAGTAATGTTTCCATAAAAGGAAAACTGTATCTACTGATAGGAGGAGCAAGCACTTCAATAACATGAGTCCTGATTTTACATTATTTGTACCTAACCTAGTATTGCAAGGGCGGTAGTAAATATTGTAGTTGTACACCCCAAACACCACTAATAAATTATCGCCCTGCATGTGGGGTATTTCGCTTCTTTTCTAAGCTTGCAATCACGTATTTTTCTTAACGTGGGGCACTTTATACAGAAAAGGGACGTTCTGAGCACTCGTTTGGGACTTTTGAGCTTCAGAGGTTGGCACTATTGATTCGACTGGTAGGACCGCACGGATTACAACTGCAGTAATTTTAGTGCTGGTGGTTTTAGGGTTAGTGCTTTTAGTGTTTGCCAGAGGTCTCAAAACGTCACAACTTCATGACGCAACACACAACGTGAAGACAGGGGTGGGTGCAGTAAGCCAGATGGTAGAGGTGGCTTGTGATCGGCACTGCCATCATGCATACTGCGTAATAATATTCATAACAAATAAATAACAAAAAACCAAGTATTTGAACATTTTCAGTATATTACAAATGTATTTTATCTCTTTTTTATTTCGTTTCATTTTCTTTCACTACGCATAGTGGCTACACTGTAATTTTGGGGTTGCCGCATAAACAGGCGGTGTTAATTATGCACGAAGGCTGAAATCAGTTAAGCGCGTTCTTCCCAATTTTAATGTGTTCAGTCCATAATAAAAAACGGGTGCATGTAACTTTTTGGTTTTGTCTTTGGCACGAGAAACAACTGATAGTGTTATTACTAGAGCCCAGATTTTTATGTAATTACATATTTTAAATCCTGCATAATATTTCAATGAGAAGTAAAAATATTGGTAAGTAGGGGACGTATTGTATTCCACCCAAAAATTCGATATCGAGATTTCACCGGAAATATATACTTTGAGGCCCCCTGAATTAAAAAAAAAAAAGCATTTTTAGAAAAAGGTCCGTGTGTGTGTCTGTGTGTCAGTCTGTAGACAACATAACTCAAAAACGAAAAGTCGGTAAAAAACCAAAGTTGGTATCCAAGTGTAATGTCTTTCAGGGAAGCAACCCGAAGATTTTGAAGAAAATAGCCCCACCTTAAACTACCCTTTACATGGAAAATTTGTCGAAAATTTTTATTTTCTTGAAAATGGCTCTAACGATTTTGATTAAAACGTCATATGTTTGACATATTTTTATGACAAATGAAATGTATATCTATAGCCCCTGTAGTCGTATTTACTCTGGACGACTTTTGCATAATTGGTAAACCGTTAGAGATAGACCAAATCATACTATACAAAAACTTTAGATCTTGCTAAAATACACAATTTATGTCTCAATAAATTTTCCTATGGGGTGAACCATTTCGGAGATATTCCTTGTTATGTGTGTGAGTTTCGGAAAACTTAGAACTTTCGTGAAATGGATCATCGTTGTTCATTTTTTCATATGTTAAGTGTGCAAAGATAACAGAATCTCAAAGCTTTAAAACATTTGACAATCGCACAAAGCCTACTGTATTCTAATATTCGCTTTGCATCTACAAAGAAATAAGCAATAAGATAAGTTGTACAAATGTTTATCTTAACTAACACGAAGAAGATATAGGAATAAGAGTTTGTAAGAATGGTTAGCACAAGAGTAGAGAAAGTCATGTGAGTGCAACACATCAGATTTTTTTACATTTTTTTTTTACATATTTTGCACATTTCTACATATTTAACGATGTTACATAAAACGTACATATTTTCTGGGTTTCGTTGCAATTTTATTATTTTTTAAAAAATATTGTAGTCGCATTATAAACTACTTTTTGACAAGTTTTGCTGAAAGCAACAAATCAATCTGCGAAATATGATGCAAGTTAAATTAAGAATGTGATAATAACCGCCTCGTTTCGTTCTGATTGTTGTCCGTTTATATCAAAGCAGGTGCCGCTCGACAATGTTGACCTCCAGTGTCACGTTTCTCGTAGCGCTTTGGGCATTTACAAGAACTGGAGAAATTGATTGTTACCATTGTCACGGTAGTTGACATCTTGTAATGTAATAGCTGCGAGGAACTAAAGTGTTCTGCTGGACAAGCATCAATATAGCGAGGCGATAATACTGCAGTTAGTTTCTTGCAAGTCTTAGTGAAATGGCACCAGTTGCGTCCTCGCTATCCTGCAAGTTGAATTCATGGGTGAAATTAGATAGTGCCTCTACAATCGACGGAAAAGTATAATCTGTCAAGCATGCGGTAAAAGAATTGGCTGTTCCATGAAATCTCAATTGGAACAATATATCAAAAGTGCTCTTCACATACGCAACAAACATCTACGGTCTTCTAGAAAGCAAGTTCTGTTGACACAAATTCAACAGGAACCGTTCGGAAATGGATTTTTTAAAGACTTGTGCAGTGCAATGGTTGCAGCTAATATTCCGTGGCATAAACTTCAAATTCCTCAATTTCGCTCCTTTCTAGAAAAATATTGCAAGAAAGTTATTCCTGACGAATCTACTCTGAGGAAAAAGCATCTTCATGTGTGTTATGGAGAAGCAGTTGCTCATATACGGAATGAAATTGGAGACTCCTATATTTGGTTTGCCGTCGATGAAACTACAGATGACATGGGTCCAGGGGCGCCTCCTGGGGGATCACATACTCGCAACTGCACACCCACTAATTTTTTCCGCATGCGAATGTGTATAGACATGCATATGAGTCGAATGTCCAACTTTCTTGTACATACATGAACTTGCTCGTTTAATTTTCCCGCGCCCTCTTTACCAAATGTCAGCTCATTCCAATTCCGTCAACAAGCTGAGACGCATAAGCCCGATTTTGCGACTGGCGAAGGTAGCTTTTAGGCGAGGGGCACGCAGCGAGCGGTGCAAAGCTTGCATTTAAGAGTACGGCGAGTTAAGGCATCATAATCGACAAGGCCAACACATGCGATTTTTACCGCGCAAGCGCACTACGTTCTCGTACAAGTCCCTCCATTTTCCTTGCTACGAGCATTTCCCTCCCGTTTAGCAGAACCTACTAGGCAGCCAACGTGACGGTTCTAAATATAATGTAGCCATCTTCTATACTATATTAATGTTATAAACACAATTACCTACATCTAGTCTTATTAAGCGATTATAAATGCATATAATTACTCTTCATGTCGTAATTTACTAAGGCCAATACTTCAGTTTGGAATAGTTATTTTGTTACAGTGTTTATTACTGTTTGTTATGTTTGTGTTCTGGCAGCAAGTTGCATGCAGTTGTGTCTGCACATAGCGGGAAATTTGAATCTATGAAAGTGTGGAAATGAATAACAAGGCGAAACTAAAGGAGATAAATCTTTCGGGTTTATTTTTACGAGAGAAGCTGTTTTCCGTGCTTATTGTTTACGAGTGAGAGAAATGGTGTCTGGACAAATAATAGTTCTTGTGATATTGGTCATTTAAAAAAGAAATAGTAAAATATAAGAGCTCAATTGCCCATATGAATTTAGAATTAGAACTGTGTGGTGTGTGTTAAGAAAGAAAGGGTGTAAAGGTGGAGAGGATGTAATGCAGGCATCGGCAAACATGTACCCAATGAGGTATCAGTATGACGTCTCTACCTGCAACCCGCAATGCACATGACGTATTCTAGAACAGGGGATGGCATTGACCTTCGTTCAGAGTCAGTGGTGAACTCAGTCGCTACAGAGTACAATAAGGAATAGTACATATACTTGAATCAAGCTATTTTGGTCTACGATACTTTAGATAGGCCTAGATATTTGAGCAATATATTTCAATTCACTTCTCCATGAAAATCTAGTGATATATCACAAGTAGCCACTCTCAATATAGAACGCAAATTAACATCTGTTAATCGCGATACAAGATTCTTTTAGATTCAGTTTGTTTTGTTCTACACATTTCTTAAATGCTTGAAATTATTCTGTCCCTGTTGTATGTTGCGTAAGTGGAATGACTTCAAGCATATATTCTTGTATCGGGGGGTTGTTAGTAACTCCACGAGTGAAAATTACCAATTGTGCTGTGTCAACGTTGTCAGTGTTTTCATCCAACGTGAGAGAAACAAACCTCGGTTTGTAATGTTTTTTCGGTTATTTCTGCTATTTTATGTATCCTTCTCTGTATGGTTCGTGCTGATAATGCAATATTAGTAAAAATATCATATTATTCAGGGCAAATTATGTTGGCAACTTTACTCTCACATTTTTTATGAAATCTCCATCACTAAAACACCTCAGTGACTAAGCAATCTCCAAAGCAACAGCATAGCTGGCGTGAAGTTGTCTATCAGTTATAATATTTGAATTAATATTAGGTGTATTATCTGAATATTGCTCTTCGAGCTGTTGCAGTTGGTTAGTCCGATCTAGACCTGAAAAACAATGAATAAATGGCACTACATCAGTGTTATGCTACTTTAAATCGTGGTGTAAATTTATGAATACATGCTTGCCTATAATTATATGGTGATATTATGACATGCATCATAATGCCACTTGATGTTCCATTGATGAGTGCCTTTTTGAACTTTAGAGCACAACAAACACCTTAGGTTCCTTACATGATGAGAGAAGAAATCATCAAAGTGCTATTCTAGATATCACATTTAATAGACCAGGAATAATTAGATGCACTCTAATTCTATGAATATACTAAGACTTTAAGTTAAATAAACTAATATCCTTCAAAGTTATAAATAAAGAAGTTTATCTAATTACACTTTGACAGACATGTTTAGAAGTGCAGGTAAATACGACAGGACAGTCCGCCCGTGATCGGTGTGTATGCAGTGCCAGTTAAGGCTGCGAGGGCGAGGGAGACAGAGTAAGCGCTGCCCTGATACGTCATAGTTGCGAGGCCTCATTGAGTACATGTTTGCCGATGCCTGATGTAATGTACTACACACCCACTGCGACAAGTCACGAGCCGCCACTGCACCGGTCGGTATATAGCAAATTTAGTAGCAGGAAAACTAGATTTCGAAAGTCCAGCAACGCAATTTCTAATCTGTTGCAAAGTGTTAGAACAAACAAATCATTCTACAATTGGAAGATTCGTAAATGATGGGATGAAGATTCTGTGGCCAGAGGGTGTGTGTGAGGAAAAGGTTTTAATTATGTATTCAGATGCAGCAGCGTACATGATTAAAGCTGCTACTGCCCTTAAGGTTTTCTACCCTAATGTACCTGCTTGGACCACGTATTGCAACGTGTTGCTGAAGTAGTAAGAAGTAATTTTCCTTGTGTGAATAAGTTGGATATCAGAAACAAAAACGGTCTTCGTGAAAGCACCGCACAGAATTCAGTGCTATAAAAGTCATCTCCAACATGTCCCTTTGCCTCCTGAGGAAGTACTTCTCGCCTACCACCTAGGCGGCACGGGTTCGATCCCAGGGACCCGCATGTGGTATTCGTGGTGGACGAAGCGGCGTCAGGGCGGGTTTTCTCCGGGTACTCCGGTTTCCCCCGCCATCTCATTCCACCGGTGCTCCATCTTCATTCCATGTATCATCAGTGTCACCGCCTGCGGTGCCGTGGTAGTAAAAGCGGGCGTTAAACACTACAAACAGGAAGTACTTACAAGATGAGGTACGGGGCTAAAAGGTGTGAACTTCTATTGTGAACATTTTAAAGGAGTGCTGTCAGTGGTGAACATGTTCTCTTCAGGAGTAACTGTTTCCATACGTGAATCTCAGGACATCTTAAAGATCCGAAAGTGGCAAGCTCCTGTGCTTACATCAAAAGTAACTTCGGCTGGTTGCGTAGTACCATCAAGCAGTTGGAAACATCAGGTTGCCTTCTTCACAAATCTATGGATGTAACCCTCTTTGTGTTTTCCTGCCCAGTTATTGAGCTCAAGAGTGTGCATTTGATTACGTTGCAAAGGCATTTCACCCGAAACTTGAATGGCGCCTCTGTGCCACACGTCACTTCTCTGTTTGCCTGCCGGATAGAAGGAAACAGGGAGGGGTGGTGTTAGGTGTAAAGAGTTTCACACTTCGGGTGCTCATCTTGCCGGCCCTGTACTAGATGATAAACAGCAGTCCAACATCTGCTTTAAAAATGAATGAACGTGGTACCCGCCCTTATCAGTTTGAACCAAAAAGAAAAAAGCTATTTTGATGATTTAAACCATTCTGATAGCGATCCCGAGACATTTAATGTGAACACCGAGAGCCTTGCTGGTTCAATCCATTGGTGTAGCTTTAAGGAATGTGTGTCACAGTGTGTGTTGTTCGGACTATGAAAACACAAAATTGGTAAAGAGTGATTCTGCGTATATCACAAAGTATGCTAGTTTTCGCAAATTAGTTATAGATCGTGATGTTCTGAATATCGTGAGAAATAACTTAGCGCTAAAAGCAAAAAGTAGAGCTAAAAAGAAATTACCACCAACAATCCTGCTAATAAGACTACCAAATCATCATTACCTCTTTGAACAAGTTAGAAATCATTAATTTTGCGGGAATGTAAATTCAAGACAGAATGCACCAAATATTTGGCTGAAAATCCTGTGGAGTTATACTGCCCATTCCCTGCCAACCATATAGGTAGGTATACCAAAACCTTTTAATGAATTGAAGTTCCTTGTACTTTCATGAAACAAAATAAAGTATTTCCGTCCGGTTTCTTTCCCAATAAATGTTGTTAGTTCCAAGTGAGTGTATTACCGCAATAACACACTGTTTTAACACATAGCATTGTCTATTTAATGTAATAAATTATTTTGACTTCATTTATACATAAAACACGTACCTACCTTGTAAAATAAAAGCAGAAATGTCCAAAAACAATTAAATATTTCGCTGTAGCTTCATTTTAATGTATTATGAAGCCCCGTTCTTTTCCCTCTTCTTGCTGCTCGTTACCACTTGTATCAAAATCTGAAGTATGGGTTCGAAGAAATTCTCATTCATCTTATCATGGTCTTCATCATTGCTTGTTTTGTATATGTTTTCAGGTTCCAACAATACCTACACTACCGCTCAAAAGTTTTTGAACACACCTCATTTTTAGGATTTATTGAAACAATGGTATAAAAGATACATAATATGTAGTCACAACAGCGTATTTAATGAAAATCAGCAATACATATTAGATTTTGCTTTCTTCGAAGTAGCCTCCCCTTGCTTTAATTACCGCTTTGCAAACTCTGGACACCCTTTCCAGTAAGTGCGTCAGTGTATCTTCAGAAATATCCCTCCACACGTTTTGCACTTGACTCCACAATACATTTACATTAGTGAGTTATTTCTTTCTGACCTCTCTGTCCACATGATCCCAAAGAAGTTTAACAGGATTGCAGTCAGGGGGGCCAAACCATGATCTTCAAGCCTTGTCTCTCTTCCAATCGTACCAACGTATCTTCTATAGAGTAAAGATGTATGCTTGGGGTCATTGTCCTGCTACAGAGTGAAACCCTTGCCAATTAACCGCATCCCAGATGGTTTTTGCATGGCTTTGGAGAACGTTGTGATAATGCTCCTTCGTCATAATTCGTTCAAGGCTTCCCTCTTCGATAACGATCCTTATTGCTATTTGTAGTTACATACCTCTTTACAGTGTAATGGACACTTTCCAAGGAAACTTGTTCTTGTGTGGCAATTTGACACATGGTGTGGCCTGTTTTATGTAAGCTGACTATTGCAGCGCGTTTTTCTGCTGAAAGCTCCCATCTTTTAACCATTTCAGACTTTTCAACTGCACAATAACAATGTGTACCATTCACTTGCTTATGATGCACTAAAGTGCTGAGGCCCAGAGGAGGTTCGAGTCGAACGGAATTGTCCCCGTAACATGGCTTTACCTGCGAGATGAGGTTGAGGGCAAGTTCTACTAGGGAAGGGTGAACTGGGATTTTTTTAATTTTAATTTTTTTTCTGGGAAATTGCGGTGTCTGGGGTATTTATAATGTTCAGAAAAGTTGCTTGGGATGGATTGGTCCGCGAGCGGATGGTGCCCGCCCCCTGACTGACCCCTTTCAGCCAATCAGGTGGTGCGATTATCCCCTCCAAGGTTGAGGCCGACAGTCACGCACTGAGAGGTGAACTACTCGGTGTTTCTCCGTTTTGGATACGGATTGCCGTCGCTTTTCCCATCTTCCAGTTTATCCCAGTGGACCTAAGATGTTCCTCAGCAGTCTCAGAGATGGTAGTCGGCTCGGCTGTCTCTGGTCGTATCTTCCCAGAGAATTTACCAGCGGGTTGGGGGGGTTCTGGAGTTCGTTGTACATTGTTCGAGCGCGCGTTCTTATCACGTCCACAATGTAAGGGATACTGGAATGTTCGTGTAGGATGTGGGCAGGAAATCTCCAGCCAGTACCGTAGATCGTCCTTAGTGCCCGATTCTGCTACGTCTGGAGCCTGATGAAGGTGAACTTCGCCACCACTCCCCAGATCTCACATCCGTACAGAATGAGAGGCGGAATAATCGCACGATATTGGTACAGCTTTAGGCGTAGAGGCATGGTTTTGGAACTGAGGATGGGATATAACTGTCGGAGGGCTGCATGCCCTTGTAGCACTTTGCCCCTGACGTGGTGTCTATATGACATCTTCCGGTCCAGCGTGACCCCGAGATACTTCGCCGTAGTGATCCAAGGGATCCGACGGCGCCGAAGCACGAGGTCCCGCTGGGGCCGGTTTGCTAGCGTATTAGACAAGAGAATCGCAGAGCTTTTCTCTAGGTTAATAGACATGCGCCAGTTCTTGCACCATCTATCGATGGCACAGAGATGGGCTTGTACTTGCCGGTAGCTGTAGCGCGGGTTCCTGTTAGTAGCGAAGATCATGAGATCGTCCGCATACTGACATGCGCGCGCGCGCGTGTGTGTGTGTGTGTGTGTGTGTGTGCGTGTTTGGGTGTGCGTTTGGGTGTGTGGGGAGATCGACCATGTAAGCAGCAAAGAGTGCCGGTGACACTACATTGCCCTCGGGGACTCCTGCGCCAATGGGCCTTTCTCTTGAAAATGATCCCTCCACCTTCACCCGGAAGCTACGTTCCTGCAGGAAAGTAGCCACCAAGTAAATATATGGAGGGGGGATTTCATGCTGTATGAGCTTGTAGACAAGCCCTCATTCCAGGTGGTAGAAAATGCCTTTTCCACGTCGAGCAACACTTCCCCTGTTTTGGCCCTCTCCTGGTAAGCCAGGGAGGCTTTTTCGGCTACTCTCAGTAATTGCTCGGTCGTGGAGTGGCCGGAAGGAAAACCAAACTGATGCTCTGGAAGGAGGCCTTTTTCCTCCAAAAGAGGTCCGAGGTGGGTCAGGAGCAGTTTCTCGAACACTTTCGAGATAACTGGCAGGAGGCTGATGGATCGGTAGCTAGACGGGAAAACCGGATTCTTACCCGGCTTCAGAACGCATACCACACGCGACTGTTTCCAACTAAAGTGCTGTTTACAGCCAATACCTATTTATAGAACGTCTGTGAACGACATCTAGGGCATCACAGACTATGACATCCAAAACAATATTAGGGTAAGTGTTCCTATAAGGGTCAACAAATGCTACATTTTCAAAATGCGCATAATTGACAAACAAAAGGTAGCATAATAAATTTCAATTGTGTTTCCATGGATTTCTACCATATATGACATTGACTTTATTTGGCGTTATACACTTGTTAATTGCAGAAAAAACAGGCTGTTCGAAAACTTTTGAGCCGGAGTATATATTATATTTCCTTATAATGTCAGTACCTAGTTCACATTGTACTTCTGAATTTTTTTTTTCTGTTACCTTTTCCGAATTCTCTTTCACTGTTTTTTTATCATTATCGCCTTCGTTGTCAGTCTTATTGCAAGAATCACTATTATATAACTCAGAAATAATGCGTTTGCGATTTCCAGCATCATATCGTTTTGTTCTTTATCGTTTGCTCTTGGATGAAGATAGTGAAGCACCAATTGTCTTACTAAAACTTATATCTGGAAAATATTCTCATTTTTCTTTATAGCAGAAATAGTTCCAGGTTTTAATAAACACCCTGTGAAATTTTCATCTGGCATAAGCTTTTTTAATAACTGGATCTGTTCGCAATGTGTGTCCTTAAAATGAAAGGAGCATAAATAAGTACTGGGATCACGTAAAAATATTTTTTTCTTTTGCACAATTTTACCAATATTCTTTTGGGTACTTTGTCTCTGTAATCGTGTGAAAATGAATTCCCTTGTGTGTTTCACTACTCACATTGCAGCCATATGCACAACATTGATAGCATTTTATTTTTCACACCATTACGTTGTTTGTACAACACTAAACTGACTCAGTAACATCACCAAAATACCACTGTGAACTACACTACTCTTGACCTTAAATACTCACAAGAGCAATTTCTGAAAACCTATTAGTGCAGAAGCAGCAGTAACCAAGTGGTATAATTCCACGTGCCTGCAGCACGCGGATGAAATTGATGACGTATGACGTATTTATTATTTCGCTTGCACAGCGATAAATGGTATCGCGCAGTAAAAAAGCAATCTTACCACTGCAATTTAAAAGGCATATCCTTCATTTAGGAAGAAACATGACTTTTGTGTTTAGTTTCCATTTAAAAGCACATGTGACGAATGAAGAACTCACTGATGTTCACGTACCCACCGTGCTTCCTTCCTTCCCTCCCTCCGTCCCTCCCTCCTTCCTTCCTTCCCTCCTTCCTTCCCTCCTTCCTTCATTTATTTATTCCCATCAGGTATTTTGTCATTCTAACTAATCTGCAGATGTTTCTGCCCTCAAAGCTAAATGTCTCCGTATAATTTCGCCTTATGTAGATATTTTACATCACTTTTTATTTCGCTGGTTTGCTTTCATAAGAGCAACAAGAAAATTCACAAGTTCTTGGGCAACGTGGCCACATCCAAACTGACCTTGACCGATGAGCAAGAAAACACACCTCTTCATTAAAGTCTACAGTGTTCACCTACTATTTATAGATTCACGCGGTCGCGTGACCCACATGTGTGCGACATTCTTGTGTTTTGGCTGCCGTGTTACGTCGCAATCAAGAACCTGTTCCAAATGTCGGATTAGTCAACTGTGTACAGCGAATTATGTGGCAGACATTCTCTTCAGCCTTTTTTAACTGCTGGATTAATTCTTGAGGACATAACATAAACATGCAAAAGATAGTGGAAGGTGAAGTTTCCCGAGAAGTTGGTAATACGTACAAGGAGTGGATCGCAACCTTTTGTTGGTTGAGGGTGAGACACATTGAAGAATTATAAAATGGGCTAAAATTGTTCAATCTTTCAAATCAGTAACAATTTCTTGTGTTTATGGTTCACTCGTACCATGAAACATGTATTACTGCATTTTTATTCAACTTTTAGCTGCAAATAATAACTACAGGAAACCCAACCAAAAGGATAATGGTGGTGATGATGATAACAACAATAATTATAATAATAATCATATTTGGAATAACTTGTAGTGTATCAATGGCATTACCATGGACTGTACATGGTAATGTCCGGTGATTGGCGTTTGATTTAGTACGCAATATATTCTCCATAATTGGAAAACATGTACGTTTATAAAAAAATAACTGAAAATGTGCACAATATAATATATGTTGGCGTTGTTTATAAATTCTTCGAAATCGGAAGAAGAAGGAAAAAAAAAACTTTTCACACATGTAAGTAAACCCGACAATTCTACTAGCAAATGGCCTGAAATGCGAATATTTCGATTCGCAAATGTTTGTATATACATCAATACCATACAAATCTTTACATTTCGCTTAATGATATTTATCTGTCTGTAGTTCTGCAGCTTCCATTTGTAAATTTAATCCGGCCTTCCTTATCTTCATGATGAAAGGTTCGGCGGCAAATAACAAACAAAAACAATAATTTTCCATAGTTTTGAAGTCCTCAAATCGATGGTCGAGATCAAGTTTAGATGTGTTCAATTTAGTAGCGCATTGTTGCAAACAACTAACCGACAGATTGGTAAGCGAGTTTAAATGAACAAATTCCACATCACTAAACCGCTTTAGCAATTTTGCAAGCTCCCAAGCAACCACACAAAAATAGACAAAATTTGTTTTTGCGTATGAGAAGGCCGTTCCGCAATGCTGTGGTCACCCCTCTGATTATACTTTACATCTTCCAGTTGTTTGTTTCGTTCTAATCTTAAAAGTGAGCTAGCGAACTAAGTTTTAATTAACAGTACTTTTAAAGGTTCCTCTGTGATTTCTAATGTAAATAATTTATAACTGTAAGTTTGGAGTGGTCTTTGTAACACAAATTATAATGCTGTAATATGTTGCTTCTGTGTGTACCAATAAGAAGTTTCAAGCAAATACCACATGCATCTTACATTTTATCCTGCATAGCAGAAGAACATTTTTCCCATTCCATTTGCAAAGAACGCTTTCGTGTATTCTTTGACCGTTTTGAATGAGACGTGCACGACAGCACATGTCACTAAAGAACTCGCGTGTGCTGGCTGGCTACCAATGGAGAAACAATATTTCTATTCTGACGCCAGGAGAGGAGAAGCCTACGATGCACCTATAATCGCTCCACTCTTAGGTCCCAACTTGATGTAAACAAAGCCATGAACAACTAATCCGCGATACGCCGAAACCAAAGCACACCATAAAATATAGTACCTTAAATATTAGCGATTATATGTGAGTTTTCAAGATGTGTGATAACCTGGTAAAGACTACCTGAATGTAACGCGATAGCAGCGCTATTCCCAAAACTCCCGAGTAAATATCGTTCTGTTGCATCATAAGCAAGAGGCATGAGACCATGTGGGCATGTTTATGTTAATCGCAGTTGATACCAAGTCCAGGTTATCGCGGAGGGATACAGGGTCTGGGTCTAAGGCTAGATGGAGTATAATCATGATTACCTGAATGCCTCCAATGGCTTAAGGATAACTGCGAACAGTTCAATTTCCAGTTATTTCACACTCCCTATCTACTATCTGTGAAAAAGGGAAATATGCACATACAGGTCTCACCAGGGATATTGACGTATGTCCTTGAGGACTACTAGTCCAGTCAGCCAACCTCCTTGATGCTTCAGTACCAGGGTTGCCAACATTTAAAAGTAAAATTATCGTACCGGCCACTCAAAATTATAGATTTGGATTCAAAATTATCGTACATCTTAAACCAAATGCTACAACAACAAAAATATCAACAAAACACTTATGAAAATGTAATAGTAATATTGTTTATGATATTCACTTACAAGATTGATGACCTCAACCAGTATTACAACTTTAGAACTTATGTTTCTCGCATTATTTATCTGAAAGTTCATCTACCTCAACCGTTGCAGCTTTATACAAATTTGTTGTTGAGTTAAACCTTAACATCTCGGTGACTTACAGATTTTCGGATCTACCACATTCTTTCAAAACTAAGGCGACAGAATAATTTCATTTACCGTATATAGTGCCAAACTGCTTCTAACTTTAGTTTTTATTAAGCCCAACGTTTCACAAGCGGCTTTTCTGTAGGGAAACGAAATCACTGATAATGCAAAGGCTGCTAGTTCTTTGAAATCAGTATTTCCACCAAGGTGACATGTGTTTAATAGCACTTCAATACACGCCAGGTTCAGGCATGTTCTTTATTTCACACGGAATATCACTTATTCAGAGTTTTCTCCATTGATCATCAATTTTCTGAACAGTGCCTTCTTCATTGAGATTACCAGATCTGGGCACACTGGCAAACAGAGGATAAAGGGTAGAAGGATTAGTAAGATATGAAATGGTTGCCTTAGAGGAGTGGAGACAGGCCATGAGGGCATTTGTAGTTAGTTTCATTTCGCTGGTGTGACAAATCAGTGAAAATGATATTTCTCCGGTATCGAACTATCATACATTCAAATTATCGTACACCCCCATAATTATCGTACGGGTTGTCAACCATGTATACAAACATTAAAATTATCGTATGCCCCCATAATTATCGTATGAGTTGGCAACCCTGTTCAGTACCGTCCTTGCAAGAAGCGCGTGTTGCTGATTAGACGAAATCAACATTGGATTGCTTACTACAGGTCGCGCGTTACTTCTTGACGAATGAAAATTTTATATGAAAGGTTGAATGCGAGTCACTACTCAGCTTTTCCGGGAACGTTCGCATGGAGAGAGAGAGAGAGAAGGTACAGTCTGCAGTGAGGTGACGCACATGCTTCTGAGCTGAAGTAGTACAACACTACAAATCAATTTATCACACTTCCAGTAATATCAGCCACACATATTATACACTATACCTCTATAACTGTTTCCACGTAACTTTATTGCATTTCTTCTATTCCCGACATTTCTCCCTCGTCTGCCTCTTCTGAATTACTGTTATTTTTGTTGCATGCATACATCTGTACCGCACAAAACTTTTGCAGTCGACTGTATACACAAACGCAACAGAGAAAAACAGAGGTGTCTGTTATCGTAGCATAAACATTTGCTGACCTGTTTATTAAGGGTAGGCCTACTCACTGGATTTCTGCTCAAGGTCATTCATCAAGAACAAACGCGCAACCTATACCAGGTACGTAGCGTCAATGGATGTGAGAAATGTATTACATACCTGTGATTTTCTTCAGACTGATTGCTAAATTTGCGTTCATCATAATTTTGTGGTACATAATCGTTTTAATGCCATTAAAATCAGGTGTTCCTAACCATTGTGAGTTGAAATACTGAATGGATATTCGGGCTTGTGGGCCGTGGTCTTGTGGAAATTCTTCTTCCATGCGTTTCGTTCGAAACTGCGTCGAACATCATCAGTGGTGTGACCGTAGTGCTGAGGTGTGGCTCAGTATTTGTGTATGGATCGTCCCGAAGGTTACAATGCTTTTCACCGGCTGCCAAGTTCCTGCCACTGTATACAACTCCGTCTGAACTAACACCATTCTTTGAACTACAGGCCATATGTCATACATGAATACAGTTAGTTACTTGCATCGTACCTGTCCATTAAAATTTTCACACGCGATCTATACTTAGTGTTTGTTCAACGAGGTTTGGATTGGGACAGTGGTAGGAGATAATGTTTACTTTGACTGAAGCAAGTGAGGGGTAAATACATGTGACTGAGTGAAAGAAGAAAGTAATGTCGGTAATATTTGAGTTCATTGTGTGTTCTTCGTTAAAGGAAATTAAAAGACGTAACGTTTGTAATAAGGTGGCATTCTTGGAAAATGAGAGCATTGATCATGATAGTGAAGTCTCTCCAATTGGATGTGGAAGCCCATACGTGCATAAACAGATAAAATAATTCAGAATGTGTACACATCTTTTAAAGAAGGGAATGGTAAGTGTTATATTACGCTCGCTAAAACCTGTGATGCAACAGAAGTACCATGCTCAACAATAAAGAAATGCAGATATACAACTGGATATGACGACATATGCTATACCAAGGGGGGGGGGGGGGAAAGGAATAGAAAATTTAGTAAAATTTACACATTTACTATGGATTTGATTCGCATTCGTTCCCGAATTGTAAAACTGCACCAAGAATGGCATATAGAAAAGACAACGTGGCCGCGCCGTGGCCGAGTGATTAAACCAGTTACCTCTCACTAAAGCGGTCCGGGTTCGGACCCAGGTGACCACATATAGTGGACAAAACGACGCTGGGGCGGGTTTCCTCCGGGTTCTCCGGTTTCCCCACCATCTCATTTCACCGGTGCTCCATCTTCATTCCATGTATCATCAATCTCACCGCCTGCGGTGTCGCATGTAGCAAAAGTGGGCGTTAAACGCTACCAAAGAAAAAAAGCAACGATATTCTTAAATTCGTACGTAACAATAATATTGAGCTTCCAGTACTATCTCCAGCAACAAAAGCGCAACTGACAAGCATATCAAAGGTGTATACAGTGGAAAGAAAGTGCTCGTGGTTAATGAAGAGCCTTGAAATATGGGCACGCTGTACTTCCTCCTTACCTCTCTTGTCTGTATTCTATCGAATATGTATGGGCTGGATTACACACAAATGTGTCGTCGCAGAAGGCTCTCGGGATAGAAATGAAGTGCGGATTGTGATAGAAAACGTACGAAATATTGATGCAAAATTACGCTGGTCCAATTATATCTGAAATACAAGGAAACAGATGGTTCGCATAGATCAGGGGCGGGCAGAATAGTGTCTGCTCCGAATCCACTGTGCACGCAAACCGCGTAACATTCTTGCTTGTTGGGGAAGTTGTAGTTCTTCGCTTCTTAAACTCTTGACAGTGGCAGCTAATGATCAGCGTGCTTGTTTCAACAGAAAAGAGGTGGTCATACTTTTTTATGTGAAATCTGAATTACACACACATTGAACATATGAGAAGACGTTCAAACTCTGGCGTAATATCTACAACAGCAATACGCAGTTGCACCGAGAGATGGTCTGAAACGCCAGATCTCAGTTTTGATTTTACTATGTTCATCAGAGAAAATTTGTCCACAGACACATGTGGAGCAAAATATTGCTGTAACAGAAGCAGCAAATTGACTCAGACCAACATATTTTACTTTACACAGTTCTTTGAATACCTCTATGCCAACTAAATCTCTACATCTATTTTTTGTAGATCTATGAGTTCGCATTGCAAGTTAACTCTTATATTGACTACATCTACAGTAAAAGGATCAACAAACATTGGAATGGCTGGCCCCGTGGCGCAGTTGGTAGAGCACCTGCCTGCTGTGCCTGCGGTTCGATTCCCGGCATGGGGGTAGGAATTTTTCTCCAGCCAAGAATATTCCTCATCCTTTCCTGGGTCTGGAAGTATGAATGAAAGTGCGAATTCAACGTATAAAAACCCCAAAGACCGAAAAACCCACTGTTAAACGAGTAACACCATTTGCCAATAGGCAAGGCCTATGACCTCTGCAGTTAAAGGCGGGATATAAATGGAACAATTAAAAAAAAGACAAACATTGAAATGTGATTCTCAAGGTTCCTGAAATCATGGAATCTATGTGAAATAAACTCAGCGTTTTAAGTCTTCAAGAATGGGAATATTAACAATTAGCTTATCCTCTGGCACAGTACCAAAAGCCCAAGATCTGGGGGCCGCCAGATATTACTTATTTTCTGAGTAACAAAATGTGTCGCACAGAGCAGTATTAGTAAGATTATACTCTGAAGGTATGCATATCTACTAGCTTGGGCCAGTGGCCAGTTTACAGGTACCAGGTGCTAAAGGTACATAAAAGCTTTGGTAACTTTTCTTAAAATCTAAGTGCTAATTTTTATATGTTTTACACAAGATCATTAAACATTAATAATCAATATTGCCAGACAGTTTTTGTGGGCGGTAATTTACGCCAGATGCTTTAAAGTCCGCGAAAAATGTTAGTATGTTTACTTACAGTCTGAGTCTTGATCTTTATATATGATACTTAGGGAACTATTTTAATACTATTTATAAGCAGCCAGACAAATCCTAGAAGCGAAACATCCCCCGGACACATATAAAATGTTGCCATGAGTATGAGTGCGAGATTATTATTCCTACGTTTAAGAGTGAGCTAGATAGCTATGAGCGTCCATTTCTCCTTCTTTCGATATACTCTAGTATTGATTATTCAGTTGTATCGAATTCGGTCAGCGCAGCTGTTATTTTGTCATAACCGATAATTCAAATGTGTGCCATTTCGATGGTAGTATTTATAAAACCCAAAAATCTATTTCAATGAAAGCTCTGGCGAAATATGTAGAACACAGTCCATCTGCTCAGGTAGATATTGTGGTAATTGATGGTTTCTTATTACTTCACATAAATGTCCCTAAAATCTCTGGAAATCTAAACGAAAATGTTGCAAATGGCAACACACTAAAACCGTCAAGATATGGTGTCATTTTTAACCAATACCTTTCACCAATACCTATGTTTTCGGCATGAATCAACATAGCTGGAGTTTAACATTACTGGACCGGATCAAGTTCGACCGTCTGACTTCGCAAAAGAATTATTGAAAAGCTTTTAAGCTTTAAACAGACACTTATTGATTTTTATCCTCCACTGGGCTTCTAACGAGATGGTACCAGTCATTGGCAATTAACGGGTTTTCATTAATTTCAAACAGTGTCACACTTATACCGTCACCAATAATGCGGATGTGTCTGATATCGAAGAAAGTCTATCGTGTCCGGATCATGAGGAAGCTGATACTAAAATGTTTTACCAAATCTGTAATATTGATGCTCAGTCTAATTTTGTGATTCGATGTTCTGATACTGATATTGCAGTAATATGCATCATTTGAAAAACGATGGCTTCCACGTGTACATACTGGTTGGCACTAGAAATAAGCTGAGATACGTTGATGCTTCAAAACTTTACGAAAAGTTAGGACCGTCCTTATCTCGAAGCATACCAGGCTTTCATCGATCACTTGCTGTGATTACAACTCACATTTTTTAAGAAAGATAAACAAAGGCCATTCATTGTTCTTAGAAAAAGGAAGAGTATCGAGAAGCATTCACCAGATTCGGCGAGATTACGTTATTCAGCGATACCGAACTAGAGGAAAAAACCTTCAATATACTCGTAATCCAGAAATTTGCGATGTTTACAACGTGGCCAGAGTTACTGAAATACATGCTGCAAGACTTCAATTGTTCATCAACCATACACTGCTTCCGACGTAAATGAAGAGTTGACTCGGAAAAATATTAAAAACCTCAATGCGAGCAACTTACCGCCGTGTAAGAGAGCAGTTTCGGAGAGCAAATTACACCGCTAGTCTCTGAAATAATGCCCATTTGGTATTTTCAGTCCTGAAAGTAATGGATGGAAGTTAGAAGACCAGCATCAATTCAACTGGTTCTGTGGAGACCAATTACCGCCAAAGAACTCGAACTAGTGAAAATTGCAACACGAAATTGGCAAGCTTTCGTTGCGTTACACGTGCTCTCTGTGTGTTTAGTATCTCTCTAATAGTCGTTATATACTGCTAAATGGGACACTTCGGTTTGTGTTCCATTCCACTGAAATACGCTTTGTACCTATCTAACTGAATGGTGCCTGTTTCTTCTTTTTTAATAGGCGCTAATATCTTGTGGTGTAAAGGCTCCTAATGATCTATAAAACTTTATAACATTTAAAAAATTCAACAGTATTATATTAACAATATTGAAATCTCTAACTATAAAAGTGTTATGAAAATTGTTTTGACAACCCGAAGAAAATGGCTCCTCCCCAATACTTGAAATAACTTACAGCGCTTTCACAATCTTTGATATCAGTCTATCATTTTACTGAAGTTTAGAACACTCGTTTTCTTCTTTTCTGCGTTTACCGTTGCGTTAGGTTCTCCCACAACAATATCCCCTTTTCACCAAAGATGTATTTGCAAAAGGTAATTTAGAAAGTCGTTCTCACCAGATATGTTTTGTGAAATTCAAATTTGGACAAGTTAGAAACACACACTTTACATGACGAAACACCCTGCAGCCTCAAAGCTACATACATGTGTTGGTCTCATTTCGATCCTTGCTGTATCTGTCCGCCTGCTTCGTCTTTCTCTTCACCGGTCCAGCCGAGAGCTCCCAAAGCCAACGGTTCAACAGTCGTCCAGTAGGGATACTGCCATAGCATTGGTGCTCTCAAAGCCAACTGGCAGCGAAGTATAGTAGCCAGCACCATGGCTCCTGAAATCCAGCAGTATATGCTCTTTGGTTGCATAATGGAACTGAGGTGTAGATTCCATTATGTTATTAGAAGTTACAACAGTGGAAGAGGAGCCCAAAGCGACGCACAACACGTGGTAATTAGCTTCTGTCTCAATTACCAAGAAGCTTTCGCCACACATAACACTTGCTATATTGGTGCAAAGCTGGTTTGAACGAGAATGTATTTACTGTGACATAAATTGGATTCTGCATTTTGTTATGTTTTCTTCGAAATATTTCATCTTTGTGTCACTATAGAAGGGGAATTTATTTCAGGAGAGTTATCATAAGTGAGTGATTCATTACACTCATAAGGAATTTTTCTGTAATTTTGTCCTCACATGCGCATCTGAAGGGGAGAAATCTATGGGGGCACATGGCATTATGCAGCTTCAAAGTTGTGATTCCGCACTATCACCAGATGTAACTTTCCATCTTTTCTCCAACATTTCCATACATCCAGTCTTCTTTTTACTCGTCTTACCTGTAAGTTCTCTCCATATTCTGTTGATTTTATTCGTTTTTACAGAAACTTCACCCATTCACTGTACACACTAACCACTCAGTACGACACCGATTGTAGACAATCCCAAGTGAACTCTTAACAATCTAAAATCTCGTTATATATAATGGTACAAGTGTTAATAATGTTGCAGAGAAAATTGGTTGTGAAAAAACGTTTGCTTGCAAACAAATAAACTTAACTATAGTTTAGCACTATAAAGAACTCATTTTTAGAAAAAACAAAAATATAAAAGCATTGATCTGCTACCATTTTAGCTAAAAAACACTGGCATAGATACTTACACTAAAAAATAAAAACATCCTGTGATTATTATTATTTATTTGTGCCGACAAACTTACTGTTGGTGCTTTTAAACACACAAGCCGTGTGTGGGCAATGTTTGAGAGGTAGAATTGGGACTGAACTCCCGGGACATAAAGTACTTACGATGGTAAATCGCCATTGGGGTAATTGTCTCTGATGTGAGACTGCCTTTGTGGTTTACCGGGAGAAATATGAATTGGTTGGAGAATTCAAAGCCATTCTGGCAGATTGTCACAGTAGTTAAATGATTAGAGCACCCGTCTGGTAAGCGGAGGGTCCGTGGTTCAAATCCCGGCTGTGGCATTGAGATTTTCAGTTCCAGTTCTACCTCTCAAGTATCCTGTGATATTCATATTCAGAGTTACAGGGCTGAAATGGCGTAAATGATTATGAATACAATTTGAACATTTTAAAAATGTTTTACAACCAATGTCCCTCAGGAAGAACAGTACTTTTCTTGTTGTTGTAGTGTTTAACGCCCGCTTTTACTACTACGGCACCGCAGGCGGTGGCACTGATGATACATGAAGATGGAGCACCGGTGGAATGAAATGGCGGGGGAAACCGGAGTACCCGGAGAAAACCCGCCGTGACGCCGCTTCGTCCACCACGAATACCACATGCGGGTCCCTGGGATCGAACCCGGGCCGCCTAGGTGGTAGGCGAGCACAGTACTTTTCTATGGTGAAAGAACTGTCAAAATCGGTTGAGTGGCTTCCAAGATTACCTCATAATATTATGATAGTAATGATTTGTAAAGACCTCAGGTGTTGGTTAAGGATGCCTATTACGGCAGCAGTGTTAGTTGTGATATTTTCTAGTCCTTCATGGCTGATAGTATATTAAACACTATTAAGTACAGGTCTTAATGAGGGTAACAGTTATCAGATTCAACCACTATGAGTTAGGGCAATGTATGAAATTTGGTGAAAATTGCCGAAAATATTGAGTTTTACTTTTTGCATTTTAATTGTGTTTATACTTTGTACTTTAACGGAACGCTTTACTTTTCTCAATATCAGCCATTTTTAAAGCTCCAGGAGGGCATTTTAATGCCCCAGTGTGGGTGAGCGTTCCTCGCTAAACTTCATCGCTACAGTTTTGAAATGCACTTTTCGTTTTCGCTGGCTTTGATTTTCATACCTTGCAGAGAATTTTGTTTCAGAAAGGTTGTGAGTTGCTGCGCTGAAATGAATTCGATATATCGAAGTGAAATGCCACGAATCAGACACATGTGTTGCTTCCAGATGGAGAAATGCCGTCAGTGTTCTGTAATTCTGTAATCTTGCCAAGTTATTTCAGTGTTCCAGTTATATAATAGGATTATTTAGGTAGCTAATAGGTTTTAAGTTATTCTTTAGTCTACACTAGTAAGTAACAAGCAAATATTTTATGAATTTCGTGTATAAATTTGCGAAAGTGCATAGGTAACGTAGAGGTTAGCTGAGAACAATAAATTTCTAAATTTTGTGAATAATGCGAAGGGGAAAGGAAAGTTTTCATATTAAGAAACAACCAAGGAAACTTAACATTCTCAAAAACTGCTACGAGGCCTAGACGAAAGCAACAGAGGGTCCCACATTTGGTGCTGGGGAAATATAAGTGTATTGGATTTACAAAAATAAACTATTAAACTTTAAATTTCATTTTTTCTCAGTTCTTTTTTTCAGCATTTTTCACAATTCAAAATGCTTCTTGGTCCCTAGTTTATAACTTATTAGCTTAAAATTTTCAGGAGACCTTAAGAGTTTAAGGTATTAAAATTTGTGGTGCGCTAGATAAAAATGTTAAATAATTGAGCTCAAATTAAATATTTTTCACAATTCATACTGAAAAAAATTGAAAATATTGATAAATTGTATACAAAGCATTTTTTCTCTTAAGCTAATTAAATTTAAGCAATTTTGGTGAGACAATTTCTTTGTATTTGTATACTGAGCTCAAATTAAAAATTTAGGAGGGATACAATAAACTATACGGTCCAAGAGCCATTTCATATGAGCGCATCAAAAAGTGATTTGTTATTAATAAATATATTCATAATCTAAAAATGGTTTGACATATAACATTGAAATTTTGTGTATACTATTTACTTTATGTTCCGAGTGTGTGCCAAAAAATTCAAAGCAACAGAAGAAAGCTGTGGATTTTTTAAATGTTCATAGACACATTGCCTTAAATAACGAGAACATGCTTAGAAAATATAAATAATGTATTATCATTTCATATGTACGGTTCCCTTAAGGGCTCAAGGTGTGACATGTTTTACCTCTGCCACCATCGAGTGTTTATCTGCATCACATCACCATCCTTTGTACATAATTACATACCACTAACTTCTTGCCAATGAAATGAAATTGCATGACCAAATGGTATTAAGAGCACGATACAGTGCGCTACTTTTTGTGATTTTAGCCTGTAGATAACCCACAAGAAAGATTAATATTTATGTCTGTTTTGCATGTCTGGTGTCAGCAAAAGTAGGTTAAAATAACGAAGCAATCGATTTCCTTGCGTACTCGAATAGCTTGCAAAGAATTGAGTTTTGTGGACTGTGCTGTGATAGATAAATGGTTGGAATGAAATAAAATTTGCCCTCGAATATATTTAGTAAGATATTTTTAGTTTTTTTATTTCTATCTCAAATTCTTCTCCATTGCTAAGAAATGTTTGAAAAGACAATTTCTAAACTAACCTGGAAGGGAAGTCATTACATTTCTTCTAATATGTGCTTCATAGAAGCATTACAGACAAAAAAGTCTTATGGCATTTTGTTCTTTGATCAGTCGATTTCGAAAAGATAAATGGTTTTTGTTCCAAATTGGATGCGTAATTCCACAAGAATGTGCGAAGATAACAGTTATTTGTAAGATGCGTAGAGTAACTTATTTCTGACATAGCTTTGGTAGTAGTGCGACATCACACAGGTTTCGAAATAATTAATCACAGAAAAGACGTGAAGGAATACTCCAAACGACTTTTTCAGACGCGAGGCATGTCGACAACGTTGCGATGAGGTTGGTCAGGGACTTGACCTGGTTTCCGAATGTAAACAGGTCGACCACTTTCACTTTTGCCTGTGTTTTGGCAGGTAACGGTTGTGATTGGCCTACGTTCGTACGTAAACATAGAAGGAGACGCGTGGTAGCAGTAGTGTTTGTTTATGTACGGAACCAGTGAAAGTGACAAACACACAATCTGTAATGTCGGCAGATTGTTTTCGACAAAACGATCTCCGTA
The DNA here is from genome assembly GCA_030765045.1 of Tenodera sinensis. Taxonomy (NCBI): domain Eukaryota; kingdom Metazoa; phylum Arthropoda; class Insecta; order Mantodea; family Mantidae; genus Tenodera; species Tenodera sinensis. Next base: position 165,561,932 of record CM060962.1, read on the forward strand.
GGAAATGGTCAGAGACAAAAACATAAGATACAAAATATGCTCGAAATACTGAGATCTATCACTGGTTTAAATTAATGTAATGACTTCCCTTCCATCCTGTATGTTCTGCGCATCTTGGAAACGGCTATAACGATTTGGATCAAATTTTGCATTCAGATAAGGTTTTGGTTAATAAGTTTATATAGGTGTCTTTACTGAAAAAAAAAAAAACCGCGATTTTGCACAAAAAATGACATTTTTTATTCCCTCTTCTACAGAGCAATTCTACCACATATATTCCCGTATCTCAGAAACGGCTCTAACGATTTGGTTCAAATTTTGTATAGGTACATATATGGCTTTGCTTTTTAAGTTTACCTATATAGGTGTCTTTCCCGAGAAAACGCGATTTTGCACAAAAATTTACATTGTTTATTTTCTTTTATATAGAGCAATTTTGCATATATCTTGTATATCTCCGAAATGGTTCTATAGATTTTGATCAAATTTTGTATTCGGATAAGGTTTTGCTTTTTAAGTTTATCTGCCTTGGTGTCTTTCCTAAAAAACACGATTTAATAAAAAAAATCATGTTTTTATTCCCTCTTCTATGAATAATTTATACAATTTACCCTATGTCTGAAATAGAAATCCTACTTATTACATTCACTCTTCTATGAGCAATTTTCCTGAGGAAAAAAAAGCGATTTCAAACACACACACACACACACACACACACACACACACACACACACACACACACACACACACACACACACACACACACACAATTTTTTATTCTCTCTTTACAGATAAGTCATACAATTTTCTGTGTGTTTGAAATGGAAATGCTACATAATACATTCAAACTGTCTTCTCTACTCACCTTCAGATAACACATTCACATCTTTCTCCACTCACTCTTCTAAAAACCATTTTCCATAATATACGTGACTTTACAAAGAAAGAGAAACATATTCTTTTATCCCCGCTTTTAAAATAAGTCGTATCATCTTCTATATGTTTAAAATATAAATGCTATTATATTCACACTCTCTTCTCTACTCACTTTTAGATAACACATTCACGTCTCTTCTCCACTCACTCTTCTATAAACAATTTTCCATAAAATACGTGATTAAAAAAAAGATAAAGAAAGAAAAAGAAAAGAAAAACATGTTTATCTCCGCTATTAAAATAACTCATACCATTTTCTGTATGTTTGAAATAGAAATACTATTAAATTCACACTGTTTTCTCCATTCACTTTTAGGTAACACATTCACGTTTCTTTCACTATTAACTCTTCTAATAACAAGTTATATATATATATATATATATATATATATATATATATATATATATATATATATATATATATATATATATATATATATATATATATATTTACTCAGGGGTCTTCGTCTAGGGGATATGTGAATGGCGACCACAAGGTACCCAAGCTGAGCAGAACATTACTTCCATTTACTGGTGTTTTGCTCCTCACTGTAACTTTTCTATCTGACCTTACCTTGGTCATCTCTTGTTCAGGGCTCCCGAGGGCTAGGGAGTCTTTATTTTTCCAATCTCTCCATTTCTCTAATTTCTCTATAAAATATTAACCCTTAACATGCTGACCTGTCATGGCATGTAATACGTCCTCTGATTGGTAATCAGAGGATATGGTCGGTGAATTTATTTTGATAACTCTGCCGATCAGGTCAGTGAGACCCGTAAGCCAACGACAGGTGTGGTCCTCCAGACATTCTGGGGGTTGTGAGAGAGCGGATACTATACTGCTATTGCTATATGAGTGAAAAATATTGTAGAGCAAGAGGATTAATGACATCATTGTCAGAAATTGATGTGGAATTATCCGCTCCTCCTTTTGGCTATCCTACGCGGAATGCTGCTTTCTGGTGATTTCTGCTCCGGCTGCTCTGGCATGTGATTTTAACCTCAGGGTATGCGTAGGTGTTTGTGAATAAAACCAGAACTCTCGTTTGAATACTTTTATTCCCACCAAAATAAGACTGCGTGAGATTTGCCGATCGTAATTAACAACGCTAAGTCGTGACTGTGTCTTTACTAATACCGAAGATTGTTACTATTAAATATAATGTATCCTCTCACTCGAGGATCCGGAATGCAAGTCCCGTGACTGAAGTACTCGCTCGGAGATATGGGCGACGAGTGTACTGACCCGCCGGGTTCTGTAAGGCAAGTCTCAACGACCCTTTCTCTCCGGGTTCTCGCAGGCAAGTGTCTGTGCGTCATGACGCTCTCTATACCTTTCACTTCCTAATTAGCAACAGGGTTTCGCAGAAACGACCATTCCTTGTTTTCCGGCTCAACGCCGGCACTGAACGGTTTCCAGGAAAACCGGTATTACTATGTATCATGCTGACTACCTGGAATTTACCACTAATGACTTGCTAGCAACATTACGTGTCCCTTCTGACAATCTTAACCACAACTAATACTCCAGATTCTGTAGCTTTATACATGTAACGATTTTAACATTTTCTGATTATTTAATTCCGCCATGTGATTCAGTATTATATCCATAATTATGGCGTTCACAATTTCGGCTTCAAATGCCCCCATAGACATTGTCATATTATTCAATAATATTGCAATGTTTATGTCTTGCCCGAAAACAATTTTCTTCAAAAATATTACGCGATCCATCGGCAAACCTTGAGCTGATTACATACAATTTCTTTTTCTTTTCTTTCACAACTGGTTAACATCAATTCATTTTATAATTTTAACATGGTTATGTTTGTCCTGTAAACATTTGTCATACATACATACATACAAATCACATAAATTCAATTAAAACATTTGCACAAAGTTCACACTCAATAAATACATAATTATACCCTTTTTCAATATTACAATTGTTATTATCTTATCGACTATTATTTACATATTTCCTTTATCTCATCTTCCACTTTTATATACAATTTTGCAAAAGTCTTTGCTGGTTTAGATTTTTTTTTTAAATATAGAAACGTTATCCACCCTTCACTTCACTTCACTTTTCGCTTTCACTTGGTTGTTTTTCTTATATCTATTTACAATTTTTTTCTTAAACACTATCCGGTTTGTACATTCATGCTCTAACCAGTCTCAGGAAATTCACACCGTTTACGTACTCTCAGGAATATTTAAAGGTTCCCGTTAGGGTCTCAGAAGCTGTTTATGCCATCGGCCTATAGATTTGCTAGTTTTCATTAGTTCGAAAGTATGTCCCCCCAATTTTGCAGTAATTATTGCAGTACTCTTATACAATATTGTAACCTATGATTTTTCCCCTAAGTGCGTTTCGCTCAGTCTATTTGCCTGGTTCACTTGTTCTCTTAATACATTTTTCTACCTCGATACAGTCACTCACCCCATCATGCATCTTTATTTTCCTCTCCTTCGAGTTTAATCTGGGATCTTTATACTTACTCATTTTTTTAACATTATTACGTAGATCATTATATCCTCTATAAGCGTCGTTTTCTTTATCAATTTCATTATATTCTTCTAATTTAACTTCTGCTAATTCCATTGTTCCAATATTTATTACTTCCACGACAAATGTTTTCTTCTGAATTTCTTCATCTACCTGATCCCTTGCAATTATACCCAAATTACCGTCCTCTAAAAATGGCACGATAATGGTGTCTTTTTCCGTAACAATTTTCAAAAATCTATGTTCGAAGTTCACAATAGCGTTCCATGCATATAGACTATCACACCCGATTATAAGATCCGTAACTAGCCTAGGTATAACTGAAAATAACAACTTAATAATTCTTTCGCAAATCTCAACATTTAACATGGCCTGAAACTCTCCCTTTTCCCTTCTCTTTCCTACTGCTACTGAGCAATATATCCCGTGTACTTCTCACGATATGAATTCTCCCCAATCCTCACTGAAGGCGAGTTTGATAAGGTACGAAGTTTTCCGTCACCTTGCTAATTGCTCCCGTTCGTTACCATTATGTGAAGGTCCCGGGTTCGCGTCCTGATTGTGTTTGCTTGCCATCCATTGCCTAGTTGTGTTAATGGCGTCTATCCTATCTTCCTGAACCGGTGAATTTCTCCCACTCCTGTTTCTCTCATCTTGCCTTGGGAAATGAGGTCTACATACATTGTTGTTGTTGTTATTAATATTTTTATTGTCAAATTCGTGATAGCTATTTCCTGAATAACGTCGGTTTCTGTGAAACTGTCCCCTTCTATCTCTTACATACCTATAGGTTTGCATAAAATTGACGAGCGTTTCGCCCTCTTTGAAAGTTTTCGTACCTTCCCCTATAACTACCGTCAAAGTTATTTCTCCTTCGGGCGTGGGTGTTTGCGAATAAAACCAGAACTCTCGTTTGAATACTTTTATTCTCACCAAAATAAGACTGCGTGAGATTTGCCGATCGTAATTAACAACGTTAAGTCGTGACTGTGTATTTACTAATACCGAAGATTGTTACTATTAAATATAATGTATCCTCTCACTCGAGGATCCGGAATGCAAGTCCCGTGACTGAAGTGCTCGCTCGGAGATATGGGCGACGAGTGTACTGACCCGCCGGGTTCTGTAAGGCAAGTCTCAACGACCCTTTCTCTCCGGGTTCTCGCAGGCAAGTGTCTGTGCGTCATGACGCTCTCTATACCTTTCACTTCCTAATTAGCAACAGGGTTTCGCAGAAACGACCATTCCTTGTTTTCCGGCTCAACGCCGGCACTGAGCGATTTCCAGGAAAACCGGTATTACTATGTATCATGCTGACTACCTGGAATTTACCACTAATGACTTGCTAGCAACATTACGTGTCCCTTCTGACAATCTTAACCACAACTAATACTCCAGATTCTGTAGCTTTATACATGTAACGATTTTAACATTTTCTGATTATTTAATTCCGCCATGTGATGCAGTATTATATCCATAATTATGGCGTTCACAATTTCAGCTTCAAAATCCAGCATTGGCTAACAACAACATATATATATATATAAATGGAGTTTGTATATATGAACTATTAATCTCGAAAACCACTTGACCGATCACCGCGAAATTCGGCACGCATAGGTATTTTTTCATGGAGAAAGCTTTTATGTTAACTATTTACTACACAATATATTACTTCCATATGGTTTTCTCTATTCTCTTTTCTTTTACGTAACACATATAGCCTTCTCCACTCGCCCTTCAACATACAGTCCATACAATTTTCTATGATTGAAACATAAATGCAACGTATTACATTCACACGATTTCCTTTACTAATTCTTCCGATATGAGACACAATCACTCCTCTTTCTCTACTCGCCCTTCAACACACAATTCATGCTATGTCCTATATGTTAGAAATACAAATATAACGTATTATGTACATTCTCTACTATTTTCTCCATTCAGTTTTGTTTTACGTAACAATTCATATGTTATTCGCTATCGTTTATCAACTTCATACATAACAACGCCTATATATGTTGTATGCATTGTATGTTGAAGAGTGAGTTAACTCCGAAGCCGGTTGACACATCGCCATGAAAATTGATATATCTAAGTGTTTTTTTCACGGAGAAGGTTTTTATGCAATCCATTTTACCACGCAAGGTATTACATTTATATGGTTTTCTCTACTCGCTTTCTTTTACATAACACACTACCTCCTCTTCTAATCTATAAATTTTTCCATACATTTGAAGTATAAGTACAACGTGTAACATTCACTTTTTCTACTCATTTTTCCTTTTCCTACTGGTGTAGAGGGAAGCATTGTATTCCACTCAAAAATTCGATGTCGAGATTTCACCGGAAACATGTTTTGGGACCCCTGAATCCAAAAAAAGCATTTTTAGAGAAAGGTTCGCGCGCGCGCGCGCGCGCGCGCGCGTGTGTGTGTGTGTGTGTGTGTGTGTCAGTCTATGTGTCAGTCTATCAGTTTGTGTGTCTGTCAGTCTGTGGACAGCATAACTCAAAAATGAAAAGTCCGTTAAAAACCAAAGATGGTATTTAAGTTTAATGTCTTTCAAGGATGCGACACGAAGTTTTCGAAAATTTTGATCTTCTTGAAAATGGCTCTAACGATTTTGATTAAAATGCCCCACATGTTTGAGATATTTGGATGACAAGTGAAATATATATTTTGAATTTTCTGGCTATAGCCTATGTAGTCCTGTTTAGTCTGGATGACTTTTGAATAACTCGTAAACCGTAAGAGATAGACAAAATCCTACTATACAAAATATTGCTAAAACACACAATTTATGTTCACACACACACACACACACACACACACACACACACACACACACACACACACACACACACACACACACACACACACACACACACATATATATATATATATATATATATATATATATATATATATATATATATATATTGGTAGAGTGAACCATTTCGGATGTGCTCCTTGTTATTTGTATCAGTTTCGGAAAATTAAAACATTCCTGAAATGGAACATTGTTGTTCATTTATATATGTTAAGCGTGAAAAGAAAACGGAATCTCAAAGCTTTAAAAGATTTGACTATCGCTTAAAGCCTGCTGTATTCTAATATTCCCCTTGCACCTACAAGGAAATAAGCAATAAGATAATTTGTACAAATGTTTATCTCGACTAACACGAAGAAGATATAGGAACAAGAGTTTGTAAGAATGGTTACTATAAGAGTAGAGAAAGTCATGTGAGTGCAACACATCAGATTTTTTTTCTTTTACTGACCACAATCACATTTCTCTCATTTCTTCGACGAACAATTCATACACTTTTCTGTATGATTCAAACAAAAATGCGTATTACATTCACACGGCTTCATCTACTGGCTTTTCTTCCTGTAGTACCTATTTATCGTTCAACAGTTCATTTGCTCGGTGTCGTTGCAATGTTTTAATAAAAAAATAAGAAAGTAGTTTAAAAAGTAAAGTTGTCATATTGGTGTCAGGAGTGCGACGAAAACCATGATATAAAACAAATGTTAGCCAAGATGGACATAATGGGAAATGAAATTTATTCCGGAATGCGGCAGATAGAAACAAATATGGAAGTCGAATTGAAAAATGTGAACTCTATAGTGGAAAAGATGAAAACGGGGATGTCCAATATGTAGTGTAGATCGGAAAATACTAACGGGCGACTGGTGGGGTTTAAGGAAGACATGGCCGACGTATTAGCGCCCTGGAAGATAGAATTGACCGCAGGACGCAACAACTGAATTCCAGAGTGGAACAAATGCTCGACGAAAACCTCCAATTAGGTGGAGATCTATGGTGGAGGCCTGCGTTCAGCAGTGGACGTTTTACGGCTGAAGTGATGATGCTTATGAAATATTTATATGTTATCTCTTGTATCTCGGAAATGACTCAATTGCAATAAAAATTTTATGTAGTTAACGTTTTGCTTTTCAGGTTAATCTAAATAAGTATCCTCTCAAAAAAAAAAAAAAAAAAAAAAAAAAAAAAAAAAAAAAAAAAAAAAAAAAGGTTTCACAAAAAAGGGGGAAAAACTCCAGTCACTCAAATACTATGATATGAACAACTGTAGCCTTGTACGCCGAGATGCTTCTCATCTATGAGGAAGTCGGTCTGTATGGTCCAGCTGATCAGAAAGTTGCAGGTTCAAACACGGCCCAGACAAATGGTTGTGTAGAGTGCTTGAAAGCGATAGCCCCATATCAGTGGATTTAATGGCATGTAGAATAACTCCTGCGAGAAGAAATTCCGGCGCACCGGCGGTGTTGATATGACCTAGCAATTGACGGAGTCATTAACAAACAAAACACTTATTTATGTGAGGGGAAGCCGGAAGGATTGCAAGATCAGCTTGTTGATTCTATTAACAACGTTACATCAACGGCGTCACCCGGCCTACGTGATGTTTTCAAGATTTGATAGGCGATTAAGTGAACCAGGCAGCTTACACCCTAACAAACAGGTACCTCTGTGGACGTCCTCAAACAGAGTTTTGTGATTCGTATTACCTATATTCGCCGTATTCTAGAAACCGTAGTATGTATACAAAGCGTTTCTGAGCCCAGGTTTATTTTCAAAATGATATCATCATTATCACGATAACCATCTACCTACCATCTTGCCCTGTAACATACCTATATTTATTTAAACTCTATATACTACCAGGAATCTTCATGGTCCTCATTTCCTCTCGTTTCATTTACCTGTTGTGGGCAGGCGTGGTGGACGTGGTTCGCAGCATGAGGTGGATATACTTTGAGAAGAGAAATGATTCTTCCCTAGCATCGAAAGTTCTGTGCGAATGGTGCAGATAGGGGCTTATGAAGGGCAGTCGGGGAACTCCATCTGGAAACCAAAGTGCTCTGTGGAAACGTTAGGAGCGCCGCAGGACCTGCCGCCATCAGATTTGGCCGCCCCTCATGCTCTCTAGCGTCATTTCTACCATAGATTCACTAGGCGCAGTAGATTTAGCTGCGGCCGCAGCGCTGAAGTGCTCTTCCTTTTCTAATTTCTCTTCCTATTCCAAATATAACATTCGGACCAAAAAGCATTTTGGATGCTTCATCAAAGAAAATCATTTTATCAGTGGACCTCATATTTAAACACGTAATACAAGGCCAGATGGCTGATCGTACATTTTTACCTTCTGTATCACTTATCTATAATAAGTAAGGAAAGCATTATATTTAGATATCGAGGGGCAGAGGTACATTTTTAATTAGTAATTACAAATGGAGGGGATTCCACACTGAGCTCATAGTCAGGCTACTGTATATCAGAAACAGTAAGGGAAAGGGAGGGGGGAAGTGGCAGTACCCACTGGGCGTGCCCAAATCCATAACAAGAAGCGCCAAACAATGTGGGATCCCTTACATGTTAATGGAGATTCATCTCGGCATCAGATTTCTTCCTGAAGCCGACGCCTCACGGGGTTAGACACAACCCCCTATGTAGGAACAGGGGACCACAGCGCCGTCCCTACGCCGAGAACGGTATACTCGCTCCTTCGCCAACACTTCCGACCCGGAAAGTTTGGGATGAAATGAGGTAAAATGAAATGAAAGGGCGGGAAGTCGCGGAAAGGAAAGCAACCAACACAGCATTTGCCTAATGATAAAAAAACCTTCGGTCTGTCACTGGAGATTGAACCCGAGATCTCCCGCATCCGAGTGCCAAGCGTTACCACCTGAGACACCTCACTCAGTAGATATCGAGAATTAACAAGAAATTAAGTTTTGAGAGTCCCATGAATAAGAAAAGTTTTTTTAAAACAAAAATGTCCTATGTGTTTATATGTGAACGGTACATAAGCCAAAAACGAAATTTTGGGTAAGTGCCAAACTTAGTGTTTAAGTTCTTCAGCTATGCAACACGAAGATGTTCAAGAAGTCAAAAAATTACTCCCACCGTAAGTGACCCTCATTTGAAATGTTTTCTCTCTTTTTTTTAAGTATATTTTCCCTCGATAATGGCTCCAGCAACTTTAAGAATATATATATTTGAGATATTTACATGGTAAATACAATTTATATCTTGAATTTTCTGCGAATAGCTTGCGAAGTGTTTTTCATATTGAAAGAATTTTGTGTGCTTTTCTATGACTGCTAAACTGTAAGACAGAGACAAGAACTTGTTTCCCAATAGCAAATCTTACTAAAACTAAGAGTTTATGTCCCATAAAGCTTTTGTGGCATTAGCTATTTCCCAGATACCGTAGTTATTGGTTTGAATATTAAAATACTTCATGCATTTTAGTCTTCTATTTCTCCTACTCCTGGAAAGAGTGACATTTCAAAACCGTCATATCCCGGTTTTTAAAGATTTGAATATTCCTCTAGCCTTCTCTGTCCCTTGTGTACCTACTACAAAATATGTAATGAAACCATTTTTGCAAAGAATTATCTTGATTGACATGAAGTAGGTAGAAAAATAAGTTGTTATAGGAATAGTTTGTGGAAAAGTGGGTAGAGTAAGTTATATAAATGTAATGCATACGATTCTTACATATATAGTCAGGGTCAAAGCTAAGTAAAACTTCCTTTACGTCCATAGAAAAAGGAACTTCTTTTTTAGCTTTTAGATAAAATGTAGCTTTATCATGTAGTCATGCATAATTACAAAGCGGGATCTTTTTATAATTACATAACCTTACAGAATATCATTTTGAAAGCATATATGTAAATTTCTTTTAAAAACATACATTAAACGTTTATTTAACTTGGAAAACCCCCACTTAAACATTTCCCCTATAACAATTATATTGTATTTCTAAACTAGTTGTTAAGCTTAAGATAAAGACGATTGTTTACTTAGATAATATGCATAGGTACTGAATGGTGTTCCTGAAAGTGAATACAGTAGGTATGTTAAAACTGTTTTACATACTACCTGAACATGTTCATCGCATATTAAAACATGCTCTAGATAAAAATATAAGGAACCAGCATTTTCCAAGTTGCCCACCTTAAGAAAATAAACTTGATAATTTTGAGAGACCTTTATTCATTCTCCTCAATCCTTTACTTTATATATAATTCTGATTAGCATTTTATATTTCCTCCCTTATATTGACATTTTCCCCGTTTTATATGATTGTCTTTATGTACCATTGTGTTAATTGTATGCGATTATTCCAGACCCTAAGTATCACCTCAGCTATTGGGTAGATTGTTTACTAAAAACAATAGATTTACCAATTCAAATAATATTCGTGTAGGGAACGTAAACAAGCATTTCATAATGAGAAAGTGAGGAAGTCCAGTAGTTTGTGAAATATGTACCAAAAAGCCAATCCTTGTGGCACGATCTGTTCATGATTCCGCCAGGACCGTCTTCCCTGAATGAGATTTCGCCCATGCATTCCTCAGTCCTGATAACAGGGAAATGCCGGGAAGATACCCTAAACTTAGGCTTGGAATGTTTACTTGCCAAATTTCTTTTCCCAGCTATGAATATAAATTTATTGAATACTAGAGTATACGCATCTTGGGCTGTCCATGAACTTGGGCCCTAGCCCCTCCGTCATTGGATGACCCTCTGAGATTCTCTATATGTGATTTTTGACGTGTGCTTTATTCTTTGACTACTGTTAATTAACCTTATTCAGATTTATCTTTTCTTTTAACTTTCATCTTTTGATTTGCTTATTTTCACCAAAATTTCCTATACTTTCCATGTCCCTAAGTTCATTATTATTTTAAGTTACCCATTCCATTCTAAAATGTGTTTCCCCCTCACGTTTGCTTTCTCTACTACGTATAGTAAAGTAGAAATATTGTATTCCACCCAAAACTTCGATGTCGAGATTTTACCGGAAATATCTTTTGAGGCCCCTCGATTCCAAAAAAGCATTTTTAGAAAAAGGTCCGCGCGCGCACGTGTGTGTGTGTATGTGTGTGTGTGTGTGTGTGTGTGTGTGTGTGTGTGTCAGGCTGTGAACATCATAACTCAAAAACGAGAAGTACGTTAAAAACCACAGTTGGTATTTAAGTTCAATGTCTTTCAAGTATGCGATACGAAGATTTTGAAGAAAATTCCTCCACCCTAAACTACCCTCTACATGCAAACTTTTTCGAAAATTTTTATTTTCTTAAAAATGGCTCCAACGATTTTGATTAAAATGTCATACGTTTGAGATATTTTTGTGATAAATGATATGTATATCTTGAATTTTCTGGCTATATCCCATGTAGTCCTATTTACTCTGGATGACTTTTGCATAACTGGTAAACCGTAAGAGACAGAGCAAATCTTACTATACAAAAAAATGTAGATCTTGCTAAAACATACGATTTATGTCTGAATAAATTTTTTCGTAGAGTGAGCCATTTCGGAGATATTGCTTGTTATTTGTGTGAGTTTTGGAGAACTTACACTTCTGTCAAATGGAACATCGTTTTTCTTTCTTTTTTATTTTTTTTTTATATGTTAACCGTGCAAAGTGAATGGAATTTGAAAGCTTTAAAAGATTTGACTATCGCTCAAGGCCTACTGTATTCCCATATTCCCCTTACACCTACAAGGAAATAAGCAATAAGATAATTTCTACAAACATTTATCTCAACTAACACGAAGAAGAATAGGAATGAGAGTTTGTAAGAATGATTAGTACAAGAGTACAGAAAGTCATATGAGTGCAACACCTCCGATTTTTTCATATGTTTCATGATCATTGGCTAATAATTTCCTGCATCTCACTGACTCACTTTCTTATCTCTTTGTCACTTTCACTTCCTTTCCTCACTTAACTTTCGCTTTTTTATAATACCTACTTGTCTTTATCCCTAAACTTTTATTTCCATCCCTACTACCAACCCTGAACACGGTTAACTTAGTCACTTGTTCTTCCTCGTCATACGGCGCGGGGCACCGTTTCCCTCTCTTTTTTCGGTTTCCTATACATTAACACTTTTCACTATCTGATACCCACTTTTGTAAATGTTTACGTTTCCAAATACATGTTGGTCTTTTCTGTTCGCCCTTGTTCCATTCCATTCTACCCACATGTGTAATGCCTGTTTCTCTGTCCTCCCGTTCCACCAGGTCATACCCCACATCTTGTTTACTCGGTTTATTTCCACTCAGCTTTGAAATTGCCGCTTTATTTGAGTAATTTGCACTAACATCTTCGCCTACGCGGTCACTCACTGATTCTTGTTGAGTTGGCCATGGTAGCTTAGTGGTTAGAGCAGCCGGACGGTAAGCAGCAGATCTGTGGTTCAAATCCCCGCTGTGGCATTGCATTTTTTCAGTATCGTTCTACCCTTTCCAACACCAAGCTACATTTCCAACTTCTGTTCTCCCATTCTTTCATTCTTTCTTTAATGTTATGTAATTCTTTTATCGTTTCTATATTTTTAAGTATTTCCTCTTCTTTATCGACTAGTTCTCTTCTTTTAATTCCCTCTGTCCTCTCTTCCATTGCTAGTACTTTTCATATTTCCCCAGCTCTGCTATCGCTTCGTCTGTACTATCTTTGCCGGCGATGTGCTTTGCTTCCTTTTCCCTCTTATTCGCGGGAGCGTTCTCTACACACATCTGCACTCGCTCGCTGCTTGCTCACTACTCTTTTCCCAGACATCATTCCAGTCCTGTAATCATAGTTCACTGCCTGTGGTGCCGTACTAAGTAAGCCCAGGTATTAATGAAAACTTTGTTGATTTCACTATTGTGTATAATTCTGTCTTTCAAGAGCTAGTAAAGGACCTTCTGTGCAACGATTGTAAAACTAAATCAATCATAATTGACATTACTGAAAGCTTTGGATTCTGTAGTAAGCTGTCTGTGAAATGTACCCATTGTAAAGTGGTTCCTACAGAAGTGTACAGTTCTGTTAGGGTTAAAAATTCTGGGTCAACAAGACCCCCATTCTTAGTAAACAGAAGGGCTGTGGAAGCATTTACTAATATGGGGAAAGGTTATAGTAGTCTAGAGAAATTTTCAATTCACATGGGCATAAGTAAATTGAGTAAACAATCATTTACAAGCCACTTGGGTGCAATTTTAGAAGAAGGCAAAACAATGAAATTAGAAATTCTGAATATGGCTAGGGTGGCAGTGCGCGATGCACATGAAGAAATAAATAATTCTGTCGGAGCATCTCAATTATTGGACATAAGTGTCTCCTTCGATGGTACTTGGATGAGGCGAGGCCACAATTCAAATTATGGAGTTGGATTTATAATTGACACTCTTACTGGCATTGTTGTTGATTATGAAGTACTGTCTAAATTTTGTTTAGGGTGTATGATACATTCTAAGCAGTTTGGCAAAGCCTAGATTGAATTTAAGGAATGGTATACTCAGCACCAGAAAGCAGGTAAATGCCAAAAGAACTATGACATGTCATTAAATAGCATGGAAAAAGAAATAGGCAAAATTCTGTGGCAGCGATCAATATCAGAATGTAATATGCGATACACGAGCATGCTCTCTGATGGCGATTCATCCACATGGTCATATATAAATGACATACAGGTATATGGACCAGACATTCATATTGAAAAGGAGGAATGTGTTAATCATATTGCAAAGAGACTTGGTACTGCTCTTAGGAACACTGTAAAAGAATGGCGCACTAAAGGTGTAACTTTAGGTGGTCGGAAAGAGGGTAGTCTGAAGGAAAGTACCATTTTAAAATTAACACATTATTACAGGAATGCAATAATAAGTAATATTCCTAATGTCTCAGAGATGAAGAGTGCTGTGTATGCAACTTTGAAACATTGTACCTCCACAGATGATAATCCTAATCATGGAAGCTGTCCGAAAGGAAAAGATTCTTGGTGTTTTTTTAATAAGCAGACTGCTGAAGGGAAAAAAGTGGAAAGTCATAACAGAATGACTTGTAAAGTTTCACCAGAAATAGCAACAAAAATTATACCAATTTATCAGAGACTTGCATCAGATTCCATGTTGCAGAGGTGTATAGGGGGAAAAACACAGAACCCAAATGAAAGTTTACACAGTGTTTTATGGAATCACTGTCCAAAGGAAATTTTCAATTCAAAAAGTAAATTAGAATATGGTGTAATGAAGGCTGTAGCTGAATTTAATATGGGATGTAAAAAATCAATAAGGGTAGAATGTACTTTGAGAGGAGAGACCATTTCATCATTTGCATTAGAAGTATGCGAAAAACGCGACAATAGGCGTATTGCACAGAGTAAGAGAAGGAGTGACCAGAAGAGTAAAGAACAAAGGAAGAGGGTGAAGATGCTGAAAACATCATGTGAGGAGGTGAAGAAGAAGGTGGAAGGTGAAACATATGGTGCAGGGCAGTTTTAGTGGTGAGTGCAACCAATTAAATTTTATTTTATCTGTTTCTCAAACCTACATTTTTCCTCGCATAAAAAGTCCCTTGCAGAGCAATTTTGGCCAGATTGTTCTGAAAATTTAAATATAAGCTCTTCAGAACCTATGTTTTATAATTTGGTCTGGAGTTTGATGAGAGTTAGTTAGTTGAGTATTTATGTGACAATAAATGTTAAAAATATGACTTATTTTAAACAAAATTAAAAATTGCAGATAAAAAAATTATTGTGCTTTATGCTTTCATTACACAGCAAAACCCAGGCAGAACTTCATTTCTATGTGCATTAAGAACATGTTGACCAAATTTTAGACATGAAATATAAAAACTGTTCCACAAGGAGCATTTTATATAAAACAATTAAATTCTTAATTAAAATATTAATAAAACAGAAAATAATTGGAATACCAGACTGACATTTTGCAGAGTGATTACAACAAGCAAAAGAAATGTATATACCAAATTTCAAAGCCTTATCTTTAAAACTGTGGAATTTGAAATTTTCACTTGACTGCCCCCTTAAACAAAGTAAGCAAGCAACTCTAAACATTTAACACCAGATCACTACACAAAGCCATTTGAAATGTTTAAAGGGGAACGAAACACAAAAATCATGTTTTTTTCCTAAATGAAGATTGTGGCCTTTAAAATGCAGTTGTAAGATTTTCTTCCTAAGCGACAGTGTTATTGCTGTGCAAGTGAAATACTAAACACCTCACACGTCATCAACTCCATCCGCGCGCTGCAGGTACGTGGAAATTCACAACTTGCTTACTGCTGCATGTGCACTAATACGTTTTCATAAATTGTACTTGTTGGTATTGAAGTTCAAGGGCTGTGTACCTTATGGTGGTGTTACTGAGTCAGTTTAGTATTATACAAACAACGTAATATTGTGAAAAATATGTAAAGCCTCAGTGTTGTGCATATAGTTGCAATGTGAGAAGCGAAACATATAAAGGAATTTATTTTCACTTGTTCCAAACAGAGGTAAATCTCCCAAAAGATATAGGATATGGGTAGAATTTTTCAAAAGAAAACATTTTTTGCCTGGTCCCAGTACTCGTTTATGTTCATTTTAAGGGCACGATTATGAATAGACACGGTTATTAAAATACAGCTTTATTAAAACGTGGAACTATTCCTACTATAAGTAAAAATGAAGATACTTCAAGTTCTAGTAAGACACTAATTGATCCTTCACCATATTCATCCAAGTGCAGACGACAGAATAATATGAGGCTAGAAGTCGTAAAAGCATTGTATCCGAATTATGTGGTAGTGTTACTCGCAATAAAACTGACAACAAAGGGGATAATCATAAAAGTAATGAAAGAGAATTCAGAATAGGTGATTAAAAAAAAGGAATTCAGAAGTAAAATATGAACTAGGCAACTGAATTCGTAAGGAAATATATCCACGATATATTGTTGGACCTTAAAAGATCTATGAAACAAGCGATGATGAGGAAGGTCAGGATAAGCTGAATGAAGATTTCTACGAACCTGATACTTCAGATTTCGATACAAGTGATAACGAGGAAGAAAAATGACAAAGATGAGAGTGTTTCATCATACATGGAAATGAAGCTACAGCGGAATATTTCATTGTTGCTTGGACATCTATTTTACCTTTCAAGGTACGTATTTTATGTAGACATGGAATGAAAAAAAATCTCATTACATTAAATGGACAACGCTGTGTGTTAAAACAGTGTGTTATTGCGGTAAATGTGAGATTTGTGATGGACGAAGCGGCGCTGGGGCGCGTTTCCTCCGGGTTCTCCGGTTTCCCCCGCCATCCATTCCACCGGTGCTCCATCTTCATTCCATGAATCATCAGTGTCACCGCCTGCGGTGCCGTAAGTAGTAAAAACGGGCGTTAAACACTACAAAAAATGCGGTAATACATTCACTTGGGACTCATAAAATTTATGAGGAAAGAAACTGAAAGAAAATGCTTTGATAGCAAGTTCTTCATTATTATCTGGTAAGTATATTGTTTCAGAAATTTATGTCCTTCTGCAAATCACAGGGTTTGGCAATTTTTTCAAGCCTAGATTCGATTAAACCATTCGAAATGTGGTAGCACCAGTTATTAGAACAATTTGGGTTCAAGAAAGAAAAAAATCGTATATGTTACACTCACATGACTTTCTCTACTCTTGTACTAACCATTCTTAGAAACTCTTATTCCTATATCTTCGTGTTAGTTGAGATAAACACTCGCAGAAATTATCTTATTGCTTATTTCCTTGTAGGTGCAAGGGGAATATGGGAATGCAGTATGCTTTGAGCGATAGTCAAATCTATTAAAGCTTTCAAATTCCGTTCTCTTAGCACGGTTAACATATAAAAAATTAATTACGATGTTCCATTTGACAGAAATATGTTCTCCAAAACTCACAAATAACAAGGAATATCTCCGAAATGGTTCACTGTAGAAAAAAACTTACTCTGACATGTATTGTATGTTTTAGCAAGATCTATATTTTTGTATAGTAAGATTTGCTCTATCTCTTACGGTTTACCAGTTATGCAAAAGTCATCCAGAGTAAATAGGACTACATGGGCTATACCAACTTTGGTTTTTAACCGACTTTTCGTTTTTGAGTTATGTTGTCCACAGACAGACAGGCACGCGCGCGCGCACACACACATACACACACACAGAGACCTTTTTCTAAAAATGTCTTTTTGGATTTAGGGGGCCTCAAAACATATTTGCGGTGAAATCTCGACATCGAATTTTTGGGTGGAATACAACACTTCCCCTACTTTATTATACGTGGTAGAAAAAGTAAAAGACCGCCCCCGTTGCTTGCCTCTGGCGTGGAGGATCCGGGTTCAATCCCCGGTACCAGCATGGGAATTTTCCCCCGCTGGGAGGTCTGGCACGGGGTGCACTCAGCCTCGTTAGGCCCCAGGGGAGACCAACTGAGGACTACTTGATGGAGAAGAGGCGGCGTCAGGTCGCGAAGGCCGTATCACTGGCCGGGAGGGCCCGGAGCGCTGACCACGTCCCACTCTCCAGTACTGCACCCCACCAATGACGCCTGTGATGGGCAGAGGTGGGGGACGCAGAGGCTGGGCGGTAAGCCTTGGCCCTTCCTTGGCTGTTGCGTTAGGGGGTTAGAGAAAGTAAAAAGAACTTGAATTCACTAAAAGGTAGTGGTATACCTATATGTTTGGCAAGGGATGGATAGTATGACTCCCCATGATTTTCAGCCTAATACTTAGTCTATTCCACCAGGAACTTAACTTCTCGAAAAATTATTCATTTTTAACTAGTGCAAAGAGTTATGGTGAAAGGCGATTTGGTAAAGGCTGCTTGCGACAACATGACTAGGCTTGTGAAACATGAAATGTATAGAGTTGAAATGTTTCCCACCGACAGACATGAAGGTATAAGATATCTGTTAAAAACTCATTATAGAGAATATGAGTTTGGCGTATGGCATTTATCTGAAAGTCTAATGAAAAAAAAAAAAAAAATAAATAAATAAATAAAAAAAAATAAATAAAATAAATAAATAAATAAATAAATAAAATGGTAGAAAAACAATACACAGAGTTCATAGTATGGAAAGTCGCTACAGCTTAACCACTTATGGCGAGCTACACTAAACTGTAGCGAGAACAATGCCATATCAATTGAAAAATTTACATCAATTTTTCCTCATATAAAAATGAACATAAATGGTTAGGAAATTGTGAATGGAAACTTCGTGGACATGATGAATTGTTGGAACGAAGGCGACACAAATAAATTACGGATTAAAGGTGAATCAAACACCTATCATGCTCTGAAGAAAATTATTTTGGATAGCAGTTTCTTAAAAGTTTTGGCTCATATTCGACATTCTATACACACTGGAAGCTTAGAGAGCTATCACATTCTTCGTCTCAGATATGCTCCAAAAAGAATACATTTTTCATATGATGAATGGCCTTCAACTTACATCAATGGATGGAATCAGCACGGTCTTTGGCGTTCACACTGTGTCGGAATTGCTATCAGAATGGTCTGAATCTTCAAAATCATACCTTTTAGGTCTAAACAAATAAGGACGGATACCACGTTTACTCATTTTCAAAGCAGATGTTGGACTGCTGTTTATCACTTATTTGGTATTAACGCGTGAACCTTGTTTGACATTTAAAACATCACGTCTTGTCTGAGTTCAGTGGAATAACTGACGTCACGAGTCATACCAACAACTGCGAGTAACATGAGAACCGCTCACCTTGGGACGGTGAAACTGCCTGCGTTACTATCTATTCTTGACGACAAATAAACTCATCTGGCAAATTAAATAATTAGTGTTGTGTTTCGTTCCCCTTTAAGTTCTTGAGATAATTTTATAGCAATTTAGACGATGTTTTGCCGACCCTAAGAGAAACTTATACATACTGTGGCAAAATGACAAAATCAGTCCAATTACTTTTCTATCACTTTATTGTAATCTAAACTTTTGCACGAACACACAGTTTTCCTCTCGTCGTTAACACAGTCTCCAGTTTTTCGCTATATCCTAACTTTCAACTGTTTTCTTCTCGTAGCCTTCAATCAGTTATTTCAGGCTTTCTTCGCTTTCTCTGTCCCTAATACACTCCGATGATACAATCACTCGACGCTCGTTAAAACTTCTTCACTTCGCGACGACACACGCACACAGCTGTCTTACACTCACTGACACATTGACCGACTCATGTCAGTAACTGTAACTCACACTTTGCTGTTTCCTCACCTCCTTCATAGCGGGGATGACAGACCTTTCGCGAACTTCTTCAAATACGCCGGCGGTGAGGTAGCCGGATCTTTCTCGAACCCTGTTTGGTTCTGCCGCTCAATGGTTGTTAGTCACGTGCACACAAACAGTCACGTAAGGCCGCCTGACGTTGGGCGCCTTTTTTGCTAGATCTTTCTAACTCGAATGTGTTTTATCGAATTTCCTTTCGTAGTGCATGTAAATGTTTAATTGATTTAGCAGTGAATATAATTGCGTAACTTGTGTAATTAGTTATGTTAAAATGATGCATATGTGCATTGCTAATGTAGACATTTGCACTACTAATTTCCCACTATGCTGTGTTAGGTTTTGTTTAGTGCACGATTTTCCAATAAAATTTTGATCTGAACTAAATCTCAAGTTGTTATAGTCTACAAATCCATGGAGTGTGTCTGCGTGAAACTACAGGCTAGTAATTTGTATCTATGGTAGAATTTGTAACCCTAGGTAGAATAACTTCGCTGAACAGTAAAGTTTTACAGTAAGTAAAAGGAAGCATTGTATTCCAAACAAAAATTAAATATTGAGATTTCACGGGAAATACATATAAGATCCCTGAATAAAAACAGAATTTTTAGAAAATATCCGCGGGCGCGTGTCTGTGTTCCTCTGAACAACATAACACGAAAAACGAAATTTTTTGTAAATACTAAATTTAAGTCCAGTGTATTGCAAAGATGCGGCACGATTTTCAACAAAATGCTCCTCTACATTGAACGTTTTTCGGTGTTTTTGATTTCCGAGAAAATGGCTCCAACGATTTTCGTTAAAATACTATTTATTTATGATCTTTTTTGTCAAATAAAATACATGGCTACCTATATCTTGAATATAATGAGAACAACCCGTGAATTTTTCATACGGAAGGCATTTTGTATAATTTGTTATAACGAGAAAACCATAAGAGATAGATGAATATACTACACAAGCAATATAGATCTTCTTAAAACACGCAATTGATTTCAAAGAACCTTTTTGGGTATCAGCCAATTCCGAGATATCCATTATAGTAATTTTGACTTTTTCAATGGTGTCATTTGCAGTGCTGTCGCTATTCAGTTGTTTCCCGCGATTTCATGGAAAAACTGGAGTTTTAAGATCAGCATACAGTCACTCGCTTTCAAACATCTGACTATGATTTGCTTTCTTCTATTGTCTTGTACCTATAACGAAATGTGTAATTAAAGTATGTCTGCAATGACTCGATTAGCACGAAGTAGATAGCAAAATATACTTTCGTAAGATTAATTTGTAAAGCTATATAAGATTAGATTAGATTGGATTGCATTCAGCGAGTTCACAAGTAGCCATGGAGGCCGTTGAACATTGAATATGTCATTAATGCACAGAATAGCATATAAAAGACACATTTACAGGCACAAAAAAGCAAAACAAAACAAGAACATTTACGTTATGTGTATTTACAGCTATGAATAGAGCTTTGTTTTAAACTTTGGCTAGGCCTTTTTCTGCCACGTCCTACTGTTTAGTTATAATATAACTGGCAATGTATGTCATCTTTTGTCAGATTGTTCTATACATATACATTTAGGTGGCTTTCACATAGGCATCAAATGTAATTAACAATGACTTGTCACTAAAGAAGCTAGAGATTACTTACAAGGCAATATAAGCATTAACAGGATAATTTGTCATTCAGATTATCTTATACAGAATAAAATAAGCTAAAAATTACTTACAAAATTATATAAGGATTAACAGGATAATTAGTTATTCAGATTATTATTTTATACAGAATAAAATGAGCTAAAAAACTACTTACAAAGCTATATAAGCATTAACAGGATAATAAAATTCGACATTCAGATAATCATATACAGAAAAAATGAGCTAAAAACTACTTACAAAATTAAATAAGCATTAACAGGATAATTAGTCATTCAGATTATTATTTTATAAAGAATCAAATGAGCTAAAAAAAAAGCTATTACAAAGCTAAATAAGCATTAACAGGGTAATTTGTCATTCAGATAATGTTATACAGAATAAAATGAGCTAAAAATTTCTTACAAAGCTACATAAGAATTAACAGGATAATTTGTCATTCAACTAGTCTTATACAGAATAAAATGAGCTAGAGACTATTTACAAAGCTACCTAAGCATTAATAGTATAATTTGTCATTCAGATAATCTTGTACAGAATAAAATGATTTTGAACATAGGTACCCTTTAGCAACAATTTTAAAAGCATTGAAATTATGAACTTTTCCCTTAAGATCGTTAGGAAAAGCATGAAATATTTTGATGGTTTCATAACATACACCTTTCTGGAAGCAAGAAAGTTTTACACTGGGTTGATGGATGTTGCTCTTTTGTCGAGTGTTTATCTCATGAATTTCATTGTTTGTTATAAATGTGGATCGATTGCATATGAAGAATTTTAGAATCGAGAATATATACATGGAAGGTAAGGTTAATATTTTCAGTCTTCTAAAAAGATCTTTACATGAATGTCTGCTATGGGTGTTGGAAATAATTCTTATAACTTTCTTTTGTATGAGGAATATTCGTTTGCTCTCTATTGAATTGCCCCAGAATAAACTTCCATATTCCATTATAGAGTTCAAATAAGCATAGTAAACCAATCTGCGTGTGTCTATAGAACTCACGTTTGCCAGTGCTCGGATAGCATAACAGACAGAGCTGAGTTTGGGTAAGATATACTTAATGTGAGCTTTCCAGGCTAAATGTTTGTCTACTTGAAGGCCCAGAAATTTTATGCTGTCTATTTGCTCCAATAACATGTCATTTATCCCAATTTCGATTGGAGTGTGTGGTGTTTGAAGAGTTATAAATGTAACAACCTTTGTTTTGTCTAGGTTTACAGACAATTTGTTAGCCTTAAACCAGTAAGACATACAGTTAAAAACATAAGTCAATTTAATTACACATTCACCTAAGTTTTTACTAGTGACCAGCACACTAGTGTCATCAGCAAACAGTACGGTACTTGCTATATTCTTTATATAAACGGGTAGGTCAGTTATATAGATCAGAAATAATAGAGGTCCCAGTACTGAACCTTGGGGTACTCTATGTGCTACTGTTTTCCAATTAGATGTTCGTTTCTCATAATCAATGTCACTGTTTACTTCAACGCTTTGCTTTATTGCATTTAGGTATGATTTAAACCAACTTAAATTTTCATTTCTAAGTCCATAGAATTCCCGTTTAGCTATGAGAATGTCATGATTTACACAATCAAATGCCTTTGCTAGGTCACAGAAAATACCACCTACATGCATTTTATTATTTAGGGCAGTTAACACTTCATGTGTAAGTTTGAAAGTTGCATTATTCGTTGAAATTCCTTTTCTGAATCCAAAATGATCCTTCACAAGTATCTCGTTATATTCGAAGTATCTATACAGTCTATTGAACATTACCTTTTCAAGGACTTTTGAAAAAAGGATAGTGCGTACAGTGGGTGTAACACATTACATTTTTGTGTTAATAATTAATGACTTTGTGGTACTTAAGTTAGTGGGAGATCTCCCAGCTCTCTAAATTGGTGCAACACTGTCAGGTTGTCGCGACTCGTTTAAAACACCACATACGACACTATGACAAGGCTCTGAAGGGGGACTTAACACCTCGGCCAATTAAACATTTTAAGAGTAGAGATGTGAGAGGAGTGGGTGGCCGGACGGAGGGAAGATGACTGCAAAGAGCAGGGTCCCTAACAGCTACAGCTGGCTCGTACAACAGGCTCCTCTCCTCCCTGCGGGCTTACACATTCCCTGGGGATCTGGTAAACACTACAGAAGTTCTAGCATATTCTGTGCGAAGAGAGTCAACACAACTACTCTAATGCCACCTTAATGTGAACTTCACTTCTTAAGCAGCATTTAGCGTTTTTTCGGAAATGCCTTGTCTACTTATAGACCGTTACATTAAAATTTGCTATCATTTAAATTGTACGTACTATTTACATTTGCACTACGAACATTACACCACTGTGTATATAAAGAAGTTCCTCCCTATATCGAAGCCCTGATCCTTCTCGCAACACTGCGCAAGCGCATTTATATGGGAATTTATTCCTTCGTTTCTGAGTGGTCTTAGCTCAACATCCGAATAAAGCCCATTTTTATCACTTTGAGACCTCAGCAAAATTACCGAATAATTCGATATACTAGATGGCACCCAATAATTCTATCGTTTCAGTTCGGAATGCCTATCACTACTCAGTTAGATAATAACTGACTGACTCTGAGTTCCAAAGGCTAACTTTCTGACTTTTTAACTCAGGGGTCTCGGGTTCTATTCCTGTTTGATTAGGGGAATTTTTCTTTATCTAAAATCATTTCCTATCCTCCGCAGAATCTGGCGGCATCATTGTGAGTGTGTGCAATGCAAAAGTTAATAAAACCAGCTGTAGAAAAGCTCACGCTGTTCAAAGAAACACCATCAGCTGTTACTCAAGTGAAAACCCTCGATACTACCATGAGGAGTTAAAGGGGTTTGTAGAAATGAAACGATTTAAAAACGTTTATTCAGTTAATAATAGACTTATTTAGACCATTAATAACTGGTGTATATATATATAATACACCTGGTTCCTTAGCCTGTTTCATTCAATCGCGTGTTGTGCATGGTTGTCTGTAGTCTGTATGAATTTTACTTAACCGCTATGGGATTAAACGTCGGGCGCATAGTTATGAAGATATCGATTTGTACAGCGCAGTGCAAAAGACTCCTCCTGATACAGAAGATTTGGGTTGTTAATATATAATACCATCTCTTTCTGTCTTTACCCTTCCTTTTTCTTTAATATGAATTTCACCTGACCGCTGGGATTTAAATATCCAACGTACAGTCATGAAAACAGCGATTAGTACAGCCAAGTGCAAAACATGTTGCCAAAATAAAATGTTTCATTTGGTATTAACAGGCCAGACTACCGTTTCCCCCTCTTTCCCCTTCTTTATCTTTGAACTTCATTAGTAGAGATAATGCATTTTAATCAGACGAGAGACACATCTTCAACCTGATCCCTGCAAGGTTACTGGTCATTGAAGTCCATTGGACTTCAAATTCACTCAGCAAATTTACAAAAAATCTCAGAATCCAAAAAGCTGCTTCATTTTCCCTTTATATTTCTACATTGGTTCACTTTTTTCTAGGAATTTACTTCAGATTAGTCAAATGATGTATGAGGGATGGACGGGGTCAATGTTACCAACTCTGCCAACCTCGGGGAAGAAATGTAATTGCTGCGTCCTGAGGGAAGATCGCAGCTTTTTGCACGTAACTGTACAGAAATCAGATCCAAAACAGGGTTCTACGTTGAGGTCTCGACATGCTAACCTACTGAACCACAGAGTTGTGTGGTCCCTTAAAACTACGTTTCTCAAGTGGCCTACCTGCAGATAGTTTGTTTGTGTTTCAAAGCGATGTCACGGATTGTTTCATATTTCATCTCCTTTTCCTTTCTTTTGGAGTTAATGACCCAATATCACGAAAAGGTTAGTTGTGAAATATTTCTTCCTTGCGATACATGAAGGAAAACACGAAATAAATTTAGAAAAAGTCAACTGCGTGGACCGAGAAGGCAGCATTTATTTTCATCGACGTCCCTCGAAATAGAATAGGAGCGCGTTCGCCGAGAACTTGGAATATTTTCAACGTCTCGGCTACTATGGACTAGCTGGGGAGCAGGCGCTGTTGAAGGAGCCGGGATTGGGAATCGATAACCAGATCTGGGAACCACGCCCATCCGACCCACGTTACTCTCGAAAACAACATAACCGCGAAGCGACAATCAGGTGTTACGGCGCCGCTAGAAATGCGACTCATTTCAGAATGGCCTTGACGATGGTTTATTTAAACAGTTGTGTAGAACGTGGTTTGTGAATTGCGCATCTGTTGAGACCAAAATATGCTTTGATTTCGCGCGCAGAACATTCACTGCACGTAGTTTTACACCAAAACTTTTCAAAACACAAAATGACTGAAGGTCTACAGGAGGTAGTATTGCACTGTGCACAAGGGCCCTAAATTTAATTCCTTCTGACGTAAACTCATTGTTAATAGAAGTTTATTGTAACCACGCAGAATGGCCCAAATGAGCAACCTTAGGGGAAAAATATGCCATTTTGTAGTATCGGAAATTATTATTTTTAAGTCATTATTTGTTCATTAGCGTCCAGGTCACCAGAATATCGACAGCATATCACTTTCTGTTCCCATTAGTACACAAATTACACACTTCGTAAATAAACATAAAAGCGAAAGCCATGGGTTGTAAGATATCACGAGAGTGTTTTATTTTGTTACAATACAATCAAAGGTGGCTCTAAGGAGGAACTAAAACGGGAATTAAATATCAGTGTAGTAGATATTAAATGAATCTCTGAGAAACTAATGCACAATTTCCTTTTGTTTAACTTGAAATTCTTTCCACAAATTAGAGCACACACAAACGGAACATTCAGAATGTTAATGAGCTATCTCAAGTGCTGTTTGAAACAATATTTTTATTTATAATTAATCACTTTTGATAATGTAACATAAATTGCTTCTTGTACAAACCAGTTTTTTATTATGCCCTGAAATGTTATTTTGAACATAAAAAGCAACACAAAGAAACTGTTACACAGATAATGGTTAATTTAGAAAACGCATCAGAAAAAAATAAAACAGTTTTATGCAACGTATTATAGAATTTTGAACTTTACAAAATGCGTTATCGAAAATAATGAAAAGCAAATCAATTACCTATTATTTTAATCAGTGCACAGCTGTTAAATTATGAATAAAGGCTCTCCTGAAAATATTAAGCCTTTAACTTAAGAAGTATGGTAAGCAGATATTTTGAACGGTGAAAACTACTGGAAAAAAAACCGTTAAGGAGATGCACATAAAGTTTAACACTGTGATTTACACAGTGGTATCAGACGATTTAAATTGCATTAAATTAAAACTAACTATAATATTAATTAATTCAAAATTGTCACATGTGACGTTTTATAAAAACTTTCCTCAAGACAGGTGTAGCTTCTGGGTGGATCATTATTCATACTCTCTATCTGATTACCCTCCCGTATGTAGCACTTACACCCCTAGGACATAGAAGCCAGTGCGTAGGGTCAGATGCCTGTCGGGGAGCAAAGAAACCTATAGACTGGGCAGAGTGAAGACCTGGAAGCGGGTGGTCAGCCAAGCACCAGGTATGATAGTGAGGAAGAGGATAATATGAAGCGCAGGCGAAATGGATGATTGGAAATCTGATGATGGAGTAGTTGGTGGAATGAGTGGCGGGAGAAACCGGAGAACCCGGAGAAAACCCGCCCAGACGCTGTTTCGTTCACCACGAATACCACTTGCGTGTCCCTGGGATCGAACCCGAGCCACCTTGGTGAAAGACAAATGCTCCAATCGCTCGCCCACGGCGCCGCCTTCCTTGTTTCCAATGTGTAAAAATCTGATGTGTTGCACTCACATGACTTTCTCTACTCTTGAACTAACCATTCTTACAAACTCTTATTCCTATAACTTCTTTCTTGTTAGTTGAGATAAACATTTGTACAAATTATCTTATTGCTTATTTCCTTGTAGGTGCAAGGGGAATGTTAGAATGCAGTAGGCTTTGTGCGATAGTCAAATGTTTGAGATTCTGTTGTCTTTGCATACTTAACATATAAAAAATTGAACAGCGATGATCCATTTCACGAAAGTTCTAAGTTTTCCGAAACTCACACACATAACAAGGAATATCTCCGAAATGGTTCACCCTACAAGAAAATTTATTGAGACATAAATTGTGTATTTTAGCAAGATCTACATTTTTTGCATAGTATGATTTGGTCTATCTCTAGCGGTTTACCAGTTATGCAAAATTCATCCAGAGTAAATACGACTACAGGGGCAATAGCCAGAAAATTCAAGATACATTTCATTTGTCATAAAAATATCTCAAACATATGGCATTTTAATCCAAATCGTTAGAGCCATTTTCAAGAAAATCAAAATTTTCGAAAAATCTTCCATGTAAAGGGTAGATTAGGGTGGGGCTGTTTTCTTCAAAATCTTCGTGTCACATCCTTGAAAGACATTAAACTTAAATACCAACTTTGGTTTTTAACCGACTTTTCGTTTTTGAGTTATGCTGTCCACAGACTGACACACACACACACACACACACACACACACACACACACACACACACACACACACGGACCTTTTTCTAAAAATGCTTTTTTTTTATTCAGGGGCCCTCAGAACATGTATTTCCGGTGAAATCTCGACATCGAATTTTTGGGTGGAATACAATACTTTCCCTACTTACCAGTAGAGAAAGTAAAAATGAGAGAGAAACGTAGGATATAAAATAAAAAAGCTGATGTGTTGCACTCACATGACTTTCTCTGCTCTTCTACTAACCATTCTTACAAACTCTTATTCCTACATCTTCTTCGTTTTGGTTGAGATAAAGATGTGCAGAAATTATCTTATTGTTTATCTTCTTGTAGGTTGTGCTGATCGCACTTATTTTGTTTCATTATGGCACCTCCTTTTGTTTCGCGACTCTTGTTTTCCCCGCTGGGATGCGCTAGTGTTTTTTCTTTTGGGTTTCCTCTCGGTCTCACGGTTGTAGGGACAGTCAGTCGGAGTGCTCCTTTCTCGGCGTGCAGGGTAAGTGGTCCCGTTGTTTGGTTTTAACTAAGGCTCAGTCCGTGAATTACAGATTGGTTTTCTGACCGTTTCTTGCCTGGGAGGTGCTTCTAATGCGGACGAATTAAATGTAATCTTGTAACAAGTAATTCTTGTAACCAGTAGGATATCCACGCGAATCATTTAGGCATTTTCAGATAGGCTTGAAGACTGCCCAACTCCTCGCTTTGAGGGGGAGTTGAATGGGGTTATGTAAATTGGTTTTGTTTTCACCTTATTTCTATTGTGTGTTTCGGCTTCCATTTCTGTTTAAAGGTTTGCTATACCGATTAATCATTCCTGTTAACAAATGTATAATTTATTGATCCATAAATGTTATAGTTCTTGAAATTTTTAGTGGTCTCTTCTCTTCAATTCCTTACCCCCCCCCCCTTTCACGATTGTACCTACAATCTACCTATTACACCCCTATGCTGCAATAAATGGTAGCAGAGCGTGGTTATCTTATGGTCGAGTGGGGTAGTTAAATTGAGCATTGGGTTATTGTTTTAATTAACCATGTCGAGTGACTTTCAGCTGTTGCGTAAGAACGAAATACTATTTGAGTTGGGGATTCGTGGACGCGATGACTTGTCGTCGGCAGACGTTCCGGCCCTATTAGACGCACTTCGTAGCGTGAAGGATAACTATTATGTCGTGTTGCCGGACAAACATTTATTGGTAACTGAATCACCGTCATTATGTGAGGCCGCACGGCTGGAATTTGAAGAGTTGTTCTCCGAGTCGAGTATTGGTTCGGGATTTTCGAAAGCGCAGGTGAGGCGTTTGACAGCCAGGATCTTGCATTATGTGCAGCGGATTGAATATTTCCAAAAATATTGTCCTAAGGTTAAGTTCGGGGTTGACTTAGCCGAGCTGAAGGGGCAGTTTAGGAGATATTTAGAAGTGCTTGCTCAGAAAGGGGATCGGGACGAGTCGGCTACTGTCACACCAACTTTGACGTCTCAAATGACGGCCTTTAAACCGCTAAAGTTACTTCATCCCTTACAACAGTTGGTTGAACCTTATCAAGTCTTTAAGGTTGTTGATGTTCTTACAGCTCTTGAATTTCTGAAGTTCCTGGTAAGAGCTAAGGATTGCGCTGAGTTATGCGAAGTTCCCGGTTTGCAGCTGCTTGAAGTAGTGATGTCAAAAGGGGGTGACGCGGTGCGCAGTATAATTGGGCGTATTAAGGGATGTGTTGATCCAGTCTCTGAATTGCATGACAGTGTATTGAAGTGTTTCATTCCTCGTCGGGAGCTACATACATTAATTCAAGATCATTATTTGAAACCCCAGGGGTTAGGAGAGTCTTTCTTCGAGTACATGAGCAGGGTTATGTTGTTTGCGCGTATACTACGGTTGCCGGATAGCGAACGGCAGATCTGTGACGTCATTATTACGGGGTTGACCCCGGAAGTACGTTCTCTTTTGGTATTTAGCTCTTGTCCTGCTACGTTTAAAGATTTAGAGGGGCTATTGCCGATCTTGGCAGAGTATGAGGCGTCAAATGCGGCACGAAACCGCGAATCATTGCAAGAGCCTCTTCATGGTGTTCGATTTGAGCCGCGGCAGACTAACCGCGGAGATTTAGCTCGAAATAGTTTTCGCTCACCAGGATCTTGCTTTAGATGTGGTTCTCCTGAGCATTTGGTTAGACAATGCACGGTAGCCAGGAAGCGTGGTGGCGTTTTACTACCCGTGGGTGTAGACGGTCAAAGGCGCCAAGATTGACAACGAGCCCCTTGCGGAATTTCTGCCTGTTTTCGGATATTCCGTCGGATAATAGCCAAGCCCTTTAATTTGAAGCCGACAGTACAGGCGACTGTTGGGAAACGACAGTTAATCGCTCTCTTGGACTCGGGAAGTTCCTGCTCTTTGGTACACGAGGAGTTTTATTATAGCTATCTTACTAAATTCTCGGCCAAACCGCGGCATTGTAGCGTTGGGTGCGTGTCTGTAAATGGTCATACATTTCAGGTGAATGCCAAGGTTCTGTTGACCATACGTATTTCGCGTTTTACGTGGAAACACTATTTCTATCTTCTGCCGGACCTGCCATTTCAACTGATTTTAGGCTCGGACTTTATGACTAGAGTCGGCCTAAGGCTTGATTTTCGGGATGGGGAAATCACCTTTGCATTTGCCCCTTCCGAACGAGTTGCATTTCAGTGCGGTCAAATAATCAACAAAGTACCTTTAGAGGAGAGTGGCGGGCTACGTCACCATATATGCGACGTCAGCAATGCTTTCCCCCATTTGACAGAAGAGCAGGGCCGTTCGCTGGAACAACTCTGTGCGAACCATGGGTCGTTGTTTGCTGACCGTTTAGGAGTAACAAATTTGGTGGAGTATGACATCCAACTAACAGACGACACCCCTGTGAAGTTACCACCCTATCGTGTCACCCCACCTAAAATGGCTATTCTTCGTAAAAAGATCGACGAAATGTTACGAAAGGGAGTGATCAGGCCGTCCACGTCTACTTATAGTAGTCCAGTATTTCTGGTGACAGACAACGCCACTCAATTTACTTCTTTCGCCTTTAGAAATTTCTGTTTTAGTTGGGGCATTAAAACCATAACTACCACCCCTTATTACCCCCGTCCTTCCCATGCCGAAAGATTTAACAGGAACCTCAAATCAGCATTAATAGCCTTTCATCATGATAATCATACTAAGTGGGACACTAATTTGTCTCGTTTGCAGTTGGCGTTTAATTCGGCTCGACACGAATCACATGGCGTTACCCCTCATCAGCTTATGTTAGCCTATACACCTAACTCTCCGCTGTCTAACCTTTGGCGTTTGGACGATTTGCTTCCCCAGAATATTACTCGCGAGGAAATATGTAGAGTATGGAAGGCCGCTTTTCGGAATTTGAAGAAGTCACTTGCCCAGGTAAAGAAGCGGTATGATGAAAGTAAACGGCCTTCCCCTTATGCCGTAGGCCAGAAAGTACTGTGTAAGCTGTACACTCAATCTTCTAAGCAAAATGCTTACGCAGCGAAGTTGGCTCCTAGATGCATAGGGCCGTATGAGATCATAAGTATCTTCAAAAATGTTTCTGTGCGCTTAAGGGACCTCCGCACGGGTCAAGAAAGGAGAGCTCACGTCTCACAATTGAAACCGTTCCAGTAGTTTGGTATCTGTTTTCCGTATGTGTATGGGTTTTCTTTGTTTACTCCTGAATGTTTATGTTGTGAATAAAGTGTTTTGTTTTGAATGTGGGTGTTTGTTTATATTGGAGCGTGCCATGTGTGCGCCGGGCTGTATACCTCTACGGCGCATCTGTAGTTAGTTTCTGCCGGGCGTGTGGAGTCGGCATTGTGCGCGAAAGTGTAGATTTGTTTTCGTGTGTCTTTGTATGGAAGCGGTGTGAGGTGTTTGGTGTGGTATGTTTGGGGAGTATTTGTGGGATGTTTGCTGCGTGCTTGCGGTGTGTGTCTTGTTTAATCATTATGTGTATTTCGTGTTTGTGCTCTTGTGTTGTCTGGCCAGTAGGGATTTTGTTTTATGCGCATTTATATATACAAGGCCTTGTTTATTTTGTTTAACTTGTAGATATATTGTTTAGCCTGTTTTAAATTGTCATTTGGAAGAAATTATATTTAATGTTATTCAAGTTCGTTTAAATTGTTCTTATATTGTTATGTTCGTTAAACAGTTTATGGTATGTTATCACGCATGTTGATTATAAATTGATTCAAAGTTTTTTAATTTACTGCTATTTATGTATTTGATGTCATCCACAGTTTTGTAAAAAACCTTCATTCATTCAGTTTAATTTACCCCGAGATGTTATTTTGGGGCAGCAGCCTATTTGAAGCCTGCGTTTTGTTCCCTTTCTGTTGGGTTTGTTCCGTGTTACAGGCTCGCCAGCTCCTGTTCGTAACCTGTCCGGAAAGCACCTAACCACCGCAGTTTGGCATTGTGTAATGTTAAGCCTGGCTGTTACCATCTACATGGAGTGTTACTGCAGCGGTAAGGTCCGCAATGGAGATTTCTGGAGGCCAGGGAGGTGACGATGGAATATGAAGAGGCTTGTGTGTGGCCCACGTTTTGGGTTTTGGACTTTCTCAACGCCTGATTGCAACGAGAGGGCATCCCCATGCTCAAACCCAGGATTGGTTAACTTCTCTGGAACAACGAGGGATCAGTACGCCCAAGCAGCTGTGCATCGTCTCTCGTGTCCCGGAAAAACAGAATTGTGCTCTGATGTGACAGTAGTCAGTGATTTGTAGTGACAGTGTTTGGTGCCAGTGCTTTCACAGTGACCTGTACAATGACCTGGCGGTGTAAGGTGTGTCCTTCCTAATATGATACTTCTTATACCATATCAGTCTGTTCCTTTCCAGAATGGCGAGCGCGTGTTGTCAGTTGGGGGTGGGAGTATTGTGCTGATCGCACTTATTTTGTTTCATTATGGTACCTCCTTTTGTTTCGCGACTCTTGTTTTCCCCGCTGGGATGCGCTAGTGTTTTTTCTTTTGGGTTTCCTCTCGGTCTCACGGTTGTAGGGACAGTCAGTCGGAGTGCTCCTTTCTCGGCGTGCAGGGTAAGTGGTCCCGTTGTTTGGTTTTAACTAAGGCTCAGTCCGTGAATTACAGATTGGTTTTCTGACCGTTTCTTGCCTGGGAGGTGCTTCTAATGCGGACGAATTAAATGTAATCTTGTAACAAGTAATTCTTGTAACCCGTAGGATATCCACGCGAATCATTTAGGCATTTTCAGATAGGCTTGAAGACTGCCCAACTCCTCGCTTTGAGGGGGAGTTGAATGGGGTTATGTAAATTGGTTTTGTTTTCACCTTATTTCTATTGTGTGTTTCGGCTTCCATTTCTATTTAAAGGTTTGCTATACCGATTAATCATTCCTGTTAACAAATGTATAATTTATTGATCCATAAATGTTATAGTTCTTGAAATTTTTAGTGGTCTCTTCTCTTCAATTCCTTCCCCCCCCCCCCTTTCACGATTGTACCTACGCCCCTATGGTGCAAGGTACAAGGAGAATATTGGAATACAGTAGACTTTGAGTGATAGTCAAATCTTCTAAAGCTTTCAAATTCTGTTCTCTTTGCACGGTTAACATATAAAAAATGAATAACGATGTTCCATTTGACAGGAGTATTAAGTTCTCCAAAACTCGCACAAATAACAAGGGATATCTCTGAAATGGTTCACTATATAAAAATATATATTGAGACGTAAATTGTGTATTGTATCTAAATTTTTTGTATAGGTGGTAAGATTTGGTCTATCTCTTACAGTTTACCACTTATACAAAAGTCATCTAGAGTAAATAGAATTACATGGGCTTTTGCCAGAAAATTCAAGATATACATTTCATTTGTCATAAAAATATATCAAACATATGGCATTTTAATCAAAATCATGAGTCATTTTCAAGAAAAACAAAATGCTGGAAAAATTTTCCATGTAAAGGATAGTTTAGGGTGGGGGAATTTTCTTCAAAATCTTCGTGTCGCATCCCTGAACGACATTAAACTTAAATGCCAACTTTGGTTTTTCACTAACTTTTCGTTTTTGAGTTATGCTGTCCACAGCCTGACACACACACATACATACACACACACATACACACACACACGCACGCACACACACAACATATGTTTTCGGTGAAATCTTGACATCGAATTTTTGGGTGGTTTACAATATTTCCTCTACTTTACTGTACGTAGTAGAGAAAGTAAAAATCGCTGTCTTCCATTAGAATTCGTAAAATGCAAAGGTGGAATAAATTTAATCTTTCCTCAATTCTTGATTTGATGCAGAACAAATAGAGAAAAATCTGGTCGTTGCGTAACAATGCAATGCAAGCAGCGGCCGCCATGTAAGCCCGCCACATCTCTGCTCATTGAGACCTCTCTTGCTTCCTCCATCGTATGAAGTTGATAATGAGACTTTTCTTATTTCGGGCTGCACTACACCTGGGCTTATATACCAAAGTCTCCAGAAGTTCAGGCTTCACGCAGGATAGACCTTGTTGCAATCGCAGGCCTCGTATAATCTGTAACACAAATTGTTATATGTTAGTTAAAAAATATTGCCATGCTTATATTCACTTAGAATACGCGAAGACTTGAAGTTATCAGTAACTGGAGTGTGGCGTGTGCTGAGTAGTATCATTGCAAAGTGTGCCCCCTGTATGTTATGTTTAACATTGCATATATAGGCTTATGGTCAGAAAACAATGTTTCATATACACCTGCTGAAATGTCAATGTTGGAAAATATCATGTCTATTGGAATATTTAAATTTGCTGTTGAAATGCTAGTATTCAGCTTGCTTCTTAAATTAAATCTGTACAAATAGCTTGATATATAGAGTGTTTCAAAAATATAGGGCATAATTTCATGTGTATTCCTCGTTTGTAGACAACCAAATTAGTTCATTACAACATGTATCCGGAAATGCTTCATTTCCGAGTTATGGCCTTCACAACACTTAAATTCACCGGAACATTTTTCTTCGCGCAGGTCGTTGTTATTGCAAAATACGTCCAAAATGTCCACCTCTTGCTTGAATACACACACTCATATAGATGTCTCATTGGCCTGCGAACACGACCCCAAACTCCAGGAGTACTGCGTATGTCCTCACAACATGCCAGAATTCTATTCTGGAGAGATTCCAAATTAGGCACCGGAATACACCAATGATTTCAAATGGCCCCACAAGTGGAAATCGAGGGGGTTCAAATCAGGTAAGCGTGGAGGCCAAGTAATTGTGCCACCTCTACCTATCCATCGATCAGGAAACCGTCGATCCAAGTACCGGCGAGACGCACGACTGAAGTGTGCAGGAGCGTCATCATGCAAGAAGTGAGCTTGTCGACGAAAGATCTATGAAGTGTCATCATAAACATGAGGTATGGTGTTTTCCAAGAAGTTTATGTACGCCTGTCCTGTAAGTTTGTTTTCAAGTACACGGGGTCCAACTAATTGACCACCAATGATACCGGCCCACATGTTGAGGGAGAACCGCACCTGGTGGTGAGATAGAACAGTTGCACGTGGATTTTCATATGCCCATAATGCTGATAGTGGAAATTTGCAATGCCATCTCGTGTGAACTGTGCTCCATCTGTAAATAAGACTAAGGCAGAATAGTTTAGATTTGCACCTCACTGCTGCAAGAACCACAGACATACCCTAACTCGTGCAGGGTAACCTGGTGGTGACAGAGCCTGTACACATTGCAAATGATAAGGATACAACCGATGCACTTGCAACAGTCTCCAGGCAGTCCTATGAGGAACATTCACTTGCAACGCTA
This sequence comes from Tenodera sinensis, assembly GCA_030765045.1. Classification (NCBI taxonomy): domain Eukaryota; kingdom Metazoa; phylum Arthropoda; class Insecta; order Mantodea; family Mantidae; genus Tenodera; species Tenodera sinensis. Next base: position 165,597,490 of record CM060962.1, read on the forward strand.
ACCTTCGTGTGCTGACAGGGCCTGTACACATTGCAAATGATAAATAAATAAATTTTCTTGTAGGGTGAACCATTTCGAAGATATTCCTTGTTATGTGTGTGAATTTCGGAGAACAAAATTTTCGTGAAATGTTATGTTAAGTGTGTAAAGAGAATGGAATCTCTAAGCATTAAAAGATTTGACTATCGCACAAAGCCTGCTGTGTTCTAATATTCCCCTTGTGCCTACAAGGAAATAAGCAATAAAATAATTTGTACAAATGTTTATCTTAAGTAACACGAAGATTATATAGGAATAAGGGTTTGAAAGAATGGCTAGTACAAGAGTAGAGAAAGTCATGTGAGTGCAACACATCAGATTTTTTTTCCTTAGGGTGTATATTGTGTGTAATTACGTGTAGATGAATGTTTTACTAATAACATGAGTCGAAACATGCATGTGTGAAAATCGGGGAGGAGTTTTGTTGCGTTAGGCATGTATGTAATGTACGTATGTATGTAATGCCGTCTCTTTCTTTTTAAAGACATGTACATACATTGTGTGTAATTACATAGATGTATGAAGAATGCAGGTTTTACTAATAACATGTGTTGAAACATGCATATATTGCACTCACATGACTTTCTCTACTCTTGTACTAACCATACTTACAAACTCATATTCCTACATCTTCTTTGTGTTAGTTGAGATAAATATTTATTGCTTATTTCCTTTTAGGTGCAACGGGAATATTAGAATACGGCTTTGAGCGAGCCAAGTGTTTTAAAACTTTGATATCCCGTTCTCTTTGCACGCTTAACATATAAAAAAATGAACAACGATGTTTCACGAAAGTTTCATGTTTTCTGAAACTTGGCACAACATGGAATATCTACAAAATGGTCCACTCTGCAAAAAAAAAAAAAAAAAAAAAAAAAAAAAAAAAAAAAAAAAAAAAAGAGGGAGAGAGAGAGAGACACAGAGAGAGAGACAGAGAGAGACATAACTTGTGTTTTATCGAGATCTACATTTTTGTATGGTAAGATTTGGTTTATCTCTTACGGTTTACGAGTTATTCCAGACACATCCAGAGTAAACAGGACTACATAGGCTATAGCCGGAAAATTCAAAATATATAGCTCATTTGCCATACAAATATCTTAAACATATGACATTTTAATCAAAATCGCTAGAGCCATTTTCAAGAAAACCAAAATTTTCGAAAAATTTTCCATGTAAATGGTAGTTTGGGGCGGGGATATTTTCTTCAAAATCTTCGTGTCACATCCTTGAAAGACATTGGGTTTAAATACCAACTTTGGTTCTTACCCGACTTTTCATTTTTGAGTTATGCTGTCCACAGACTGACTGACAGACTCACACACACACACACACACACACACACACACACACACACACACATACACACACACACACACACACACACCTTTTTCTAAAAAAGCTACTTTTGGATTCAGGGGGTCTCAAAGCATATTTCCGGTGAAATCTCGACATCGAATTTTTGGATGGAATACAATACTTCTACTTACAGTAGAGAAAGTAAAAAGAATTCCACAAATTGCAAGAAAGATTTGCTGCAGCCCCAAGTGTCTCTCACAGTTGTGTTCGCCTAACTGTGCGCGAAGAATAAAAACATGAAAGTAGAGTAAATATAGGGGTTTAAAATCACTCAAAGGGATGCCGCTAATTGGTTAATTGGTTAACAATGGGCGCTAATTGGATTACACGTGTTTTCACACTTCTAAGCCACGCCCACCTGGCACGCGACCCTGAATGACGTCATAAACACGCCCTTCTGGCACGCGACAGTCAATGACGTCATAACCACACCTCCTCTTTCGCCAGGGGTGTACATGCCGCACCTACTTTTGGCATCCACTTCCCTATCGGCACAGACACACCTACAGCACAATATTTTAAAATCACTCAAAGGGATGCCGCTAATTGGTTAACAATGGGGGCTAATTGGATTACACGTGTTTTCACACTTCTAAGCCACACCCACCTGGCACGTGACCATGAATGACGTCATAACCACGCCCATCTGGCACGCGACAACCAGTGACGTCACAGAGTCGAGCCCCTTAAACATGACGTCACACCCTGCACAATATTTTAAAATCCTTCAAACCACGCCCACCTGGCACGCGACGGCCAGTGACGTCACAGAGACGGACTCATTAAACATGATGTCACACCCAGCACAACATTTTAAAACAACTCAAAGGTGGCGCTATGTTCCTTTAAACCCATTCAAAGGGATACCGCCAATCAATTAACAAAGGCGCTAATTAGATATTAATTAGCGTCATTGTTATCAAATTATCACCCATTAAGTAATTAAATAAACAAATCAATAAATATTAAAAATACTCAGGCGATTTGACAATCGAAGCATTAGCAGCGAAAACCGACTGCTCGGATTTACCCTGTCCTCTCCACCACTATGAGATATCATTAACAAGTCTTGAATTGTAATCTCTGCCTCTACGCCGATATGTGACGTCATTATCAAGTCTTGACTTGAAATGCCTAAAGTACTATTCCTTCGATATTAAATAATGCATTTAATAAAAAGGTCCTACGCCGAGGGTGATAGGCAACTTCTCCGACATGACTGTTTTGAGGGGGTGTATAATATATACGGGGTTATTCTAATGTAGACCGCAGAAAATTCGCTTATTATAATTTGAACTCGTCTCAACGCGTATAGATCTTTCACAAATGAAACATTAGCTATCTTTAGACAAGCTCTCCCAAAATCAATACAATGGTCCTCTGTCTTCGCCCGAAAAAAACAACCTTTCTTTCGGTAATGACAAGGTAATAAACTTTGCCAGGGAAGGAAGAAGGGATCTTGTTCAAATCCGATATCTTTAGGGTTTTTCAGAAACACGAAAGAACAACTATTGTAATTTTTCCTGTTTAAACATGGAGATAGGGAAAAACCCTTTTTACCGGATCAATGCGTCCAGATGCCTAGCTGAATACATTGTTAATAAGGGGCACTTGAAGGGGACAATGTGTTTACATCTCAGAGGATCTTTATCTATCTATATAACAAAAGCCCATTGTTTAAGTCATTTAAAAAGACATATGTATTCAGTCGAGTGAAGCCTTTGCTGCAGACCTTTTAAAGGTTAAGTATATTTTTGATGTAGCCTTTTCATTGTAAACTTATGTTTTGACGAGGAAAATACCACAAATAATAATTTTGCATGAACGAACAAGTTTCGTTCATAGCTTAAAGGCATATCCTCCCCCTCCGTACCGATATAAGAAAACAATATATCCTTTTCAGCTAAAAGCATCTTACTAATGGTGCAATCCGATAACATCTTTAGGGTCTTTCCGAAACACGAAAGAACAAGTATTGTAATTTTTCCTGTTTAAACATGGAGATAGGGAAAAACCCTTTTTACCGGATCAATGCGTCCAGATGCCTAGCTGAATACATTGTTAATAAGGGGCACTTGAAGGGGACAATGTGTTTACATCTCAGAGGATCTTTATCTATCTATATAACAAAAGCCCATTGTTTAAGTCATTTAAAAAGACATGTATTCAGTCGAGTGAAGCCTTTGCTGCAGACCTTTTAAAGGTTAAGTATATTTTTGATGTAGCCTTTTCACTGTAAACTTATGTTTTGACGAGGAAAATACCACAAATAATAATTTTGCATGAACGAACAAGTTTCGTTCATAGCTTAAAGGCATATCCTCCCCCTCCGTACCGATATAAGAAAACAATATATCCTTTTCAGCTAAAAGCATCTTACTAATGGTGCAATCCGATAACATCTTTAGGGTCTTTCCGAAACACGAAAGAACAAGTATTGTAATTTTTCCTGTTTAAACGAGCCAGTTGCCAGAAATAGGGTTGTCCATGTCCTAGGGACATCTTACCGCCCCCTCCCCCTCAACATCTTAAGGTGGAGAGATATTTCCTCTAAACCAATGAAAAAAGATTACTTCACTAGCCAATCACAAAGATTTTGAAAAATTAAATAGCCAATCATATCAATAGAGACCTGCAATTATGCGCATGCGCGAAGTTCTGGATAATTATTGCGTTTATATACGCCTCCTCCAGAAGACGTATAAAAGGACCTGAAAAGATCAAGAACTCCAATGTTTCGAAAGAAATTGACTTGTGTCTACAGCAACTGAAGCTAGTCGTAAAGTGGAAGATTTTCACAATTAGTCTTCGCTGCAAGTGAAATCATCATCATCTCATCGAAAATGTCTGGTAAGTTTTTAAAAGAATATATATACGTTTTTATTTATTTGCTTATTTTTGTTCTATTAAGACAGTGCTTTATATAATTATTTTTTCAAATAACCCGAGCTTTTATTGCCCTTCACACGTTGAATACAGTGTGTGCTTTTTATTATGTTTTAACTTCCGTATGTGATTACTTGTAATTGTTTGATACCCGAAATATAAGAATACTTAAATTGCAAGCTCGCACGCTATATGCTTAAAATGCCGAAGGGTGACGACACTGACGGCAATAATATTTGCATTTAAGCACGCGTGGAGGTCAACAATGGTGTTAAATTCCCAGGCGTCTACCACAAAACCACATTTAAAGATTTTCGTGCTAATGAGCTTCCGTTCCCTGAGCCATTTAATTCCCACACGTGTGTTTTTTGCAAACCTTGACCGATTCCATTCCACCCCTGCGCCAAGGGGAGAACGATGAAGTTCTGAATGGAGGTAAGAATGTTTACAATGTATTTGTACAATTAAATATACTTATTGTTCCTGACCTTCTATATGTTTAGGTATAAGGGAAATATGGGAAAAGAACGAGCTTTGAGTATTACTCCGATGTTTAGTTATTATGTGTTTTACTTATTATGTGTTTTAGGTACAAGGGAAATATGGGAAAAGAACACGTTTCAAGTATTAGTCAAATGTTTACTTATCATTATTATTATCATTATTATTATTATTATTATTATTATTATTATTATTATTATTATTATTATTATTATTATTATTATTATTATTATTATTATTATTATTATTATTATTATTATTATTATTATTATTATTATTATTATTATTATTATTATTATTAACATTATTATTATTATTAACATTATTATTAACATTACAGGAGATTCTTTGTCAATAGGGAGCGGACTATCAGGCACCTATTTTGGTGGAGTATTGAGGGATAGAAACGATTTTGATTAAAATGACATACTTAAGATATTTTTATGACAAAGGAAATGAGTATTTTGAAATTACTGGCCATAGCTTATGTAGTCGTCTTTACTCTCGACAACTTTTGAATAACTCGTTAACCGTAAGAGACACACAAAATCTTGCTAAACAATAATGTAGATCTCGCTAAAACACAAAATTTATGTTCAAATAATTATTTTTATAGATGGAATAATTTGGGCAAATGTTTATCTCAACTAACATGATGAAGATATATAAGTAAGACTTTGTAAGAATGGCTAGTACAAGAGTAGAGAAAGTCAAGTGAGGGCAACATATATATGTTTTTGTTTTTTTGTTATATGACCCGTCATTCACAGAAAAACTATTTCTTCTTTGAATGCCAGTTATCATTCTTCTTTCACTACTACTACTACTACTACTACTACTACTACTACTACTCTACTACTACTACTACTACTACTACTACTACTACTACTACTACTACTACTACTACTACTACTACTGATACTGATACTGATACTACTACTATTACTGATACTATTACTGTTACTATTACTGCTACTACTACTACTACTATTACTGCTACTACTACTACTACTATTACTACTACTACTACTACTACTACTACTACTACTACTACTACTATTACTATTACTACTACTGCTACTACTACTACTACTACTAAACCTTGCTCAACACTCAAGACATCGCAAATGCTATAGTGCCTATCAAAATCCACAACAATCATCTTGTTCCAGCAGTCCAGACACCTCTGCCGGCGTTTCAGGACGCCTTCGATCGACTCCCAGCGCAACCAAACAAGGGCAACAACAACAGCTATCGGAGCGATGCCTCGACATCGTCTTCAGTACAAATCATCCCGAATTCGCCGGCCATCTGCTTCAGCGACCCGTGCAATACTTCTTCGGTGCAGGTGGTTTTCCCCGACGACCATCATCATCATCTCCAGCCAGAGCTATCCCCGGTCCCGGATTCCACCGGTAGCGACCAGCACAGTTTAAGGGCTTCTTTCGTCTCCACATCCTCTTTCTCCTCCGATGATAATGGATATTTTTCCAGCCGTCTCCTAAACACTGCGTATGCAGGAGCTACGCCACCTCTCCCATGGTTTCCGCAGGAACCCTCCCCGTCATATTCTCCTTCAATCTCTATCCATCCTCATCCTCCTCCCGTAACTTCCACTCCAATTTCTTTCGCCGCTTCACCTGTCCCAAACATTCCTGGCTCATCGCATCCGGTGTCCCTGGATCATATCCAGGATCAACTTTTTTCTCCCCATTCCCCTTCATTTCCTCCTCCTCCTCCTCCATCCATATACAACTTAACCTCTTCTTCCGTGTCAGTTTTCTCGTGCTCTCCTACTGCCTTCTTTAATCCTCGAGCACGGCGGAACCTATTTCCACGGTGGGATAGACCTACACTTGTGCTCCAATACAGCAGCGGTTGGCACGAGTCCGGTGGGTGCGCTGACGACGGGTGGGACGTGACACTCGCCAATATCCCGGAGTTGGAGAAACACAATCAACAACAAGAACAAGAAGAAGACATAACCGATCTCGCACTCCCTCATCTAGTGCCCATTACCAAAGAGGCACGGCTGCGGGTGGCCGCGCTAGCCAGCAAAAGAAACGTCGCACAAGCGCCTGATCGTTTACCAAAGAAACCTCGGAGATCTTCTTAGGTAAAATCCTCCAGCAGTGTCCACTAATTCCTTTGTAAATACTACTGCACATGATGATTTCCAATGAGTGTTTTTTATATTTAATAATGTTTTTCCCTCTCAAATTGTACTTTAAATTATATATATATATATATATATATATATATATATTATGTCGTGAGGGTTTTATATTGTAAATACTTCTCAGTTTTGATCAATTATATTTCTCGAATAGGAATAATCTAATCAATAGGGATTTATTCAAAAATAAAACTCAGATACAAACAGAAAATATTTTCTTTTTATTGATATTAGTTTCCTTACATTACATCAAATCCTCTTTATTTATCCACTGAGTATTTGGAAAACCATACCATTTTACCAGAACCCGATTTCCTTGTTTACGTATAACCTTTTCTATTAAATAAGTGTTAGGATAGTTAGTCCTTTTCAGTTCATGTCCGTAAAACACACCCTTTATCTCCTCTCCATCCTTGTCCTTCAGTAGATATGTAGTAGGATTGGTATTTTTCACGTGAGCAACTTGAAATATTTCAACACTCCAGTTAGATTCAAATCCTTTTTCAAAATGTCCTTTATGTTTAGATACCCTAACATAATCACCCACACTAAACATATGCATACAACGTTATTGTATATCTTGATAAAGCAATATATTTCAAAAATACGTGTTTAAATGACCTTGGAGTATCTTTAAACGCTGAGGCTATAAAAAATCTAGGCTATATACTGCCATACATTCAAAGACACTTTAGTCATTTAAATGAATTTTTCATGCCAGGATCATCCAGCTTTTCAGGTAGTAGGAATAGTAGAAGGAAAATGATTGAAATGTATAATCAAATCAATAAAACAGTGTTATAGGATATATATTCAATTTATTATTTTAACAAATTATCCTAATACAATCCTTCCCAACATACATTTCCAAAACCTATAATAATCATAGTCCACAATCCTTACACATATAATTATATGATTGTCTGCATCACATGGGTGAGCGGAGTATAAGTAAACACCTTGTCATGAAGAATCAGGCAATACAGAGACGTGTGTGCTGGAATATTTTCAGCCGCTTGAATCTCAAGTCTGATGTTAACAGATCCGTTTATAGCCTCGTCGGGTTGATGAGAACAGTCTATCACAAATAATGGCGCTCGTTGAAAAAAATCTTTTCTCTTCAAGAGAGGGTAATTATCTCTATCATAATATGAACTCTGAAATTTACAGTACATTTCATATAATGAAGCAAACTTCGAATTCCTAAAGTCCAAGTTCAAGTCATGGTAAGGGTAGCATTCACTATTCAGGAATAGTCTGAGGTTCATAATGTTGCAGTGATCAAACTCAGAACTATTTTTTTTATAATCACCCAATCTTGCAGTCTGTGCTCCTACTATGACGAAGCGCGGCTTCTCAAGTTTCGACGTTGTAGCCACATTCCAGGTGAAGGATCTAGTCTGAGGCACAGCAGGCTGTGTGTGAAGGTCCATGGAACGGAATGCGATATGCAGAGGTTTATCAGCCTTTACAATTTTTAGAATCTGAACCTTTTCAGCATCACAAAGGCGAATTACGGGAATCCTCCACTCGATTCTATTTAACCTCAAATTAGCTGCCTGTCCATCTGAAGACTGTACGCAGTTTTTAGAATCCTTGGATCTTATGAGAACCAATTCAAACTTGCTATTGATAATGAGTTCTTTGTGATCATCAGCGAATCCAAGAAGCATCGATAGAGGGACTATAGCATTGAATGCGCCATTCGTAGCATGCACTATATCAACCTCCTCACCGGGATAACTCCATCCAGCATTCAGCAAACGATTAGATTCCATAGGGTTGAGAGACACATAATTGCGTATAGTTGTAGTTATTCCAGGATTTCTTGTTCTGTCTATTGTTGAACCATTCATATCTAGACGAATCTCGTCAAACATGAATGCTATAGCATTATTAGAAAGCTTGGCTGTGGTAGGAGATCCATCGGGTTTGGTTAGAGCTCCCTCGATGTAAAGATAACTTCTGTTAGGAAGTGTATACAAATCTTCAGCTTGGCAGGGTATTCTAATTTCGTCATTTTCACCTAGAGCTGATGTGTTGTATGGCAGAAATACATGTTCCTCTTCTTTGGTGATTTTGTCGTCAAAGACAGGAACCTCGGTTACGTTCAGGATATCCATCATAGCACTTTGTAGCCTAACCTCTCGAGGAACTTGCGATTAGTATATGTTAACTCCTCGACGACCGGAGAGACAGTACGTCTCAAATGTGTTCTACGTCGTCTATTATAGTATTTGCGTTGTCTTTTAAAATGTATTACCATTGCGTCTTATGTGAAGTCTTGTAGTTATAACCTCGTTCCTGAAGTCGATTGCCTTGCCGTGCTGGTCCACCACTCGAATGGTGAGTTGATCTATATAGTCTGTATCTATGACTGGTAGATATATAGGGTTTGACGGTTCTTGCGAGATGTGATATCCTGGTGGTACAGAAGGGAAAAACTCGTAGAGTGAGTGTCCGCTTTTACCGTCAATGAAGGAACCTGTCGCAATACTGCACTCCACACGGATGATGCTCACTTTAAATATATTCACAAGATCATCAGATTCATGCACTTCTCCAGCAGGAATCATTTTAGAGTCAAATCCTAGAAGAGAACCTATGGAGCCATCCTTAGAAAAATTTATTGTATAAGGACATTTAACTTCAGCTTTCATTGTATTATTATTAGGTCTTAAGAAAAACACTTCATCATTCAATCCTAGTTTATCCTTTAGAAATGTGTTGATATCGGCAATCTCATAGGTTCCATGGGGGATGACAATAGTTTCGGGTTTGCCATTACGAATATAATGAAACCTATTATTACTTTCGTCGACGTTTGGTATTGAGTAGAATGTTTCAAAATTCAGGAGAGCAACTTCATAATGACCTGAAGGATCTAAATTTAGAGGAGGGTTTAGATATGTTGAAATAACAGCATCTGACCCGCTCAATGTAACTGTATAACTCATATTGACAACGAAGCGCCTCTTAACTTACTAGAAATTGCAGGCACAAGTGTCCGCAGATGACTGAATCAAAAAGTTGGTATCTCTCCATATTATACAGAACCTTAACACCTTGTAGATAGCTCTCAATCTCCGGAGGAGGTTTCAAGTTACCAAAACTGTCGAAATAGTATGCCACATCACCTTCCTTCCTTACAGCAACCCAATGCGTTCCTTCATTATCAGAAGTGTCGAGGTTAACAATAATCCTCTCTTTGAAATGAGGCTTTGCAGGTAGTTTATCAATCATATATACTCCTCTAAAATAAGGAATTTGTAAACGTTTAGCATATACTTCTATGTCTATGTTACTCAAGGCTTCTTCCGGTAAATGTACAGCCCTTTTCCACAGTTTTTTGACCTTTTCTTGATTCCCTCCCCTTTAGAACCTTTTTTCTTTTTTAAATTCTTGACAATTTTAGAAACCGCGGCCAAAGATGGCATTAGAGATTTCAACGGTAAAACCCCTCCTTTCTTCTTCTTGGACCTCTTCTTTCCCTTTTGAAAACCTTTTCCTTTAGCCTCCATCATCTTGTTGTGTCTTGCCATTTCTGCAAGTTGTCTATCAGCGGCCTTCTTCTTATTGACTGCTGTGGCAATTTGTGCCGCACCCCCGGCCGCAGCGCCTAAAGCAGCAATGATAGGTATTAATGGTAGAAACCCTCCTCTCTTCTTTCTCTTTCCGGCACCCAATGCAACCTTGCCTTTCATGATTGCAGCTACTATCCTGGCTGCTAGCCTCTCGCCGAAAGATGAGTCCGATGAATGAACACGTCTCCAGGCCTTCTCTATAAGAATCTTATCAGCCAAGTGTCTCGACGCTAGGTCTTTATGCTTAGCGTATGCTATGTCGTGTAGCTTACAGGCCTGGTCTAATTCGTTGACTCCTGGGTCTCCTCTTTGCAGGCGCTTTTCTAGTTTTGTTCCAGGACCGCAATATCTATATCCAGGCAAGTGAACTTCAAAGGGTAGTGAATTAATTATTGAATTAATAATTCCCGAGCCTATCTTATAAGGCGTTGTCTTCCCTCTCTGGGCTCTCATGATATACTAATGCGTGCCTATGAACATTCTTCCTTTTATATCTTCCCTTTGGTGTCTAAGCTAGTCTAGTTTCTACTTAATTTTTTTTTTTTCAGAATGTATATAATCACCATGCACGTCTTTTAAGAGATAGTTGTTAAGATGGAGCTTGAGAAGCAAGAGTGCTCTCTTCCTATCCAGGTATTGGACTTTGAAAGTGACTTTAGGTGTAATCGACACGGAAAGCTCTTTCCCCCTAATGTCAGGGCTCTTATTTTAGGCAGCTCAAATGCAGGGAAAACAAATGTATTACTCAATATGTTACTACACGAGAATGGAGTACGCTTTGAAAACCTGTATATTTATTCAAAGTCGCTCTACCAGCCAAAGTATCAATACCTATTGAAAGTACTCGAAAACATTGATGGAATAGAAGTGAATACCTTCAGCGATGGAGAAGCTGTTATGGATCCATCTGAGGTGAAAGAAAATTCTGTCTTTGTATTTGATGATGTCATTACTGAAAAACAGGGGAAAATTGCAGCATTTTACAGCATGGGCAGACATCGCAATGTGGACTCTCTATATCTGGCACAGTCCTATGCCAAAGTGCCAAAACATTTAATTCGCGATAATACAAATATGATTATACTCTTCAGACAAGACAACTTAAACCTGAAACACCTTTATGAGGATTATGTAAACACTGACATGACCTACAAAGAATTTAAAGATCTGTGTAAATTGGTGTGGGAGAGCCCTTCGGAAGGAAGACCTTTTGTTGTGATAGTTCCAGAGTTTTACATGGATGAAGGTCGTTATAGAAAAGGATTTGATGTATATATTAAAGTAGGTAAAAGAGAAGACGGTCATTCACAGTGAATCATGAGTATCGACAGGTTCGGTTCCCAGAGAGCTACTCCTGTTAGAGGAGTGTTCGATCGCTATATAATAAATAAAGATGCGAAAGGAAACTATCAATTTAGGAACAGAAGATTGTGTAATGTTCACGACCCCGAAGAAGATAATGATGCTTCCAACAAGAGTTACGTGGATGGAATTGAGAATAGGATACGTGATTTCACGAGGGAAAGTGCTAAACAAATTGAGGTTATGGTTAAGAAGATGATTAGTGATCTGATTACAAAATACATTTTCAAGAGAGATAACGCACACAACATTATTCTCGACAAAGCTAGATTGAAAGTATTACTAGCACCTATACACGAACATGATGTACCGAACAGAAAGTACGTCACAGAATATTTCAATAAGTACCTGACCGAGGCTCTCGACAGGGAGAGAACAGACCTCCAAAATGCATGTAATCAGAAAGTTAATACCTTGGAAGCGTTGATAATGAATCGTCTGTCAACTTTATCGTCAGCAATTAACCAGTTAAAGTCAAGTGCTGTTAATTCCTTCCAATCAAATTTAGAAAATGTGAAAGGAAATTCATCAGATATGATTACAAACATATTGTTGGAAAATTACAAGAAACAGAGTAGTCAAATTTCAGCACTAGAAGAATCAAGCAGAAGCCAATATGCCAATACGGGAATCTTCGCTGAAGCGTTCAAGTCGCAGACTCAGGAATACAAGAAAGAAATTGCAAAGCTGAAAAGCTCAATTGAGGTGATGGCCAAGACTGTTGATTCTCTGAGAATTCAACTTCAGCGCAAGCTATAAATTAGATGTAATCTCTTATTTACCATCATTGCCAGGATGGATAGCGAAAGTATAAGACTTAAAGAGTCTGTAGCTAGACATACCAGGGTTGTAAAAGAAACACTAAGAGCTTTAAAAGGACTCACATTTGAAACTCAACATGTAATGTCGGAAGCTCTGAAACCTGTAACGAAGCCGCTACAGGAAATACTGAATAAACAGGGAAAAGCAGCAGTGGAAGATAAGGAAAGACAGAATGAAGATGAAGATACGAGTATTTCTACTTATCTGCAACTAGTACGCTCAAAGGATAAGGATCACATTGATACAGTATACGGTGTGACATATCAGGATGGTAGTTTTAAGCTAGGGAATAAAGATATTCATTTTATAAATAATCAAATAATGATTGGAGATGATACTTATGAGTCTACTCCAGGATTGAATGAGCTCATATTTAAACGAATTCCACAGATGTCTGCATACACCAGTGAAGACCTAGATACTTACGCCAAGATCATGAAAGACACTTTTCTTCATAGAAGTGGATACAAACGATCGGGACGTTTGAAATCCGGTAAATCGTATAAATATAAGAATATAATAAGACCCCTACTCACTAAACATTCAGGTCTCGGGCTTGAGTGGAAAGAGCATCATCCCGAAAAGAAGGTCGACTACGTATTCTGGAGAAACCCCAACACCCTAGTGAACAGGCTAAGACTCCTCATTGCATCGAGAGACGCAGGTAATAATAGCCACGAGCAAGAAATTGAAGAAATAATTCGAGAGCTAAAAACATCTAAAGTTATAGCATGACAGCCAAGCAGAATATTGCTAAAGAGCTTCATGCTCCAGCAAGAAGGAATTTCTTACGCCGGAAAATCGTTAGCAAGGGATTGAATGACTTGTTACAAATTGACTTGGTTGAAATGATACCATATGCAAGAATCAACAAAAATTTCAAATACATACTGGTTGCCATCAACTTCTACTCGAAAATGGCCTATGCAAGGCCATTAAAGGACAAGACCGGAGCTAGCGTTGCAAAGGCTATGGAAGATATACTACAACAATTGGAGGCGCCACCCAGGAACATTCAAAGTGATAATGGGAAAGAATTTTACAATAAATTCTTTAAAAGCTTAATGGAAAGGAATAATATTAACCACTACAGTACCTATAGTAATGTGAAGGCTGCAGCTGTAGAACGTTTAATTCGAACCTTGAAGAATATAATGTATCGGGAGTTTTTAATCCGAGGTTCGTACAAGTGGTTAGATCTCTTACCCTGTGTTATTGAAAAATACAATAATACATTTCATTCTACTATTCGCATGAAACCCAATGAAGTAAAGAACAACGATCTTCTTTTGACTGTGTACAACTACAATCAAGACCGAGGAGAGAAGAGAGGTGCTAAGATGTTTAGTGTGGGTGACTATGTTAGGGTATCTAAACATAAAGGACATTTTGAAAAAGGATTTGAATCTAACTGGAGTGTTGAAATATTTCAAGTTGCTCACGTGAAAAATACCAATCCTACTACATATCTACTGAAGGACAAGGATGGAGAGGAGATAAAGGGTGTGTTTTACGGACATGAACTGAAAAGGACTAACTATCCTAACACTTATTTAATAGAAAAGGTTATACGTAAACAAGGAAATCGGGTTCTGGTAAAATGGTATGGTTTTCCAAATACTCAGTGGATAAATAAAGAGGATTTGATGTAATGTAAGGAAACTAATATCAATAAAAAGAAAATATTTTCTGTTTGTATCTGAGTTTTATTTTTGAATAAATCCCTATTGATTAGATTATTCCTATTCGAGAAATATAATTGATCAAAACTGAGAAGTATTTACAATATAAAACCCTCACGACATAATATATATATATAATTTAAAGTACAATTTGAGAGGGAAAAACATTATTAAATATAAAAAACACTCATTGGAAATCATCATGTGCAGTAGTATTTACAAAGGAATTAGTGGACACTGCTGGAGGATTTTACCTAAGAAGATCTCCGAGGTTTCTTTGGTAAACGATCAGGCGCTTGTGCGACGTTTCTTTTGCTGGCTAGCGCGGCCACCCGCAGCCGTGCCTCTTTGGTAATGGGCACTAGATGAGGGAGTGCGAGATCGGTTATGTCTTCTTCTTGTTCTTGTTGTTGATTGTGTTTCTCCAACTCCGGGATATTGGCGAGTGTCACGTCCCACCCGTCGTCAGCGCACCCACCGGACTCGTGCCAACCGCTGCTGTATTGGAGCACAAGTGTAGGTCTATCCCACCGTGGAAATAGGTTCCGCCGTGCTCGAGGATTAAAGAAGGCAGTAGGAGAGCACGAGAAAACTGACACGGAAGAAGAGGTTAAGTTGTATATGGATGGAGGAGGAGGAGGAGGAAATGAAGGGGAATGGGGAGAAAAAAGTTGATCCTGGATATGATCCAGGGACACCGGATGCGATGAGCCAGGAATGTTTGGGACAGGTGAAGCGGCGAAAGAAATTGGAGTGGAAGTTACGGGAGGAGGATGAGGATGGATAGAGATTGAAGGAGAATATGACGGGGAGGGTTCCTGCGGAAACCATGGGAGAGGTGGCGTAGCTCCTGCATACGCAGTGTTTAGGAGACGGCTGGAAAAATATCCATTATCATCGGAGGAGAAAGAGGATGTGGAGACGAAAGAAGCCCTTAAACTGTGCTGGTCGCTACCGGTGGAATCCGGGACCGGGGATAGCTCTGGCTGGAGATGATGATGATGGTCGTCGGGGAAAACCACCTGCACCGAAGAAGTATTGCACGGGTCGCTGAAGCAGATGGCCGGCGAATTCGGGATGATTTGTACTGAAGACGATGTCGAGGCATCGCTCCGATAGCTGTTGTTGTTGCCCTTGTTTGGTTGCGCTGGGAGTCGATCGAAGGCGTCCTGAAACGCCGGCAGAGGTGTCTGGACTGCTGGAACAAGATGATTGTTGTGGATTTTGATAGGCACTATAGCATTTGCGATGTCTTGAGTGTTGAGCAAGGTTTAGTAGTAGTAGTAGTAGCAGTAGTAGTAATAGTAATAGTAGTAGTAGTAGTAGTAGTAGTAGTAGTAGTAGTAGTAGTAGTAATAGTAGTAGTAGTAGTAGCAGTAATAGTAGTAGTAGTAGTAGCAGTAATAGTAACAGTAATAGTATCAGTAATAGTAGTAGTATCAGTATCAGTATCAGTAGCAGTAGTAGTAGTAGTAGTAGTAGTAGTAGTAGTAGTAGTAGTAGTAGAGTAGTAGTAGTAGTAGTAGTAGTAGTAGTAGTAGTGAGAGAAGAATGATAACTGGCATTCAAAGAAGAAATAGTTTTTCTGTGAATGACGGGTCATATAACAAAAAAACAAAAACATATATATGTTGCCCTCACTTGACTTTCTCTACTCTTGTACTAGCCATTCTTACAAAGTCTTACTTATATATCTTCATCATGTTAGTTGAGATAAACATTTGCCCAAATTATTCCATCTATAAAAATAATTATTTGAACATAAATTTTGTGTTTTAGCGAGATCTACATTATTGTTTAGCAAGATTTTGTGTGTCTCTTACGGTTAACGAGTTATTCAAAAGTTGTCGAGAGTAAAGACGACTACATAAGCTATGGCCAGTAATTTCAAAATACTCATTTCCTTTGTCATAAAAATATCTTAAGTATGTCATTTTAATCAAAATCGTTTCTATCCCTCAATACTCCACCAAAATAGGTGCCTGATAGTCCGCTCCCTATTGACAAAGAATCTCCTGTAATGTTAATAATAATGTTAATAATAATAATAATGTTAATAATAATAATAATAATAATAATAATAATAATAATAATAATAATAATAATAATAATAATAATAATAATAATAATAATAATAATAATAATAATAATAATAATAATAATGATAAGTAAACATTTGACTAATACTTGAAACGTGTTCTTTTCCCATATTTCCCTTGTACCTAAAACACATAATAAGTAAAACACATAATAACTAAACATCGGAGTAATACTCAAAGCTCGTTCTTTTCCCATATTTCCCTTATACCTAAACATATAGAAGGTCAGGAACAATAAGTATATTTAATTGTACAAATACATTGTAAACATTCTTACCTCCATTCAGAACTTCATCGTTCTCCCCTTGGCGCAGGGGTGGAATGGAATCGGTCAAGGTTTGCAAAAAACACACGTGTGGGAATTAAATGGCTCAGGGAACGGAAGCTCATTAGCACGAAAATCTTTAAATGTGGTTTTGTGGTAGACGCCTGGGAATTTAACACCATTGTTGACCTCCACGCGTGCTTAAATGCAAATATTATTGCCGTCAGTGTCGTCACCCTTCGGCATTTTAAGCATATAGCGTGCGAGCTTGCAATTTAAGTATTCTTATATTTCGGGTATCAAACAATTACAAGTAATCACATACGGAAGTTAAAACATAATAAAAAGCACACACTGTATTCAACGTGTGAAGGGCAATAAAAGCTCGGGTTAATTGAAAAAAAAAAAAAAAATATATATATATATATATATATATATATATATATATATATATAAAGCACCATCTTAATAGAACAAAAATAAGCAAATAGATAAAAAATGTATGTAAAACTTACCAGACATTTTCGATGAGTTGATGATTTCACTTGCAGCGAAGACTACTTGTGAAAATCTTCCACTTTACGACTAGCTTCAGTTACAGTAGACACAAGTCAATTTCTTTCGAAACGGTGGAGTTCTTGATTTTTTTTTCAGGTGCTTTTATACGACTTCTGGAGGAGGCGTGTATAAACACAATAATTATCCAAGATTTCGCGCATGCGCATAATAGCAGGTCTTCATTGATATGATTGGCTATTTAATTTTTCAAAATCTTTGTGATTGGCTAGTGAAATAAACTTTTTTCATTGGTTTTAAAGCAAATATCTCTCCACCTTAAGATGTTGAGGGGGAGGGGGGCGGTAAGATGTCCCTAGGACATGGACAACCCTATTTCTGGCAACTGGCTCGTTTAAACAGTAAAAATTGCAATACTCGTTCTTTCGTGTTTCGGAAAGACCCTAAAGATGTTATCGGATTGCACCATTAGTAAGATGCTTTTAGCTAAAAAGAATATATTTTGTTTTCTTATATCGGTATTTTCCTCGTCAAAACATAAGTTTACAGTGAAAAGGCTACATCAAAATATACTTATCCTTTAAAAGTTCTGCAGCAAAGACCGCTCAATTGAATACATATGTCTTTTAAATGACTTAAACAATGAGCTTTTGTTATATAGATAGATAAAGATCCTCTGAGATGTAAACACATTGTCCCCTTCAAGTGCCCCTTATTAACAATGTATTCAGCTAGGCACCTGGACGCATTGATCATTTAAAAAGGGTTTCTCGCAATCTCAATGTTTAAACAGGAAAAATTACAATTCTTATTCTTTCGTGTTTCGGAAAGACCCTAAAGATGTTATCGGATTGCACCATTAGTAAGATGCTTTCTTCCTTCCCTGACAAAGTTTATTACCTTGTCACTGTCAAAAGAAAGGTTGTTTTTTTCCTGGCGAAGACAGAGGACCATTGCATTGATTTTGGGAAAACTTGTCTAAAGATAGCTAATGTTTCATTTGTCAAATGCCTATATGCTATGAGACGAGTTCAAATGATAATAAGCGAACTGTCTGAGGCCTACATTAGAATAACCCCGTATATATTATACACGCCCTCAAAACAGTCATGTTGGTGAAGTTGCCTATCACCCTCAGCGTAGGACCTTTTTATTAAATGTATTATTTAATATTGAAGAAATACTACTTTAAACATTTCAAGTCAAGACTTGTTAATGATGTAACATAGTGGTGAAGAGGACAGGGTAAATCCGAGCATTCGGTTTTTCCTGCGAATGTTTCGATTGTCAAATCGATCACGCTTGCAGCGCCTTATAGCGGCTTCAATCAGTACTAAAACGTACATTCTACAGATATTTTATACTTTTATGACGGTAACAAATCCAACATCGAATTAAGAAGCGAAACGTTTGTTATGTATCTTTTAAGTAACAAACACATTCCTCTCAACTGAACCCACCTTATAAACGACTACGCATTCAAGATTAAGTTTGTATTTTTTAAAATATATATCAGGAAACTACGTGAGTCAAGATTAACTTGTTTCATTTTTATTTGCTAGTTCAACGTTAACATGCATTTCCCCACATTTTTTTAAAGTTTAAACAAGGTAAATGTTTATCATTTTAATACTTTCACACCGCACACACACACTTACACACATACACACAGAGACACATACACACACAGACACACACACTTTCACGCCACACACATACACGGACATACACACAGACACAAACACATACACAGTGGATAGCAATGTCGCTAATTAATATCTAATTAGCGCATTTGTTAATTGATTGGCGGCATCCCTTTGAGGGGTTTTAAAGGAACATAGCGGCTCCTTTGAGTGATTTGAAAATGTAATCCAATTAGCCCCCCTTTGTTAGCCAATTAGCGGCTCCTTTGAGTGATTTGAAAATGTTGTGCTGGGTGTGACGTCTTCGTTAAGAGGGTCGATTATGTGACGTCATTCATGGTCGCGTGCCAGGTGGGCGTGGCTTAGAGGTGTGAAAACATGTGTAATCCAATTAGCCCCCCCCCTTTGTTAGCCAATTAGCGGCTCCTTTGAGTGATTTGAAAATGTTGTGCTGGGTGTGACGTCTTCGTTAAGAGGGTCGATTATGTGACGTCATTCATGGTCGCGTGCCAGGTGGGCGTGGCTTGAGTGATTTTAAAATATTGTCCAGGTTGTGACGTCATGTTTAAGGGGCTCGACTGTGACGTCATTCATGGTCGCGTGCCAGGTGGGCGTGGCTTGAGTGGTTTTAAAATATTGTCCTGGTTGTGACGTCATGTTTAAGGGGCTCGACTGTGACGGGTAATTAACCTGTCAACCCTTGTCAACCCTTATCGATGGTAATCTGACAGATGATGAGGGTCGACCCATTGTCGGCTTTTCACCGACAAAGACAATGGAGTGTGAAAACACGTGTAATCCAATTAGCCCCCATTGTTAACCAATTAGCGGCATCCCTTTGAGTGATTTGAAAATATTGTGCTGTAGGTGTGTCTGTGCCGATAGGGAAGTGGATGCCAAAAGTAGGTGCGGCATGTACACCCCTGGCGAAAGAGGAGGTGTGGTTATGACGTCATTGACTGTCGCGTGCCAGAAGGGCGTGTTTATGACGTCATTCAGGGTCGCGTGCCAGGTGGGCGTGGCTTAGAAGTGTGAAAACACGTGTAATCCAATTAGCGCCCATTGTTAACCAATTAACCAATTAGCGGCATCCCTTTGAGTGATTTTAAAATATTGTGCTGTAGGTGTGTCTGTGCCGATAGGGAAGTGGATGCCAAAAGTAGGTGCGGCATGTACACCCCTGGCGAAAGAGGAGGTGTGGTTATGACGTCATTGACTGTCGCGTGCCAGAAGGGCGTGTTTATGACGTCATTCAGGGTCGCGTGCCAGGTGGGCGTGGCTTAGAAGTGTGAAAACACGTGTAATCCAATTAGCGCCCATTGTTAACCAATTAACCAATTAGCGGCATCCCTTTGAGTGATTTTAAACCCCTATATTTACTCTACTCATGAAGAAAGAGCATCATTTGGGGAAGCTAGAAAAAGTTACACACAACGTCTGACAAGAGAATAGGAAGTGGCGAAATATGGGACAAAGAATTGAAAGAATTATAATTGAAGACAATGGAGCGCAAACCGGTGACGAAGAAGTTGACCAAGCCCCGAATTCTTAGATTCTGGTCTATTTTATTCTTGACCTCTTACTGTCTGAATTTCAGTTCATTTAAATGTTCTACTTAGCAAAGAGTGATATACTTCTATTTTATAGAACCTAATAATAGCTAACTGGGCTATCTAAGTAAATACAGTACACCTATTTATGTAAAATATTTTCAACGGAGACCATTCGAATGAGGAGAATGTTAAAAAACTATGATCTTATGAAATCTTTTGTAATAATAATAATAATAATAATAATAATAATAATAATAATAATAATAATAATAATAATAATAATAATAATAATAATAATAATAATAATAATAATAATAATAATAATAATAATAATAATAATAATAATGGTAATGATAATAATAACAATAATAAACAGCAATAAACTAACAAGAGTAAATTATAATAAAAGTAATAAGAATGTGATACTAATACTGTCAATAATAACAATAACTAATAATACCTAATAAACATATACAGCAATAACATTAATAAGAAACGAAGAAATGCCAATGGAACATTACGTGCCCTCGTGCTTGCTCTTTACAATCTCTAATTCAAATGTTAGACAATAGCGGCATGTACAGGAGTGAGTTTATTCCCTGGAAAATCAAGATCCTGCAAGTAGAACGAGACTTTCTCGGTTGTTTATACTGTTATTGTCTATTATCACGAAGTCCACATGCTGGTTCAATTGCCTCTCACCTCACGTCCCGCAGAGAGACGGAAAGGCCACTGTCCTCTCTTCCGCCGTGAACTGCTGCAACTCTTTTAACGTAGGAAGGGTTATCTACTTACGGTGGGGCCGGCTCTGGTGGGCCACCTGGCATACATGCTTCCGGGAGTAACGCAGTTACCACTCTACAGCACAATACATGCCAGCCGGCCGTGATTTCTCCCCAACGTTATTTTAACATGTATGTTTCAGCACCAATTTTGAACAATGTATGGATCAGCACAGGTTCAGACCTGCTACGAAACATGCATGTTCATACCACTTCAATGCTTTCTGATAACTAAAACGATCAACATTGATACGATGCATTGCTGTTAACTTGCTTATTGTAGTGCTATTATACAATAATGTTCTTATTGTGTAAAGTTGTAAAGTTTTAAGCAAACATTTGAAGATTATTACTAAGTGTTTATCTTCCCCCAACTAATGGGATAGATAACATTTTATTTATACAATTTATTAGCACACCATTAAAAAGTTCAGCTGTGAAATATTAGTTTCATAAACAATAACTACATAGTGTGAAGCAAAACAGCAAAATATAATAAAATTATTAATATTTCGAGAACTCAAGCATTTCTAAAGCTTTTTGACGGCATAATAACACTAAATTTCTTCGAGTTTCTAGCCAGGTAAATAGAGGTTGGGAATCTATGTTTCAAAAGACTTCAATTTATCCTGAACCACCAAACCACTTATTTTCCTGTCTAGAAGCCTGAGAAAATTTGGAGTTATTTCGGGAATTACGTTGAAATATGCATGAAATTTTGTATCGTACTTAAAACCCAGTTGCTGCATTAACGTTTCAAAGGAACTGAACTGAAACTGGGGATTTTAAAATTTTTATAGAAGGGATCTGTCAATACGTTCATAGATTATCGTCCCATCCTTCATTAAAATATATTCCTGCAAAACATCTGTTTTCTTATAAAAGAATTCTCGTCATTTGTATAGGTCAGTAGTAATAAAAGATGAAGAACTCTTTTTAAAACATTTTTATTTTGTGCCGTTCAGGACACATTGTTCATTCTTGATGTTATATTAAATGCTTCTGGACTATAACGTGAAGCACCATGAAACGTCGCTTTTTGTCGTGGTGTGGCATTATGACTTATCGGTAATACTGGTTTTAAAAAGCTGGCCGTTTGGACGTTTCTTATCTGCTCCAATGTTTTCCCAGTGATAACGAATGACGAGCAGAGTACTTGAATGTTCGTTTTCTTAAGTGTAATGTGCTTGGAATATACCAGAACAGCGTGTCACGCTAAGAAAAGCTTCGTTATTTCTCCAGTCTGTATTTTTCGGTAAGTCCTTGTTATTGTATGTTATATAATAATCATTAAAGGTTGGTCATATATAACATTAACAACTCATTTGTGTATTAAGCAAACAAAACCTATGTAGTAGCCATCGTTCTTACTGGCCTGGGTTTAGTGCTACGGGGCACTCCATTAAAAGCTGTTGCACTCCTACCTGACCATTTTTGCAACCAAATGTGAGCATATTTACTATGTAAAGGTCTACAAATTCCCAATTTAAGGATCCAAAAGCTTTTTGGTGTCCTATTTTCGATTTTTTTCGATTTTTAAAAATGTTTTCGTACCCAAGGTTTTACGAGAAAATCTTGCTCTTTAAGATTACATTTTTTATATTCGCAAGATATAAACGAGCATCTCTATGCATTAATATTACGGGATATTTCATATATTCGCTTTCAACAACATTTTTGAAAATTTGATCATTTTTCACCATAACTCATGCACAAAATGCTAATAAATAGGCTAGCAGGACATTATACAAAATAGATGCATACAAACATGCAGTTACCGCAAAACTACTTTGTAGGATATGTATAATCCAAGTTGATCATCAGCTGGTATTAAAAGGTTGGTTCCGATTTAAAAAATAAACTTGGGGACGAGTGGAACTGAAAAAAAATCTCTGCGTAACACATATCCATCATATCCATTAAAGTTCATGTGAGCCATGCTGCCCCCCCCCTCCCCACCTTTCCTTCCCTAAGGGACACTGGGAGAGAAATTTTGGTCAAAATTGTCAAAAAGTCGAAAATTGCTTTTTACCTTAAAATGTTTCTGGAACTCCTATGCTTTTGGATCAGCTAACATTTCCCATATCTCACACTCCATGTGGTCATTACGACCCTTTTAAGTAGTGCTCTTCCCTTAACGTACACAGCATGTTCCTATATAAAAGCCTGTTTTTCTCAAAACTACATTTCTGCATATTCCAAAAGAAGGTCGCGCCTGAGTTTTGTTTCAAATTCAATGAACATTTCCAAAAGTATTCGTAAATAGCAGCTAAACAAAACTACGGTTCAATATTGATGTTATCATTAACATGAACTCCAAAAACATATTTTTGTATGAAAAAATCAATCATTTTTAAGATTAAAGTTTATTTGTTATTAAAAAAATATGTACAGCATAATCAACAAACGTATTTTAAATATCTCTTCATACAATTATTACTCATGTTTTAGAGTACCAATTCTGGCAATATCAACTAATTTTGAAAAGTCAATAGACGCGAGTCACATTTTGAAAATGTGCCTATTAAATTCATAAAATAATTTATATATCATTAACGAATTATCCAATTTTAATGAAATTTTGTGTACATCCTATTCTCATATAAATACAAACACAGCAAAAATTTCAAAATAAAATCTATCAAGAAATTTTACTCCCAGTGTCCCTTAAAACATGCAACTACACAACTACACATTCTGAAGAAGTGAAACGTACCATACTTTTTACTTTCTCTACTACGTATAAAGTCGCCGTCAGGAACGAAGACGGCAATGACGCCACAGTCACGTGTTTTCTAGCCAACCAGACGTAATCTGTTTCAGAGTGCGCGTGTGAGAATATTTGTAGTTTTACAGTGAAATTGAGTAATTTCGAACAATAAGCCCACTCCCTTGAGTGATAGTAAGTTCCGAAGATGGCAGAAGACAAACAACGCTGCGTTAGTTACAGTCAAGCCTGGGAAATAGTGTATAATGTGTGCAAATATTTCCTGAGCAAGATGGAAGTAATGGGAAGCAGTGTTGCCGATTGCTGCACTGAAACAGCTGAAGCCTGTAAGGTGGGTGTGCGCACCGTAGAAAGAATTGTAAGTGAGGGAAAAGCTTGTGTTCAGTCAGGAGGAAGTGTTAAATTGAATGAGGAATAAGGTAAGATGATGATGATTATGTTTTATAATTTGATGTGAGGTTTAACAAAGGAATGTCTTGTTTCAGTTCGCGCCAACTGCTACGTGATTGCGAATACCTTGGACCCTCCCTCTTTTGCTTCTCAAGAAACATCGCAACGCAGTTCTTCCCCTCTTTCCCCTACATGAGCGTTACCGCCATTGTTTCTGACGGCAAAGTAGAGTATTCCACCGAAAAATTCGATGTTGAGATTTCACCGGAAATATATGCTTTGAGGTCCCCTGATTCCAAAAGGAGTATATTTAGGAAAAGTGTCTTTTTCTGTCTGTGTGTCTGTCAGTCTGTGGACAACATAACACAAAAACGAAAAGTCAGTTAAAAACCAAAGTTGGTATTTAAGTTTAATTCTTTCAAGAATGCGACACGAAGATTTTGAAGAAAATTCCTCCACCCTAAACTACCCTTTGCATGGAAAAGCTTTCGAAATGTGGATTTTTTTGAAAATGACTACAACGATTTTGATTAAAATGCCTGTTTGAGATATTTTATGGCAAATAAAATATATATCTTGAATTTTCTACCTATAGCCATGTGGTCCTGTTTACTCTGGATGACTTTTGTATAACTGGTAAACCGTAAGTGATGGTCCAAATCTTACTGTACAAAAAATGTAGATTTTGTAAAAGCACAGAGTTTATGTCTGAATAAAGTTTTTTGTAGAGTGAACTATTTCGGAGGTATTCCTTTTTATTTGTGTGAGTTTTGGAGAACTTATGCTTCTGTCAAATGGAATTTTGTTATTTATTTTTTTATATGTTAACTGTGCAAAGAGAACGGAATTTGAAAGCTTTAACAAATTTGACTATGCTCAAAGTCTACTGTATTCTTATATTTCCCTTGCACCTACAAGGAGATACGCAATTAGAGAATTCGTGCAAATGTTGTCCCAAATAACACGAAGAAGATAGAAGAATTTTGTAGGAATGGTTAGTACAAGAGTAGAGAAAGTCATGTGAGTACAGTACATCAGAGTTTTTAGATTTTTTTGTTTTATTTTGACTGGAAACTTTCCTTAAAACACTCAGCCTCAACTCAGGGAAAAACGGGCAGCGGATGCGGCGTCGAATTACGCTGAGACACACGAGCGTAGCCTTTGCGTCCACTTTTACGTGCGTAATATTTGCGCGCGTATGAGATCTAAACACACACGGCTGAGACACTCGCGTTCTATCATCCACTCAATTCTGCTAAATGGAAGCTGAAGAGGCTACTGCAGTAGTGGGTCTGGCCTATCTCGTATTGAAAAGAAGGGGAAAAAGAAGATGGTGGGTACACCCCATTAACAGCGAAAGGCATTTGCACAGCAATTTTTAAACACTGTATCCTCCATTCCGTGAAGATAGTGACAACATTTCAAATTATTTTCGAATGCAGCTTATTCATTTAATGAACTTCTTTCAAATGTAAAGAGATGCTGGTCCTTGTATACACCGCAAGCGGTATCCCGTAATCCATCTTTGCAATTGCAGAGGCTCTTGGAGAAGCACAACGCAAACGAACCGCACTGAATGAGAACTGTTTCACTTGTTCTCTTTTTTTCTTGTGGAGGGTGTCATGAGAGGTGATTGCATCGTGCTGGAGCCTCTCGACAAGAAGCATATCAGGACTGGCTCCTTTACTGGTAGAATGAGGTTGATGCAAGGCGGTGATTTTGCTGGGAGGGACTTATTTCCCCTTGGTTTGTGAGTCATTGAGGGGTTATCCTCCCCCAGTGGGAGGCACTCTCAACTTTTGCACTTGTGCAAGTACAAGTCTGGGGCGTTTGTATGTTTCCCCGGGATCAAATGTCGTAATCCGTTGAGACCACGGATAAGGGCATTGAAGTTGTGCGGAAGGGAACTAGAATTTTTGAGAAAGAGATAGGATGTGATCAGTAAGGTTTGGGATAGAAAGGACACTATGGATGTCTCTATTTGGTACGTACCAGTCTGCGTCAACAGCGGAACGAAGAAGGCGATTTTGAAGTATCTGTAGACGTTTAAGGTGTGATTGGGCAGCAATGCCCCAGAACTGACATGCATAGGTGAGGGCAGGGTGAAGTATCTGCTTGAATATGAGCACTTTGTTACGGACAGACATTGCTGATTTCCTGTTGTAAAGTGGATATATCATCGCCATCCTACTGTTGATCTTGGTGGTTATATTCTCGATGTGGGGTTTCCAAGTTAATTTACGGTTCAAGATGGCGCCAAGATATTTTTCTTGGTTGGAACAGTTTACTCTACCGCCAGCTATTTGAATCTCAGGGAGGTTATCTTGTACCAGCCTTCTAGTGAAGGTGACTGCCTGGGATTTCACTGGGTTGATCTTTAAACGCCAAGCGGTGAACCATGCTGTTAATGCATCAGCATACCTCTGGAGCCTGCCTGCTGCTATTCGATGTTTAACAGAGGCATTGCCAATAGTAGTGTCACCTGCAAACTGGTAGAGTGAACACCCCGGGTAGGATGGCAATGAATTAAAGTAAACCAGCAAGAGAAGTGGGCCAAGTACACTTTCTTGAGAGACCCCTGCATCATTAGGCCGGGAGGCTGAGGAAGTTTCATCTTTGCAGACCATGAACGCTCTCTTTTGGAGGTAGGAGTGAATGAGATGGGTAATGTGAGGAGAGATGTTAAATTGGATTAGACGGTACAGGAGCCCCTCGTGCCAGACGGAGTCAAAGCCGCGTGTGATGTCCAGAAAAAGTGCTACAATAAGGTGCCTATCGTTGAATCCTGTGGGAATGACATCCAACAACCAGAGTAGTTGATGGACGGTGGAGTGCTGTCGACGAAAGCCAAACTGCTCCGGTCGAAATACGAGTACTTGTAGAGTATCCAGAGTATGTTGGAGTCTTGCATGCACAACCTTTTCAAAAATCTTCATCAGCCTTGGAAGCAGGCTGATTGGCCGGTATCCTTCAGGGGAGGAGGAGTCCTTCCCTGGCTTCGGTAAGGTGATGATTTTAACATGCTTCCATGTTTTTGGGAAGTAGGCCAGGTGGAGTAGCGCGTTGAAAAGGTGCACAATGAGCTCAACCAGCTCTGCGGAAGAGCCTGAAGCGCCGCGTAGGGTACATTATCAAACCCTGTTGCCTTATAGGACGACACAACGTAAATGAAATTTTGAACTTCCACCTTAAATGTGAGGGTTACAGTCTCCGGCAGGAAAGGCCTGTGTAAAACTTGTCTGACTTCGACCGCAACCTGATATATAAGGTCCATGTCGCGGGTGTCTGCTGGATGAAAGGTCTGCTCAAAGTAGTCAGCCATCATCTCCACATTCTCTCTAGCTGATTGAGCCTCCCATTCTTCGTTGCAGTGGTCTGCAAGTTTCAATTTTAGAACACGTTGCAGTCTGTTGAATTCTCTTCTGTTCAGGAGTGAACCAGTGTACTGGGCTCGGCGACGTGCTCTGCTCTTCACCGCTATGAGGTGACGAAGGTGGCGAGGCAATTTTCTAAGTTCCTGAGCTGGGCCTCCGCCAGGTGGAGTTGCCTGTAGTATGACTGCAGTTATGGAGGAGTTGAGGTTTAATACCAGTGCGTCGGCTTCCTGTGGCGTAGAGCAGGGATCCAGGTTTGGTGGTATTTCTGCTTGTTACCTAGTTCTACTTCTGTGAGGAGTTTCTTTGCCTTTGGTTCGTCTGATTCCTAGAATTCTTTGATTAGTCGCTTTTTATGATCTGAGTAGGGAATATCAGACATTGGTTTTGTGAGAAAGTCGGATATAAGATCGACTATTTCACTGCCTAATGAAGCAAGAACATAAATGAATTTTGTTTTTTCTGTGTTAATTCCAGCAGTTAAGAATTGTGATTCAATTTGTGGAAATCATACCTTGACATTTTTTCTCCAAAAACGCCGGCATTTTGATTGCTACTCTTGAAATAGCGTCTGTTTTGCCAGTTGGAAGGTTTGTTTCATTTGGTTCCCTTGCGTTGACGTTTGAGTTCATGTTTAACGTTATTTACCGTCGGGGTCAGCAGGCGTAGATCCATGAGGGGGAGGGGGTGCCAGGGGGCCCGGGTCTCCCTGTCATATCCTACTTTATTGCTATAAATACTATATTTGTGTTACCTCATCATCACGCAAAATGGCCAAACCGATTTGTATGAAAATTGGTATATGTACTACCTTTGGTAGTTGGTCCCACTTAAAGAATAGACCATTGAGGTGGGAGGTTTCTAATGGGGCTCAAATTGAATAAATCAAAATAACTTCCTTTTTCTGGGAATTTTTGCAAAAATGTTCCGTAGTAAATGTTTTTACACACGATGTTAAGTTTTGTAATTAGTAGCATTTCGATTGGATGAATATTTAAAGATTTATTGGAATTTTTCTTTACCGCTAGTCGGGTACGTGTAACATCGCGATATAAGTAACGTTCGTTTAAACAGCCATACGGAACGGGCACAATTATCTGTGCTGTCAAGTATTTTATATATTTAAGTTCACATTAATCTTGAAAAACTTATTAATGGTTTTCAAAACATCACTAATATAATCTCCATATTTTTTATACTACTGTCGGTGACGCGGGTTGGTTAAACGTTGAATTTCTGTACCCAAGATTTTCATCTTGCCGCAGCGCGCGCAGTCACTACCATTTTAATAAATGTGATAATGTGTGTAAAACACGACAGGCTCAAGTGGGTAGACTTCCTGATATTAAACGAAGTGCACATAACAACTGGCAAACAGGGGACAACTATAGGGGGTTAGAGTCACAACAGTACGTCGTTAAATAACCACACACGTATTATTGTTGTTTTGTTGTTTTTGTCATTATTATTATTATTATTATTATTATTATTATTATTATTATTATTATTATTATTATTATTATTATTATTATTATTATTATTAATCATCATCATCATCATCATCATTATTATCATCATCATTATTATCATTATCATTATTATTATTATCATTATTATCATTATTATCACTATTATTATCATTATTATTACTATTATTATCATTATCATCATCATCGCCATCACCATCACCACCACCATACCATCACCATCAACACCACCACCACCAGGGCCCTAATGACCTAGTTGTCGACGGGCCCTTAAACCCAACTCACTCACCACCACCACCACCATCACCACCACCAACACCAACACCAACACCACCACCGCCACCACCGCCATCACCACCATCTCCCATCACCATCACCATCACCATCACCATCACCATCACCATCATCATCATCATCATCATTATTATTATTATTATTATTATTATTATTATTATTATTATTATTATTATTATTATTATTATTATTATTATTATTATTATTATTATTATTATTATTATTATTATTATTATTATTATTATTATTATTATTATTATTATTATTATTATGATCACCATCACCATCACCACCACCATCGCCATCGCCGCCACCGCCACCGCCACCGCCACCGCCACCGCCACCACCACCGCCACCACCACCACCGCCACCACCACCACCACCACCGCCATCATCATTATTATTGCTACTCCGTATTTATTGCAAAAATGCAACCAAAGCAATTGGAGGTAGATAAAGATAAATTTACATGGTATCAGAATGGAAAAAGTGGTAAGGAGAGTAACCGGCGGCACCGTAGCCGAGCGGTTAGCGCGTTCGCCTACAACCTAGGCGGCCCGGTTTCGATCCCAGCCATCCGTATGTGGTATTAGTGGTGGACGAAGCGGCGTCTGGGCGGGTTTTCTCCGGGTTTTCCGGTTTCCCCCGCCACTCATTCAACAAATTGCTTCATTATCACCTTTCGAATCATCGATTTCGCCTGCATTTTATATCCTCTTCCTCACTACCATATCTGGTGCTTGGCACACTATCCGCTTCCAGGTGGTAACTCTGTCCGGTCCATAGGTTCCACAGGCGTCTGACCCTAGGCACTGGCTTGTAAGTCCTACATAAGGGGACGGTAATCAGGAAAATAAGAAGAGGAAGATAAGGAGAGTAAAAATGAGGAGAAAAGAGATGTGAAGGAGAATGAAATGGGGAGGAAGAGAAGAAGCAAACGAGAATGAAAGTGAGAATTACGGAAATATGTTCACGGCAAAAGACAAGAATGCGAGCAACGCTGCGACCTCTACTAGCTTTTTATAATAATATGAATAATAATGCTAATACATAAGTAGTTTTATGCCTTATTCCATATTAGAGAGCATTACATAGCATTTCTTTTGATCATAAACTATAACGTGCTACGTTAAACTATTCAGATTTTGATTTTTGTCGCCGCAGACGATTTTAATAAATGTTAATTAAATCTAGGTCCAGAGAAAAACGTTTGCTGGTCTTTGCCGATGACTTCAAGAATGGGAAAGCGGCAAAGCGGAAACAAGCTATCGACAACACATAGGTATACGTTTCGTTAATTCAAAACTGTCATTCTCGATGCACTAGTTCAGTAATAGTTGCGGTGTAAGCTTGGTGGTAGACAGTGCCACAGTGGAGTGATAGTGAAATGCCCAGTTCTATGTTCGATCTTTGGTTGTGATTATAAGAGCCACAAGCTCAGGATGTCGAAATGCAAAATTTAAACGAATTTGTTACAGTTTGTTAAAAAGGCGTGTCTTGAAGTCGGAGACAATTCTTATGACAGAAAAGATATTGGTGAAAAATCCAATAATGATCAAGCTACATATTCAAAAGTGAAAAGCACGTGTGATGAATTCAGAGAAGAAGAGCCAAACAGTGATTGTGTTACAGTGATTGCGAATGCCAACAGTAGCAATGACAGTGAATTGTAGACTTCATTAACAACTGCATTTAATGATTGCGACGAACTTGATATAGGGCACTTTGTGAATCACGATTTGCGTAATGACTATGCCAATTAGACGAATGTTCGAATGTCGTACCCATAATAGGAGTACATTGTAAACATTGATCGGTGGGCCTGTGGCGGTTACAGAGTCTTCTTCCTAGATAGGTGGGAGCTGGTAGTTTAAACATTATTTCTTTCAGTTAAATATTTAGGTAGCCATGTTTTAGCATGAATTTAATTATTCTGAAGTGGTAGTGGACCGGAATCGCCCCCCCCCCCCCATCGAATATTTCTAGATCCGCGCCTGGGTGACACCACTTATGGTTATTTTAGTTGCTTCTTGGTGAGTTGAAAATAAGGATTTGTGTAACTAATCAAATCTGTTTATTTTAAGTCAATCTTATAAAAGAACAAAACCTAAGCGGGAAACAATATAGAAAAAGAGAAAAGAAAAGTTCAGAATAACCAACATAGCTCCAATCTTCGAAGGCTTACTAGCCACATCTTATATCTTCATCAAAGTTGTTCCATGCAAAGAGCAGTCTGGTATGGGCAGTATTCTACAAAATAAAGTAACAAGTTTGGTATTTAAACCATATTGCGATCGTGTATTATGCTGCCCATACACACACACACACACACATACACACACACACACACACACACACACACGCACACACACACACACGCACACACACATCCACACAGACCATTTTCTAAAAATGGTTTTTTATTCAGGGAATCTCAAAACATGTATTACCACTGGTCTGAATATCCAAATTTTTGTTGGAAAACATTTCTTTCGAGCTAGAAACGGGTGATAAAGAAAGTAAGCACATTTTTTCGAGTCCGACGGACAAACTCAACCGTAACCGTATTACGTAAAAATCATTATAATACTTTTATGGTACGTTTTGGATAACATTTGAGAATTTTCGAGGGGGCTCAAACTCACATATTACCGTGTGCGTTTCCTTAAAGATGATTGTGACTAGGTATCCCACTGTTTATATAAGCTTAGGTTTCTGATCCACATCATTTTCGTTTCATTTACCATACATTTCACCCAATCACAGACACGTTTGCTCCCACGATTGCTAACATCGCGCCGCTTTCCATGGATAGGTTTGCAACCAACTCGTTACACATGAAAAGATACTAGTGCCACCGAAAATCAAATAGGGCTCTATTTCTGTCCGTCAGACTCGAACATTTTGCTCAAACTAGAAAAGAAATAGTTTGTTTCTCTTGAAATAGTTTGTTTTAACACTATACTCCATCCAGCCTTAGATCCGCCCCTTGTATCCCTCCGCGATAACCTGCGACTAATACAAAACAAAACAAACACCACGTGGACTCATACCTCGTGTTTATGTTGCAACAGAACGATATTTACTCAGGAGTTTTAGGAATATTGCTGCTACCGCGTTACATTCAAGTAGTCTTTACGAGGGTTATCATACATCTTGAAAACTCACAGATAATCGCCGATATTTAGGGTACTACGTTTTATGGTGTGTTTTGGTTTCGGCGTATCACGGGTTAGTTGTTGACGGCTTGTGTTTACACCAAGTGCGGATCTAAGGCTGGAGCAATTATAAGTACTTTTACCATGGTGATCCAGGATTCATTACTTAAAAGACTCAAAAAATACACTTCACAATTATAATTTACAGAATGTCGTTCATGATTTCCCACCAGGGCCCCTTTTAATAATTGTGGGGTAGCAGAAGGCCCCGCAACGTGGTAATGGCTGTTGCGACAGGAACTTCCCTCCACCAGGGGATAATCTGCTCGTTTTCCAGCCGGGTATTTGCACGGGTCCCTGCCGGCCGTTTTCTTTTGATTTTGTAAAATTACACTTCTTCAATATAAAAATTAAATATTTGTATTATTTTGTTTGCACAATAAATGTTTTAATTTAATTTCTTCCATAATAAATGTAATGCATACCAACAAAATTATAATTAACACACCGTTTTGAAAAAATTCTCACAAACATCGACTTTAATATTTTCATGGAATAGTTTACAAAAAAGTAATTCAGCGGTTATGCTGAAGAATATTTCTGCAACATTTAAGTACTGATGTTACTCACTTATATATTATTTTTATTTTACTTGAGTCTGAAAAGTAGCCATTTGATTACATGTAGAATTTAATATCACACAGATTTGGTTACTGCGGGAAAAGATTCTTGATATGGCCTTACGTTCTGTTCTTTATACATTCCAAAACAAAATGTTTTTAACCCTTAAATGGTAACTCGGGTGAAAATTCACCCTGGGGAAGTTTGATATCTCTGTTGTGAAGTGACAAACATGCTTACATTGTTGGCCATCCTGGTATGTTCGTTTTTTAGTAGTACAAGTTTATCCGTTGTTGAAACACCTGTGTCAGTTGCTCCATTTTTGCTGCACAGATATCTGGGTGAAAAATCACCCATGTTACCATTAGTGGGAGTTTTTGTTTGTATTACTGAGTATCATCCTTTTGAGAAAACACTATATTTCATTGTTAGTTTTGTGAGTATGATGTACACTATTGTTGATGGGAAGAAATATACAGACGGTGAGTTACGAAAACTTATTTATGATGTTTATTAATGATGATGAGCCGTCGGATGAAGAATTTTCTGTTATTTTCTCGAGTAAAATCGTTGTCACTGTCACTTCCATCAATAACATCATCTTCAAAATCATCCTGTTCACAAATATCTTCCTCTAGAAAATAACAGAAAATTCTGGGTTTGAATTCAAGGGAGAGAACATCATTATTCCGAAGAAGACTATTCTAAATGGGAAAAATGGTAAAACTTGGGCTTCAAAGCACCCGGAGAGGCAAAAGACTCCTTCAACGAATATATGTAGAACAGGAATGCCAGGTCCACATGGTGATGCTCGCAAAGTTCAAAGTGCTGAAGAATGTTGGCATCTCCTTTTTTATGCAAATATGCTAAATGATGTTGTACGTCACATCAACCAAGAAATGGCTTTGCAAAGAGAGAGATATTCTTCCCAACAAAAATTTGCTGGTGACATCACTCTACCAGAGCTGGAACCATACATCGGCCTACCTTTTATCGCTGGCGCTAGAAAAGATAATCATATGAGTGGTGGTTTTCTATGAAGTGCTTGCCAAGTGCATACATAATATGGCAATATATACGTGCAGCTCGAGGAGTGAAATTACCTACAAGAATGCTTCTTCACACTCTTGGACTTAATTTAGCAACAAAGTTTATGCAACAGGGATTGACCATCAGGAATCTTCCTAGTGATCTGCGAATGAAGATAGAATCTCTGCTGAAGGAAAATAATTATTTGCCAGTTAATTCATCAATAGAAGACAAAAAATCACCTGCGCCGCACCCAAGACAAGGGCCATGCAAATTATGCAAAAAGAGCGACAGAAAGTATACAGTGAAGTGCAGTATCTGTAAGAATTTCATCTGTAGTGACCATAGGGAAGTTATTTCCAAAAAAAATTGCAGATCATAAATTACTGTGATTGGTATTTAAAATTTCAGCAAAAGAACAATAATTGCTTTGCCAAATGTTTGTTATTTTCATCCTGTAACAAACTTTGTTAATATTTACATACATTAACTTCCTAACACCCTGTAGCGTCGTGTTTATATGTTACATCAATAATTATGTGTATTTTGAGTTAATGAAAGTTTAAATCTTGTAACAACTTGATTATTTGAAATGTTACAGTGATAATTTTGAGCTGGGTGAAAATTCACCCATGTTACCATTAGTGTGTCTCTTGTTTCCTTTTTGTATCACCTCTGCTTAGTGAACTCCCGGAGAACCGCATGCTTCCAGTTCATCATCTTCACCAGAATTACTTCCATTTTCACTGGCCGATAAAATGGAACTAACGTCGCTGCTCGTATCTGGTAGCAAATACGTGAGTTCCTGTAATGGAACATCTGGAGGGGGGGGGGGGTCCTGTTGAATGGTAAGCACAGCATCCCATTTTGCACGTTAAGCACAAGTTGATAAAGAAATAAATTACGGATCTTCATTACTTCAATATTGAAGTTACATGAGGTCAATTTGTTCATCCACTGCAGAGCTAATTGACGATCTGAAGCAGTTTGTAAATTTTTAGTGCACTTTTAATCAAATATAAATAATAATTACAGTCAAAATTTATTTCTTCTTCGTTCATCTTACTGATTCCAATGTACTCTCTTTGTCCATAATAGAGCTGTAAAACTTTTGAAATATTGGAACTTTCCAACAAATTGTCTGAGTTGTTGACAAAATAAGTGTGAAACGGTTTAAGACAAGGTCGGCCACCTTTGATCTACTCTTGTGGTCAGAAAATTGAAATGATTGTATCTGTTTGGCCGCCTATAGGGGCCTTGGGCTTGTCAAAAGGGCAGTGCCCAAGTACACAGATCTTTAGTTGTCCTTGTAAAGCACGCCGAGGCTTTCGACGTTATACCCATAAATGCCTAATTGAAATAGCATTTACAGTCCATGCAGAAGTCCAAGTTAGCCTAGCAAGTTAGCAATTGATGAATCGATATAATCGCCTAGAAAGACCATAGAAAAGCTTACTTATTTGAGCAAACAATAGGTACACTTCAAAATCACACGGAATAGGCTCTGAATTAGACACGGAAGGAACTAGGTAAGAAAGGTGCAGCGTTTTGTTAAGGTAAATGAGAGGCGTGCGGAATTACGATATGGCTTTTTTAGGAGAACTTTGTCTTTCTACACTCCCGTCCCAGTGTTCATCAAGGCAGCAAAAATAAATGACGTAGCACCACCAGGTCTTGTACCCTGTGTTCCATATACATACCTCGTCCCCATTGCTTTCCGGGGCATTTTACCAACCTTCTCCGCCGTCGCGTCCATAGCAGTGTGTGGGGTGTGTGGAGCGTCCTGCCTTTGTTGTTTCACCAAGGAGAGGTGTATTTTAGGAATCTTAGGACAAAAATTGTAATTGAAAGTGATATTCTCAGCTTTTGAAAATATCATACAAATATCCTATAGACACCTATGAATCGATCTGGCTAAACCTTTTCCTCAGCGTGCCACTTTTAGAAGTCCAGCCGTATGTTTAATTCACCCATGAGCTTCATTGTAACAACACTCTGGTGATAAGGCCTGTTTTTGCTTGAAGGTCATATCTTAACTGTCACCCATAAAAGAATTGAAGCTGGGTCCGAAGAGGTTAAAGTAACTTCGGATAACATTTGGGCACATCTGAAGGCGACAAACCTTTCCAAATCAGTATTTGATTTATACGAGAACCATGTTGTAATGTTAACAAACAATTCAATTTTCCTTCATTGCTAACCCAGGAGTAAAAACTGAAAACTGAAACCGCTAGAATGGCTGTGTCTTGTACATATTCTTCTTTTCCTTCTTGTGTTTCTCCTAGCTCTCCTTTTGTTTACACCTCTTCGCTTGCTTGCGATCCCCTAACATTTGTAATTGACCATTCACCAATATAAGTTTAGAATTCTGATTCACGGCAGGTTCAGTTTCGCTAATATAGAATTTTACGTTAATGAGCAATCAGTAGTACACAGGAACAGCAAGCATACGTTCTGTTAGTAATATGTACTTAATAATATCCCACTGTTTATACAAGCTTAGGTTTCCTACACGCAATTTTCATTTCATTTGCTCTTCATCTCAACCAATCAAAAGTGCTTCCCTTTCACAACACGCGGAATGCTAACATTGCGTCTTCTTTCATGCATAGGTTTGCAACGTCCCTATTACACACGGAGTGATACTAAATAACACTTAAAAAAAAAAACCATATGGCTTTATAGGTGTCCGCTGGACTCGGCAATTTAGTATATATCCTTTCAAAACGGAGTGAAAATACATTCGTTTCTCTTGAAATAATTTGCTATGACACTGTCTTTCCCTTGGCGATACAGATTTTATTATTAAAAAAAGCTGAGGATAAATATTACAGTTTAAAATTATCACATTTAAATCATGCAAGTAAACAGTCACTTTCCCTCATTTGTAAACATTTCTATGCAAACAATTTATGATAATGTAATGAACTTTGTACAAATATCAGGGATTCCTAAGAGTGGTCGTAGGCACACAATAGTGTTCCATGTCAAATAATAATAATAATAATAATAATAATAATAATAATAATAATAATAATAATAATAATAATAATAATAATAATAATAATAATAATAATAATAATAATAATAATAATAATAATAATAATAATAATAATAATAATAATAATAATAATAATAATAATAATAATAATAATAATAATAATAATAATAATAATAATAATAATAATAATAATAATAATAATAATAATAATAATAATAATAATAATAATAATAATAATAATAATAATAATAATAATAATAATAATAATAATAATAATAATAATAATAATAACAATAATAATAAACAATAATAATAATGATAATAACACTAACAACACTAAAAATAATAACAATAACAACAATAATAACAATAATAATAACAACAACAACAATAATAATAATAATAATAATAAAAAGAAGAAGAATAAGAATAATAACAACAATAATAATAACAACAATAACAACAATAATAATAATAACAATAACAACAATAATAATAATAACAATAATAACAATAACAATAATAATAATAATAAATAATAATAATAATAATAATAATAATAATAATAATAATAATAATAATAATAATAATAATAATAATAATAATAATAATAATAATAATAATAATAATAATAATAATAATAATAATAATAATAATAATAATAATAATAATAATAATAATAATAATAATAATAATAATAATAATAATAATAATAATGATAATGGCGGCGCCGTGGCCGAGCGGTTAGCGCGCTCGCCTACCACCTAGGCGGCCCGGGTTCGATCCCAGAGACCCGCATATGGTATTCGTGGTGGACGAAGCGGCGTCAGGGCGGGTTTTCTCCGGGTGCTCCTGTTTCCTCCGCCATCTCATTCCACCGGTGCTCCATCTTCATTCCATGTGTCATCACTGTCACCGCCTGCGGTGCCGTAGTAGTAAAAGCGGGCGTTCAACACAACAACAACAACAACAATAATAATAATAGTAATACTCATAATACTACTACTACTGATGATGATACTCATAATAATCATAATCATACTCACAATCATAATGATAATGATAAAGATGATGATGACGACAATAATAATGATTATGGTGATGGTGGTGGTGATGGTGATGGTGATGGTGATGTTGATGACGACAATGATGGGTGGGTTTTAAGGGCACTCAACATCTA
The DNA here is from genome assembly GCA_030765045.1 of Tenodera sinensis. Taxonomy (NCBI): domain Eukaryota; kingdom Metazoa; phylum Arthropoda; class Insecta; order Mantodea; family Mantidae; genus Tenodera; species Tenodera sinensis. The sequence goes on from CM060962.1 coordinate 165,636,021, forward strand.
GGTCATTAGCGACGACGACAATGGTGGTGGTGGTGGCGGTGGCGGTGGCGGCGGCGGCGGAGGTGGTGGTGGTGGTGGTGGTGGTGGTGGTGGCGGTGGCGGCGGTGGCGGCGGTGGCGGCGGCGGTGGTGGCGGCGGCGGCGGCGACGACGACGACGACAATGATGGGTGGGTTTTAAGGGCACTCAACATCTAGGTCATTAGCGACGACGACAATGGTGGTGGTGGTGATGATGGTGATGGTGATGGTGGTGGTGGTGATGGTGATGACGACAATGATGGGTGGGTTTTAAGGGCACTCAACATCTAGGTCATTAGGGATGACGACAATGGTGGTGGTGGAGGTGGTGGTGGAGGTGGTGGTGGTGGCGGCGGCAGCGGCGGTGGTGGTGGTGATGGTGATGATGATGATGATGTTGATGATAATATCTCGAACAGTTTGCTCTAGCTACTTTTGCCATGGTGATCCTGAATTTATTGCCTTAAAGGCTCGGAAGGACATTTTACAATAATTTACAGAATGTCGTTCATGATTTCTAATCAGGATCCCTTTTAATAATTCTGGGGTGGCAGAAGGCCCCAGAAAGTGGTAATGGCTGCTGCGACAAGAACTTCCCTCCATCGGGGGATAATCGAAACACATGGGGAATATCTCTGCTCGTTTCAGCCATGTATTTGCACGGGTTTTATATGGTTTTAACTTCAGCAATTTATTAGCTGTTCACACAAAGCCGTAAGAAATGCCTACCTGTTACGAAAGACATATAGTCGTACTTTCACTTGGTGAGCTGACCAAGTTAACACACACAAATCATATTACGTACTGTGCAGTGGAAAACATATGCTGAGCCATAATACACTTTGTGACTAAGTAGAGGACAAAATAATAAGTTGCTTTTTAATAACTGAACCACATCACATCACCTTCAGTTCAATACTGCAGAATAAAAGCACTTCAGTAGCATGACCTTGTTTATGCAGCAGTCTGTTATGTTTCCACACGCTCAGTGGAAAAACACCGTGAAGCCTGTTTAGAGGTATTTTGCTCTCCCATTGTTATTGATACAGCCTGGATTTACAAGCATGTTCTCTTTCATGTATTAAAGATATACAGGAATGATATACTTTATAAGTCACCCCCTCAGCAACAACTTGAGCAATGGCAATACATATAAATGAATTTCCAAGGAGAAATACATATTTTAAATGTTTAATGCAAAAATGCATGATCTGCGCTTGAATGCAGTATTAACTTATGATTCTTCCCTTTAGTCTATCTGTAATTACTAGTATTTAATAATGTCTTTACAATCAATATATTATAAGTATTCGTTCCACAAATGCAAACAACTGTAAAGGCAACACAAATGTAACACAAATCATTTAGCAGATGAAGCTGAGAACAGTATAATGTCAATAAAAACCAGTGAGGAACTTATGCCCTACACTAGTTTGCATACTGAAATCCCTGGCAAGTATGTACAATCATGAGCAGAACCAGTGGCCTTCACCTCAATAGACTAAGGCTGAGAATGTTGACAACAGTAAGTGTAAACTCGAGGGGAAATACAAAGTATGTGACACAGACTAGAGGTTTTTGTAGTACAGCTGTAATTATAAACAACGATTGAATCATTTCAGATGTTACGGTGGATACAATTTTCTCTCTTTATATAGTTATTTAGAATGAATGATAACAAATTTGATTGTACCAGAGGAATTGCAGAAAAAAGTCTTACATATGAGTTATTACTGTTTATTCTACCATTCTTATTCTACAGGATAGTTCGGATTTAGATAAAACATTACTATATGTGGGCAATAGTTCCTTTTTACAGAAATACTCGATTTTTAATGTAGAATAGTTTCTATTCAATCAAACAAGTTTTAAAAATTTGCTGCCTAATTACATTTTATGAAGGAAATGTCAAAAACTATTTTCCTTTAAACTATGCTCGGAAGTACTACTCGATGCATTTTTAAGTGACCAGCATATACTAAGCACCTTTGAGGAAGGTTGTAGATCTTTCATCTGCATACATAGGTACAGTTTAGTTAGTGATGGTGGTTTCTCATCGTTATGTAAGCACATTGATGCAGGCCATGTTTCCGTGCATTTAGCATCATTTTATGTATGTGCTTAGGCTTTCACGGCCATGTCCATTTGGAACAAAATATCTTCCGAGCTTGTAGGCCATGGTCGACATGTAGGAATTGCTCCTGACGCTTTGCCCAAGTCTGCGTTGAGCATTTTTGGAGGACCCAACGATGAGTGAAGGACATTTTTTTTCGAGTGGAGGGAAAATTCATTTATGGAGTTCCACTCTACTGGGAGGCACAGTGGGGACTGTGAGCTTCACCCGAAGGTACTACCCACTAAAAATCTCCACTGGAGAGAATTCAAGGAAGGATATCCGGGAGTACCACGAATCCCACCTGCGGATTCATAGGAAAACATGTGTTGGCTGGCCGTGTAGCCGTAGCCAGGTGAAATTAGGTGGCTGTATGCAAACATGACCGAGGCCCTGTCCACGCTCTGGTGAATTCATAGTGTGGGATTTGGTTAAGGATTTAGGTTCCTTTCCGGTTGGAAATGCCGTCGTAATCTACTTATTGCATCCTGAGACACAAAGAGGATTTAGTCATATAATTAACTTGGGAGAACTTATCCTTAGTAGTTAGTTCTTGTGATTTGTTCTGTCCTCCTTAGGGGAGGGTGTCTTATTGAATTGTAGTATTGTGCACATGTGAATGCGTTAGTCTAAGTAAGCTCTAGGTTAGGAGCAGATTTGACTTTATTTTCACAGATAGCTGCGTCAGTCAATAGTATTCTAATTTTATTGTAAATTTTGTTTGTAGTGTTGTCTGCACAGTGTTGTCTGTATAGCTGTGTCTTATTAATTTAGCACTTAAATTTTAGTTGAATTTCATTTGAACTTATATCTAATCTAATTTTATTTGAAAATCATATCCAGTTATTCATTGCTAATGTCAAATTAATGAGGGGGTTGCATCCCCCCTGGGCTGCCTTAACTAGGTGCAAGGACTGGTAGATTGCCAACATCAAGTCATGCCGCAAGTCATGGGTAGTGTTGTTGCTTCTATGGAAGTCTTGTTAGTGTTTGGAGGTATTCTTATGTGTCAAATTCCGGATCCCCCAGGTCGAAGGACCTGCCGAATAATGACAGCGGTCTTTTATGCTTGTCGCAGTCTGTTTTGTATGTGCCTAATCATTGGATAAAGGCATTGCTGCTTTTGTCTTTTCACTTGTATACGTTAAAGCTGAGGCTTTTTATGAATTCTTTTTTGATATTATCCTTATTATTCTGTTTTGGAATGTTTGTAGTTTGTGTAAGTGGCTTTTAGCAGCATATCCCCATACCAGGGCTGTGCATGTGATTATTGGTCTTAGGAGTGTTTTATATAGAGTAAGATCCATGTTTATTTTAAGTTGCCTGTTTATATTGATCATTGGGTAGAATTTATTTAGCTGAGCATTTGCCTTGGCTCTGATCTTGGAGAGTGAGTGTGTAAGGTTTAACGGCCCATCAACGAGGTCCTTTGGGTTCATCTCGGAGATGTGTATACTCCAAGTGAGGCCTTGGTCCATTACTAGACCTAAGTAAGTCACTTAGTCATTCCAGTGAATACCTTCACCTTAGTATGTTAACGGCTGAAGGACACGCTTATTTTTCCTTTGCAGGAGTATTTTCGTGAAAATTATTGTTTTAGTCTTTCTCGCGTTTACTTTTATTCTCCATTTGGAGAACCAGGGCTCAAGCATATTTAGGGCATTTTGGAGCCATTAGTGAATAATACATGGTTGGGTGAACTGTGTTATTAATGCAGGATCGTCTGCATAAATGTATTTGTCCGTTCTTATTAGGTTGGGCACGTCATTAATGTACAAGTTGAATAGCGTCGGCCCCAACAAACTTCCTTGTGGGACACTGGCTCCAATTTGCTTCACGCTTGATACCACTTCCTCTAGTGAGGTGCAGAAATGCTGATCGGAGAGGTAATCCCTAATTAGAGCTATGGCAGTATCAGGGAAAACGTATTCTTTAAGTTAGTCCTGCATACCAGAACTTATCGAAGACACATTCAATGTCCAAATATAGGGTGCCTGTTGATTTATTAGTGTTTTAGTCATTCGTAAAGGTTGAAGTTCCGTTGAGTGTTGTGCTCTGAACCCGAACGTTCGGGTATCAGTATGTTGTGTTTATGAATGTGTTGGTTCATTCTTTTGAGTATTACTTTTTCTAGCACTTTGCTTATGGTATTTAGTAGGCTAATTGGCCTATAATTGATTGATAGTGCTAAATTGTGCTTGCTGGGCGGCAAGCCTTGGTCCTTCATGAGCTGTTGTGTTATTTCTTTTTTTTTTTACAAGTGAAGTATACTGTGTTTAACCTTTAACTTTTTTTTGCCAAGATGAAACTAGCCAGCAAGCACATGGCATGAAAGATCGTGTATTAGTTAGAAAAGTAGGAGAAAATGAAATGAAATATCAAAAGAGATATATGGTAAAGGCTGTGGGAGAAACATGCCAGGAGTCCAAAAAGGCCATCCTGATACACTGTAGGTGAATCAACTTTCTACTCTCTGCATCCTCTATATGTAACCAAAGTGGAAGATACACCTCATGATGTTTAAACTGTAAGTACCATTACAAGTAAAATATTTAACACAAATCATTGGAAAAGTTATTCCTACCTTTCCTCAGTCACACAGTGAATTGGTACAAACTGTTATCTGTGATGTAGCTAATGAGCTAGATGAAGTAGGCAATGTAGAAGTCACATCCTTGAGGACTGTCAGGCAAAAGAAAAATCTATTCAAAACTCATGAGGAAGATGTTACTTTTCTTACGTTTGAACAGCTTATCAACAAACTAAGCCAGGTGTGAAGCTACAAGGTAACAGACTCAATTATGAGTTTCAGCCAGCCGTTAGTGTTGTGAAGAAATGAATATTTAATTAACAGCCTTATAAATATTTACCCTTTCTTTTAAGATATGAATCTTCTAAAGCCTAACAAAGCTTTTTTCATATGTTGATTGTTCTCTTAATTGAAAAATAATCTTTATAAATATGTACTGTAAGCCTAAATGAAAATATACACAAGTTGAAATCAAATTTCTTAAGGGTCCTCATTGCTCCCATGTAAAAGTACCTTTTCCAGTAAGAAAACGAATTTCTGTACATATTCAAAGAAGCAATACAACCTGGTAACAGTCTGGAAGGTAAGTACATTAGACAGGGCCATAAATAAGAAATAATAGTCCATTTAATGGTAAACTGAATTATTGACTTGCGCTCATAACACCCCTGAGTTAATGAGTGTTAGGTGTTCATTGGGTTCTCTCCTTATAAAAAATATCCCCTGGCTAAGCTTTGTGGCTTAGGGCCCTCAGTTCCTATAGTTATGGTTCATTACATGTATGCCTTGAGCAATAAAAGAATGATGTATGTACAGAGGCGGACAGAGGTATTCAAATTTATGAATATGCAACTTTAAATGTTGAATTAATCAACACAAAAGGTTTAACATTTATTATTTCTTTATTCCACTGATGTGTAGTCATATTTTTGAAACATACACACAATATACAAATGACAAGAATATTTGTGTATTATTCAACATGTGATTTCCCTTAAAAACATTATACTTCCCAGTGACATGAGTATTCAAATGTGCTCAATAATACAGCAATAAAATACAGTAAATGATGATTTTTGTACCTTCAGAACCCCTCATTCATGCATATTGTCATGCAGTATACAAGAAACTTAAGCTATGAGTAACCACAGTCAAAATGGGGCAGAAAGGAAAAGACACAACTCTAAGAGAGAGAAAATTAATCTTAGATATCCGTGAACAAAATAAGACGTAAACAAATTGGAGAAACTGTACACAGAAATCCAACCACTGTGTGCTGTGTCATCTAACACTACAAAATGACTCATTGAGTAGGCTCAATGAGCCTAGAAATAGTGCTTAACCAAAATCTTTTTCTAAATATAAAAGGGAACAGCTGAAAATGAAGAAGTAAAATCCCTGAATAACAACAATAGAAATTAGAGCACATCTAGAACATTTTTGGAAGGTGGTTAATGAAAAAACAGTTCATAGATATCTGTACACTACTGGTTACAATTCCAGAACACCAAGAATAAAACCATAGGTACGTAAAGTAATCAAGAAAAAGCGTTAATTATTTGCCAATGAGTACACAACTAAAGAACAATGAGTTCTGGGATCGTGTGTTATGGTCACATTAAAGAAAGTTTAATGTATACCAAGGTGATGGCTAAATAAAGATGTTTAGACAGAAGCATACTGAGTGGGATCCTAAAAATATGCAAGCTATGATCAAACGTGGTGGTGGCAGCGTAACAGCATGAGGATGTATAGGGTCAAGTGGTATGGCTAAGCTAGCTTTTATTGATGACAACATGAACAAGATGATTATAACAACATACTATAAAAATATCTGCATAGAAGTGGACATAAATCTTGTAAATAATTTTTATTTGCAATAAGAAAATTATCCTAAGCACACTTTAGAAATTGCTAGGTTATGGATCATTTACAAGGTCTTAATGAAAGGTTTATTTCTCCAATTGTAAAAAATTTTACAAGCATCGTCAACACATCCCATAGATTCAGAACGTAACCTCAATCATCCGACTTGAACTTGATGGAGAACATGTGGCAAAGAATTGGAAGATAGGATCAGGAAACACATCACAAGCAAAGCAAGACTGAAAGATATTATTCTGCAGGAATGGAACAAAATTGATTTGGAATTAACTAGCAAACATGTACTTACACAATATCAAGGCATTTGGCAGCCTTTATTCATAGCAAAGGCGTGATAACCAAGTATTAGAGTGCTGTGTTTTGTTTATCTGAATACTTCTGTCGAACTGTTGGGAAAACATTTTTCAGTTACCATTACGAAAAACTATTTATATTTAGTTAAAATAAAGCATTTACCAATTCTAACTAAGGGTAGGCTGATCCAGTATTGTAGTGCATACATATATCTATCTGGGAGAAACAATTAGCATTGCAGAGAAAAGGGAAAATGAGCTCCAAAGAATATTCTTCTTGCCTGAGGAAAACTTTGGAGTTTAATATTTATTCTAATGTAAAAGAAGATTAGACTCTCAACAAAACTTGAAACTTGCATCATCCCAGCGCTCCTCTATGGCAGTCAGACATGAACATTTACAAGAAAACAATCTGAGATGATACAGGTCTGCCAGTGAAAAACGGAAAGGAAAGAATTATATGTTCCAGTTTTCCTTTATGCAGGTTATTTCCTGCATTGAAATTGATGTCTTCGGAAGACCGTGGTAGTGCCTAGACAAGAAAAACTCAAATCCACATGTAGCTGAAATTGAATAATTAGAATATCCTTCACAGAGACTGAAAATTAATAAATGCTAAAATCTTAAGAAATTTATTAAAAGCACATTTATTTTATATACACTTTCAACGTGATTTTGAGAGCAATGTTGTCTACCTGGCAAGTATTTGATAGTTTCATTAAGTAACTATATTACAAAACTTTATAGACGTATTTTAATTTTTGAAGAACAAAACGTGGACGTCTTTTAAATAGGTTGATTTTGATATTAAGCAGTTAATGGGGATATTTCCCTTGCTGAGACAGTTGCTATAATTTATTTTACAATTCGTCTTCCTCAGTGTCTTCTTCCAGACGATTACTATGGTTCGCCTCCAGTTCTTCTTTACCATCTTCTTACCGATCGTCTCCTTGCAGATCGTCTTGTTCCAGTTCTGGGTTGTTCTTGCCTGCGACGATTACTTTGGTTCATGTACAGTTCCTCTTCATCCTCTCCCCGATCAGAATCTACCATTCTCTCTATAATGTCACGAGGTTGTCGTTGTGCAGCTTGGTCTTGCGTGTCATCTACGTATGTCGGCCAGGTGCAAATAGGTATGTAGCACTTTATTATCTGCTTGAAGCACTCAATGGTTTCCGTCATATATAAAACGCAAGCAAAAATTCCTGTAGCTATCAGCATAGACACTCCATGTAGGCATTTTTTTTACTTCAAAAACGTTGATAATATCGTCAGGTGACTGCGTCTAGGGAAACCAATATAGTAGTTGAACCGTAAAATATCATCACTAATATCAGCAAGTATATCTTTTATAAATAGAGAGAAAGGTATCCATTCTAAACTTCTGAGTAAGTTTGTAAGAAACATGCAGATTACGCCGTTTAATATCAATTTGGAGACGTGTGGAGGCCCTTTGAGGCTAGCGGGCCATAGTCGAAACTGGGAAAGTAGATGCGCCATAGAAAGGACGAAAATTGTATTCGGAGTATTTGGTGTGTAATCAATTATAAACCCGATGATTCTGAACTTGTATACATGAGGTATGTATGTTGTAATTAAGCATACAAGCCATTTTAAATCGAACATATTTAATCTTTCCTGTGGCATGTTTCGGTAACAAAAAGTTAGTTTCCTCAAACCAAAATAAAGATGGTTGCTATTTAATGCAAATCAACAAGACGTAACTATGGAGGCAATTTGCTTATCGTTGATATTATTGAAGTCCAACGAACGCCATCTAGGTACACGGCCTCTACACTGCCACTAGAATAATTCGTGCCGTCAGAAGTAGGAGTAACTTTTGATAGCGCATTTTCAAGGAGTTATTATGTCACGGCGCTTGAATGTTAAGAGGGTCCTGTTATATTATGCTTAGTATCTTTATTTACCTGTGCACAAATCAACTCATTTGCATTGAAATTGAGAAGGAAAATGCCCTCCTAACTCCGCGGTACTATCAATTTCATATTTTCTACATCGGTCTTTAATCAGCTTAACAATGCTGTATAGTAATACTACTTTCGTTGATCTGGGAATTGTGTTTATGAATGTGTTTGTTCATTCTTTTGAGTATTACTTTTTCTAGCACTTTGCTTATGGTATTTAGTAGGCTAATTAGCCTATAATCGATTGATAGTGCTAAATTTTTGTTAGGGAATAGTAGTATTTTGGCTTCTTTCCAACTTGGGGGAAATCTGCCATTTTGTAGCGTGTAATTAAATAATATATTAGGTCCGCTAAGAGTTTGAGAACTCTGTGTGGGAAATTCTTTAGTACCACATTTGGTATTCTGTTTGGGCCAGGCGCTTTTCTGGTAGGCAGGTGCCCAATGATCCATCCGATTTTGCCTGGGTTAGTCTTTCGTAGTTTGTTATGTGTCTGTTCTTGGACTACATTTTCGGCTTCATCTTCGACTTCTCGTGTAAAGTCGTTCTGCCCGACTACCGGGTTGGGAGAGAACACATTTTCTAGAGTAACCACAAAAGCTTCGGCCTTTGCCTCGCTATTGTATTGTTGTATTGAAGCGGAGGGATATTCGTGCGCGTTCGCGTAAGGCATTTGGTTATTCGCTATGTTGCATTTTGTTGGAGATTTAGGTTTTCCAACGTGTCGTTCCATTGGTTTTGAATGAACGTTCAAGCGCGTTCGTTAACTAAATCCCTGGCTTTGTAGTGCTCAGTTCGGTGGAGTACGTTTCTCGTTTTCTATCGCTTACGTCTGGCTTTATTTGAGTTTGTTGTACTTTTATGTCGTGAGGAAATCTAGCATTTCTAACCTGCTGCTGCCTTAAGAGTACGCAGGCCGTGGTGACTATCTTTATTGTCGTTTCCAGTTTGATTATTGCCTCGTCCTGCTCTGCTGCGGAAATTACGTGCAGCTCTGGAGGTAGTGGTCTACTGTGTTTTTAAATGTTTCCCAGTCTACTTGGTTATAGTTGAAAGTTAAAGTAGTTGGTTTGTACGTGATAGGAGTATTGATTGAAATCAACACCGGCAAGTGGTCCGATGTGAGCTCCTGTAGGACTTTAAAGTTGGTGTTAAACGCTAAGTGATTTAACAGGGCAATTGTCTAGGACGTCCGGCGAGTGATTTGGCGTGTGAGGAGTGAACGTTAGTTCATCTGGGCCTGCAATGAGATAATTGGTGTTGTTTATAAAGTTTAGTAATTTTGTCCCTTGTGGTTTAGGATTCAACCAGTTTTAGAAGTAGTGCTTGCAGCTATAATCTCCTGCAGCAAGTACTTTGGGTCCTACGTTCATGATTTTGCTTACATCGTCTGTGTCTATATCCCCGGGGATTCTAGACAGCGACTGTAACTATATCCGTGTTGTGGATGTTGAGCTTTATAGCTGGTTTCAGCGCGATTTAAATTTGGCGAATTAATCCTATAGTGATTGTCTGAATGACTATAGCCATGCCGCCTCCTCCACGGCCTCGGTCGTTTCTATAAACTTGATATCCGGGAACGGAAAAACGGTGATTTTGCTTGAGATGCGCTTCGTTAAGTAATGCAATCTGTACCGAGAAGCTATGGAGAAAATCTGCAAGTTCTTTTGTTCTTTATCGACTGCCGTTGCAATTCCATATTGTAATTCTAATTGTGTCGGAATTACCCATGACCATATTGGCGAATGTTGCGTATCAGTTGTGCTGTGTGATTTGCAGTCTGTATGATGCCTGCCCTGGGTTGTATGATATGGCCACGGGGGAATCGCAGGTCATCCTCCACGAGGTGAAGAGGCACTTTGTGTACTGGCATACCTAGTGTTTTACCTAGTGAGCTCACAGCTTTGGAAGGATCATGCTGGACCTGCTTGTTGCGGGGCTGGTTGCGACTTTGCAGGGGGCATGAAGTGAAGTAGAGCTCTTTCTCGTAACTGCTTCTACTCCACCTACTCTACTTACCTTGGCTGCTTCTTGGCTGAGAAACACGTCTATTGCTGTTTGCGTTTAGTGCAGTAATGCTTTAAATATGAATCCTGCTTATGATATACCTAGTGTACATTTTATTAGAAACACATTTTTCACGGTGGAAAGACGAAGATAAGAAGAAAGTTTTAAATTGTAGGCGCCCTACTGAATCTCTAACAATATGTGGTACGAAAAAAGTGAAACATTCAGGAAAATCCTACAATCTTAGTTTTAAACAATCGTGGTTTGTGGAATTTCCATGGTTGTACTCGTTCCCAACTCCGCAGAAATTGTTTAGTTGGCCATGCTTGCTCTTAGCAATAAAAGTAACGTTTGGAATAGATTAGGACTTTCTGCTTTGTTGAATATAACACGATCATTACACAAACACTCGGATTCGGCAGAGCATTTAAAATGCCAGATTAATTTTAAAACTTTTGAAAGAAATCGAAATACAATTTCAGATGCACTAAAGGAGAATGCTAGACTGTATAACGTGCAGTTCAAATAAAATGTATGTATGAACAGACTTTTCCTGAAGTTAGTGGTTGAAGCAGTACTCTATTTAAGCAAGCAAGAATTAGCATTCCACAGTCACAATGAAACAACAGGCTCAATTGATCGTGGAAGTTTTAAGGAACTGCTGACGTTGCTGGTATCTAGGAGTCCTATAGAAATACAGAACCAATATTCCAAGATAAAAAGTCTGTTCAGTGGCGAATCAAAAGTATACAACGTGAACTATTGGATTATATTTTGGACTACATCAATTCATTTGCAAAAACTGAATTGGAAACTTGATTTTTTTTCTGTCCAGGCATATGAACGACAGATATTACACAGGTGTCTCAGTGTTCTGTAATAGTGAGAGGATCTGTTGTGGATCGTTTCTTAGGTTTCTACGATGTAAGTTGCGACAGAACATCAGAAACTGTTTATTTTATTGGACATCTTGGAGCCATTGGGCTACAACCAGAAATTAGTACGGCAGTGTTATGATGGTGCAAGCGTGATGTCTAGCCATTTAAATGGACTCCAGAAAAAAATTAAGGAAAAGAACTCCTTTCACAGTATTTTTACACTGTTTTGCACATCGTCTAAATCTAGTCTTGCAACAAAGTTGCAAAAAAAAAAAAAAAAAAAAAAAAAAAAGTTGCATTTTTTTCTTCGATTACTGGAATTCCTACCTTTTTCCATCACCAGCAAAGAGAACCTACCCAATTGCTTCTGTATCGGGACCACGTATTCCTACTGTAACGCCTGTCCGCTGGAGCTCCAACTCAAAATGTTGCGTGTAATTGTGGATAACTGGAAAAGTTAAAAGAGGTTTTCGAAGCAATAGTTTCCTGTGAACAGTCTGATGATAATTCCATTCTGCTTGCCAGAGGTTTTCTGAACGACATGAACAATTTTGAATGTGCGCTTCTGGCAGTAGTGTTTCATGACATATTTTGTTTGACAGATATATTGCTCGATGTTTTGCAGAAGAGGTCACTGGATGTAAACTACTGCGTATCAAAAATAAGAATCACATGTGAAATTCTAAGAAACAAGAGCAATTAACAGTATTTTTCGATTATGTTTGAAAAACCCAGCAAAATGGCGGATATGCGCCTCTCACGAGAGTACAATTCCCTTTCTCAGGATGAGCGTGTTCGAAGGTGTTGAGCATTATATTACGAATTTCTGGAATACGAAATATCTTTACGGATATTTGTAAACTGTTCTCCCTTATTCTGACAATCTCTTCTCCTACAGCGTCCGTGGAACAAAGCTTTTCTTGTCTAAATCGCATAAAAAGATACCAGAGGAATGCAATGTCAGACGACACTTTCTTCTTTAGCGAATTCAGAAAGAACTTCTAGTGTAATTAGTAAAAACGCAGCCATTCTATGAAGACATCGCCGACAAGTTTGCAGCCTTAAGGAACACTGGGAGAGAAATTTTGGTCAAAATTGTCAATAAGTCGAAAATTGTTTTTTTGCCTTAAAATGTTCCTGCAACACCTGTGCATTTGGATCAGCTAACATTTTTCATATCCCCCACTCCATTGGTCATTACGGCCCTTTCAAATTGTGCTCTTCCCTTAACGTATACAGTATGTTCCTATATAAAAGCCTGTTTTTCTCAAAACTACATTTTTGCATATTCCAAAAGAAGGTCGCGCCTGATTTTTGCTTCAAATTCAATGAAAAATTTCCAAAAGTATTCATAAATAGCAGCTAAACAAAACTATGATTCAATATTGATGTTATCATTAACGTGAATTCCAAAAACTTTTTTTTGTATGAAAAAAAATCAATAATTTTTAAGATTAAATTTTCTTTGTTAATAAAAAAAATATGTACAGGTTAATCAGCGAACGTATTTGAAATATCTCTTCATGCAATTATTACCCATGTTTTAGAGTACCAGTTCTGCCAATGTAAATGAATTTTGAAAAGTCAATAGACGCGAGTTACGTTTTGAAAATATGCCTATTAAATTCATAAAATAATTTATATATCATAAACGAATTATCCCATTTTAATGAAATTTGGTGTACCTCCTATTCTCATATAAGTACAATCACAGTAAACATTTCAGAAAAAATCTATCAAGAAATGAGGAACTTTCAAATTTCACTCCCAGTGTCCCTTAAAGGACCGAAGGATTGTTTTGGTGTACAAGAAATAGGTCAGTACAATTATTAAAATGATCTTATAATATAGGTATACTTTTCTTTCCCACTAACTCTTCACCTAATTTCCCAGCCACGAGCCGGTACTGCTATGAATCAATTTGGCTAAACATTTTCCCCAACGTGCCATTTTTATAAGTCCAGCGGAATGTTTAATTCACCCATGAGCTTCATTGTAACATCACTTTGGCGCACCACATTGGTGGCTTGTTTTTTCTCAGTGTTGAAGTTTGTATGAAATGTATTCCTTATACATCCGTTTTCCTCTGATTTGTACGTAAACTTGTATATATAATATCAAACGTATTATCTATAGATCCAAATATGCATTTGATTATTGTTTTATTATTTTATCAAAAAATATATTTTATGCTGAACAGAGAATACATTTTAATACCAACAGCTTCAAGACTATACAAATATATTTATCTGTAGATAGTAACATCAACTTGAATCAAGTGTTTCAATTTATTTTCAGCTTAGTTAGGTACAAGAAGATGCCACTAGCATACTTCTCTGAAACATCTTCAGGCAGGTTTCAAAGCAGGCATTTTTTCGCTAATTTAAAAGTATTTAATTAAATTGTCTGGAAACTCTTTTGGATAGAACATATAGCTTTTGCACAACAATTTCTTTATTTATTCATATCAAGTGCGCCTATTTTCATGTAAACAAATGTAAAACTGAAAATGTTAGAAATTTCACTCCCAGTGTCTCATAATCATAACTGTAAGTGATGCGATGTATGCAAAGATTGTGGAGGTGCATCGGAGATGAACTGTGGGTATGTAAGGAGTCAAATAGTCAATTGAATACATTGCTCAAAGTTATACATTCATGTGAGAATAATGTAGAATTGTGCACGTAAAACAGGACACCACTGCAAGAGCGAAACTGTAAACAGATGCACACCCCTCGTTCTTCCTATACATACATTACCCGAGAAGTCCAGTAGAAAGCCTCCCAAACACGAGGGGAGGGTCTAAATGGATGCTAATGTAGCAGCTCACATGACACAAGGGAAAAGTCGAGGAGTGAGCATCTGTATTTCTCCTCTCCTAACTGACGTTTCATCAAGCGTCTTAATTTCACATTAATACAAACATATATATACTAAGAATTTTTCAGCAACTGTTATTATAGCAAGCTTGTTAGGAGCTTAGGTCAAATATTTCATTTAAATGTCTGCGTTTACAGATACACCAGTATCATATTGGCCAAAACTCAAAGAGCTCAATTTCACGTAATAATACATTTAATGGTTTCTATAAAGTGTATAGTGATTTTAAGAGAATTATATGTATACAATAGTGTTCATTTGAAGAATGAAAGGTACATTTTGAATCTTCTCTCTATATTCTATAAAGGCCCCTTCATTCTCACTCCACTTTATACCTGTAACTTGGAAGCATTAAGGAAGAAACAGGAAGAGTATTGCAAAAGTATCTAAGCCTATTAAAATGTGCAGTTTGTCAAATATTTCTACACTTACTTTCAAAAGTTGCCACTCCCGAAATTTTGGTTAGTGTGGCCTGTTTTTATTATTTTCCCAATTTAAAATGAGGAATCTAAAATAATGCATAGTATGTGTCATTCATCCATTTTCCTACTCATTAGCAATAGAAAATTATCTGCCTTATGTAAATCCGAAGTTCACCCTTGGATCCAGCAGGCAAACAGTCGCGTTGCCTTATTTTTAACCATTTCTAAGCAAACTATTGAATGTAATTATAAATTAATGTAAACTATATTTATACTACCAATATTAGGAATACCTATGGGCGGTCATCTGCACCGAATGTGGTGTTAGACATCAAATAATTATATTAATAATAGTAACAGTATAATTGATGATAAATAGTATATTACTATTAATATTATTATTTTATTGTTATTATTGTCATTATTATTATTGTTATTGTTGTTGCTGTTGTTGTTATTATTATTATTATTACCATTACTATTATCATTATTATTATTATTTGTAAAATTCTTACCAAGCAGGTCAATGGAATAATTAAGCACTAAGTACGTTTTTGAAGTATGATTTTTGACGATTAAAAGAAATAAAGGAGTTTTGCTTGTAGATGCAGTAGCATAATTTGGTTAGCATGTCGACCAGACTTCAATTAATTTATAAGTTCTCTCTTAGCTGTGTGTTCTATTCTGCCAAGGGACTGCATTAAAAGGTTTGGTCTAATATTAAAGGATGCCGATTATACATTTTAAGCAACATTAATAGATTATAAACTGCTAAACTCCGGAGTATGTATCATTGCTTTTAAGGTAAGCGGACGTCTTTCATAAGTACAGAGGGGGCGTGGTCATTGACTTTAACTGTCTTGCATGGATAGTGAAAGCATACCATCTCCCGTTATTCTCTCCTCCCTGGAGGGTTGTATGTAGTACCAACCGCGTTGATCTATATTGACATATTTAATAAAGCAATAAAAGTAATGCAATTCAAGTAAATATTATCATGTACTCTAGTTTTCTTATATTAAATTATTTATTGTCCCAGCGTGAGAATGCGCTGTTAAAGTAGTGCCAATCAATGACATAAATAAACAAATAAATAAACGGTAAGCATATAAACAATGCAACCGAAGTATGAAAGGGGCGCAACTGTAACAGTGCATCTTGCTATTGCAGTGTGCCAGCACGCGTAAGTGACTTGCGCCACGAGCAACCTGCTGCCTACCTGCCCCTCCCACTGTCTCAAAAGACTCTGAACAAAGTATATATCGTAAAATATGAGCTGCGCGTGTGAATATCAGTACTACCTGTCCACCGTGGTTACCGTGACACAGCCACCCGCCTCGTCACGTCATCAGCAGACCGCTAGGAAGAGCGATTGCGCGGGAAGCGGAAGAGACCCCCGAGTCAGGTGACTCCGTCGATTCGGCTTTCTCCGCCGTCATCTTTGCTTTGTTCCGCTAACATTCGGCTGAGACAGTATCACTGCGTCAGGACCCTCTGGATTAACGGACCTGACTCTGCCATCTAAGTTGTACAAAAATGGCGTCGGCTGGTGGCGGTGATTTCTGAGGTGTTTCCTCACGCTATCCTTCTATTATTTTCTATGCCTTTGAGTTATTGTTTCTTATAACAATTCCTATGTAAGTTTGTCTTCATATTACCAAAGCGAGTGTTTAAAAACTTTTATTTGGGCAGTATAGGGAACGGGAATAAATCTAATAACGTGTTGACTGTGCCGTGTGTTTAACCACGTGTTCATGTTTATTGTGTTTCATCTAAGGCTATGGCTACGTTAGCCGTATAGTGTGGTTAATTTATATGTTTGCAAGTACAATTTGTGTCACGATTACAGTGGTGAGAGGTTGTTGAAGAAAAACTGTTCCAGTAGTGCACGTTATTGTTGTCATGCCTCAACCTAACCTCAAACACCACAATGCCCTGTAACTGTTGGATTCCCGGATGCAAATTAAAAATCAGAAACTTTCAGTTAAAGCAAGAGGTAAATTGAAACGTAACGCTTGTAAATTCTATTTAATTACTATAAATTGCAGCGTTATGTGTGTTGCCGGTGTGTATATAACATGGTGAATAGTGAAAGACAGTAATTTCGAAACGCCGCTCTCCTACAGTTTTACCCATGTAAGTAGTATGCTGCTTGTATTTATACATTATCTTTTGTCTTTGTAATTTAAATGTGTAACTGTAGTTTAGAAAAAATGTGTTATGTTGCTGCATGTAAAATCGTAGACTATAGCAAAGTTGGGAAAATGTTTACAAAATCGGTCGCTCGAGAAAACAAATGAAATATAGTGCAATGGATGCAGTTTTTATTGCTGATTACGATTTTGTAAGTTTTATTGTGCGCTCAAGCTTCGTTTTTTATTTATGAGCAAATTTCGTACGTGCGATGCAGTGGTTTTATTTCTCTTATGCGGCGGATATTTAGCTAATAAATGTGTATAAACGAGTATAATATATACTATATGCCATACGCGAAATAAAATCATGCATAGCACAGACGAAATTTGCTCATAAATAAAAAACGAAGCTTAAGCGCATAATAAAACTTTCAAAATCGTAATTAGCAATAAAAACTGCATCCACTGCACTGTGTTTCATTCGTTTTCTCGAGCGGCCGATTTTATAAATAATTACCCAAGGTTGCTTTACAATGCTGATTTAAGGTTACGTATTTCATTTACAGTGCTGTTTTACGGTTATTATTTTTAATATTTCACCTGCTTTTGTGGATTCCCCCTGTAAAATAAAGTGTCATGAAGTGCTGAGTAATATGTTGTTGCAAACTGAGTAATCAAAAGTTTTCAGTAATAGTAAAAGCAAATTTCCACCCTAAAGCTTTTGAATTCAGTAGGTAGCTAATTATTCTAAATGGCAGCATTTGTATATCAGCCATCCAGTATAGTATGTTTTGTGTAGGTATATAACATTATGTACATTGTACAAGTGTGACAAACAGTGTAAACAATGATTAATAATTGAGTCAACTCAATGTCAACATTTCTGTTTTATTTAAGTAACATGTTGCTTGCAGTTTTGTCTATCTTCTTTGTAATTTGAGTGTGTAATGCAGTTACATAATGGCATGTAAAACTGTAGATTGCAGGAATGATATTTAAGGTTATATACATATTTCATTGCCCATAGGTTATCGTTTAATATTAAATGTCATTCTTTTTTGTTTACTTGAGGTTATGTTTAAGACAGTGTTTTTGTGTTTAACACAGCCCATATTCACAAAATAGGCGTGTTATTACACAACATTTTTATTTTACTGCGTTGAAATTGTAGCCTGTAGACGAGTAGTGTATAAGTAGTTCCCACCAAATAGGCCGCTATCTTGAATCACAATGTGAGGTCCGGTCACAGATTATACCAGATGATCAACTCTGTGTGGTGGGCTGATGTCACATCACAGAACACTCGTGTCACATGTTTCGACAGGTTCTTTTGCGAACTAACGATTCCGTCGGTAATGCCGTACGCCTCCATATCGACTGAGCTGCGCTACGTCACCTCTTCCCCCCCACTTTGCCAGCAACACATGCCGATTTTCTTTCGTAGTCACAATTCTCGCACTCGTGAATACTTTACGGCACTTTTCGAATATTAACATCTTAGCCTAATACGCGTTACGTGAGCTACGTGGAAGCCATATGCCGTAAACGATTCTTATCCACGTAGCTGATGTAACGCGTATTACGCTAATATGTGAGGTGTGCTGTAAACAATTCATGAGTGCGCGAGATGTGACTTCGAAAGAAGTTCGATTAATTTCTGAATATAAGATCGGCAAGAAGAAGCCACTTCTAAACTGGACATTTTTTTCTATGTACGAATAGGTATGTGTGCAATTAATCATAACTTTAGTAAGCCGATGGAGTGTGTCAGAGCACACAAATTGCTGAGCTTATGCAATATATTTTTATTTTCTTTCTGTCAAGAATTGCAAAGCTTACAGCAATTATAACTACACATTGAGTTAATGGCGGAGGAAAACAGGAAAGGATATCACAGTTATGTGTAATGCAATTTTTTTTTGTACACAGTAAATTAGTAATAATGTTAAAACAAACTTCTGAAAGATAACCTTAGTGACCAATAAATAAGCAACTAAATAGATTCTAAATGAAAATACACCAACAACTATGTACAAAAAAATCAGCACTATTTCAAAAAGAAAACAAAGAAGTCATGTTAATGCCTATGTTTAATGAGCTTTTGAAATGCAATTACACTTTGATATATACATTATTTTCTGCACAAGTTTACCAAAGAATGTATTAAGAGAAAGACCTGAAATTTGAGATTGTCTCATATGGCATTCATAGTTTACTTAAACGTTTAAAATTAGTACACGAGACAATGGCAGCAACCAAGCAGTATGCAAAATATACACAATACATATAACACTATCCAAGGTAGGTGCTGCCAAATCCAATTATGCTCTCCTGAAACAAACAACAGGAAACAGTGCAAATAATTCATCAGTATTTCACATCGTTATCAAGTCCCATCTTAATAAAAATTTAGTTTGGTACAATTTCCTACGTTTACTGTGTATTCTATGGTACTACTGACACATTTTATATCCTTTGCTATCCTTTTTTCTTGTGGGAGTTGGAATGTCGGAGTAAATCTTATTCTTTTCACAAACCTGATCAGTTCAAAACATATTAAATTCTAGTTTCTAAGCCTGCTTGATACAACACAGATTTGTTTCTATATTGTTGGTGTAACTTGGCTGCACACTGATTGTTTATTTTGTGTATATGCCCTGGGTGTTTGAATGTGGCTGAGGGCGAGGATTTTCAGGCTAAAACATTTCTAGCACAGCTTCCTTCTGAAGGGAAGTATCCTGTGTTGTAGATATGCAGCACAAAAAAGAGCTCAAGCCTAATTAAGGAGGCCTCTGAGCAAAATTAAGCAATCTGTCATTCTCAACATAGTATGGGATGCTGAGAACTATATTAAAGTATATCCATAAAAAACTAATTTTTTCTTGTATATATCTCTAACACAAGAATGGCATTGTTGTAATTATGCCCCAAACTGTTAAATGATCTCCACCAACAACAAACTGTCAAACAGCTATTGCACTTCACCTAGTGCAATGTCAAAAAGTATATTTACATTTAAATGAACATAACCTAACACATTGACAAGCATTCTGAATAAATTGAGCAATTAATGACTGAGTAAGAGTATATCTAAGATCATTACTTACAGTTTTGTGGCTAAAATTCTGTTTCTGGGCCACGTGAAAACTCTGTTTACACCTGTGCTGCAAATATAATTTTATTGCAACACAGAACCAAATACAATTGTAACAACAGCTCTATGAATATTGAAAAGAAAAGTGTTTTCATTGGTCCAATTATATTTCAACATGCTTATATGAATGGCTACACCGAATGACAAGATTTGGTTTTTTCAGGATACTATAATTTACCTGGCCCATCACTAACTATACAATATTCTGATACTTTTAACACATTCTCTCTTCATTCTCAGCAACTATTGTATGTTCATTACTCAGCAACACAGATCAAAACTTCTCTAATTTTGTAAATGCAACATTGCAGTATCACTTATTTACCGTAAACTTGTTTCTTTATGAGAGGTAGAACTGGAACTTAAAAATTCAATGCCACAACTGGGATTTGAACCACAGACCTTCCGCTTACTGGGCGGATGCTCTACCACTGAGCTATTGTGACAAACTGCCAGAATGGCATTAAATTCTCAAACCAGTTCGTATTTCTCCTGGTAAACCACAAAGGCAGTCTCACATCAGAGACAAATTACCCCAATGGTGACTTACTATTGTAAGTGCTTTATATCCCAGGATTAAATAACTTTCAGATGGTAATTATTATTTATTTATGTCAACAAACTTACTGTTGGTGTTTTTAAACACACAAGCCGTGTGTGGGCAAAGTTTGAGAGGTAGAACTGGAACTTAAAAATTCAATGCCACAACTGGGATTTGAACCACAGACCTTCCGCTTACCATCTGAAGGTTATTTAATCCTGGGATATAAAGCACTTACAATAGTAAGTCACCATTGGGGTAATTTGTCTCTGATGTGAGACTGCCTTTGTGGTTTACCAGGAGAAATACGAACTGGTTTGAGAATTTAATGCCATTCTGGCAGTTTGTCACAATAGCTCAGTGGTAGAGCATCCGCCCGGTAAGCGGAAGGTCTGTGGTTCAAATCCCAGTTGTGGCATTGAATTTTTAAGTTCCAGTTCTACCTCTCAAACTTTGCCCACACACGGCTTGTGTGTTTAAAAACACCAACAGTAAGTTTGTTGACATAAATAAATAATAATTGTTTCTTTATTTCAATATTTTTACTTATGCTGATGTCCACGTTCTAACATTTTGGTCCAAAGCATTGTATACAACTACAGACTATTGTAGGACATCGAGAGTTGGATACAATTTCTATCCTATTTTTTGTATCCAATCTGTTTGTATACAATGTGATATAGTTGCATCTAATTTGTTCATCAAACAACTTGAAAATAGTCAAGTCAGCGTCTGTAACAAAGCAATATGGCAGACTGCGCAAGCAACATGTAGTCAGCTGTTTTATACATATGGCTCATGGTTCTTTTAATGTGATGGGTGTTTTAATAAAACGTTTTAAACTTTTTCTGCAAGATTCAATAACAATTTTTCATGACCATTAACATATATTACTACAGTGGCCATTACATAGCTAAATTTCATAAATAATAAGAAACCCAGTTAACAGTATGTTCAAATTTTACATTATGAAATGAATTCAAATCTCCTGTCCAAGATTAAAACCATTACAATTGTACCTTACCTCTTTTGCACAGTAATAGTTTGTCTCATATTTGTGTTCTGGTGTGTAATATTGCCTTCTACAGGATGTAAAAGGTTGAGAAATAAAGCTTCGCCAATTTGTAGTAAACTACCATAATTTTCCAATTCCTCTAACCTCAATTCGTTCTGTAGCAGACCCAATATGCCCTAGCCTGTGTCCTGTTCTCATGACCGTGCCCACCATCTTTTACTTGTAATACATATTTTCTTCCTATATAGACCTGTGGAAATATATCCCAAACCTACACTTAATATAGTAATCGCTAAATTAATATTTGCTTCTGCCATGTTTATTTTTCACACTTGCTATGTGAACTGTCATTTGTGTTGGACCAAAATTCATCAGTGTGACAGACACTGTTTCTTTTGTGTACAATTCCATTGGACACAAAAAGTTTGGACCGTGGGACCCCCGCTTTAATCTCATATCAATGGTTCTTCAAAGGAATGATACCATGACCTATGTACCAGTAACATCACAACAATATTAAGAAAGTGCAGACTGAAACATTGCTACAACTTATTAAGCGTCAATACCAGACATTTTACCATATCTTTCTTTACTGAAGTTTGAAATTTAAATGATTTCCTTGATAAAACGGCAATATTATTTTACAAAGAACTTTATCTTAGCATGTGATCCTAGGCCATGTCATAATGCTGTACCCACAATATTCAGATTGTATGCACTAATCTCTCACAGTAATAAAATTAGAGAAAAGATTATTTACTAAAGATGTAGCAATGAGTCTGCCATCGGGTTATTGCAGCAAAGTGGAAAATGTATTAAATATAACTTACTTCAAATGATAAATGAAGGAAGTCTGTGCCATAGTCCTGAAGATGCACTTCTGGAGATGTCGAGCACTGCAGTAGTTCATTTTGTAATATGCACAGTTCTGAAATTCAAAGAATGCAAAAGTGAATTTAATATTAAAATGGGAAAGCAAAGACTTTCAATTCCAGTCTTCTAACAACTACATGCCTAAATAGGTTTCCGAGTGGCCTTTTCTTGCTGACTCATAGTTCATGAACTATCAAGTTACTGTTACTTATTATTAATGTTATCATTCTAAGCAGAGTGGGTTCAAACTACAGCTGATTTGCAAAAAGCAATATTAGTCAATTCCATACCAACACAGTTCTATATTGAAAATAAGTAATGCAGATACATTACAATTCAGGTTATATTAGGGTATTTAACATGTATTTAATACATACATGCATCATACTTACCAACGACCTTTTGACAATAGATTCATTTCCTCTTGCTGCCCATAAGCTCTAGCAATTATTTAAAATCTTGCGAGTTTTACAAATACAAGAATATTCTTCCAGATTTATTTTTGCTTCGCTGCCGTTAATAATATCACAAAACGTTAACCATATTTCAAATCAAAATCACTTTTAAATTACGTCACTACGTGTCGCATCACCAACTTATACTCCATTAAATTACGAAACTAGGTCTGTAATTTATGCATATTTGGGATTGACTCAGTTCGGTCATTCGGTAATTCCTTTTATTGTATGATTTATTCCTTCGTTTTATTGTTTTATTCAGAATTTTCTATTAAATTGTTTCATAGTGCGATACTCCCATAATAACGAATATTGGCATCACTGATACTTGCTCTACCTCCATTGACATCCGGTAAAAAGAGACGTGCAGCGCTCAAAATGTTTGGTTCTCTTCGGAATTTTTTGGAAGCTCGATGCAGAACTGGAAGTGGCTAGTCCAGTCGACAGAGGCTGGCGGCTGGCGTAAACACTCACATGGTGGTGTTGAACAAAAACAACAACCTCATAGAAGAAAAATCTCGTTGTCACCCGGTGAGCATGAAAGCTTGTTGATCATTAAAAATTGGGCTTTCTGTAGAATAGCGGCTCTAATCATTTTACTCGATACTGTCTTCCGCTAGACAGCTGTTTGTGGTCCACATAATCTGTGGTGTAGCCTGTGTGCCAACTCAGGAAACATGAACCCGCTTAAGATACCAACATTGCGTCACGAAAGTGGCGATACTCGAATGAATATAGAGCTATTCTTGTTTTCAAATTATGGTTATGACTAGATGAGCAGAGGCCGCTATTCTACAGGATAACCAAAAACTGAACTTGGACATGACATAATAGTTGACAGCTGTTTTTAATATATGCGTTTTAACAAACTATATCCTAACCTCAGACATTAGCCCTCAACTCTGCTTTGAGGTCATTGATCTCACTAAACTTGGTGTACTATAAGCAAAAGCGGTTAAGTCAAAAAACCTCATAATGAGAAAAACTAAATTAAAGATTAAAGTCAATTTCCCAAATCCCTTATGTGCCAAAGGTCTACACATTTTGCGAGAAAATATTCGCTGGTTAATACTGTAAATATAAAAATCAGGTTTCTTTAATTCCTGTAAATATTAATCCCTTATATAAGGATTATCTAAAAGGTTGAAGGGTGGATGCACAACTCACATGACTTCACAGTACATTTTGATATATCCAGTTCCACACAAATGCTATAATAATGGTGTCAGAGGAAGATTTATTGTTTTCCCCTAGAATATACAAGGAAACTGTATTTGTAAATATGTAATAAATTCGTGTAGCTCACATGGGGATAAAATACCACCATATTTATATAGAATTCACGTTTAGCAGAACTTGAGAAAATGACAACATAAAAATATTACAAGGATAATGAAACAAGACATATCACTGTGGTATTATTAATATTACTATTATTATTATCATCATGATCATCCTCATCCTCACCTCATCATCATCATCATCATCATCATCATCATTAGTAGTAGTATTATTATTGTTGTTGTTATTATTAATAACAGTAACACCAACACTAATAGTAATAACAATAATCCAAGGCGTAACAACCCTTACCGCCTAGCCGCTGCATCTGCCACCTCTAACTACCAGAGATGTCAAGAGTGTGGTGCAGTACTGGTGCTCAGCAACCCGGTCCCTCCTGGCCAATTATGCAGTCTACGCAACCAGGACTGCAACTTTTCAATGAAGTAGCTCCTGGATTGGCCTCTCAGAGACCTAACAAGACTGAGTGCACCCCGTGCCAGGTCCCCCAGTGCAAGAAAATCCCCACGCTGGTGCCGGGAATCGACCCTTGGTCTCTCCCTTGGCAAGCAGAAGCGCTACCACCGCACTAAGGAGACGACCCCGATATCACTATAGTATTTGAAAGTAATACCTTATAATTGCATGGTAAATACATTTTTTAGTAATTTATAAAAGGTTGTTAAAGTTAATGAACTTGGCAAAATATAACATATCACTAAGTAAAGAAACAAGGCAATTTTTTATTATGACTTTAATATAATATACGTTCTTTAAATTTCCATGGGATTGTTTTCACCATCCAAAATATAATGAATAATAACACATTCTTCACTAAACATTGTCATTGGTATCAGTATTTGGAACTGTACTAAGAGCACTTTCAGATATTTTCAATGCTCTAGAATTCCCAGAATGTAGCTGAAATAAATGAAAGTAGGTCCAGCAAGTCCTATTTTTGCTAGGTTTACTGCATTTGGACCAGAATACTTCTTAACGGTTTTATATCTGCAGATTTATTTCCTCTTCTGAGAAAACTGGTAAATCTGAAACCATCTTTCCTTAACTTGTACCTGAGAAATAATTGCCGAAGGATACCCTTTGAAAACACAGCCACTGCACGTGCCTCCAAATGATCTTTTGTCCAGTTATGTCAACCTTTCCTAGCACAAGCTCTATCCCTAACAATGCTGAAAAGTCATAAAGGTCCTCTTTAGACGTTTCACTGACCACAAATGGCTTGTTTTTTCCTGATAAACCAACGAGTGAGGATGATGAATAGGAACATGATACTTCCATTTCCTTTTTTCTATGATTGCATAATCTCCACCCTCTCCATGTGTGTATGACCTAATATTAAGAATTAGTGGTCAATAGATTGGGGGATTGGGTGTTCTTAAAGTGCAACCATACACATTGTGGCAATGTGATTGTTTTTGTTTTGTTCTTAGCAGGAATCGGAATATATAAACTATTTTTTACATCTAGATGAAGTTGTTTAAATGAACTGTAAAGGCAAGATCTTATTCATTAGTCGCTCTTAAGACTTGTCTTTTGTACTACATGAAACAGTATGCTTGCCTGACATCACAGCTGTGAACGTAAAGTTTCAGCTCCATAGCTGTCTTTTGTAGAAGGCAATGGAGCTACTGACTACTGGAGTTTGCAAGTATTGTTGTAAGTCAAATGTTATGGCTTTCCTTGTGAGATAATTTCTTGAGAGTGACTTGCCAAGTCAACCTTTTCTTGGGTGCATTCCTTACTCTCAAACACTAATATTTTTTACCTTCAGAGATCTCTATGTCTGGTTTGTGTCCACTTTTGGTTTCTGAAGTTCAAGATCATCAAAAATAGTTCTGTATATCCTCCTACCAACATGTTGTCCAGGAATAGCATTTAAATATTCTTCGCTTAAGTGACACGAGATGGTAAATGGATTCTCTGTGGTTTTACTGAAATGATATACAGAGCTGCAATACTTCATTTTTTTCATGTGTATTGTTGACAAGTCAGAGTTAGTTGTTTTGCATTAGTCAATCTTCATATTAGTGCAATGAAAATAAATGCTCGGCCACCAGATACGTGTAGTGTCAAATTGGTTAAGTCATTTAAATTTGTAGTGCACAACAAATTAAGTCAGCTCTAATACTGACTTAACCAACTTTACTGATGACTTCATGACATACCTCCTTTTGCACACTCATGTTACTCGGCTATTGTAAGTGATATGACTTAACCGATTAGACACAAGGTTGGAGCACACAAAATTACATCAAAGGCTGTGGAGAACTCATTTTTGGCATTTTTTGACTTAACCGCTTTTGCACACCCAGTCCAGATTTATAATATCCAAATTTTTTGTTTGGAAATGTATTTATTTGCGTAATATATGAGTAGGACACTTAAACATTTTAGTAAATAATTGGAGTACTTTCTGATCTTAGCGTGAAAAATAGAGCACAATATAAATGTGTACCCTTTTAACACGGTTTAACAACATAATGTACCTAAATACAAATAAATCACTCCAGAACAAGAAGGCATTATTGAAAATATGAACAAAATTATTAACATCTATAATGAAGACATTTAAACCTGCCCAACATTCATGGTTTACAATCTTCACACACCATAAAAGAGTGCTAGAGACAAAGGTTTTGCTGAAACACAGAAATAGCAAGTCTTTCAGTCTTTTGTACAGAGAAGATGGCCCTTGTTTTTCTTCAGCTGAAACAGTCCTTGATTCTTCTTCTTTTTTCTTCCCTTTGTCAGACTGCTCCAAACTGCTACCGTGATTGCTGGTCATGTGAAAAGTTGAGTCTGTGTCTGAATCATTGTCTGAAAAGTCAATGTTTTTCATATTCTCTAATTCTTGAAGTTCCAGAGTAAAGATGCTCTAATACCATCCTTGAAGCTTAGACATGAATAATACATATGATATTGAATACCAAAACTTAAGTCACTGTTACAGCTGAAAGAAAAATCAATACCTTTTCTGTTGCACATACACCAACAGTACCTTGGGTCTCTGAGAATTTTACATGAACAAATGGCTAATAAATGCAGCAACAATGCTGCTAAAACTTCAACCAGCACACTAACCGCTGAATCCCGATAACAAATAAAGGGCATATACATCTATAACTAAATACAGTGGCTCCCATAAATAATCGGGCAGACTTTGCATTTCACTATGGACCACTCTATAAGGCAGGATAGATTACTTCTATCAATCTCAAGGTACACTCTGTGCTAAGCAAAAATCATTTGTTATGAATATGTATTGTAACGGTTGAAAATGTGGATAAACAAAGAGCTTCGCCGTTCAACCTTATTTATATCATTATTTTACGACACAGAAAGAACAAATGAATGTTATACAATTGAGTAGGTGAAGTTTGTCAGTAGACAAAACAATGTTGTAGAAGCAGTATGTCAACTTTGCACTAAGAAGAAGGCAAGAGCATAATATGGGGTCCAGAGCTAAGCAGAGTACTTTTGAACAGAGATATTTGGTAATTTTTCATTATGAAAAACATTACCAGGAAATAGCACAGATTGTTAGTATTAGCAAAAGTGAAGTTTATGACATAATTCATTGGTATAAATACATAGACATAATAAATTGAATGTCAAGCTAAGCTAGAGTGACCAAAAGTTCTTTCCAATAGGGAGGAGTGTTATATAATGCGGAAGGTAAAACAGAATCTGCTCCTTGATATACGCTGAGGTTCAGGAAGGACTGGGACTGACATTAGTCCTGAAACAATAAGAGTGATGAGAAAATAAGATTTTAATGGTCATGTACCCAGGAAAAAACCACACATCTCTACTGAAAGTAAAAGGAAAAGATTGCAATTTGCAAAGGAATTCATTAACAACAGTGCTGATTGGTGGGATTTTCTGTGATGAAAGTAAATACAACCTTGGTGGTTCTGATGGTAGGGTGGTTGGGTGAAGGAACGCAAATACAGAGCTGGAAGAAAGAAATTTGCAAGGCACAGTTAGCATGGTAGAGGGAGTGTAATGGTACTCTACTGGAGCAGGGAAGCTGAGTTTACAGACACAACCATGAACAGGTACATCTGTCTTAAAATAATACAGCAAAATTTGAAACCAAGTGCAGAAATGATGGATATTTTGGACTGCTTTTCATTTTATCAAAATAATGGTCCAAAGCATATGTCCCAAATTTTGCAGCTGTGGTTACTTTATAAGTATCGTCATGTATTGCATCCACCCCATCAGTCCCCGGATCTGAGTGAGTGAGTGTGTTGGGTTTAAGGGCCCGTCGACAACTTGGTCATTAGGGCCCCTCCCCGGATCTTAATTCTATAGAACCTACATGGGATAAACTGGAGTGGGTGTGCAGAAGACTGCCATGAATTCAAAACAGCACTTGAAGGAGAGGTTGCAAGAAGAATGGAGTAAACTTTCCACATCTTACCTGAAAAATCTGGTTCACAGTATGTCAAATAGGTTGTGGAAAGTAATAAAAAGAAGAGGGAGAGTCACAAAGTATTAAGCCTTATTTTCTCTCACTTATAATTTGTTGTCTGATTACTTTTGAGCACACAAAAATGCTGTATTTTTTTAATGCTTAAAAAATGTGCATTATTTCATTTTTTATGTGAAATAAAATTTATTATATTACAAGGATGAAAGATTTAGCTGTGGATTTTTATTAGTTTCAATAAAGCAACACTTCAGATGTTGATTTTCATTTTCTAAAATTAGTGCTCTGCTTTGTCCGATTATTGGAAGTATCTGTATATAACTATAACTACTGTATCCTGAGTGTTAATTATTATTAATTATGTGTATTACTACAAGTTGTGCAATAAAGAAGTTGTGCAATTTGGTATATTTGCACTGAAAATGCTAAAATAATAGTTTGTCAAGATTTTAATTAAACACACTTAATGACAGTGACTATGACTTAATGACTAGGCACTCTTCCCTGATACATACATTTAACTAGGAATATGTATTTCACTGTGTGACCAAAATTCATATGAACACTGCAACAGCTATAGACAATACTTTTCTACACTCAGAAAAATTCCAGATTATACAGTAACTCCTGTTGTTAATCGCATGCCAGAGCACAATGCCTAGGTATCGTTATTGCCTGTTTTAGTAATCAGTGAGCATATCAGTAAATTTAAACTAAGGTTAAAAAACAAAAAAAATGCACTAATGTCTATGCCAGGACTCCAGTAAATGACAAATTTGATGAATTCCTCAAAATTGTGCCATTGTCATTTGAAGCTATTTTCCCTTAGAAAACTGTTAGTTCATCACAAGTAGCAAAATAAATAAATAAATACATGAGTAAATGATGGATGAACAGATGGACATTTATAAATATATAAATATTTATTTGTTTATTTATTTATTGCATCCATAAAATCATGTTATGGAATTAACCAATTTAGTAAAGTATATGAAAAACATAAGATAAAAATGAAAAAAAAAAATTGCGTTTTGTGTAACTAGTACTAAGTATAATCAAATATAACATATCAGTGCATTTTAATTAACATTTACATTTTTTCATATGCACTAATGGTTGCATCGATTTCTATTTGCTCAATACCTTTATTTAAGTACCTATTCCTCCACTAAATAACATTATTTAACATATACATCTTCAGGCTAGTCTTGAACTTGGTAGGGAAAGTAATTTGTTTTATTTCAGTAGGAAGTTTATTGTAAATATGTTGTTAGCTAATGCTGGATTTCTGACAGTGAAGTCATTAATCCTCTTGCTCTCCAATATTTTTCACTGATGGATGGGGCGCTAGAAGTGGCCGGGCATATTTGAAGGTGTTCTCGGTCCATTTCCTCTTACAGATCACATAGAGGACAGAGTGGTGAAGAATATATACCAATTCTGTTTAAATGTTTTGCCAGACAATCATGTCCAGTAATCCACCTGAAGGTTGCAACTGCTGTTTTTCGAGGATACTCAGAAATTATTGTTTGAATGTTTGGTAGTTCCCATTTTTTATTCTTTTTTTTTTTCATAGTAATATTTTGTAATAATTTGTTTTTAATTCAGAGTTGACTAATCTTTTAGCTGCATAAAATGGTAGATTAACTATAGATTTCTGTACACTGCTGGTACCCTTTTTTTGCAAGAAAATCAGCTTTGTCATTACCACTCAGTTCACAGTGAGCTGGTATCCATTGGAAGACTAGGTGTTTTTAAAGCGCTGCTAGATGGATAAGGATTTTTCAACATTCTATAATTGTTTGGTTTTTTGGTGACAACTTGGAAGTAATTTCTATAATTGCTGCCCTGGAATCTGAGAGAATAACTGCTTGATGAAAACGTGGAATTCTATACCAAAGATTTTGTAGGGCCATTCAGTTGCTTCAATTTCTCCATCAAAGTTTGTAATTCCATAACTTAATGATTTGTAGTAGGAAAAGAGGTGACACATGACTCCAGCCCCTGCTCCATCTCGGTTTGGTATCAGTGATCCATCAGTATAAATATGGAGCCATTAGTGTTGTGGAAATCTAGTATGGATTGTCTCTAATGCCAATAATTTTAGAACACTAGTTGGAGTATCACTTTTCTTAACTTCTTCTGTCAGGTGTAAATAATATGTGGTGTCTAATGTTTGTGTCAGATTGACTTTATATATGAAATTTTCCTTTGAATTAGGAAGTTCTTGATGTCTTGAATTTTGGAAAGAAAGCTCTCCGGAGTCTTTAGTGTATGTCTAAAATTTCTCTTGTTCCATGTATTGAATGGGAGTCTGATCAACTTTTCATGTTGAATAAGAGCAGTTTTTTCTATTTCATATTCAATGGGGTGTTGGTTGGTTAGTATTTCCATAGCTGGTTTTGGTGTGGTTTTGATAGCACCTGTAATTAGTCTCCGACTTTGGCTTTGAAAGATTCAATTTTTTTTTTTTTTTTTGTATTTGCTGTTACAAGAACTTCGCTGCAGTAAGTAAATAATGGCTTATATATACATTGTATGTTGTGTTAAGAGTTGCTCTGGAACATCCCCACTTCATTCCTGTTAGACGTTTTAACAGTGAAAGGTGCCTTTCTGCTCTTTGTATTACATTTTCTATTTGTTTGGTCCAAGTAAGTTTGGTATCAAATGTAACTCCTAAATACTTTGCTTCCTTTGTTTCTGGTAATTGTTGGCCCTTAAAATTTAATTTTATTTTTAGTGACTTTTTTCTTAGTGAAAAGATTTGATAGTTTGATTTTGTTGTATTAACAGTCATTAAATTTTCTTTGGTCCACTTTTGTAGGTTGGTTAAGGATTGTTGCATGGTTTTTTCTAGTTCTGTACTTTTGTTTTTTGGTTTTGAAGTCCACATTACTAAGTCATCGGCAAATAGTGCACACTTCACACCTGATTCTTGTATTTGTTGTGGCAGATCGTTAATAAA
Organism: Tenodera sinensis; assembly: GCA_030765045.1. Classification (NCBI taxonomy): domain Eukaryota; kingdom Metazoa; phylum Arthropoda; class Insecta; order Mantodea; family Mantidae; genus Tenodera; species Tenodera sinensis. The sequence goes on from CM060962.1 coordinate 165,667,850, forward strand.
TATATTAAAAAGTGTTGTGCTGAGCACTGCGCCTTGTGGTAAGCCACAGTGTACTTATTTGTATTTAGATATATTTCTTCCATATCTGGTAGCAATAAAGCATTGTGTTAGAAAATGACATAGCCATGAAAACATTGGACCTTGTATCCCTATTTTTTTTACTTTCTTTAGTAGTTTTGTTCTGCATATAGAATCATATGCACTTTGGAAATCAATAAAAACTGATAAATTATCTTCTTTTCTATTGAAGGAGTCCTTGATTTCTTGACTGAGAAGTAAGACTTGTTCATTTGTAGAGTGGATCTCTCTGAATCCAGCTTGACATGGGGATATTAAATTTTGTGATTCTAGAAACCAATTTAACCTGCTTGACACCATTCTTTCCATCACTTTTGCTATTATGCTAGTAAGAGCTATTGGTCTATAATTTTTTATTTCTGATGCTGTTTTATCTTTCTTCAAGAGTGGGACAATTATTGCTTTCCACCATTTGGCAGGTACAGTGGTGTTCCAGGATAGATTGTAGAGTTTTAGTAGTTGTTGTTTTGCTGTTTTTCCAAGGTTTTTTTATGAACTCTGGATGTATGTGATCTGGTCCAGGAGACTTCTTGTTTTTAGATAATTAATTGCAATGTTCAGTTCTTGTATATTAAAATTTTGAAAAAAGATATTGTATTGAGTGTTAGGACCACATTCTCTTTCTTGTTTTAAATCTTTCTTAAATTGTTTACGTTCCTTTTTATTATTTCTTGTTACTTTATATGAATTAGCATAATATTTATTAAATGTTTCGGCTATGGCTGCATCATTTGTTAATATTTTATTGTTATGTATGATAGGTATGCTGTTTTCTTTCCTGTCCTTGACATTTTTTATGAACCTATGGGCTTTGTTACCTGTTCTATAATCCATTTTTTCTAAGAAATTATTAAAGTGATTCTTTTTAGTTGTATTAATTTGTTTTTTTAGTGAAGCACATTTCTTTCACCATATTTGTGTATCTGATGTTTTTTGTTTGTTCAGCTGTATGTCTAGCTATATCTCTTTGCTTTTTCAGTTCTTCTAACTGGGGGTTCCAAAAGGGTTTGACATTTTTTATTCTTCCACTAGGAATACGTTTTTTTGCGGTTTCTAGGATGACTTTACAAAATTTTTGTTCATATGATCTGGTTGGTCATGCAGCTGTGAGTTGGAAGAGACTTAGCTGTAATAGTAACCGCTGTTTAGTGAGCACCATATTTTTATGTTTTGGTGGTTACATCGCTCTCTCACAACCCCCAGAATGTCTGGAGAACCACACCTGTCATTGGTTTACGGGTCTCACCGACCTGACTGGGAGAGTTATCAAAATAAATTCACCAACCATATCCTCTGATTACCAATCAAAGAACGTATTACATGCCATGACAGGTCAGCATGTTAGGGGTTAAGATTTTATAGAGAAATTAGAGAAACGGAGAGGTTGGAAAAATAAAGACTCCCTAGGCCTCAGGAACCCTAATGGCATCAGAGTCAGAAGAGAACGAGAGATGACCAAGATAAGATGACCAAGGTAAGGTCAGATAGAAAAGCTACAGTGAGGAGCAAAACACCAGTAAGTGGAAGTAATGTTCTGCTCAGCTTGGATACCTTGTGGTCACCATTCACATATCCCCTAGACAGAGACCCCTGAAGAAAAGAAGAAGACTGAATTGTAAATTTATATAAATCTTAGTCTGTAAATATTTTAAGTGTAGATCTTAAGTTAGCAATGTTTGTATGTATGTATTTATAGAATGAGTATAGTACGTTGTCTTTGACGAAGTCTATGATAATTATTGTAATTACTAAATGACTAATAAATAATAATAATATGCACCCTAGGGTTTCACTTCCTGGTGAATAGACTGAGGAACAGATTCACTTTTAGGAGTGGTCAGGTCATGCAATGGTCCCTCTTAGACCTTCACCGGTGGATATGAACACAGTCTTACGTGATAACTAGGGGCTGGGAATTACTGTTACCCAGCCAATCTTTGCGACTCCCTATCCTCTGGTCTGCATGATGGTATCCATCAGACTGTTCAGAGAAGCATCAGGTGGGAGGTCAAACACATTTGTGGACCAAAGTTGATTAGGTGTTTGGCATATGCTCCCTCATTGTTTAGAGGAACCCAATTGACAGTGTGGCTCACAACACTGGGAGTACCATTTCCTGTATGTACAGTAGTAGGCCCCCCATGAGGATTTGCATTTGGAATAGTGTAAATTTAGGTATTGTTCAAAGAATAATGTGAAAGTGTTCTCCTTTCTTTCCCTACTCGCCTAATGTCTTAATACATTTTTGCTTGACTTTGTAACAATGAACTATCTGTTATATTTGCATAATTATTACAGCTATTGATTGGTCTCTTAATGCATCTTACATGAAGATTAAATAGGTCATTAGGGCCCATCGAAGATGAACAGGAAACAATTACAATTGTAATGCATGAGCTAAACCTCTAACTGAAACAAATAATTACACTAGATCTTATCGTTGTAACTGTGCAATGTAAACTCAAGATTCCCTGCAAATTGAAAGTCGCTCTGCCATGTGCCTGTCTGCATCACCTTACTTTGGTCTCAATTTTTACATGCACACACACATAGTGCGAGTACTTTTAAATTTTGGTTTTAAAAAGTTATGTTACTATACTATTTTCTCTTTTAAGAACATGCTAAATTCCTAAACAAAGTTCAGAATTAAGGACGAAAAGGGTTGCCTAGTATTTTCAGAAACAGGGGCTGGACTGCAAACTTTGAAACCTTGCCTAGTAATATCCTGTAAAGAGACTCACCCATCTGCCATTATGGAGGGAGACATCTACAAAATATGCAATACCAGAAAGTAACCAATTAGCTGTAAAATAAGTTCTTCAATAACACTGGTCTACAAAAATTAACGTTTTCTCTTTCACAAGAATTAAAGTAACAGATTCTAAAAGTATTTTTCGTGCTGAATTCAAATATAATTACAGTTTGTCCGCATTGGGCAGGAGTTTTGTGTGATATTCATTTGAATTTTTATAATATTCTAAAAAATCCGTAACTAGCTATCTAACTCAAAATTATAACTACTGATTCTGACTTACCTAGAAAGTGGTAGATAGTGATTTTCGGGTATATTTTGCATCTGGAACGTCTCTCATTTTAGTCCAACAGTAGTCAGCCAGCATGTTGGAACTCCACTTGCCTTGGTACCTCTTCTCTATCGTAGAAATTTGCTGATGAAAACGCTCACCGTGTTCATCGCTGACAGCTCCAAGGTTTTCGGGGAAGAAGTCCAAGTGAGAGTCCAAGAAGTGAATTTTTAAAGACATGTTGCATCCCATAGCTTTATAAGAATACAGAAGATCAGCCACTATGTCACGATAGTTTTCTGCTTTATGGTTTCCAAGAAAATTGCAACATAAACTTTTGAAAGACTGCCAGGCTGCTCTCTCCAGTGGATTTAACAGTCCCTCGAAATGTTCATCAGCCATTAATAATCGGATTTGTGGTCCTATAAAAACTCCTTTCAATTTAGCATCACTGACTTTGGGGAATTTCGATTTCAAGTACAAGAATCCATCAGAAAGTTTATCCATAGCTTTGACGAAATTTTTCATAACTCCTAACTTAATATGCAATGGAGGTAAAAATATTTTTTCAGGATTCACTAAAGGGACACATGCCACATTTTTCTGGCCAGGGAGAAGAGATTCACGTTTTGGCCATGACTTTCTAACGTAGTGAGACTTCTTATCTCTGCTGTCCCACTCGCACAAAAAACAGCAAAATTTGGTGAACCCAAGTTGCAAACCAAGCAATAAAGCAATGACCTTTAAATCACCACAGATATTCCATTCATATTTTCCATATTGTATTTTCTCTAAAATTAGTTTCATATTTTGATATGTCTCTTTCATAGCGGCATGCGCTACTGGTATTGATGGAAGTTCATTGCCAATATGTAGCAGCACAGCCTTCAAACTTACTTTAGAGGAGTCTATGAACAATCGCCACTCATCTGGTCGGTGTTGATGCCCAAGAGTTTCCATAAGTGAACAAATATTATTACAAAACACAACACCATATTCTTCAGAGAAGTATTCTTTGAAAACACTATGGCGGTTACGATAACTACTTATTCTTACATCTTTTTGGAGTAAATTCCACCCTTTGAGTCTGGAAGTTAAAATTTCAGCTTGCAGTTTAGACAGATTTAAATCCCGAATCAGGTCATTAAGGTCTTGCTGATTGGGAAAGTATGGTTCTGATGAACAGCTACTGGCTTCATATGTAAGATCATTTTTATTTTCATCTGAATCATTTTGAGTTTCAGTTAGGTCAGAATCAGAGTTATCACTTAAGGTTGTATCTACATATACTGGTACGGGGAACTCTTCACTGTGTAAGACAGGTCTCAATGCAGATTGCAAATTCGGATACTTAACTGTATATTTTGTTTTAGATGTGATTCCTTTAATATTTGTCAAACAAAAATAACAGTCAGTTGAATGATCCTTCGGTTCCCTCCAAATCATGGGAATTGCAAATGGCATACGATGTGTACCATTTTTCCACCCAGTCAGCAGTCTAACACACGAAACACAGCATGTATTTGGGGCCCAGCTCTTATCAAAATCACCAACTTGACAGCCAATGTAAAGATGATAACACTTCTTTACAAGTGGGGTCATATTTCACCTCTGAGACTTGAAGGTCAGCTCACCACAAATATAGCAGAAATTATCTGCATGATTTACACACTTTCTTGGCATGATGAAAACATTAAGCACTGAATGGTAATTATTATTTATTTATGCCAACAAACTTACTGTTGGTGTTTTTAAACACACAAGCCGTGTGTGGGCAAAGTTTAAGAGGTAGAGCTGGAACTTAAAAATTCAATGCCACAACTGGGATTTGAACCACAGACCTTCCGCTTACTGGGCAGACGCTCTAACCACTGAGCTATTGTGACAAACTGCCAGAATTGCATTAAATTCTCAAACCAGTTCATATTTCTCCTGGTAAACCATACAACATACACAATACACTTCTAAACAGAAAGGAAGGAAATATTTCACTAGTGAACAATGTCACAGTCAGCTCAATACTGACACATCACAATGCTAGACAGGTCTGAGCATGTCTAAACATGAATGAACCTGCACAGTCTTGTTTTGTGGTGCTTCAGCGTGATATTACAAATAATTTCAATAAATACGGCTTGAGTAAAATAGCTACATATGAGGTAAAGGTTCCTATGACAGGTCAAAGAAAATGCTAAAATCATATTTTGAAAAGTAGCTTTCACAGAAAAACTATGGCTGATGGGAAAATTCTGACTACATATCTGAATTCAGGATGAAAAAATGCACTAGATTCACTATTCAGATTTCTTGTGAAAAAAATCTTGTCGACCAGTGTAATTAATCAAGAATGTGTATATTTAAAAATGAACTCATTATTTTAATTTTTACTTCTATTTCTCTTAATTCCAGCACATAACAAATATGAGGGGGTGTCAAAAAATAACCAGAAATGTTTTTTTATTGGAAAATGCTGCTCACATTTATTCAAATTCCATTACACACCTTCAAAATGTTCTCCCTTGGACTCAGTACGATTCCAGCATTCAGTCCAATGTTCAAAACATTCCCTGAAGCCCCTATTTGACAGTCTGTTGAATACACCCGAAATTTTATTCATTAGCTCTTGATCACTCTGAAAATGATGACCCCGAAGCTCTTTTTTTACTGCAGGAAATAGGTGGAAGTCACACAGGGCTAGGTCCAGTGAATAAGGTGGATGTGGGATCACCTCAATGCCTAATTCACTGATTGTTTCCTGAGTCTTAATGACACAATGAGCATTTACCACTGATCACACAAGGCACCCACTTTGCAGCAACTTTTCTACACCCCAGAACATTTCGTACAATGTCTTCAGCTGGTCCATAGGATATATTCATAATCTTGGCAATCTTTGTCAATGATAAACGATGGTCTTCCCACAACATGACATCAATTGTGTTGACGTTTATGTCTGTTTTTAAAGTTGACGGTCTCCCGGGACTTGGAGCATTCTCAAGGTCATTTTCACCCTCCCAAAATTGTTTATACCATTCAAACACTTGAGTTTTCCCAATTGCTTGCTCTTTGTAGGCTAGCTGCAACATTTCCAATGTTTGTGATGCAATTTTGTCAAGAAGAATGCAAAATCTAATTGATGCACGCTGCTGCAACTTGAGATCCATGTTGGGTACAGTAAACACGACCTTATGCTTCTCCTGCTACCCTCCAACTGAGCACCTCCAGGCCAATGATGTGTATGCCATTTTGTCACTCAAGGTCAGACCTCTCTGGTACTACCAAAACCCATCTCATGCGCGGGCACTTTAAAATCCAAAAAAATAATTCCGGTTATTTTTTGACACCCCCTTGTATATAGTTATTAGAAAATATTGTATCTGAGAGTGATGGCAGAAAACTAAGAACTGGAGAACAATGAACGCTAATTTGGTTTGTTCTTAAAACAGCTTTCACGCTTTGAGGCTTTTCAGTTTTAGGGGTCTTCAGCCTGCTATTTACTGGTAATACAATTACTTTCTGCTTCTTTGATTGCTTTGTTGTCTTCTTTGATTTGGTCTTTGGTATTGTTGCCCCATCATCACTGCTGCTTGAGATGAAAGGTATCACAGCTTGCTCAATTGCATTTTAGTACCCTGATGAAGTTCATGATGGTGGTTTCTGAACAGAAAATAAAAGTTTGATGTATGGCATTCTCATGATTTTCTTACTCCACTTCAACAAACAGTTCTTATCAAAACTTATTCTTTGTATCAAGGGTAGATCCAGAGCAATGGACTGGGATGCATGCTCCCTGCTCATCTAGCAAACCATTAATAAAAAAATCTGGTTTGTTGCACTCAAATGACTTTCTCTACTCTTGTATTAACCATTCTTACAAACTCTTATTCCTACATCTTCTTCATGTTAGTCGAGATAAATGTTTGTGCAAATTATCTTATTACTTATTCCCTTGTAGGTGCAAAGGGAATATGGGAATAGAGTAGGCTTTGAGCGATAGTCAAATCTTTTAAACCTTTGAGATCCCATTCTCTTTGCATGCTTAACATATAAAAAAAATCTGATGTGTTGTACTCACATGACTTTCTCTATTCTTGTACTAACCATTCTTACAAACTCTTATACCTATATCTTCTTCGTGTTGAGATAAGCATTTGTACAAATTAACTTATTGCTTATTTTCTTGTAGGTGAAAGGGGAATACTGGAATACAGTAGGCTGTGAGCGACAGTGAAATCTTTAAAAGCTTTGAGGTCCCATTCTCTTCGCATGCTTAACATATAAAAAATGAACAACGATGTTCCATTTCACCAGTTTTAAGTTTTCCGAAACTCACACACATAACAAGGAATATCTCTGAAATGGTTCACCCTACAAGAAAATTTATTCAGACATAAATTGTGTATTTTAGCCAGATCTACATTTTTCTGTGTAGTATGATTTGGTCTATCTCTAACGGTTTACCAGTTATGCAAAAGTCGTCCAGAGTAAATACGACTACAGGGGCTATACACAGAAAATTCAAGATATACATTTCATTTGTCATAAAAATAAGTCAAATATATGACATTTTAATCAAAATCGTTAGAGCTATTTTCAAGAAAATATAAAAATTTTCAAAAAATTTTCCATGTAAAGGGTAGTCTAGGGTAGGGCTATTTTCTTCAAAACCTTCATGTCGCATCCTTGAAAGACATTAAACCTAAATACCAACTTTGGTTTTTAACCGACTTTTCGTTTTTGAGTTATGCTGTCCACAGGCTGACACTCTCACAGACTGACACACACACACACACACACACACACACACACACACACACACACACACACACACACACACACACACACACGCGCGCGCGCGCACGCGGACCTTTTTCTAAAAATGCTTTTTTTGGATTCAGGGGGTCTCAAAACATATATTTCCAGTGAAATCTCGACATCGAATTTTTGGGTGGAATACAATACTTCCCCTACTTACCAGTAGAGAAAGTAAAAATGAACCACGATGTTCCATTTCACGAAAGTTTTAAGTTTTCTGAAACTGACACAAATAACAAGGAATATCTCTGAAATGGTTCACCCTACAAGAAAATTTATTTGGACATAAATTGTGTATTTTAGCAAGATCTACATTTTTTGCATAGTATGATTTGGTCTATCTCTAATGGTTTACCAGTTATGCAAAAGTTGTCCAGAGTAAATATGACTACAGGAGCTATAGCCAGAAAATTCAAGATAAACATTTTGTCATAAAAATATCTTAAACATGTGACATTTTAATCAAAATCGTTGAGAGTCATTTTCAAGAAAATCAAAATTTTCAAAAAATTTTCCATGTAAAGGGTAGTTTAGCGTGGGGCTATTTTCTTCAAAATCTTTGTGTGGCACCCTTGAAAGACATTAAACTTAAATATCAACTTTGGTTTTCAACGGATTTTTGAATTATGCCGTGTACAGACAGACTGACACACAGACACACATACTGACACACACACACACATGGACCTTTTTCTAAAAATGCCTTTTTTTGGATCCAGGGGGTCTCAAAACATATTTTTCCGGTGAAATCTGAACATAAAATTTTTGGGTGGAATACAATACTTCCCTTACTTACTAGTAGAGAAAGTAAAAATGCAAGTTGCAACATAATAAATATACAACAGCTTTTTAAATAGTTTTTAAACTTTCAGTAATTTATAAAATTAAATTAGATGATCTTTTACAGCCCTATGTACATCAGAAAAACTTAAAATTCTCAATGGTGAAAGAATTATCAACATTGGTTGAGTGGTTTTTGAGATTTCTATATATACCCACCAACATTCAGTGACTATTGGCAGCATCTATTAAATCATTGGCAAATATCTCTTTGCATTCCAATGCTAGACAATATGATGATTAGGGCTCAGATTTTTAGGTAAACACATATTCTGTTTGCATCCTAATATGAACTTAAAACAGAGTTTAATGCTCTGATATTTATACTGGACCAAATATTTAAGTTTTATTGCACGTAAAAATGCATATTTTCTGATTTTTTATGTAAATAAATATTTTTAGATATTCACATAAATTACTCAAAAATTGCATACGGGAAACCTTTTCAAAAATAATTCTCACATACTTACATAAAATCACATAAGAGCAGCAGTAGAATTATTTTTAACAAGTCACTATTCACTTCTTTAATGCTCAATTACACATACAGAGGATGCAATTTGTTATTCATTATTGGGGGAACTGATATATCAGCTATATATAATATCCCTTCAGTTGGAAGAAAATATAAACATCCTGCTTTCTTTAGCTACATGAGCTCGCAATATAAGAACACGAATTCCTCCTCTACCATATGCTTGAAATGAATAAACATATGTTATTGTTTCACAGCCCGCTTAGTATATACACTGATACTTATTAGCTATAGGCAATTAGTCATTTGTGAATCTGTAAAGTTTATAAACCTTTTAGTTGTGTTGGGAAGTTACATATCGACAGTTTTGAGTTCACAGTGGATTAAACATGCCCAGAGTGAAAAGTAGTGCAAGTTAACATGTGCAACGCTGCAAAATTTAAGGATATTTTCACTTCTGATGGTAAAATCCTATATTGTCAGCCATGTGGTAAAGCTATAACACCAGACCAACGTTTGCAAGTGACACAACATTAAAGTGGTAACAGATATAAGGCAGCTATTTCACGCTTCAGAAAAAGAACATTTTATTAATGACCCAGTGCCAAGTACTTCAACAGGATATTCCACATTTTCAGTGTATTGTGAGGATTTGTGCAGAGCATTAGTTTTAGTGGACATACCCATCTTGAAAGTGAACCAACCTCAGTTTAAAACATTCCTGACAAAATATACAAATATTGACACATTTGATGAATCAACTTTGCAAAAGCATTACCTTCCCAAGTGTTGTGAAGAAATTATGACATATATATGCAAAACTTGTGCTAATGAAAAAATATGGATCAGCACAGATGAAACTCCAGATTCTACTGGCAGGAAAATTGGAAATGTTGTTATAGGAGTATTGAAGAATGATTGACCTGCCAAGATATGCCTGCTGCAAACCATGTGACTGTTGCCAGATTATTTAATGAAGCAATGCAGATATTGTGACCAAATGATATACAATATAACAAGGCTTTATTGTTTATGAATGATGCTACACCATATATGAAAAATCTGACGTGTTGCACTCACATGACTTTCTCTACTCTTGTGCTAACCATTCTAACAAACTCTTATTCCTATATCTCCATGTTAGTTAAGATAAACATTTGTACAAATTATCTTATTGCTTATGTCCTTGTAGGTGCAAGGGAGATATTAGAATACAGAAGGCTTTGTGCAACAGTCAAATCTTTTTGACCTTTGAGATTCCGTTCTCTTTGCACAATTAACATATAAAAAAATGAACAACGTTGTTGCAGTTCGCTAAAGTTCTAAGTTTTCCAAAACTCACACACATAACAAGGAATATCTCCGAAATGGTTCACCCTACAAGAAAATTTATTGAGACATAAATTGTGTATTTTAGCAAGATCTACATTTTTTGCATAGTATGATTTGGTCTATCTCTAACCGTTTACCAGTTATGCAAAAGTCGTCCAGAGTAAATATGACTACAGGGGCTATAGCCAGAAAATTCAAGATATACATTTCATTTGTCATAAAAATATCGCAAACATATGGCATTTTAATCAAAATCGTTAAGAGCCATTTTCCAGAAAATCAAAATGTTCTAAAAATTTTCTATGTAAAGGGTAGTTTAGGTTGGGGCTATTTTCTTAAAAATCTTTGTGTCACATCCTTGAACGACATTAAACTTAAATACCAGCTTTGGTTCTTAACCGACTTTTCGTTTTTGAGTTATGCTGTCCACAGACTGACACACAGACTGACACACACACAGACCTTTTTCTAAAAATGTTTTTTTTTTTATTCAGGGGGCCTCAAAACATATATTTCCGGTGAAATCTCGACATCAAATTTTTGGGTGGAATACAATACTTCCCCTACTTACCAGTAGAGAAAGTAAAAAGGAAGCAACAGGACTTGCAGTTAGTTATCCTAAAATGATTCATCTTACATGTGTTGTGCATGGATTAGGACCGTATTTCCTGACATTGACAAATTGATTTCTAATGGGAAAAAAGCATTCATCAAGTCACCTAAAAGGATTGAAATTTTTCAGAACAAACATCTAAACACTCCACTGCCCCCTGAGCCTGTGGTGATTTGCTGGGGAACATGGTTGGCTGCAGTTCAGTACTATGCAGAAAACATGTATGGTTTTGTTGCTGTCATAAATGAACTAAATTTTAAATATGCCAGTTCAATTAAAATTCTTCAATAACTTTCAAGTGACACTGTGTTAAGAAATGACTTAGCATACATTTCCAAAAGTCTGTTTTCCTCTGTGATTCCATCAAGAAACTGGAATCAGTAGGAATGCCTTGAGAGAACTAGTTCAAGTAGTTCTGGGTGTGGGAAAAAACTGAAGGTTCTTTCTGGTCCTGCAGCACAAAACTTAAAAAGAAAATGCAAGAAAGTGTTCGAAAATAATAGTAGATTTAACGCAATGTGTAAAATTTCAAATGTGTTGGTTGGACAACATTAAGAAATTATTGATGTGAGTGTGAGTGACATCCCATGTTATAATGGTGCTAGACTTACTTCTTATCACATGGAGCGATCATTTTCAAAGTTTAAGATGCTTCTTCATGACAATTGTCAATCTTTTGGGATGGAAAATTCGAGGAAGCATGTGGTCATACACTGTAATTCTATAGTATTTGGTAATCCCTTGCACCTTAGGGGCCTAGGTACAATTGTGAAAGGGGGGCCGAAGGAAGGGAAACCCATACACACTAATGAAGCAAATACCAAACTACTGGAAGGGTTTCAATTGTGAGACGTGAGCTCTCCTTTCTTGATCTGTACGGAGGTCCCTTAAGCGCACAGAAACATTTTTGAAGATACTTATAATCTCATAAGGCCCGACATATCTAGGAGCCAACTTTGCTGCATAGGCATTTCACTTAGAAGATTGAGTGTACAGCTTACAGAGTACCTTCTGGCCTACAGCATAAGGTGAAGGCCGTTTATTTTTATCATACCGCTTCTTTACCTGGGCAAGTAACTTCTTCAAATTCCGAAAAGCGGCTTTCCATACTCTACATATTTCCTCGTGAGTAACATCCTGAGGAAGCAAATCACCCAGGCGCCAAAGGTTAGACAGGGGAGAGTTAGGTATATAGGCTAACATAAGCTGATAAGGGGTAACGCCATGTGATTTGTGTCGAGCCAAATTAAACGCCAATTGCAACCGAGACAAATTAGCATCCCACTTAGTATGATTATCATGATGCAAGGCTATTAATGCTGATTTGAGGTTCCTGTTGAATCTTTCAGCATGGGAAGGCTGGGGGTAATAAGGGGTGGTAGTTATGGTTTTAATGCCCCAACTAAAACAAAAATTTCTAAAAGCGAAAGAAGTAAATTGAGTGGCATTGTCTGTTACCAGATAATGGGGAGCTCCAAAACCCGCAAATACTGAAGAAAAAACCTTAACTACCCCTCGTGTATTCGCTTTCAGTAAGGCAGACATCCATACAAACTTACTAAACGAATCTACTTTGACCAATGCATGCGTATTCCCCTGGGTAGAACAAGGAAAAGAGCCGACAAAATTCACAAATAATTTTTCCAGGGGTCTACTTGTCACCTACGATGCTAAACCCTCCCATACTGTACATTGCGCCGGTTTCGCCATTGCACAAAGTTGACACTGTCTAATGCTGGAAGCAATTTCTTTATTCATGCATGGCCACACAAAATATTCTCAAATCTTGTCTTTGGTCTTGGCTATTCCCAAATGCCCGCCTGCAGGAGATGAATGGAAATATTCAAACACCATAGAAATTAAGGCCCGCGGAAAAACAACCTTGTTTTTGCCGTCGCAGGTAGCCTGGGTCATCAAAACACCCTCCTTCAAACAATAAGGGGCAACAACCTCACCAGCCTCAAGCCAACCAATAAGGCCCTGCAGATCCGAATCTTTCCTCTGATGTGCGTGCAAACCCTCGAACAATTCCGGAAATTCACAGACGGCTAAAACATTTGCCTTACCGGGTTTACAGTCTCTCGGCTCTTTGAATACTCTTAAAGGTCCACTATGCTGATAAATCATTCATGTTACTAAATGTATAACTTATTGATCTATAAGAGCTTTTTAAATTTTTCGAACATAGTTATTGGAAATATTGCTCTTTACATATCCACAGGCTTGGCATTTCACTACAATCTTCAGAAAAAAGCCATGAACTCTTTTTAAACAGAACAGAAGGCGAAACACACAACAGAAATACAGGAGAAAACAATAATTTCACATTACACCATTCAACTCCAGCAAAACAAGGTGTTGGGCAGTATTCGAGCCTATCTGAGAGTGCCCAGATGATTCACGTGCATATCTTACGGGTTAAGAGAATTACTTCCCTAAACTTTTAATTCATCTGCGCTAGAAGCACCTCCCAGACAATGGCGGTCAGAAAGCCATTCTAAAATACATGCCTTGAGCCTTAGTGAAAACATACAACACGGAACAACTTACCCTGTGCACCAAGAAAGGAGAGACACATGACTGACTGTCTCCACAGCGGTAAGAGTGAGAGGAACCACCCCCTCCCCCCCCCCCCCCCCCAAAAAAAAAAAAAAAAAAAACACTAGCGATTCCCAGCGGGAAAAATCCGAGTCGCGAACAAAAGGTATGCTTCCATAAAACAAACGAAGTGCGATCAGCACACCCTTCAAGGAATGATGTCTGGTGAGTACCATGTACATTTATATTAGCTCGGCCATTCAGATCTTTAAAAAAAAATATTTGCTTTGGCACATATTTTTTACTTTTTAGCACATATTTTTGACATTTTTAACACATAAGAATGAATATTTCGCAAATTTTTGCATCTAAAACTCTGCATATGGACACGGGACACCAGACACAGGCACAGACATGGGCACTGACACCAGCACCAGCACCAGCATGGACATGGCCATGGGCATGGATACATAGTGAACTGCTAAATAAAAAGTGTTACAGTAGGGAAAATATACTAATATAGGTGTGGATAAAGAAATATACAACTCAAATATCCTAGTATTTTTATGTACATTTAAAAAAATACCTACTGACTTATACAAAGAAAGAGCTCCCACGAAAAACCAACTTTCTTTCTGCATACATTTTTACTTAAATGATAAAGTCCATATTTCAGTGTGTTACTCCCAAATCTATTTATTAAATATTCAACACAAATGTTGATATCTGTATGGATATTCATAAATGCAAGACAAAGCAATCTTCAACCATTCTTGCTCTTATCCAATCATCTGCCTGAATGTTGAAAATGTCCATTCTGCAGTAGATGTTAAAAGCAGAAAATACTTGTAAGGAACACAGTATAAAAGAAATGTGCATTTAATGATATTCTAGGAAGTTATACAAAAATTATTTAAATATTTCACTATGTAAAGTTTAACAGTATATTAACTGAAAATACAGATTCGTTATTAAAAATGAGAAAAAAGAAGAACAAGAGTGGCTAAATGGTGAGACTGGCAGAATAATGCTGTTGAGTTATACAAGTTACTGTTGTACAGAAATTGGTAAAATTAGAAGAATCTGCACCAAAGCCTTTAGAATACAATAGCTACTCTGTCAAGTTCTTCATAAGATGTTATTGCTTTATTAGTTACTTTAAAGTTGTTGTAGTCAAAAATGGTCTTGAGGAAACAAATTTCATTGAGAACTTTCATTACCATTGTATCTTATATTTTGGTGTGTGGGTGTGTGGGTGTGGGTGGGTGCGTGTGCGCGTGCATGCGTGTGTGTGTGCGTGCATGTGTGTGTGGTTGTTTTCCTCTTTATTGGTATCAACTGCATGCCCCATTACATGGTAATATTACATACATTACAATACATAGCTTTACTCTAAATTACAATTTTACATGGTTAGTTTACAAATTCAGTTTAGATGGCTAAGGTGCTTACATTATATTGTTATTTTCTTACTAGTTAATTAGTATACTCACTCAAGGCTGTGAGTGTTATTTTCTTACACCTTTTATACTTCCTAATATTATCTTCTTTGTAGCTAGTTGAATTAATATATTATTTAACACACAAATCACCTAATGTTAACACATAATAGTACGACCTAACCAAAACACTGTAATGGTACCTGCTAGTAATTTCGTTAATGCATCGCTTTTAAAACACAGTAACTTTTGTCAATCATTAGCAAATATTCATTTAATTACACATAATGATGAGATACTTTTTCAAATTTTCCACTTTTAAGTTATGCCTCCTATCAGATAGTACATTTTTGAGCACTGAAAATGACCTTTCCACTTCTGCTAATGTTACTGGAGCATATGTGAAGAGTGCAAGACTTTGGGTATCAGTATCACTTAAAGAACTGTTTTCACCGCTAAGAATCATTCCTACGTCTTTTAATTGAAAGTCATATTCTCTTGAAGAATCCGCTCCCATTTTTTACTTTTGTCTACTACGTATAGTAAACTAAAGGAAGTATTGTATTCCACCCAAAACTTTAAAGTCGAGATTTCACTGGAAATATATGTTTTGAGGTCCCCTGAATACAAAAGAATCATTTTTAGAAAAAGGTCTGTGTGTATGTGTGTGTGGTGTCTGTGTGTGTGTCTGTGTGTCTGTGTGTGATGTGTGTGTCTGTATGTGTATCTATGTGTGTGTGATGTGTGTGTGTGTGATGTGTGTGTGTGTGTGATGTGTGTGTGTGTGTGTCTGTCTGTGTGTCAGTCTGTCAGTCTGTGGACAGCATAACTCAAAAACAAAAAGTTGGTTAATAAGTAAATTTGTGTGTCGGTGTGTGTCTGTGTGTGTCTATGTGTATGTGTGTGTCTGTCTGTGTGATGTGTGTGCATGTGTCTGTGTGTGTGTCTATGTGTGTTTGTGTGTGTATGTGTCTGTTTGTGTGTGTGTCTGTCTGTGTGTCTTTCAGTCTGTGGACAGCATAACTCAAAAACAAAAAGTTGGTTAATAAGTAAATTTGGTATTTAAGTTTAATGTCTTTCAAGTATGCAACTCAAAGATTTTGAAGAAAATTCCTGCACCTTAAACTACCCTTTAAATTGAAAATTTTGATTTTCTTGAAAATGGCTCTTAAGGATTTTCATTAAAATGACATATGTTTGAGATATTTTATGACAAATGAAATGTATATGTTGAATTTTCTGGCTATAGCCCATATAGTCCTATTTACTCTGGATGACTTTTGAATAACTTGTAAACCATAAGAGATAGACCAAATCTTACAGCACAAAAAATGTAGATCTTGCCAAAATACACAATTTATGTGTAAATAAATTTTTTTTCAGAGTGAACCATTTCGGAGATATTGCTTATTATTTGTGTGAGTTTTGGAGAACTTATACTTCTATCAAATGGAACATCGTTATTAATTTTTTATATGTTAACCGTGCAAAGAAAACAGAATTAGAAAGCTTTAAAAGATTTGACTATCACTCAAAGCCTCTTGTATCCCCATATTTTCCTTGTACCTACAAGAAGAGAAACAATAAGATAATTTCTGGAAATGTTTATCTCAACTAACACGAAGAAGCTATAGGAATAAGAGTTTGTAAGAATGGTTAGTACAAGAGTAGAAAAAGTCATGTGGGTGTAAAGCATCAGATTTTTCTCTTACATGTTGACCTGCATCACCTGGAACAATTTGAATTTCCTGAGTAACTTTATCCACAACTTGCAGTGAATTTACCAATCCATGTATATGTAACCATCATTGGTGGTTAGTAATAGACAACAGTACTCTTCTTTAAACATTTATAAATTTCCAGGTATGTTAAGCCCTTCATAGGAAAGTCACCACAGACTTCCAAGAAATGCTATAGCACATGATCAAATCTTTAAACAGGAAGTGAGACCATAAAGAATGTACAGCAGAGACGGCTATCTTCAGATAAGGGCAGTAAAAGCACTTATTTTTACTTTCTCTACTGTAAGTAGAAGGAAATATTGTATTCCACCCAAAAATTTGATGTTGAGATTTCACCAGAAATATATACTTTGAGACCCCCTGAATCCAAAAAAAGCATTTTTAGAAAAAGGTCCGTGTGTGTATGTGTGTGTGCGGGCGTGCATGCGTACGTGTGTGCAACAAGTTGTGTATGTTTGTGTGTGTGTGTGTGTGAGAGAGAGAGAGAGAGAGAGAGAGAGAGAGAGAGAGGGGGGGGGAGGAGGGAGAGAGACAACTGCATAACTCAAAAACGAAAAGTCAGTTAAATGTTTGGTATGTGAGATCAAAATTTGCCAAGTATACAACACAAAGGTTTTCAAGAAAATCTCACCACTCCAGGCTGCCTTATGCATGGAACATTTCTTGCAACTTCTCTTTTTCTCACAAATGGTTCTAACAATAAAATGTTTATTACAGTACCATAACTTTAAGATATTTTCATGACAAATGAAACATATACGGCTGGCCCCGTAGCATTATTAAAAAACAAAATATATTTTTTAACCCTAACCTAACCTGCTGTGGATCAGAAACTCAAGAAAGTTGAAGAAGTGGTTCGAATTTGGTCCAGCATCATCTTGATTTCCAAGTTTCTCTGCAGATGCCACTGTGCATTTTGAAAATGCAGTCAATATAAGGATAAAAACATTGCCAAGAACTGTAAAACACCATACTATGACCAGAGCGAGTAGAAGGAGAAGTGTGATCACTGCTGTAGTTCATGTGTTCCGCCGCACAGATGGCAGTGCAACTGCTTGTGCGGTACAATGCTAATAGAAACACTAGCGTTTCGTAGGAGATTCACTGGAAAAGTAGCAAAGAAGAAGAATAGTGTTGTTTAACAATGACAAACTCACGCATGCACATTCTGACAGCCATTCAGAGAAATCCAAGATGAAAATGTTACCATTAGAATGCAAAATGGCATTAAAGGAATAAAGTAAAATATAATTTTCTGTGAATGAAGAGTTAACTTTGCTGCAATAATAGTACAAGCTACTTGTATTTTGTTCTACAGATAAAAATGTACTCACCAATGTTGAAATCAGCTGTTAGTAACTTTCGACAATTTCCGAGATGATTTTGCAGCCTTTGATGATTGTAATTCCTTTATTTCTATGGTGCGGAAAAAGAAGTGACATTTCATGTAATGCAGAATTAGTTTGGGGACAAGATCTAGTAAATGTTCCTCACAACACCCAATTCCAGAAGCAACATTAATTTGGTTAACACTGTCACAACAATCGAAAAATATATCACCGCACAAGTTACTTTCATTTGAAAGTCTATCTGCTAAAACCCTCTCTATTTGCGAAAGAACACTATATACAGATTTAGAGGGGTAAGTAAGGCATACATTGTCTGTACCAGTTTTGTGGTCTTTAATTGTAGTTAAAAATGATACGGAGGGGAAGTCTGCACACTTGCCATGGAGTAAATTAACACATGCTTTACAATCTGTTATCTTTGAACAATTGTGTACTATATAACCACTCAAGTGATATACCAGACATGCTTTAGCCATATCTTTCTGAGCAGTTTCAGGTACATTGTTTTCCCATTCTGGTATATCAGGTTCCTCAATCACAATTTGGTCCTTAATTTTTCTCTCTTGGAAGAAGATTTTGATTTAAACAATGTCTGTATCCTTTGGGTGACTTGATTTTTAAAAGCAGGCTATCTAAAAGAAATTCTTCATTATATCTCATGCCTTTGATCTTTTCAAAATTGTATCAACAACAATTTTTGTTTTTTACTTAGGCATTTTGTTCCATCTGATTCATCGATATTGCTACTACTTCCATTTACTTTCCTTTCAATTACTTGAATCTTGGCATTGGCTACTTTTAATTGGCATTTTGTTCTAATTATATTGCGCTGTTGTTGCTTTAACCTTTTCTTTAATAGGCCTACTTTATTATTAAAATGTCTACTGGTACCCCCTGCGAGGGGAAAATTAACAGTATTAAAGCCTTCTGCATGATTCGCACTGTCTTCTAAATTGGTATCTCTTTCAACCCTTTTTGATAGTCGCTGTGAAGGAGGTTTACGGGAGTCTATTGGCCGTGATAAGTATTTAGGAAGATTAGGAAAAAGATGTAGAACTGAATGAGGCATTAACTTCCATCTTTGCCTTGCAATCTCTACATTTTCTCCATTAACTACAAACTTGTGTATCTTTATGAAAAGTTCTTCTGAAAAATGTGAATCACACATAACTATTAGATGAAAGGCACCTATCGTTTCTTGGTATGTCCCTCTCCCATTTAGGAAACAGTGGTTTATCTTTTGGAGGTGTAAAGAAATGTTTACCTTTAGATTTGTCATATCCAGATCTACAACCAGGCATGAAACACATAGGCATGTCGATTATTTTTATAAATTCAGTTTCATAAAAATTAACCACAATTTATCGCACTGTAACAAACACAGCAACCATACACAACAGTACTCCAATGCAATGCCCAGTGAAACGCGCTGTAAATAGCCGCACTAACGACTTTGCTGCCACCTGACGGAGGCGCCAGGTAGCTCTTGTATAATCATATGGAAGAGCAGTGGAGTGATCACACTTTATCCTTCTACTCGCTCTGCTATGGCTTTGGTGGGTGTAAAGTAAAGAAGACAGATGTAGTCGAGATAAAGAAACACTTTTATTTCCGTAAACAGTAACTTTGTACACTCGTTGCAACAGCAAGGAAGTCTTTACCGATTCACCAACAGCACGGCTCCGAATTAGTAACACAAAAACTGTCCCTTCTCATACTTTACCGCTATTTATATCTCCCAGGCACTATTCTGGAAACTTCAGGAAAGTTCAGTTATTATTGTGGTGAAATACAAAGCAGAAAATTCCAGAAGTCTCTATCCCTTTCTCTCTTTCGGCAAGCGCCCCAACAATGCGGTCATTCTCTGTCTCTTCCCTTCGGCTCCTTTGCGGTAGTGCCGACAATAATGCGATGGGCGACACTGCTCCCTCCTCAAGGCTGGTCGTCCCGAACAGCACCATCGTAACGGGCCAGTCGGTCCAGGCGTACCACTAACATCTTTCCTCGGGGCACCTTCTGGATGCGGTAGACTACGTCGTTAATCCTCTTTACCACTCGGTACGGTCCTTGCCACGGTTGTTGAAGTTTTGGGCAGCGTCCCTTGGTCCGGGTAGGGCGGTACAACCAGACCATGTCACCTTGCTGGAATCCTCGGCTGTTGGCTTGCCATTCGTACCGGGTCTTCATGCGGTCGCTCGCTATCTGGATGTTCTGACGAGCCATCTCGTGCATGTCGTGGAGATGGTCTACTAGATTCTCCACATAATCGGTTGCCGGCTGTTTCGCTTCCGGGGGGCTCCCAAAAGCCAGGTCACAAGGGAGGCGTAGCTCTCGGCCGAACATTAGGCTTGCTGGTGTCATCCCGGTTGGGTCGTGTGTCGACGAACGGTAGGCCAGCAAGAACAGTGGTACCTTGAGGTCCCAGTCTCGCTGATGGCTGGCCACGACCTTCCTCAGGTGCTCCTCTAGGGTCTTGATGTATCTCTCGACCATGCCGTCCGACTGTGGATGTAGGGGTGTTGTGCGGGTCTTGTTCACCCCAAGTCTTTCCAATGCCTCCTTCATTAGGTGCGACTGAAAATTGGTGCCCTGGTCGCTATGGAGCTCTAACGGGACCCCCAAACGGCAGAACAGCTGTTCCACGAGGCAGTCTGTAATCGTTTTCGCCTCTTGGTTCGGGATGGCATACACCTCCGGCCACTTGGTGAAGTAGTCCACAGCTACCATCAGGTACTTGTTGCCTCGATCGGACAATGGGAATGGTCCAGCTATGTCGACGGCGATGCGTTCGAAGGGCGCTCCGACGTTGTACTGCTGCATGCGACCCCGGCTCCTAGTCTGGGGGTCGCGACTCGCCGCGCACACGTGACATTGACGGCACCAGTTCTCAGCGTCTGCTCGGAGCCTCAGCCAGTAGTAGCGCTGTCGGAGTTTGTCGATCGTCCGGTTTGCTCCTAGGTGTCCACCCGAGGTACCGGCGTGCACTTCCTCCAAGACTTCCGGGACCTTACTTCGGGGAAGTACCAACTGCTCTTTCTGGGTCTTCCCATCAAGTGATTCCCATACCCGGAACAGCACACCCTCTTTGGTCTTCAACGAGTCCCATTGGGCCCAGTACGACTTGTATGTAGCGCTTCTGGGTGCGATGTCCTCCCAGGTTGGTCTCGTCCCTGCCTGTACTTCTCTCAAGAGTGGCCCCAAGTCGGCGTCCGCCAGCTGCTCCCTCCCCAGGCCCGCGCTATCCCATCCATCCGCAGGCACTGCCGTGACCACTCTGACAGCTGCGGTACGCTCCTTCTCTTCCACTCTTGCGCATTGGCCGCACTCTTCTGGGCAGGGTCTTCGGGACATGGCGTCTGCGTTGCCGTGGCTCTTCCCTCTGCGATGTTCGGAGGTGAAGTCGTACTCCTGCAACCTCTGGACCCAACGGGCTGTCTGGCCCTCCAGGTTTCTAAAGCTAAGTAGCCAGGTTAGGGCGGAGTGGTCTGTCAGGTGGAATGGCTGACCGTACAGGTACTCGTGGAAGTGCTCCAAGGTCAACTGCAGCAGGGCCTCCCTCTCCACAGGCAAGGTGTCACCCGATGCCGTCACTAGTTGGTACGGTCGGCTCGGTTTTCTCGACGGCAAGCCCCTGGCTACGTCAGGTCTGATGACAGTCACGGCTGCTCCAGTGTCAACAAGCACGCGGCACGGCCTCCCTCTCACCCAACCGTCCGCGATGAGGCTGTCATCCATCCGTCGGCTGACGGCGCGCAGTGTCACTCGAGGGGATGATGGTGATGGCGCCGACGTGCCCCTCGCCACGCCGGCCATTACTCGTTTTCCGGCTGCTCTTCTTGGTGCCGGCAGTCTCTCATCAGGTGTCCCGGCTGGCCACACCCCCAACACACGCCACCTGGTCTTCGTCGGCGTCCCTGGACTGGTCTGCGGTCTTCATCGTAGCGGACACTCCTTGTCTTCGAGGTCGGGGTAGCCGTCACTTTGGCCGCTTCCATCCTTAATGCGGCCGTTAGTGCCTCGTGGATGGTCTTGTAGTCGCCGAGCATCAGGCGTTGACGTATCTCGGCATCGCGTACCCCGTCGACGAAGGTATAGGCGGCTTCTCGGGATACGAATTCGGAGGGGAGGTCGACCAAGGCTTTGCTGGCCAGCTGTTCGATTGCCAGGGCGAACTCCTGCAGCGTCTCCACTGGCAGTTGCATCCTAGATTTCAGTTGGCTGCGGCTAAACGGTGGTTTCCGAACCGGTTCTCCAGGGCCTCCCAGATGTCCTTGGGCGCGGCCGCTGTCTGGACTGCGTTCAGCACCTCTGCAGCTCGTCCCTGGAGGCTGGCTATCAGCTGCGCGGCCTCTTCTTCTGGCGACCATTTGTTGTGCTTGGCCACTGTGTCGAATTGACGGCGGAAGACCTCAAACGTTGACGTGCCATCGTACTTCGGTGGTTTGACGCGCGTCGATGTTGTGTCGCGCGCTGGAGTCTCGGCCTTGTAGTTCTTGAGCTTTTCACTAAGCATCCCTTCCACCATTGCATTTAGCTCCTTGGCGCTACCGTCGACCCTGTCTTCGAGAACGCTAAGCCGTTCCCCGACATTCTCCAGAGCGTCAACGCGTTGGCCGAGGTCCTCCATCTTTCCACCGAGCTCTTTCACATCCTTCCTTACGCCAGCCAGTTGCTCGTCAATTTTCGCCGATAGCTCCGTCTTCATCTCTTTCAGCTCGGCAGCGAGGTTGTCGTTTGCCGTCTTCATCTCTGCTTTCAGCTCTTGTAAAAAGCTCACCACTGTAGCCTCCATCGTCATATCCCACTTCTGACACCAGTGTGACTTTGGTGGGTGTAAAGTAAAGAAGACAGATGTAGTCGAGATAAAGAAACACTTTTATTTCCGTAAACAGTAACTTTGTACACTCGTTGCAACAGCAAGAAAGTCTTTACTGATTCACCAACAGCACGGCTCCGAATTAGTAACACAAAAACTGTCCCTTCTCACACTTTACCGCTATTTATATCTCCCAGGCACTATTCTGGAAACTTCAGGAAAGTTCAGTTATTATTGCGGTGAAATACAAAGCAGAAAATTCCAGAAGTCTCTATCCCTTTCTCTCTTTCGGCAAGCGCCCCAACAATGCGGCCATTCTCTGTCTCTTCCCTTCGGCTCCTTTGCGGTAGTGCCGAAAATAATGCGATGGGCGACACTACCAAATCACACGAGAAAAGTGAGACTTTTAATTCATATATGAATACGTGAGCATTTAAGCTTAGGTTTCTGATTCATGGCAGTTTAGGTTAGGTTTTATATGCATAAGCAAATTAATTTCACAATACAATCTGGCAGCCCCAATACCAGATGTAACTAGACATACTGGTGATAAGTAGGCGTAGGCTTTCAGTATTCATGTAGAATACTGGTGATAGTTTCTCGTGCTAACACCAGGTGAAATTTGTTTAAGTGCCCAAGCTTTCAGTGACTAACGCAGTCGCCATGCTCAAGGGAACTGATGTAAGACTACAGATATCACAATATTCATACCTAGCTAGCTGATAAGATCTGCCTACTTTCTTCCCATTGACCAAGCTGCTGCCGATGAAGATACACATGTAAAACCAATCAGGTGACTGCTGATGCTTCTTTGCACTATGGTGGAGACATGCTGAATGATTTGCATCCATTCTTTGCTAATTTGAAGGCCTTCATCCCTGTTAAAGTTGTTTTTATTAGCTTTAAAGTATAGAGCTTTTTTATCAATCTCTTGTAGTACTTAGAGAACTTTTCTAGCATTTTTGTAGAGGCGAAGTTGATTCTGTATTATATGTGTGCTCAGCTACTGCTGATTTTTCTGGGTAACCTAATTTAATACAATGTTGATGTTCTTTGATGCGATCTTCTACAGTTCTACCTGTCTGTCCTATATAAACTTTACCTTGTCCTTTATATAGGACATCCAGAGTCATCCGTGATATGGTAACTATCTTTATTTTTTTTGTGGGGGCCAAAATGACCCAACTGTCAATGGGCTCTAAAATATAACACACTCACTCATTTTATTTTTTGCATATTAATGTCCTTCAACATAGTGTCATATCGGACAGTGAATGAGTGAAATTAGTGAAATGAAGCCCAAATGGGCCCGAGGTACATAGGGCTTAAAGTTAT
Source organism: Tenodera sinensis (assembly GCA_030765045.1). Classification (NCBI taxonomy): domain Eukaryota; kingdom Metazoa; phylum Arthropoda; class Insecta; order Mantodea; family Mantidae; genus Tenodera; species Tenodera sinensis. The sequence continues at coordinate 165,692,245 of CM060962.1, forward strand.
CTCACATTCGTCCTCTCAGGATAAGGGAAAACCTCAGAAAAAAGACTAATCCGAATAACTCACCTAACTGAGATTGGAACTAAGGATTTCTTGAATGCAGGGCAAACATGCTACCACCACAAAATAGAGTAGGACCATTGATATAGTAACAATGGTCATTGGGAATATAACTGTGAAATTGGATGAAAGTCTGTAAATAATTCAAAATGATTTTCTTTTCTTTTTTTTCTGTTTCCTGTGTTTGCACCCCATACTTTCATTTGTGACCTTGGTTTACTAATATCAGCAATATTAATTACCATTCTGTATGGCCTTTGAAACATTCCTGAGTTTCAACTCAGTATGTTTCATGATTTCAAGAAAACGCCTGTCCATATACATAGCATTTAAATTATAATTTACATTATTTTTGCATGGACTGATAACGTCCTACATTTTTGTCAAATGTCCTACATTTTACTTTCTCTACTACATATAGTACAGTAAGTTTAATTTAATTTTCAACTATGATGCAATTTGATTAATTTTTGTTTCCAATGCATTCAGAAATTGTCAGTGTTTATTTCATATGCCACTTTTAAGTGTTTGTCTTTGAAAGGTTGTTGAATCCAATACATTTTCAACAGATAATGTACTGTTAGCTAGTTTAATAAGCCATCATTATTTTACAACTGCACAGAAACTTGAACATTGGCACTCACTTCATGGCATGTAAACAAAATTGTCTACACCTTTCTACTGAATAGAATTTTAAGTGTTCTTTGTTTACCCAATACTCCATTTACTGACCAATGATGATAGCTTAAGAGAACAACAAGAATAATTGAAAGTGTAATAAGCCGGTTCTACTGACAGATGTAGTTAGTCACAGTGCATCCAAGAAGTGCCACAATTGAGCTTTCTCACACAACTTTCTGGCACTTGGTTTGCAAGACTTTGTCAAAAGCACCTATACCAAGGTCTTCCCTGTGTTTCTTGAACAATTCAGATGCAAGTCCTTTAGTAAACATATGAGCCTTTTGATCACCTTCAATGGCCTTGATATTACAAAGACCACTTACAAAATTATATTTCACATCTACATGTTTTAATCATTTCTGATCCCAATTAGACACTGCACTAATATAAGATTGACTATCCTCGTAGATTTGAACTGGACAATTTACTGTTATTAACATCCCCTCAAGTAATTGTTTTAACCAAAGTTCTTCCGCTACAGCAGATGCTAATGCAATGAACTCAGCTTCAATTGAAGATAATAACACTGTTCTTTGCTTCCTTGTTGCCCACACTACTGTATCCCCAAACACTTCAAACAGAAACCCTGACACAGATTGTCTATTCTGATTGCAAAATCTGCATCTGCATAACCTACCAGAGTTGCACTTGAACTCCCTTTATACCACAGACTCCAATCTAGGGTTCCTTGAATGTATCATACCACCCTTTTTAACCCATTCCATTGTACTTCAGTTGCATTGCACTCATAGTGGCTGTAGAAATTTATTACTATGCACAAGTCTGGCCGTGTAGTCAGACAAACATACATCAATGCTCCAATAAGCTCACAATAGGGCTTACGTCCAATTATACTTGATTTAGAGGTATCAATCGCTCTCACAGTGTTTACTTCTAAAGTAATTTGTTTGGGATTTGCTGATTGCATACCAAACTTATTTATTAGCCTCTGCAAGTACTGTTTCTGGCTTAAGAGCATTGAGTTCCCATTGCGCTCAATTTTAATCCCCAGAAAACGACTTAATTCTCCCAAATTTCTCATTTAAAATTCTCTCATCAATTTTTGTTTGACATCTTGTAAGACTTCAAGTACAGGGTGCGGCAGAAGCAATGATCCATTTTAAATAGTGCGCCATTGTTGGAACTGGCTTCCTACAATGTTGATGTTGGTACCAGTGTGTAGTGCAGTTCAAAGCATTTTCAGTCAGTATGGAGCATTGGTCAAATGAGCATCGTGCATTTACAATTGAAATGTTTTTCAAAAGTAGTGATAGTGTCACACAAATTCAGCGTTTGTTTCGACAACATGTTGACTTTGGTCCAAATGATAAAGTTCCATCCCGGAAGACAATTATGAGATGGGTTCACCAGTTTAGAGCAACATCAACTGTAACCAACAAGAAGCCCCTGGTAGACAACATACCGTTCGCACCCCGGACAGCATTGCAAGAGTAACAACTGCTTTACATCAAAGTCCAACACAATCTTTTCGTCGGCATTCACAAGTCTTAAACAACTCAGACAAAAGTGTACAATGGATGCTGCATCTAGATATGAAGTTCCATCCCTACAAGTTCCAAGTGGTGCAACAGTTATTGCAAAGAGATTTGCAGGCACGTCAGACATTTTGTACACAGCTTCTAGAGATGACGAACACACAACCCGATTTCATCAACAACCTCTTGATGTCTGATGGAGTCCATTTTCATTTATGGGCTATGTGAATAAGCAAAACTTCAGGTACTGGGCACCTAACAATCCTAAGCTAATTCATGAAAGACCATTTCATAGTGCAAAAAATGACTGTGTGGTGTGGCACTTATGTATGGGGTATTCTTGGTCTGTATTTTTTTGAGAATGATGCATGTGACTGTGTCACTGTAACATCAGAACGACATGTTGTTATGTTGCAACAGTTCTTAAAGCAGGAAATACGCTGTACAAATTTCCATATGCAGTCGTTGTGGTTTCAACAGGATGATGCAATCGCCCACACTGCTAGAGCATCCATGACGGTGTTGCGCAGAATGTTTTCAGAGCATCTGTTTTCCCACTTTGGTGATGTCAATTGGCCAGCCCGATCGCCAGATTTATTGGCTTATGATTACTTTCTGTGGGGATTTCCAAGTCCAAGGTGTATGCTAACAAGCCAGCAACTATTCAGGATTTGAAAAACAACATTCACTCCAAAATCGAGGCCATTACAGACGACACTCTTTACAAAGTGATGAGGGATCCACATGCTCGTGCAGAAGATTGCATCGCGAACAATGGAGGACATCTGAAAGACATAATTTATAAAAAGTGATCAAGATTACATCAGTTGTATGAAGTGCTCTTTCCAACAGTGTGCATTAATGATGTGTAGTTATATTCTTTCATGCTTAAATAAAACGTTTAAAATGGGTCATTGTTTCTGCCGCACCCTGTGCATTACATGCAATAATAATATCATCTACATACAGTAACAAGTATACAACAACATTTTCTTTCATTCTTACATACAAACATCTATCAGTCTGGCATTGATTAAACCCAAGTGATTTCACAAACATATTGAATTTAGCAGTCCACTCTTTAGGGGCTTATTTTAACCCATACAATGTCTTATTAAGTTTACAAAACAGACCCTTCCTGACATTTATTCCTTCAGGTGGATACATAAAAATAGTTTCTTTCAATACCCCATTCAAAAAGGCATTTTTAATATCAAGTTGATGAACAAAATAATGATTTGCATTAATCACACAGAGTAATGTTCTGAGTGTAGCTAGCTTTGCAACTGGTACATAAGTCTCGGTATAGTCTAAACCTTTCCTCTGGGAACAAACCTTTCACAACTAACCTTGCTTTGTAATGATCATATTTCCATCTGCATTTCTCTTGATAGTAAATACCTATTTACTTTTAATTATCCTTTTACCTTTTGGAAATTCTACCACATCCCATTTTTGATTTTTCCTTAATGATTCCATTTCCTCATTAACTGCCTTATACCACTCATCATGATCATCTCTGTCCTTTATTTCTTCATAAAACTGTGGGACTCCTTCACAATATGAAATTGCATTTAGCTCAAGATAAGAACTTTCCTTTTCCCAAGAATTCCAGTCTTCATTTCCACCTATGGTTGAGACAGTTGTGAAGAATGCATGACTTTCTCTCTCCTGCTTTTCTTCTGACAAAAATTCTGTTAATGCAAATGAGGTGTCATAGTCCTTCAAATATCTAGGTTTCTTATTTTTTGTAATTCTAGTACTCCTTAATCCTCCCATTACTATTGGATCCTTCTCATTATCTACATCATCTTCTGCCTTAGAGTCTCCCTTCTCTGAGTCTTCCTCTGAACCATCCTTCCTTTTTGCCTCATTGTCTTCCTGATTCAAGGATTGACCCCTCAACATTTTCTGAGTCATCCCATATGCCTTCCCATGATTCCCCTACAAACTTAGTTCTGCTTTCATAAAAAATTACATCATGAGCAACAATCACCTTTCTGTCATCTAAGCTCCACATTCTATACCCATTATTGCAAAAACCAAGTAAAATACACTTTTTACCCCTAGCATTAAATTTTCCTTAAATCTCAGGTTTGTGTTTGTGTGCATATGTGACAGCCAAACACTCTGAGCTTACTAGTATCAGGGTGAAAACCATACCACAGCTCAGCTGGTACCTTACCATCCATCAGAGCATTTGTTGAACTTCTGTTAAACAGACTGCAGTCATAGCTGCCTCTATCCTAAACGTTTTCTTCAAGTTGGAACCTAGTAACATGCATCGGGCCTTTTCTAAAATGGTCCAGTTCATTTGCTCTGAAACTCCATTGTTTGAAGGAGTATGTGGCACATTAAGTTCAAATTGAATACCTTTCTCCCTAAAAAACTGTTCTACCTCACCATTTACATGTTCAGTTCCATTGTCACAGCAAAACAGACAGATGAGAACCTGCTAGTTGCCATAGCTTCATAATCTTTAATGTACCCAGCTACTTCATTCTTATTTGTAAGCCATACATAACTGTGAAGTGGATAAAATCATCAACTAGGGTTAGTAAGTACTTAATACCATTATAGGCTACTGGAGATATAGGCCCACACACATCACCGTGCACTCTCTCAAGTGGTCTCCGAGCCCTCTTTCTTGTTTTGTTGTGGGGCAGGCTAGTTTGCTTTCCTTCAACACAAATGTCATACATAACCTTTTCAATACTCATCTCCCTACACCCATCTATGGCTAAACTAAGCTTTTTTAGCCCTTCATCTCATGTGACCCATTAACCTATGTGATAGCCCACTGTCACTTTGTGAAAGACAAGCATTTCCCTCATCAAGATATATAATCAGATTCAGTTTGTATAACTTTCCTTTTCCTTTCCCAATTGCTACATCATTCCCTGTTTTGATTTTACATTCACCATTCTCAATCACTAATTTAAATCCTTCCATTTAAATCCTGCCAGACTTGTGCATAGTAATAAATTTCTACAGCCACTATCAGTACAATGCAACTGAAGTACAATGGAATGGGTTAAAAAGGGTGGTATGATACATTCAAGGAACCCTAGATTGGAGTCTGTGGTATAAAGGGAGTTCAAGTGCAACTCTGGTAGGTTATGCAGATGCAGATTTTGCAATCAGGATAGAAAATCTGTGTCAGGGTTTCTGTTTGAAGTGTTTGGGGATACAGTAGTGTGGGCAACAAGGAAGCAAAGAACAGTGTTATTGTCTTCAATGGAAGCTGAGTTCATTGCATTAGCATCTGCTGTAGCAGAAGAACTTTGGTTAGAACAATTACTTGAGGGGATGTTAATAACAGTAAATTGTCCAGTTCAAATCTATGAGGATAGTCAATCTTATATTAGCGCAGTGTCTAATTGGGATCAGAAATGATTAAAACATGTAGATGTGAAATATAATTTTGTAAGTGGTCTTTGTAATATCAAGGCCATTGAAGTTGATCAAAAGGCTCATATGTTTACTAAAGGACTTGCATCTGAATTGTTCAAGAAACACAGGGAAGACCTTGGTATAGGTGCTTTTGACAAAGTCTTGCAAACCAAGTGCCAGAAAGTTGTGTGAGAAAGCTCATTTGTGGCACTTCTTGGATGCAATGCGACTAACTACATCTGTCAGTAGAACCGGCTTATTACACTTTCAATTATTCTTGTTGTTCTCTTAAGCTATCATCATTGGTCAGTAAATGGAGTATTGGGTAAACGAAGAACACTTAAAATTCTATTCAGTAGAAAGGTGTAAACAATTTTGTTTACATGCCATGAAGTGAGTGCCAATGTTCAAGTTTCTGTGCAGTTGTAAAATAATGATGGCTTATTAAACTAGCTAACAGTACATTATCTATTGAAAATGTATTGGATTCAACAACCTTTCAAAGACAAACACTTAAAAGTGGCATATGAAATAAACACTGACAATTTCTGAATACATTGGAAACAAAAATTAATTAAATTGCATCATAGTTGAAAATTAAATTAAACTTACTGTACTGTGTGTCTAACATGCAACACATGTTTTGGTGGAATGATTGGCCCAACATTTTCCAGTTTCATGTAGCTTGTTATGTTACACAGATAACCTAATTTGTAACCAGGATGCAGAACTTAATATTCTTGATTACTTAAACTTGTTTGGAAAGAAAATGTTGCTGTCACAGGCAGAGTGTTGCCTTACAAGCTGTAACCTACCCTTCTGTAGCTTCTTCATTCTCTGACACTGCCTATTTAGTCAACCTGAAGTATTGTCCTCTACATTAACCCTAGAGCAGGGCGCTGGTGTATTTTATACACCACATTTGCATTTTGCGCTCTAACGGATAAATACCTTAACGTATCAGTACATTGTTGTCAGTACCTTTCATGTCTTTGTTTAGCGTCCGTTTAGTTGTGTAAGAGCGATTGTAGCATCAACAACTCATTCTTGGAACTGCACCAGCGGTGTATTTTATACACCGCGCGCCCGTCATGTAAGTACTATTTCAATTGTCAACCTAATCTGTTGTACTTTTACACAAAGCGGCTGCATAACGAATTATGTGTTTTAGAGAGGGCCATTATTACAGTGCATTATTAGCCACCAATATTTCGTGTTTCTAATTTTTGGGCCAAAACATATTTGACAGAAGAAGAATCAGAATGGTACCTTTTAGAGGAGCTCGCTGAAGAAGATGACTGGGGATATTGATGATCTGTTTTCTGACGGAGAGGATGAAGTAATATTATCGAGTGATCATGATACTAACTCTGAAATTGAAAATGATGCAGAGCTGTATTCCTTTGGTAGTAAAGCTGGTGTTTTCATTGGTAGGGACAAAAAAACAAAATGGATGAAAACTGAGGTGCTTAGAAAAACATCCCGTGTACCAGCAAAAAATATTGTCAAGATCTTTCCAGGCCCTAAAATGGTAGCACAAGGAATTGTAGAGGAAATTGAATCATTCCATAAAATAATCAATATTGATATGATAGATAAAATTGCGTGTTTTACAAATTTATTCATTCAAAGAAAGAGGCTAGAAGAAAGTTATTCTAGGGAAAGAGATGCTAAGCTGACAGACAGAAATGAAATTTGTTCAGTTTTAGGTATTCTGTATTTGATTGGCCTCAAAGGTGGAAACCACACAAATGCATTGGAACTTTGGTCAAAAGATGGAACAGGAATGATTATTTTGAGATCTTGCATGAGTTACAAGAGATTTCTATTCCTTCTTAGATGTATCAGATTTGACGATAAAGATACAAGGGATATAAGATGCAAAACAGATAGGTTAGCAGCAATTAGGAGCTTTCTGGATACATTTGTAAAAAACTGCATGGGTAGTTACAGTCTTGGGGAATTTGTTACCATTGACGAGAAACTAGAAGCATTCAGAGGACGTTGTAGCTTCATACAATATATTCCCAACAAACCAGCAAAATATGGCATCAAAATATTTGCCTTGTGTGATGCTAAGTCATTCTACACTGCTTCGTTGGAAGTGTATAGTGGTAAAAAAGCCTGAAGGACCATTTAGTGTTTCTAATAAGCCATTTGATATTGTGTGTAGACTAACGGAGCCAATAAAGGGAACAAATAGAAATTTGACAGTAGATAATTGATATAGTACCTATCCACTGACTTTCCATCTGCTGCAAAATAAAATCACTTGTATAGGAACCATGAAAAAGAATAAACATATGTGTGTATTCACATTGATGCAGTTTTTAATGCGATTTAATGGAATGGGCTGTGCTATGAGACTCGTTTTCTATCTACAGGGTCGTGGTAACAGATGGAATGCATATATCAATGTTTCTTTATCACAATGTATTTATTTATTAACACTTCGATATTTTACACTCTCAGCACCATATTAAATACTTAAAAAACTTTACACTTTTGTAATTTGGTAGAATTTACGCTGGATAAAAGTTTGGTGAAAGTTCCATGTTCACACGCTACCAAAACACGTCTTATCACCTTGAACATATAGACGCTACTGAATCGTTTCTTGGCATCGCTTTGACACGACACACCGCCATTTTGTTTTCGTCCGCGGTATTCATCCGCGCAACTAGTTCTTTCTCTTTAGGGAAGTGATCCCAATTATCATCTCCTATTTTTATTATGGAACACAAACAATTCTAATATTTATACACTTTTAACAAACATTTATATGAACGATTTTCTATTGGGGTCTAATATTCTGTCTCATATGCCCCTTGTTTTGTTTTTCAAGTTGTCACCTATACTTACAATCTTGAAACACAATACAATACTTCTCCCTACTCCTCTGATTCACTTTGTACAATTTCTTTTTTTTTTCTTTACAGTCTTCTTCGCTGTTTGTCTTTGTCTTTTGTTTTGGCATGATACAGCATGTCTTTATAAATTTCACATATTCAATTACTACACAATATATGTTCAGTTGTTATACATCACATATTCAGTTATTATACAATATATATTCAGTTATTGTACCACATATGTTCCAGTTATCATACAACATATCCAGTTATTATACAATACATATTCAGTTATTGTACAACACATTCAGTTATTACATAACATATCCAGTTATTATACAATACATATTCAGTTATTATACAATACATATTCAGTTATTGTACAACACATATTCAGTTCTTATACAACACATACTCAGTTATTGTACATTTGACATTGACACAAATATAATTTAAGTGTATCATGGTTTATTATGTGGTTTTTGACTTGTATTCTTTGCTATGAGGAGAGAAAAACAGGATACAAATTTTGAGCTAATGATTATGATCATGTTTATGGCAATATTTTATTCATTTCTTTGCCTTCTTTGCCTTGTAAGCTTATTATGTATAGGCAGGTCATTGAGTCGGTTCTTAAACTCTGATGTTACTAATGGTACCATTTTTCTTAATTGGGTTATTATTCATTATTATTTGGTTCAATATTTCTTCGAGCTTAGCATTGGCTATATCCATCTTAATTCATGGGCATTGCTTTTCTGATTATGGTTTTTCTTACTTCACTAATTGCCACCTCTTTGTCTCTTATTTCTATAAGAGAAAACTTCTATACTTATAATTATTCTGCAATTGTATTATTTTTCTTCTCAATTCACCCTCGACATCTTTGTGTCGAAATATTATATCTTTGTCATCATAATTGATTCCTTTTTATTTTTGTCCCTGACATCCTTATGTCAAAAACATATTATCTTCCGTCGCTATAATTCATTTCTTTAATGACAATTAGTGTCCTCATCTGTCTTTGTTGATAATGCTCTTTGTGGTCAATATAGCCAATGACTATGTTGGTTTTCTTTCTTGTTGTATTTTCTAATCTGAACATAATTTTCTATAGTAACCCATTAAAAATTGTTATTTTCCATCATCTCTACTATTCCTGCCTTACATATTTGTTGGCAAAGACTATTTGGTCCTTTCTTTGTATGGCTTTAATTCATTTTTATGGTATCTTCCTACCAACTTGCCATTTGTATTCTGTAGCTCATACGTGTGGTCACCCAGCTGTTTTGTTATGACCAGTGGTCCAGTGTACAATAGCTCCATCTTTCCAGACCTTTTCTCAGATGCCTTGTTTTTTAAGCTTTTCTTGACTATCATCATCCTAAGCTCATTTGGTATCCTTTTCACTTTAAAATACTCTTCCATCTCTTTAACAAAGAGTTTTGGATCGTCTCCCTTCTCCTCGTGAAATGTAGGTGGTGTGATTTCATGTAATATGCTGTTGGTGTAACATGTGTTATGTGTTGTGTCATTGTTTGGTTGTGAACCTCTTTCTCTGTATGGTGAGTCAACATTTTGTACATCATTCAAATAACTCTCATCTTGTACATTACTTACATCTAAATCATCTTGCCTTTGTAGTGCATTCACAACATCATTTACATTAGCCAAACTTTCTTTCCCTTTTTTCATTTCTTCACAAATTGATTTTAAATCATTCTTTATTTCTAAGTGGCTTTGTTTCATATCATTTATAGCATCCTGTTGTGAATGCATCACATCAGTCATCGTCTTAATTTTAGGAATTACAATTTGTTCTACAGTTTCATTAATAATGTCTTTCTTTACTACCTCAATCTCTTTCCTTAATTCCTCAGTTATTTCTGCTTTTACATTTGTAATCTTACAGTCTACACTTGTATTGCATTCTGTTATTTCATCTCTACATCTAGCAATTTCTCCTTCTAACACAATCTTATTCTCTCTCATTTCTGATTCTATTTTTCCCATCCTATCTCCTACGATTTCTATCCTAGCTTCTAAGGCTTCCTTTGTCTCATTTAAGTTTTTATGTACTAATTTTAAATTAGTTTCCATTACTTTCATATTTTCTTTACACTCCTGTCTTCCTAATTCTATCTTCTGTTCTAAGTTCTGTCTTCCTAATTCCATTTTCTGTTCTAAGTTCTGTCTCACTTCCTCCAGTTTCTGACCTATACTTTGACCTAAACTTTGTTCTATGTCCTGCTTTAATTCTACCTTATTTTGTTCCATTTTCTGACCTAAACTTTGTTCTATGTCCTGTTTTAATTCTACCTTATTTTGTTCCATTTTCTGACCTAATTCTTTCATATTCTGTTCTAGTTTTTCAAACATGATCATCATTAACCTTTGGTCTTTTCCTATTGCTAGCTGTTCCTCACCTTCTGCTTCTATTTGATAACTAGGCCTATCTGCCCCTTCCCCCACTCCTGTTTCTATCTCTTTTCGCGACATTTTAGTTTCTTTATTCAATTCACTTAGGGTTAAAGGTCCCACTAGTTTGCCGCTTCTCAGTAACATAAAAATGAAAATAAACTGTATGTGAAAACAAAAATTTTTGATCCTACTTTTTTTTCCGTTGCTTCGTCCAGTTATTTACGTCTCCTGGGCAGTTGGCTTCGCTAGATGATCTCCGGTGTTTTCCCGCGTTGATTATCCGTTCATCGTTGTCCTAATCTTGATATCAAACGATGGTCTAATGGCGTCTTCTTTCCTTTGACGCGATATGGCGTCACTTGATGTTTATCGTGATTTCAATTCCCGTAATTTGCATTCCATCCTAAATTCGAGCTCCACGTTGGGTAAGCCATTTTGATGCAGTTTTTAATGCGATTTAATGGAATGGGCTGTGCTATGAGACTCGTTTTCTATCTACAGGGTCGTGGTAACAGATGGAATGCATATATCAATGTTTCTTTATCACAATGTATTTATTTATTAACACTTCGATATTTTACACTCTCAGCACCATATTAAATACTTAAAAAACTTTACACTTTTGTAATTTGGTAGAATTTACGCTGGATAAAAGTTTGGTGAAAGTTCCATGTTCACACGCTACCAAAACACGTCTTATCACCTTGAACATATAGACGCTACTGAATCGTTTCTTGGCGTCGCTTTGACACGACACACCGCCATTTTGTTTTCGTCCGCGGTATTCATCCGCGCAACTAGTTCTTTCTCTTTAGGGAAGTGATCCCAATTATCATCTCCTATTTTTATTATGGAACACAAACAATTCTAATATTTACACACTTTTAACAAACATTTATATGAACGATTTTCTATTGGGGTCTAATATTCTGTCTCAACATGTATGAAACTGATGTTAGGCATTAGATAACATATTACTTACAATCAGTTTAATTATGTAATGTTAATTAGCGCAATAAACAGTAAATGAATAACAACAAATGGAATGTACTGTACTGTGTACAAAATACACCACGCGCCTGCTCCTGTATCATAACTGAGCTCGCCTGCTCTAGGGTTAAATGGTTTTTTCTGTTCCAGATTGAGCAAGAATGGAGGGACATGACCATAAACACCCCCAAGAAGGGGCTGTCTCTATTGATACAGAGTATTTTGGGGTTTATCAGGCAGGTGAATCACTGCAGTTAGTGCCAAGTTATATCTTAAAAAATAAAAATCATATGACAGTCACACTCCTTGGCTATGGAGCTACTATACAGAGCTTGAAGGTTCCAGACAAGAATGGAATACTTGGAGATGTTGTTCTAGGCTATAGTGACATTGCAGGTAAGAAATTATGCATTTATTTATAAAGTCAAATAAAATGTGGCATTTTTAATTATAGACTTTGAGGAGATTCTATTTCTATTAATGTCAAAGTGTGGCAGTGGCTGCATGTGAACTGCTTTTTGATTTGTGTAATTTCATACATATGCTTCATTTGTACTTCATATTCATGTTCACTACAAAAATTCCATGACAATCCTTTGATTCTAGTGCTGTCTATGCTGCCCTTGCCTGACATTATCATGCCTGTGTCCCATACTGATTCAAGTTACTGCAGTGAATTAAATGCTTTTTTTTTGTTTGTTTTTTAATGTTACTTAGCACCGCAGTGTAGTGCTGCTTGCACTTGCACTAGATATGGTCATGATTCAGGAGATGTGAGAAAGCAAGTCCTACAAACAACAGTAACTCAGCTTTTATTAAAAGGTGGAAACAGGACTGAAAAATTCAGTGCCATAGCCGGGATTTGAACCACGGATCTTCTGCATCGAGCAGCTGCTTTAACCACTAAGCTACCATGGCCAACTTGCCAGTACAACATTAAATTCCCCAGCTGATTTGTACTTTTCCCAGTTAGACCACAAGGGAACCTTACATCAGAGTTAAATATCCCAAGGGTGACTTACAATTGTAAGTACTTAATGTCCCAGGTTTAAATAACCTTTAGATGGTAATTAATACTTATTTATGCGAACAAACTTACTGCTGGTGTTTTTAAACACACAAGCCATGTGTCGGCAGTGTTTCAGAGGTGGAGTCAGTACTGGAAAATTCAATGCCATAGCCAGGACTTGAACCACGGATCTTCCATATTGAGCGGCTGCTTTAACCACTAAGCTACCATGGCCAACTTGTCAGTGCAACATTAAATTCCCCAGTTGATTTGTACTTTTTCTGGAAGATCCATGGTTCAAATCCCAGCTATGGCATTGAATTTTTCAGTCCTGATTCCACCCCTTAAACATTGCCCACACACAGCTTGGGTGTTTAAAAACACCAGCGGTGAGCTTGTTGGCATAAATAAATAATAATTACCATCTAAAGGTTACTTAAACCCTGGACATAAAGTACTTACAATTGTAAGTCGCCCTTGGGGTATGAATCTCTGATGTGAGAAGTACAAATCAGCTGGGGAATTTAATGTCGCACTGACAAGTTGGCCATGGTAGCTTAGTGGTTAAAGCAGCCACTTGATGCGGAAGATCCGTGGTTCAAATCCCGGCTATGGCATTGAATTTTTAAGTCCTGGTTCCACCTCATAAACATTGCCCACACACGGCTTGTGTGTTGAAAAACACCAGCAGTAAGCTTGTTGTCATAAATAAATAATAATTATCAGCTTTTATTCCTCATAGCAAGATGTAATTTGGTTTCTGTAAAATGTGAGAACACTACGAGGGTAATCCCAAAAGTAAGATCTCCAAAGTGCTGGAATCGCAGGAAATCTGTTTGCGTGGATGTTGGTCATACTGTTTTTTTCCTTCCTCCCTCCACTCTCTACAGAAACCACCGCACATCTGCTGGAGCCCTCAGTCTTGGCTTGGCAGCCAGTTATAATGGAGCTCCCGTTAGCCACTACCGCCAGGAGTGAAGTTTGTGCAGTTATTCAATTTTTTAGTGCAGAAGAGGTTAGACCAATCAAAATTCATCAACAGTTGATGGAAATGTATGGAAGGTCTTGCACGTGTGTCAAAAATGTCTGCAAGTGGTGTAGAGATTTTGCAGATAATGTACAGAAATTCATGACAGGGAAGGAAGCTGCAGACTGTCAATTACCGACAAGAGAATCGTACAGGTTGAGGAAATCGTGCTTCACAATTGGTGAGTCATTCTTGGCGAGCTCTGCATTGTTGTTCCTGAGATTTCTCAAAGCACCATTCATTGGGCTTTGATTGAAGAGTAAGAGTTTCAGAAGGTTTGCACAAGATGCATCCCAAGAGTGCTGACAGAGGACCACAAAAGTCAATGCGCTGAAACTTCCCGCCAATTTCTTCAATGCTATGCAGATGAAAAGGACAGCCCTTTGGATACAATAGTCATGGGTGATGAAACCTGGTCTTTCCACTTCATACCTGAGACCATACAATAATCACTTGAGTGGTGGTATTCTGATTCACCCAAGCTGCGAAAATTCAAAAGAACACAGTCTGCCAGTAAAGTCATGGCAACTGTGTTTCGGGATCGAAAGGGGATATTGTTGATCGACTTTATGGGTCCTGGGACAAAATAAATGATGACAGATACTGTCAGACATTAAAAAAGACTCAGACTGGCAATTCAGAACCGAGGAAGAGGAATGTTGAGCAAGGGCAAAAGGCTTCTCCATGACAATGCTCGCCCCCACACTGTCCCTCAAACCGTGGATCTTCTGCAACAGTTTGGATGGGACATCATCACCCATTCACGTTATAGTCCGGACTTAGCACCCAGTGACCACCACTTGTTTCCCAAGTTGAAAGAACACTTGTTTGGAAGACGCTTCAGTGATGACGACGAAGTGAAAGACGAGGTCAAATGCTTCTTCAACAGCATGGTGGTGGGCTGGTATGACATGGGCATACGAAAACTGGCACAGAATTTACAAAAATGCATCGATCGAAATGGCGATTATGTGGAAAAATATAAACATGTTTAAGCTTCAAAACTATGCATCATTTGTTGCAAACAAATGTTTCTTTATATTTTTAAATAAATTGGAGACCTTACTTTAACTTTGCAATATGCAAATAGACAAGAGAACGATTACTTGGATTCAGGAATTCTTGAGCGGACGAACCCAAAGAGTGCAGGTGGGAAATAGACTATTGTCCTCTACCGAAGTAACCTCGGGTGTTCCCCAGAGTAGCATGGTTGGGCCATTGCTTTTCTTAGCATATATAAATTATTTATGGAAGGGGATAACATTGCAAATTTGCCTCTTTGCAGATGATTGTATAATCTATAGATATATTAAGAGCGAATGTGATGTTGAAAACTTACAAGAAGATTTAAACAAAATTCAACTCTGGGTACAATCCAATCAAATGGAGATAAACCCAAGTAAAGGCAAAGCAATTATATTTTCAAGGACAATAAGAGAAGAAAATGTGGTGTATAAATTAGAAAACAAGAAAATACCCAGGGTAAATAGCATTAGATACCTAGATGTAATAATAAATGAAAGATTGGAGTGGGGGAGAACATGTAAAGTCGGTCACTGGAAAGGCATCGAAAGCATTACACTTTGTAGTGAGGATATTAAAACACAGCAATGGGAAATTATGAAACTTAGCATACACATCCTTAGTCTGGCCAATATTAGAATATAGTGTGGCATGCTGGGATGCATATCAGTTGCGCAAATAGTAGCACTCGAGAGAGTTTGAAAACAAGCAGCTAAATTTGTAGACAGAGGAAAATGATTTGAAAATCTTACAGGTGCTGCTACCTCTTGGGAAACACTACAGAAACGTGGAAAACGGGCAAGGCTATGTGCAAGTTTTAAAGCACTTAAGGTGAAATCTGCATGGAAGCGGTTGTTAACCCCATCATATAGGGGAAGAAATTCACTCAAAAAAAAAAAATAAATAAATAAATAAGTGATAGGGAACAGAAAACCGACATAGGTAAATTATCCTTTGCAAACAGAACAATTGGTGACTGGAACAATTTGACTGCAGAGCTACTGGTGACTTTGCCTTAAGGTGTTAATAGTTTCAAAGAGAGGCCAAAAAGAAATGGTTTAAAGTTGCTATAGTACATAAATCTTGTTGACAGGAATTTTATATTATACTGTAATTAATTGAATTATATTGACAGCACTGCCACTGGGCCATGCCCTAGCATGGGCTCAAGTTTAGAACAGCTCACTTTCCACTTGCCAGCCAGATTCTAAGTCCGAACTTACTTACTGCGCATGCGCCGACAGTAGTTTCACAATCGCCCCCTAGATTTCTCTGCATGACTAGCAGACGATTTTCACATCTGCCAACATTGCTTTTTACACTACACTAGTTTTCGTTGCCAACACATTAAACACAAATGCACTCACTCGCGTCGTTGCCGCCACAGACATACCGCTATCGCGTATGATGATGATTATTACATTTATATTATATATTATATATATTTATATATTATATATATTATATTTAATATTATTATATTTTTATTATGTTTACTATTTATCGTTCTTTTTTGTTTATTTATTTTATTTTAAATTATTATTTTTAATGTGATTAGATTTATATTATATATATCATCTTTATATTATTTTTATTATTTATCGTTCTTTTTTATTTATTTTATATTATATTATAATATAATGCTAATGGCTTCATTGCCAGATGCAAGGCACTAGAAAACAACATATTATATTATTGTATTATTATTATTTAATATTATATATATTATTTATATATAATATTATATTTAATAGTATTATATTATTTTTATTAATTATCGTTCTTTTTTATTTATTTATTTTTATTTATTTTTTAATTTTCGAGTGGAGAAAAAATCCATTTACGGAGCCCCATGTGCTGGGATGGCACAGACGGGGGACTGTAGGCTTCGCCCAAGGGCACATCACATTCCCTGCATAGCATTCGAGTCCTCAGCAGGCCCTCGTCGTACAGGAACTGCATGTATGACTCCTCATTAAAGCACAGAGGCGCCAAATCTAATATACTGATAAAGCAATCCGTTGCACTAGTTGCTTCTAAGAAGGTCAGCAGCATACTGCCGACTCCCGCAAAAACATTCAAACTTACTATTGGCAACAAACTCCTAGGGACATTCTGCTGTTGGCAGCGCTGCATTAACACAACAACTTCGGCAACTTTCGTGACCATTCGTACACACTGCCGAGTGGGACTTGCCGAAATTATGACCAAGTGCTTGCGTAAGCTTTTCTAAACAATATCCCATGATTCAACGTGAATTTTGAAATGTTCTGGAAAACGATTAAACTTGTTTACTTTCTTCATTAGATATATTTCACTCCATGACTTCTGTTCGAATTTTGCTTAAAACATTTTAAATTATCGTAAAGTATTTCTTTTTAGATTTTCGACATTTAAATTTTTGTTTTAGATTTTTTGAATATGCAATATTTTTTCCTCCTGATCTGATAGCCCATTTGTGAATGGCACAATGGTATAATGTTTAATTTCATGTAGGTATTGTTATGAATACATAATTTATTGCTATTGAAGTGCCATTCTGAATTCCTATGTGAAAGTTTACTGTTGTATGTTGCAAATATAGAATTGATTTGATCCTTTTGAAGACTAGCTAATTGATATTTGTACCACCGCAAATTATCAACTTACTTTTTAGTTTAAATAGAAACTTTAAGGAGCATTTTAGTTGATTTCTGAATACCTCGTAATTATCTAACGGTTAACGGTATATACATTAATAATTATGTATTCCTTCACATTGAGCATTTCTCAAATTTCGCGTGGCAAATGCAGACACTTCTTACCCTTTCAGGTAAGCGCCTGTCTGTCTCTCTGAAAAGTTTATTAACAGTCAAACTAGTTGAATCTCATTTGTCTTAGCTATTGACTGATTGCTAGCGATCATAAGACAAGTTTACATATTTTAAAATTCATACACGGAATAAATAACATTCATACAAATGACCCATTAACAGCCATATTTAGGTATAAAAAATATTACTGCTTAAATTGTTACCTTTTGTTATATACATATTTTTGTGCTATCACACTATTCCTACTGTGAACTCCATCTTTTTACTTTCTCTACTGGTAAGTAGGGGAAGTATTGTATTCCATCCAAAAATTTGATGTCGAGGTTTCACCGGAAATATGTTTTGAGACCCCTTGAATATTAAAAAAAAAAAGCATTTTTGAAAAAGGTCCGTGTGTGTGTCTGTGTGTCAGTCTGTGGACAGCATAACTCAGAAACGAAAAGTCGGTGAAAACCAAAGTTAGTATTTAAGTTTAATGTCATTCAAGGATGTGATACGAAGATTTTGAGGAAAATAGCCCCACCCTAAACTACCCTTTACATGGAAAAGTTTTCGAAAATTTTTATTTTCTTGAAAATGGCTCTAACGATTTTGATTAAAATGTCATATGTTTGAGATATTTTTATGATCAATGAGATGTATATCCTGAATTTTCTGGCTATAGCCCCTGTAGTCGTATTTACTCTGGACGACTTTTGCATAACTGGTAAACCGTTGGAGATAGACCAAATCATACTGTACAAAAAATGTAGATCTTGCTAAAATACATAATTTATGTCTCAATAAATTTTCTTGTAGGGTGAACCATTTCGGAGATATTCCTTGTTATGTGTGTGAGTTTCGGAAAACTTAGAACTTTAGCTAAATGCAACAACGTTGTTCATTTTTTTTTATATGTTAATCGTGCAAAGAGAACGGAATCTCAAAGCTTAAAAAGATTTGACTGTTGCACAAAGCCTACTATATTCTAATATTCCTCTTGCACCTACAAGGAAATAAGCAATAAGATAATTTGTACGAATGTTTGTCTTAACTAACATGGGGATATAGGAATAAGAGTTTGTTAGAATGATTAGTACAAGAGTAGAGAAAGTCATGTGAGTGCAACACATCAGAGTTTTGTGAGAAATAATGGCATTTTTATATTAAGGGGCGAGTATTAATTAATTTCTTTATGTTTTGTAATATAAAATATGACCAAATACAACATATGCATTACTGAACATGATTAAGGCATTAGCATATTCATCCCAACATTCTATTGATATTCCTTCAGGCATTTCAATGTAATTTCCTATGTGTACGAACACTTTTTACGCTCACTGTATGTTTCCCTTCCCTTTGCTCAATTGAAATACAAATTGCCATAGCAACTAGATATTCGTAACTATGAAGGACGAAAAACACAAATTTAGAAGTATCGGCGTTTCCCAACGAATTTTTTTTTAAATATCAAAGTCCAGTTTCCAACGAGGAACACAAATTATACAGTAACTACGGTTTAACAACTAATATTACTAAATATAAACAAACAATTTTCAACCAGGGACACTAATTTTGTAATACAATTAAAATTTAAAATGGGTAAGGCCAAAGCAAAGGGATCTAGCAAAATCCATAAGAACAAAAATATCGTAAGAAGACTGGTAATGTTAAGAGTATTAACAAATATGATTAATAGTGTTGCTGATTTTCCAACAAGGGTAACACCTGATAGGTGGAATAAAATGGCCAAGAAGGAGCAGCTTAAACTATTAAGGATCTTAGAAGATGTGGGCGAGGTAAAAATTTTTAATCCCGATTATATCCGCACCACTAGCGGGAAGAGGAGTAGAAGCAGACGCAGGAGAAACAGGAGTAGAAGCAGACGCAGCAGAAACAGGAGTAGAAGCAAACGCAGGAGTAGGAGCAAAAGGAAGAGCAGAAGAACTCGCTCCATGAGAAGACGAAGGAGAAGGACAACTTCAAGAAAACGCCGCGAGGCAAAACATTAGAGAAGAAACGCTCGCATCTCGGAGGACTTTTAGGAGGACCAGTTAAAAAGCCTAAATTAACCCGTAAAATAAGGTAACCTGCATGTTGATAATTATACTTTTAAATTATACAACTTGGATTTACTCAGTTTTAATAAACATGTTTTGCATCAGCTTTTTTAACGGCGTCAATTTTACACACACCAACCTGGGTATCGTAACGTATCACAGACCACATTTCGACAGTACAGGACTATCTGACTTTGTATCTTCGGTTGGCAATAACCCCTCCATCGCTTCGACTAGACGACCTGCGCATGCGCCAAAACTTTGTTTCGCGTAGACGGCCAGGTACAAACGACCTACACTTACCATCAAAAGTTGAAAATGTGTATTGGTCCGACATAAAACGGGTAGGTACCAACTTCAAATTTAAAATATATATATATATATATATATATAACTGACAGCAGTGGCGTAGCGTGAAATAAAAAAATAGGAACGCTATAACTAGGGGCACCCTTTTTTTGCATTAACGATAAAGGCGACAGACATATTAAAGCGATTTCCGAACTATGTGATGTTGATCAATAAATCAATATTATTGTTTTAGCGAATTTTAGCGATAGCATCGAAGCGAAGTTGCCTTATTTTGCAAAAAAAAAAAAAAAAAAAAAAAAAAAAAAAAAAAAAAAAAAAAAAAAAAAAAAAAAAAAAAAAAAAAAAACGCGAAATTTCAGCGATGTTAAATATAGAAATTAGTTCTCACTTTCTTTTAAGCTCATTCCTGTGAACTGTTAAATTACAAAAAAGAATAAAATAAAACTCTTAGTTACAAAAATATTGAAGTAATGGCTGATGATTAAGAACTGTTTAACATATTTGGAAGTCCATTCTGTCATTAGTGAAGTGATGGTCTGGATAGATTAGCATTCTTGGCAATCGACCCCTTTTTACCTGACCATAGTGGGCGTGAAGGGATGGTCCTGCTTAGGAAAGTAGTAAAGGGCGCGGAATTCTCGGAAAACTAACCACTTTGCACTTGGGCTTTTCATTGTTTCCTATTAATATTACTTCTTAAGAGTACTGTACTACAAATAACAAATGAAATTAAAGTAACATTACTGTTTTGTAGTTGTCATAGTACACATCTTTCATTCTGAGCTGTAATACGTTAAAATGTATATTAAATGCATTTAACAAAAATATACAACTATCAAATACCACAGAGAGAGAGAGAGAGAGAGAGAGATTGTGTGTGTGTGTGTGTGCGTGCGTGCGTGCTGTATATAAAATACAAGTCATACAGTGCGAAAAAACGAAAACGAAGCCATATCCCAAAATCCAAAAAAAAAAATTAATAGATAAAACATCTTAACTGGTGTGGTATGTCGCTCATTCTTTTGATGTAAATATCACACGCACTTTGAGTTGACTTTCAACAATTTTGTTCACAGAGAAACACAAACAAAATAGATATAAAACAATTAAACACAGAACAATAAGGGGAACGCTCAGCGTACTAGCGTCATCCAAAGCTACCCCCTGGAAAATAAGCCGTGAGATATACGGCGCTAATACAACTTGTAGAGGGAATTTAACGTTAATCTGTAGGTTAGAGCAAGAATACCATCAAGAGACCATAGATAATGTTAAATAAAAATAAATCGTTTGTGGTGTAACTATATTTAACTCCTAATTCTGAATGAAACTGTTGTACTTTTAAAAGTAAGTTACTGATATTTACAGTAGGTAAGTGTTGAGCGTTTACTATTAAGATCATAAGAAAATGCTATGAAGGTTAAATATATGTTCCCTTACGTAATTAATTTGGTAATTCATTAATGGAAATAAATTTGGCTCTTAGAGGTACTTGAGGAATTTCTCTTAATGTTACATTCATAAAACTTAACCTAAATGTTTAAATAGTCAACCTACAGTTTCTAAACAAAGACTGGTTAGGGAAAAATTGGTATGTTTCGCCTACAAGAGCAACCTCGAAACTGTTACAGTTATAGTTTTTGAGCAGGTAACTGCCCTTTGAATCTTTACCCGAAAGCTAGAATAGGTTTGCTGACAACGATAAAGGACAAAATACATAGGACAGAAAGAAGTATGTTGTACTGTAAGAGCGGCAGCTTCTTGAGACGATATCTTTTAGTTGTTTATTTCATAGAATATTAAAAGCATGTGTTGCTTAAAAACATTGTGCCACATGTTGGAGTTCGTTCTGAAACTAAATTGTGGGGATCCCAAATTGTGAATTATATCCACCGAAAGATGTACAAGAAATTTAACAGTAATTTATCTGTTAATGTACTTAGCAATATATGCTTATTTTGCATTTTATATGTTTATTTTGGAGATCCTTCCAATTAAGTATTTTAGAGGAATTACCCCTCAGGGGTCTCCGTCTAGGGGATATGTGAATAGCGACCACAAGGTACCCAAGCTGAGCAGAACATTACTTCCACTTACTGGTGTTTTGCTCCTCACTGTAACTTTTCTATCTGACCTTACCTTGGTCAACTCTTGTTCTCTTCCGACCCCGATGCTATTAGGGTTCCCGAAGGCTAGGAAGTCTTTATTTTTCCAACCTCTCCATTTCTCTAATTTCTCTATAAAACCTTAACCCCTAACATGCTGACCTGTCGTGGCATGTATACGTCCTCTGATTGGTAATCAGAGGATATGGTCAGTGAATTTATTTTGATAACTCTCCCGGTCAGGTCGGTGAGACCCGTAAACCAATGACAGGTGTGGTCCTCCAGACATTCTGGGGGTTGTGAGAGAGCGATGTGACCGCCAAAACATAAAAATATGGTGCTCTCTAAAAAGCGGTTACATTTATTGCTAAGTCTCTTCCATATTTATGCAATATGACTCGAGGGGTAAAATGTTCCGGAGTTAATATAGTCCCCCATTCAGGTCTCCGGGCGGGGACTACTTCTCGAGAACCAAAACATTATATTAATAGAAGATCTAACATCAGACTTCTACAATGGAATGCGCGTGGTCTCACACCAACAAAAAGAGTAGAACTGAATAAAATTGTATTTGACTATAATATCGATATATTTTTCATACAGGAAGCAAATCTAACAAATGATCAACTTAAATACTTCAATTTTACTGGTTTTCTACTACACCTACTACCCAAAAATAGACACATAAGTAGTGGAATATTAGTTGGAGTCAAAAAGGATATTAAATCCTCCTTTGAAATTGTTAAAGAAATGGATAACACAGATAAAAGTGAATTAATAAAGCTAAATTTTTGGGATAACAAAACACATCTACATTTATACAGTATTTACAGTCCTCCCAGGAATGAACCAGATTTCTCTCTTATTGACCAATTAAATAAAACAGTCGTAATTGGGGATTTCAATGCTCATTCCAAAAGATGGGGTTGTGAAAAAGTGGATTCTACAGGGAAGATAGTGGAAGAATTTTTGAATACCACAACTTTTGAACTGATTTACAGTAAAGAAGATCCCACAACCTTCATACATTACTCTGGAGCAGGCAGTAACCCAGACCTCTTGTTAGCTACAACAGATATTGTTTCAAAAATTAAAAAGCAAGTTATAGAAGATCCAAGTTCTGGTCACAGAGCAGTAATTGCTGATATAAAACTAGAGAATACAAATAACAGTCAAGGTCTTATGAATCTGTATTGGAACTTCAAAAAAGCAGATTAGAACAAATATAAAACTGAATTGGAACATAAATTTAAAGAACAAGCAAACTCACAGCTGCATGACCAACCAGATCATATGAACAAAGAATTCCGTAAAGTCATCCTAGAAACCGCAAAATTACATATTCCTCGTGGAAGAATTAAAAATTTCAAACCCTTTTGGAACCCCCAGTTAGAAGAACTGAAAAAGCAAAGGGATATAGCTAGAAATACAGCTGAACAAACAAAAAACATATCAGATACACAAATATGGCGGAAGAAATGTGCCTCACTAAAAAAAGAAATTAATACGGCTAAAAGGAATCACTTTAATAATTTCTTAGAAAAAATGGATTATAGGACAGATGGTAACAAAGCTCATAAGTTCATAAAAAACGTCAAGGGTAGGAAAGAAAACAACAGCACACTTATCATACACAACAATAAAATATTAACTAATGATGCAGCCATAGCCGAAACATTCAATAAATATTATGCTAATTCACATAAAGTAACAAGAAATAATAAAAAGGAACGTAAAGAATTTAAGAAAGATTTGAAACAAGAAAGAGAATGTAATCCTAACACTCAGTGCAATATCTTTTTTCAAAATTTTAATATGCAAGAACTGAACATTGCAATTAATAATCTAAAAAACAAAATGTCTGCTGGACCTGATCACATACATCCAGAGTTCATAAAAAACCTTGGAAAAACAGCAAAACAACAACTACTAAAACTCTACAATCTATCCTGGAAAACCACTGTACCTGCTGAATGGCGAAAGGCAATAATTGTCCCACTCTTGAAGAAAGACAAAACAGTGTTAGAAATAAAAAATTATAGACCAATAGCTCTTACTAGCATAATAGCAAAAGTGATGGAAAGAATGGTGTCAAACAGGTTAAATTGGTTTCTAGAATCAAAAAATTTAATTTCCCCATGTCAAGCTGGATTCAGAGAGTTCCACTCTATAAATGAACAAGTCTTACTTCTCAGTCAAGAAATCAAAGACTCCTTCAATAGAAAAGAAAATAATTTATCAGTTTTTATTGACTTCCAAAGTGCATATGATTCTATATGCAGAACAAAACTACTAAAGAAAGTAAAAAAAATAGGGATACAAGGTCCAATGCTTTCATGGCTATGTCATTTCCTAACACAACGCTTTATTGCAACCAGATATGGAAGAAACATATCTAAATACAAACAAGTACACCGTGGCTTACCACAAGGCGCAGTGCTAAGCACAACACTTTTTAATATATTTATTAACGATCTGCCACAACAAATACAAGAATCAGGTGTGAAGTGTGCACTATTTGCTGATGACTTAGTAATGTGGACTTCAAAACCAAAAAGCAAAAGTAAAGAACTAGAAAAAACCATGCAACAATCCTTAACCAAATTACAAAGGTGGACCAAAGAAAATTTAATGACTGTTAATACAACAAAATCAAACTACCAAATCTTTTCACTAAGAAAAAGGCCACTAAAAATAAAACTAAATTTTGAGGGTCAACAATTACCAGAAACAAAGGAAGCAAAGTATTTAGGAGTTACATGTGATACTAAACTTACATGGACCAAACAAATAGAAAATGTAATACAAAGAGCAGAGAGGCGCCTTTCACTTTTAAAACGTCTAACAGGAATGAAGTGGGGATGTTCCAGAGCAACTTTTAACACAACATACAATGTATATATAAAGCCATTATTTACTTACTGCAGCGAAGTTCTTGTAACAGCAAACACAAAAAAGATTCAAATCTTTCAAAACCAAAGTCTGAGATTAATTACAGGTGCTATCAAAACCACACCAATAGCAGCTATGGAAATACTAACCAACCAATGTCCCATTGAATATGAAATAGAAAAAGCGGCTCTTATTCAACACGAAAAGTTGATCAGACTCCCATTCAATACATGGCACAAGAGAAATTTTACACATACACTAAAGACTCAGGAGAGCTTTCTTTCCAAAATTCAAGACATCAAGAAGAATGTATACCTGTCTAATTCAAAGGAAAACTTTATATCTAAAGTCAATCCGACACATACATTAGACATCACATATTATTTACACCTGACAGAAGAAGTTAAGAAAAGTGATACTCCAACTAGTGTTCTAAAATTATTGGCATTAGAGACAATCCATACTAGATTTCCAGAAGACAAATGGCTCCATATTTATACTGATGGATCATTTATATCAAACAAAGATGGAGCAGGTGCTGGAGTCACATGTCACCTCTTTTCCTATTACAAATCTTTAAGTTATGGAACTACAAACTTTGATGGAGAAATTGAAGCAATTCGAATGGCCCTACAAAATCTTTTGTACAGAATTTCATATTTTCAGCAAGCAGTTATTCTCTCAGATTCCAGGGCAGCAATTACAGCAATTACTTCCAAGTTGTCACCAAAAAACCAAACAATTATAGAATGTTGGAAAATGCTTAGCCATCTAACAGCACTTCAAAAACACCTAGTCTTCCAATGGATACCAGCTCACTGTGGACTGAGTGGTAATGAGAAAGCTGATTTTCTTGCAAAAAAGGGTACCTGCAAAGTGCAAAAATCAATAGTTAATTTACCATTTTATGCAGGTAAAAGATTAGTCAACTCTGAATTCAAAAAAATTATTGAAAAATATTACCATGAAAAATCAAAGAATAAAAGATGGGAACTACCAAACATTCAAACAGTAATTCCTGAGTATCCTCGAAAAACAGCAGTTGCAACCTTCAGGTTGATTACAGGACATGATTGTCTGGCAAAACATTTAAACAGAATTGGGATATATTCTTCACCACTCTGTCCTCTATGTGATCTGCAAGAGGAAATGGATGGAGACCACCTTCAAATATGCCCGGCCACTTTAGAATGCCCCATCCATCAGTGAAAAATATTGGAGAGCAAGAGGATTAATGACTTCATTGTCAGAAATCCAGCATTAGCTAACAACAACAACACTTTTGGGATCACCCTCGTAAAATAGTAAGTGTTAAACAATATACCAGGTGAATCAGCTGACCCTATTTTTTCTTATCTGTGTAACCCACAGATTACAACCTTACCTTGTAAACATCATTCCATTTGTGAAGCCAGAACTTGTTTTGTAGCTGTATTTTGTCAAATACGGTTAATCGTTTTTGGGCCTATTTTGATAGCCATAATGAAATGTTCTGTGAACACAAATAAGCTGCCAAGAGTTAAAACATAAATATCTTTTATTTGACTAGCAAGCTGCTTGATACCTAAATGCTTTGGGTGAAAGAAGTCAGTAGAGGTTTGTGGTCAAGTGGGTTCGGTGTCAGTCTACCGTGAACTAAACAAACATTCCACAGGTTCAAACCTCCGTATAGGAGTGTTTTCCTTTGTTTTTGTTGTTGTTTTTTTTGGCTTTTTTTAAATCATTGATCATCCCATTGGACACACCAAGCAGAAATGAAAAAAGCAATTACATAGCAGTTACAGAAAAATGATTACATTATTAGTTTTGCCACATTTACAGTCATATGTAAGAGTAAAGTGGATTTAAAAGGTATTTAACTAATGAAGTAGGTGCTCAAACTGCATTTTCATCAATTTAATGTAATTTATTTGTAATTTGTTTTGTAATACCTTATCATTGGTTGAGAGAGGTGAAATGGACCCATTATTGTAGATATGAGCACGTGTCCTGAGATCACTGGTGTGACTAAAACATAATAACTCCACTTGATCACCACAACCCTGTAAAGAACAGTCTTTTAAACTCTAATGCTAGCTGAGGTATGCAGGAACTATCCACCACTTCTTAACTTTTAAAGCGAATTATAACCCATTACCATAAAGTTAAGATTCTGTTGGTGTTTTATCTTCATTAATGGCGTAAGCTATTACACTTGCTATACAAACTAGTAAGTGCTGTGATTTATGCCAACATTGAATTATTAAGCTACATAACATTTGTTGATGTGACTGTACAACTTCATTATGAATGTAAGCATGTCTCTTTAGTTGGTCATAACTTATCACAATCCCTTGGCATAGATCCGCCATTTTGTTTAACTCATTCTGAAAGTGAATCTACTACGATTGGTGCTCATTCAACAGAAGTTTTGGGATGGTTTATGTAGAATGTGTACTGTTAAAAAAGTTTATAAAATGTATAGAAACCTGGCAAAATTCTAAATGCAACAGTATGATGTTCTTGGAATGGATTTATATTGTACATACCTTTTGCCTCTTAAATGGCTTATTCACTGAGATGTTAAGCCACCTTCTGTCTATGCCCATATGTGAAGTGTGGAATGTATGGTCAAGATAGACTCAAGGTACACCTGCTTCTTAATGGGTTGCATAAATTAAAAAAAATGGGGTAGGTGATTCACCTAGTAGAGGGATAAGTCATTAAATAACAGGAATTTTATATTTTTTCTACAAGGATACATACAGAAATGGTTTTTGCCATCATCATAGTGATCCTGTTTTGCAACATGCTTGGTCCACTTGTCCAATACAGATGCCTTCTAGAAGAAAGCATTTTGGGATGGTCCTTAAGTGTATTTGTACTGCCTACATCATCTCATCATATGTAAACTTCTTACCCTGCAAATGCTCTTTCAAAGGTCTAAACAAATGAAAGTCAAATGGATTTTATCGTGGTTATTTCAATACCAATACCTCAAATATCACACTACATATTACACAGTATGCACAGGCATATGGCAATGAGCAAGTTGTGGAGCCGCAATGCTCCCTGTATGAGAATTCCCCAGGACTTTGATCATATGGCAGATGCCATTTGCTTACCAACATGTTACTGTATTGGGTACTAGTTACAGTTTGGCCCTCTTCCTAAAGTATAATGCCACTGACATCCCAAAATTCAGCATGACTTTCCCAGTAGGTACCCATGTCAATTCTTTCTTGATAGGAGATAATGCTTCCTCTCCATTGTCTGTTAATTTGTAGTTCATTGATACCGCAGTACAGATAATCCTCATCTTATTCATGAAACTCCTTTACATAATGAGAAGATTAACCTATGGTGTGCTGTAACTACACATAGGATTATAGGTTCCATATTTTTTTACAATATAGTCAGTGGTACAGGATACAAAGCACAAATCTCAACCTGTTTTTGAAAAGTTAATCAATATCAAATGCCAGAGTGTTTATTTTCAGCAGAATTCAGCAACTGCCCATACACTGAACAAAACATGGAATATGATAAAGGAAGTATTCAAGGACAGGGTTATTAGTAAGATTATGACCCTCTAGGCACCCTGATTCAAATCAGATTCAGATTTATTCACAAAGAAAAATCACAGAATATAGGCATCGTCAAAAAATGTTAAGACAGACATACAGACATTGTCATATTTACAATATACAAAGTTGAAAAAAATAATACAAAGTCGCACCAAGGTGAAACACTGATATCCAGCATTTGCCTTAAGGACTGAGGGAAACCTCAGAAAAAACCTCAGTCAGGTATACAGTAGCAGTTGAACATTTTAAACTGCTATATACATTATATTTACAATTGAGGTGATTAGAGTACTAAATACAGATTATATCGAATACAACCTTGGTCTTGAAGGCTGTCGTCAAGCTTCTTCTTGAGCCTAAGTGCATCTCCCAGATGAACAGGACCCATGAAACAAGCAAGTTCAGAAGGGCAGTATTTTAAAAAAATTAACTAGGATGGGTGGTTTATTTACCTAAATTCTAATTCTAAATAAGCAAGGAATGTATATTGCAGACCTATCCCACTTTGTCTGTATAGCTGAAAATTAATATAATTAACATTAATCATTATAGTACAATATATTAAAACTAATAATAACCTATTGAAAACATCTTATGTCTTCTACCTCACTGCTAAGAATTTCACTCAAATTGATAGAAAATACCAACATTACACATAATATATCCATGTAGAAATAATGCAAATGCATGATTACCGTCTCTTATTCCTGTTGAAAACCCATAGGATCATAACTTTCTTATATATTATGTACCAAAATAAATACATCCAAAATCCAAGATAGTTTACCTGATCTTGACAAGTTTATTTGTCACGTATTTCTTAACTTGAATCAGCTAATCAGAATTATTGCCTTTCCCATTCAGTGTTCCCTGTGTTCATGTGGGGAGTGAGAAGCCGTGTTGCCCATTTGGCTATCCAAGCTTCACCCCCCTGGAAAGCATTTTCAGTTAAAGTAAGAGTAATAGAGTATTAAAATCATGACTTTCACTTTCACCTACTTTGATGAAATTTTATTAATCGTGGATGTAGAAGACACTTTTGTCTGTGTTACATATATCATAGCCTTTGAAAGTCTTTTAAACTCAAGTCTAACAGTGTGATATAAGATTTTAAATATTTGTGTATTTTCAGGTTACCGCAGGGCAGATAACCCATACTTTGGTTGTATTGTAGGGAGAGTAGCTAATAGAATAGCTCAAGGAAAATTTTATTTAGATAAGCAACTCTATGAAACAAGTCTGAATAGACAAACTTATACTCTTCATGGGGGCCACAAAGGATTTGACAAGGTTAGTATTTAAAAAGTTTAAACATGGTATGAAGTTTTATTCAAGATGTTTTCCTCCAAATCAATTCTGTTTCTTATTTCATGGTATGTTGTATGTCTCAGTTGGGATATCGTTGTACTCCATTTCATGTAAACCAATTCCCTGATCAATAACTTTAATCTTTTACTATGTTAAATCCTCATTAAGTTGCACCCTTAAGTTGTGCAACCTTAATCCAGAGTTGGGTTCTAAGAGATAAAAATTAATTTAATGATGTAGAGTTTAAATCTTAAACCAGCAGCTGTATGTGTTAGGGTGTAACTTATGGGACATCTATTGCAGCTAGCATTTCCTAGAAGGAAGGGAAGAAGTGAAGAAATAACAGAAGGCTGCAGGCAACAGAGTTGCGCTGAACTCATTAACTCATTGCACTACTGGAGCTGCCCAGAGAGAGAATGAGTGGACTGTTAGTGTCCATATGAAATCCTCTCTCCCTTGAGCAAGCATCTATGCCATCTCTCTGGTACCACCCTATGCAGTGAAGCCTAGAAGCACATCTGAAGCATGACAGGGAAACGGAATGAAAGGAAATTGATGGAAAGAAAATTGTGGTAGATTCTGTTTACTCAATGTGTGTGCAGTTGCTGCTCAAAGGAAATGTGCGCAACATACAACTAATGACTGTCATAAATCCATCTCCCACTTCAGAAAAGGCAAACACTATCCCTGTCCTTGAAGACCAATAGCAATCCTGATTTTAAGGGAGTGACAGTTACATGCTGACTCCGCGTGGAGTCTCAGTTGCCAAAATTCTGAATTCTAGTTCTTTTCTTTTCCATTAGCTACAAGGATTCATGTTATGTTGCAACACTGCCTGAAAGGGCTCAAGAGAAAGGGACCATGTTGTAAAACAATTATTAGGGTTCCTCAAAGGAGGCGGCCGAACTGCACACACGTTGACTAAACAGACTCTAGATGAGAAACCACCCCAGCATTTGTCTATTGACTACGGAAAATTATGAAAAACCCTAGGTCAGAGTAGGCGGTTAATGGGAATCAAACCCAGGACCTCCTTAATGCGACCCTCGCATGTTACTGTGGAGCCATGTCTCTCACTCAACTGTGTGTGAAAAACAGGTTTTATATAGAAGGTGTTAAGGTTATGAACACATAGGTTTAACAGTGATTTCTTGATTTTTATTGTAAGTTAATCTGTTATACCATTTTTCTTTCTTTGTATGGCTTGAGAAATAAAAAGTTACAGTCCTGTTATCTTCATTTACTGAGATAAGAAATTATGTGGAACTTACACAAATGAAACAATTTTTCTTAAGGTTTTTTTTTTTTTTTTTGGGGTGGGGGGGATTTGTCATAAATTTACATTCCAAAGTTTAGTTTTAGCATTTCCTCTGGAATAACCTTGGAAAAATGTGAGAGGTAGAACTGGAACTTAAAAATTCAATGCCACAACTGGGATTTGAACCACAGACCTTCCGCTTACCGGGCAGACACTCTAACCACTGAGCTATTGTGACAAACTGCCAAAATGGCATTAAATTCTCAAACCAGTTCGTATTTCTCCTGGTAAACAGTAAGTTTGTTGGCATAAATAAATAATAATTACCACTTGGAAAAATGTGTTTGGTAAGTTTGCAATTTGTGCAGTTGGCACCATGTGAGCACAAGCTCAGTGACTTTTATGTTGGGAATTGTGGTTTGCATTCTGCATAGATGCAGTAGATCAAAGCCAACATAATTTTATCTTTGACAACTACTACTATGAATTTTTGTTTCTATTGAACTCTTGGCTGATGTAAAACAACTTGTTAAACTGTTACCTTAACTTCCTTTGCATGTTACTTTCAGTGGAAAGAGAAATGATATTTTATAGGAAAATCCTATCAAATTTTATGGATAGATGTGGTTGTATTGAACACAATTGTATTTCACACTGTAAATTATTAGAAGTGATTAAACAGCGTAAACTTTTTTTAACATGATTAAAATTGTGAGTGGATTGGTGACACTTTATTTTCAATACTAAGTTTTCACTCAGAACATATTTAATCCTTCCCTAGCAGATGTGTTTTACGACTCTGAACAGAAGATAATTTTATAAAGATGTTAAGCTCTGTAAAATACAGCTATAAGTGCATAGTCATGGTCAAATGTGTTTGCTGAACTGTGTTATTGTTGTCTTCCAGGAGTAAAGCTTTCTTAATGTGTGTAAAATGCTGCTCCAAAAATGGCATAAGTAGCACTTTTCCATTTTGTATTCCATAGTTCATATATACCAGGTGGGGAGTACGGGTCTAGCAGAGGAGAACTAAGCAGGGAGGGAGGGAGGGAAGGTGGGAAGGAGGGAAGGAAGGAAGGAAGGAAAGGAACAGAGGAAGGGAGGCAGGGAGGAAGGAAGGGAAGGAAGGAAGGGAAGGAAGGAAAGGAAGGAAGGAAAGGAAGGAAAGGAGATATTTTGCCAAGAGTAACAAGGTTAAACAAGTGGTTGAGTAATCCATAAATGAGTTGAAAGTGAGGTTATAGTGAACTAGTGTAATTGGGTTAATGAAGATTAGTGAAGTGTAGAATCTAAATTGATTAATAAAAGTTATAAGAGTGAAGCTGGTAAAAGTTAAGAATTAGGGAAGTGAATAAGGTTGGGGGATGAAGTAAAACAGAATTAAAAATTAAAGGGTGGGAGCAGGATAAGATTAGTGAAAAGGTAAACATGTGTAATGTGTATGTAAAAGGCAAATATACTGAAGGGCTACCCTAACAGCAAAGGGGCCAGGGCCCAGGTTAGGGGTAGTCCAAAGTGTGTAAGATTTGGTACTCAATAAATTATTCATATACTGGGTGGAAGGGAAGTCATTACATTAACATAAACCAGTGATAGATCTTGGTATTTGGAACACTTTTTTATCTTACATTTTTGTCTTTGACTATTTCCTATGGAGATATTTTAGTTTTTTTGAAAACAAGACAGACAAGCTGGAAGACGCAGATTGGGTGGGTGTCACTCTCGCTAGGTCAGTACATAAACAAACATTGCAGCGGCATGAGTTATGAGCATAAACAAATACCACGCATTGTCCTACCATTTTTGCTGCCCAAGTTGAGCTGCCTTTCATGGGGCAGGCCTTCTTGCATTTGCCCGGTGCGTCCTGCACCAACATATTATCGGCACTCAACTGTCTAATGGGGCAATCTTTCACCTTACGGAACTCTTTGAATGTGGTTGAAACATCCACAGTCGGAATCAAAACTCCACCTCGCATAGCCAACTCAAAGTTTAGTTCCCCTTTCCGTAGAAAGGCCACATCCGCTACAGTAACCATTTTGTTAGTCCTCAAACCCGAACCAAAAATTTTTTTTTGAAAACCCAAACTATCTTTCTAATAATCCCATTTACGACTTTTTGAAAAGAAACCACACTCTTCTACCAGAGAATTGAGATGCCCTTCATGGGGTGCAGTCGAATTCATTCAAGGACAAAGAAAACGGATCACACTTATTGGGAAAAATGGCAGGACCTTTTCTGACAAAGGAGTGCCCCCCTTTTCATAGAAACAACTGATACCTTTGGGTGACCAAATTTTAATTAATTATAATTTACAAATAATCAACCTTTATCAAATTACAATATATATACCTCCATGTTTTAAAGGGTGATAATGGTTACAGGTGGACAATTGATGTGAATATATGAATGAGCTAGCGTAACAAAATATATCTTTAGATTTCCGCTGAATGCATCATTATAGTAACACTGGCCCAATTTGAACACCCGAAATATCATACGAGCCACAGCATATCTAAAGGTTATGTACAAATATGCCCTTCCTATTTCATCTGCCCATTGAATCAACAAACTAATTTACCTAACATCACACTTTGCTCCATTTGACCTGAACAATGATTTAAACTTATACCACTCCAGTTTACCTATTTGAAATCTGAATTCTGGATTGTCCGCGTAAGTGACTACTTAAACCCACAAAATAATTCACAGTAGAAATCATTACTTAAATAAGGATGATGCCCGAACGAATTTCACCCGATTGCCTTGGACTCTTACCACATTCTCATAAGAAATCGACTGTTTAGTGTTATTAATTGACTTACCTTTTAAATTAAACCAGGAACTGTTGAACTAAATAATCACATAATGGTATGCATTGCTTCCATGTGTAGTAATACTGGTAATGATAATGGTAAATAATAACTTTGATAGAAATGTGACATTACACCTAGCCAGAGCAGGTTATCTAAAATATGCATATACAATTTTGAAGCTTATTCTTTTATCTGAATATTATTTACAAAAGGATGTAAATGAATAACATATTATAATGTTCAAGGATGTGTGCCCTTTTCCTAAAAATTTCTTTTGTGTAATGTATTTTGTGACAGACATCAGGATGAAGGGGAGGCTTGGGTATGCAGGTCCTGTTAGTAATTATTTGCATAATTTCGTCATAAAAAAATTGGCAGAAAAAATTCTGTGGGAATAGTAAGCTCATGACAATGGGAAGGAAGTGTTGATCCCTGCTGGAACATGAATTCCTGCATATATAATTTTCTTATCACTGAACATAAAATCTGATAATTCTGTATCACTTTTGTTCAAGAAAGCTTAAATTTTTTTGACCGTCAACCCTTTCTTTCTTGTCATTATGTTGAAAAATGAAATAAAATCTGACTTACTAAGTAGTTACAAACACCACAATGTTTGTCATTTCACTGATAAAAACTATGAGAGAAATTGCAGACAAAGCAAAATCGGTGATGTACTGAGCACCAACATCTATAAGAACATTTCCAGTTATCTGCTGGCAGCGTGTCTGCATTATTTTGGTGAGAAGAGCCGACCACAATAGCCCTGTAACTGCAGACCCATATATGAAGTTTTGCTTGTGAGGTTCTGGACAGGCCACCCTTCATTTGTGAAGGGTTAAAAGAACTTTGTCTCCATTGTCAGTTGTATGTGCACTGACATTTGGGAGGGGATCATGTAACAGTGTCAGCAGTTGAAGATGGCTATACATTCGACAATGAACTAGGAGATTCCCTTCCACATGCCAGCAGAGATACAGATGACAATGGAAATGAATATCTTCTAAACAATTGTCCGCGATACGCTCGTGAGCGCCAGTCCGTTGGCCTGGGCCTTACACTGTCGTCAGTTTTAGGCAACGACCCAGTATCTGTAAATACAGTGCTGCGGTTTTGTTGCACAATTGATTTTATGAAGTCAGTGTAAGGTTATTTTATTTCAGAGATTTTAGCCTTTTGGATTGCCGTATTTTTGGGTTTTTTAACGTTTTAGTGTTTTTTACTTTGTAGCAATTTTAAGTTTCTGTTTTTAGCATTATAAATGAAATGTTTAACAGTTGTTTAGAGGTTTTTATCTATTTTAACCGTAGATTTTTAGTTTTTAATTGAAGCTGTAAAATCGTTGTGTCCTAGTTATTGGATCGCCATTTGAAGCTGAAGTCGTTGGTGACGTGGTGTAGCCCTTGGATGTGTTTCGCTCCGGCTAGTTCTGCAAGAAATCTCTTTATCTCGGGTTTGCGTAAGTGTAATGGACAACCCAAGAACAACTTTGCATATCATTTATTTCAAATATTTTCGGGAGCTATGCCGATTCTATATGTGTATATAGAGGAATCGCACTCACATCCACGCAGCACGACCTCCCGTACTGGTCTCTGGTTGAGTAATGACTAGACGCTTTCTCTCTTACCCACGCTAAGAAGCCGTTCACCTCAATTTGAATGTCATGACGTCATCCAAGAAAGCCTCGTATCCAAAATGCTATTTCCTTTTCCCGCAATTTAGAAATGTCCCTTTCTATTATAACATGTTCTTTTATGAATTTCAAATATATAATTACCTTTTTAGGATTAAACGATGTTTACTTTATATTTTATTAGATATATCACGCGACTTTTAAGGTTTGTAGAACTGACTTTCGAACGTGTATTTAAACTATGTGGTATGACGTCATGACTCGCTAATTTCAAACCAATAATGCGTTTATACTACAAATTTAACGACTATTATTTACTCATATCTTGCTCACCTTACAACACTTCCTGCTCTATTATCTATTTATGTTATTACTTAACACTTATCGCAAATCTCATATCCGGCAATTAAATTAAAACGTGTCTTTTTCAAAAGCCCATTCGATCGGAAATCTAAATTTCGGTATCAAATGCCCCCATTTATATTATTTTATTATTTCATAATAAAATAATGTAAATGTCTTGCCCGAAAGAAAAAATTAAAATTTACTCCTATATTTTGAATAATCGGCAACACTCCCATTATATACAATTTTCAATTACACTGTTTTGAAATTGGTGATTAACATATTTTCTCATTAATCTTTTTAACATGACAAACAATTATACATTTGACTTAACATTAATCCTTAAATACTAATTACAATATGTTATGGTTTCTTCTGTGAAGCTTTTATATAAAGGTTAAATTTCAAGAGTCTTTCTTTATACTTCCTTCTTTTAGTTCATGTTTGCTCACTTCGCTCTCACTATCACTTGCACTGTGATTTTTCACTTTTGTTATTGTAACACATATCTGTACTATATCCTTTAAGCACTAAAATGTACATATATTTATATAAATCCATTACACTCTTCAGACAAATTCTTTCTTTGTCTTGCTGTGATAACTATCTATACATCTAAATATTTTAACAAATGTTTACAAAGTAAATATTCTGTTTTCTCTCTATGCGGAAATGAACAATTTAACAATCTTTCTGAAGCTGTTATTGTGAGCTCTATACAATATATTCTTAAGCTCTTTGTAGTATATAGCAATTCACATTCTGCATTTTTCATGAATATGTAAGTACCTGACCAATGTATGGTTTTCAAGTAAGCTAACATTTAAATTTTATCTCAAAGCTGATTGGGCGCCAATAGACAAATGACACTTCCAATTTTTTTTTTTTTTTTTTATTTTTTTTTTTTTTTTTTATTTTTATTAAATCAAGGTTCCAAGGCACCACACGGTTTCTTGTATGGTCGAAGGAGTTGTTTATGCCATCTTCCCAGACATTTTTCATTTTTAACATCTTTTAATTCATAGGTATGATAACCAAATTTTGATATAATTTCTGCAGGACCTTTATATAACAATTCCATCCTTTTGTTCCTACCTCCTGATTGGGCGCCAATAGACAAATGACACTTCCAATTTTTTTTTTTTTTTTTTTTTTATTTTTTTTTTTTTTTATTTTTATTAAATCAAGGTTCCAAGGCACCACACGGTTTCTTGTATGGTCGAAGGAGTTGTTTATGCCATCTTCCCAGACATTTTTCATTTTTAACATCTTTTAATTCATAGGTATGATAACCAAATTTTGATATAATTTCTGCAGGACCTTTATATAACAATTCCATCCTTTTGTTCCTACCTCGCAATGCACTTGATAACTTATGGTCTTTAACTAGTACCCAATCGCCTATCTTAGGTTCCCCTATCAATATTGGTTCTGGTTCAATTCCTAACATTAATTTTATTGGTGCAAACCCAGTAGTTACATTAATGGTGTGATTGATAATCTTTTCTATCAATGGACAATATTTCACCCAATCCTTGTGATTATGATGTGTAAGTACACGTAAATAAATTCCTATATCTCGGAGGACACGTTCTGTTGGATTCCCTGATGGAAAGTATGATAATTTAGTTTTCTCACGTCTAATGTCACCCTAATCTTTCCATTGGCCTTATTTACAATACATAGGGGGTTCACAAATTCTGAATTTGAAATTTCAATAACCTCATCTTCTAACATTGACTTTATAACTGCATCTACCTCTTCTCTTATTGTACTAGGGATAGCTCTCGCTTTATGTGTAAAAGGTTTGATGGGTATCATCTCAAACGAATGAGTATAAATATTACATTTACCAGGTTTCTCAGAGAATACTTCTTTATTTCGGATTAATATTTCTAACAGTTTATCCCTCTGTTGTTCATTTAGTTGATCAGCCTGAGTTACTTTTTTTCTCAACAATTCTTCTAAGTCTTCACTACTCTCCCTATCATAGTACCTAGTTGCATCAGAAACCCTCAAATTGTCTATCAAATCATTTTTATCCCATTCTACATTTTCTTTATTATCGACACTGTACTCTTTGACATTTACTTCAGTTAATTCCATAGCTCCTACTTTAACATATTCTACAAAGAATGTATCCCCTTGGATTTCTTCTTCCTCTTTTTCTCTTACAATAGTTTCTGAACTACTATCTTCCACAAAAGGCACTATAATGGTCTCATCTTCAACTTTCATTTCTAGAATCATGTTTTTAAAATTCACCACAGCTTCCCAGGCATAAAGACAATCACAACCTATTATAATATCTGTCACAAGTCTTCCTACAATCAGAAATAAAATTCCAAGTATTCTCCCATTTATTTCAATATTTATCATTGCTTGAAATTTTACTCTTTCTTTTCGTTTTCCCACAGCTAGCGAGCAATATGTCCCATTAACTGGTAAAGACATTACTTTAAAACCACTACTTTGTAAATTATCATAAAAATTTTGTGAGCATACTGTGCTATTTGATCCCGTATCTATAATTGCATTGTATTG
Source organism: Tenodera sinensis (assembly GCA_030765045.1). NCBI lineage: Eukaryota > Metazoa > Arthropoda > Insecta > Mantodea > Mantidae > Tenodera > Tenodera sinensis. The sequence goes on from CM060962.1 coordinate 165,730,831, forward strand.
TTTTCCATTTACTCCAATTTTGATTTTAGGTGGATCTCCTACTTTTTCGTTTTCGTCGATTCTATTTTTACATTCTCTTTTCTTTTGTATCATCATTTGCCTTCCAGGACTATTTATTTCCGAGTACTTATCACAATCATTACTAGGATACCCAGTTCTCACTGAAGGCGCGTTTGACCGGGTCTGGCGTTTCCCTGATTTTTAGGTATTGCTCCTGTACTATTTCCCAAATTGTTACTTCTGTTTTCCTGCATTAAATCGGGGTTACTTCCTACCATGTTTTTGACCGTGTTAATGGCCTCGACCATTTCCGCATTTTCGGGGGAATTTCGTCCATTTGAATACCTTTCTCCCTGTCTTGGTGACCTCGGTCTAAACTCATTATCTCCGTTTGTCCAATACCCATCATTTGAATTTCTACTATGTCCAAAATAACGTCCCCGTCTACCTCGATCAAATCTATTTGTATTCATATAATTCACCCTTATATTTCTTCCCCTTTGATTACCATTTCTATTTTGGTGACGCCCTTCCTGGTTATATCTACCTTGATTTTCCCACCGGAATGATTCCATCCTTGGTACTGGTCCTTTATATCTTTCCCTAACCTCACTTCTATTCTGATAATACTGTGCCCCTTGCCCGAAAGAATTGACAGTTTCTTTTCCTTCATATTTATTTCCAAATGCGTGTTTTGGCTTATTGACTTCTAAGGCTGATAATAATTCGATCATAGCTGCAATGCTATCGGGTCGGGCTATGATTAGGTAGTGTTGAAGCGTTTCCGGAAAATGTGGAGTAACTATATTTATTAGATCTTTTTCATCTAAGGGAGGGTCCAACATCTTCGATTTTCTCGCTATTCTCATAAAATAGTTGACCATCGATTCCTCCGATCTAGGATTAAACTTTCCATTGCTTAATTCAACTCTAATATTAGCCTGCCTACTAGCTCCCCAATATCTGGTTAAAAAGATGTTCCTAAAGGTCCTGTAGTCATTATTGTTACCCATAGAAAGGCCTAGCCAATTGGCAGCATTACCCTTTAGACATTTTCTTACTATCACCATCTTGTACTCCTCTGGTATACGTTTCACCGTGAAGTACTCTTGTAACCCTTCTAAAAAGGCTTTAGGATCCTCTGAATCTTCATTTTCAAAAACTGGAGGTGTCATTTCATTTAAGACATGGTTAGGCCAATGTAAATTTGAATTGTCACCTATCCCTGAGCTATTTCCGAGATCAGAATGGGAATTACTGTTACCCCTATTTTGCATCGAAATGTCAGCTGATACACCTGGTATTGCCTCGTTTCTTGCAACTTCATTACTAAGATTGTTGTGATTACATGCATTTTCATTTAATTTCAAATTTTCTAAGGCCTCTTTTACCTGAGTAATTTCTGTTACTACTCCTTTTATTTGGTCTGTAACATCCTCCAAATTTCTAGCCTGCCTTTCACTTTCTACATCAGATCTTTCTATTCTAACTTTACACCCCTGTAACTCTTCTCTAATTTCTTCCCTGTCTTTATCTAACCTTTGTACTACCTCTTCCCTTTGTTTGTCTAAACTATATGTTACTCTTTCCCTTTCTTTATCTAATTTTTCACTAACTTGTTGACCTAATTTCTTTTCAGAATTCTTTACTTCTTGCCTTATTGTCTCTAATTCTCCCTTAACCTGTTCTCTATTTTCTTTTACTTCACTACTGACTTTATTAATTTCCTCCCTAACTTCTTCCCTAAAGGTTTCTAAAGCTCTCTTCTGATTTTCCAATTGCATTCCCAATTCCTGTTGTCCCTTCTCTAATTTCTGTCCTAACTCTGTTCTTAATTCTTTACTAGTTTCATCTATCTTTTGACTTAACTCTGTACTCATCTTTTGACTTAACTCTGTACTCATCTTTTTCACTGTTCTTAATTCTTTACTATTTTCATCTATCTTTTGACTTAACTCTGTACTCATCTTTTTCATTATCGTTTGAAACATATTCTCTATTTCTGACATAAATGCTGGCCTTTCTGAATTACTACTAAACATTTCTGAACTACCTCTAGGTGTTTCTCTAACGTTCTGATCTTCTACTTCTTGGCATATTCTGCTACCAATTACATTCTGATTAAATTCTTCCATCCTACTTACACTTTTCTCAATTTCCGGACTTTCAAAACCTAAAAAGTCTGTATCACTGTCTTCCATTTCTAAGCTATTTACATGTGTTTTTCTACTCACCAAAATTTTCAATATTTTCACTATTTCACTTTAACTGCACTTAAACTTGTTCACTACACGTTTCACAGATGTTGACACGCTGGGCACCTTCTTGTCTGCTGGTTCGATGCTGATCTGGTCGTCTTGGGGGGTTGGTCCATTCTTTCGACGCCACACGTTGGGATGCCAATTTGAAGCTGTAAAATCGTTGTGTCCTAGTTATTGGATCGCCATTTGAAGCTGAAGTCGTTGGTGACGTGGTGTAGCCCTTGGATGTGTTTCGCTCCGGCTAGTTCTGCAAGAAATCTCTTTATCTCGGGTTTGCGTAAGTGTAATGGACAACCCAAGAACAACTTTGCATATCATTTATTTCAAATATTTTCGGGAGCTATGCCGATTCTATATGTGTATATAGAGGAATCGCACTCACATCCACGCAGCACGACCTCCCGTACTGGTCTCTGGTTGAGTAATGACTAGACGCTTTCTCTCTTACCCACGCTAAGAAGCCGTTCACCTCAATTTGAATGTCATGACGTCATCCAAGAAAGCCTCGTATCCAAAATGCTATTTCCTTTTCCCGCAATTTAGAAATGTCCCTTTCTATTATAACATGTTCTTTTATGAATTTCAAATATATAATTACCTTTTTAGGATTAAACGATGTTTACTTTATATTTTATTAGATATATCACGCGACTTTTAAGGTTTGTAGAACTGACTTTCGAACGTGTATTTAAACTATGTGGTATGACGTCATGACTCGCTAATTTCAAACCAATAATGCGTTTATACTACAAATTTAACGACTATTATTTACTCATATCTTGCTCACCTTACAACACTTCCTGCTCTATTATCTATTTATGTTATTACTTAACACTTATCGCAAATCTCATATCCGGCAATTAAATTAAAACGTGTCTTTTTCAAAAGCCCATTCGATCGGAAATCTAAATTTCGGTATCATAATGGGTGATGTTTTAACACTTGACGGTATGTAATTTTACTTCTGGACTCGGGGCCCTAATGACCAAGTTGTCGACGGGCCCTTAAACAAAACACACTCACTCACTCACTCTTCTAAACATGTTCTGAGTGAAAACTTTAATAAGTGAAAGTGGTGTGACAAATCCACTCACACTTCAAATTACAATTTTATCTTAAAATGTCTTGAAAAATAAGCTCTTAATTTTGTTTGTTAACAGGTGATGTGGAATAGCCATGTGACTGACAGTACAGTGATATTCACGTATTTAAGTAAAGACATGGAAGAAGGTTTCCCAGGAGACCTGCTGGTAACAGCAAGATATGAACTTACACATGAGAATACACTTAGACTAGAAATGAAAGCAATGACAACAAAATCAACTCCAGTGAACTTAACTAATCACTCATATTTTAACTTAGCTGGGCATGTAAGTCCATCTTTAACCATAAAGTTAGTGTATCTTAATAAATCGTGTTATACCTGTTTGTGATGTGGAATGATAATTGACTATCCTAAGGGTGAAAAATTTATTTTATGTATTTAAAATGATCCAGGTGTGTTAATATGTTAAGCTTGGAGGAAGTGAGTTTCCTTTCTACAATACAGCAAAAAATTTCAGGATTACTGACATTCTCAGTGGTACCAACTAAGAGATAAAAGTTTAAAACTATGAAAAATGTATTAAAATTATGCTGATTAATACAATAAAGCTTCTTTTATATGTTTCACACTTATACGTTTTTTTACAATTATACGTTTCTTTTTCAGCAGTCCCAGCAAAATCCTTAGCATATTATGGCAAATTATTTATACGACTTTCATTTATATGATTTTTATACTCAAAGCTTATGTCCCCGAAAGCAAAATGGACTGTTTATACATTTATAAAGTTTCCTTCTTTACAACCTCAAGAAATATTCAAATCTGAAACTTATACTCACACTGTACTACCTGTGAAAGTGTCCAGGCATATTAACCTTGGTTGTCAGGGTGCTCCATTCACTTGGTATTTGTTTACTAGAATAGCAAAATGTTAGTGAGTTTACCTTGACATACAGTCAGTAATGCAGCACAAAAGGATGATCTCCTGCACCTACCAATATATGAGACGTTGCTTTCCTGAAGACATAATTGTTTCTGAACAGAGTGTACATACACTGTGTGGTCATATATGTGTGATAAGCTCACATAAACAACTCGGCAGTTTCATATTACATTCTTGGAAAACATCCCTCAGTACGGAAGTGAGAGCAAATTTGAAGCTATTTTCGAGTAAAGTTGTGAAATACCAAACCAGGCTTGCTTCAGTCATTTGTGCTCTGTGCTTGAGTTAGTGAACATGGGTGAAAAGAAACGGAAGTGCATTACGATTGCTGAAAAATTACACATTTTGAATGTGGTGAAGGAGAGTGGCAACATGAAATGCACAGAAATTGCTAAGAAATTAGGGAATGCTCCATCTACCTTAAATATAATTGTAGCTAAGGCAGTGAAAATTAAAGAAAGCACGTGTGTGTTAGGTGTTTCTACAAATAAGTAGACCCACATTCAGGGCAGAAAATACGAAGATTTTGTGAGGTGCCGTAACATTTCTGAGAAAATAATGGCCAAATTGTACCGTTCATGCCATGGTGGCCATGACCAACAAAAATACAAGCCAAGATAATGAACTACTCCCTAAAGTGACTCAACTTTCTTTGTATGTATTTTTATTTGGCACATTTCTCTTGTGTTTGTGTTGTTTTATATTGCCAAATATGGTTAAACAATCCTATTGTTGTTTCTTGTTGTTCACTTCTTAACTGTAACCCATATGCTGTATAAATTTTCCAATTTTTATTTGCTGACTTTTGTTTATGCATTTTTGTCACTTATGCATATTTTTGCTTTGGTCCTCTGGAAAACGTATAAACAAAATTTTACTGTATTATGTGCTTGCTTATTTTGAGAGTAATCAGTGTAGGTAAGACCTAAAAACTTATGATTGTGTTACATCCCAGGAAACTGGAATCACTACAAATTTTAGCTACAGGAATTTGATTGAGTAGGAATCTGAGATGTTTTTACACTTGATGTTTTGGATGTACAGTAGAATTCCGATAACTTGACATTCTGTATAACTCGACAGCCTCTTTTATTTTATTTTCTTTAAAAAAATTGGTGGCATTAAACTTGACTAATAATTTGTATTATCTACTATATGGTGTGAATAGTATAGTAAATTTTGTTGTTGTTGTTTTCTAGTGCCTTGCATCTGGCAATGAAGCCATTAGCATTCGTGCTTTCCAATACTTTAGAACTGTAGTTTCTTCTGATCTTAATGCTTCACAGGTCTTCAAGTGTTGTGGCTTTCATGTAACTGTTTTCTTAACGGGCACCAGTTTTACAATGTGGCAGTTACATCACCCGACTTAAACCCCCATTTTGCAAGGGGGACCACACCTATCGTTGGTCAACGGGTCCATCGGACCTAGCCGGGAGGACTAAATAGATGATATTTAGATCCACCGACCTTCCCCTCATGTGCCTCTGAGGGACGCTGTTGTGCTGTGATAGGCCAGCACATATGTGAATGACATTTCCTCCATTTTAGATGAAACAGTTATACCGCTGTGATTCGGTAAATTTTAATTAGTGCATATATACAGTCTACCGCAACCTTCCTCACTGTAACATGTGTTGACCTTCGATATCTAGTCAGATCATAGCAACTGCCAGACCATTGTCATGAAACCAAAAGCTTGCCAGTAATAATGTGGATACACAGCACAAATCTTTGTTTGGAAGGTTTGAAGGTTTATTGCTTTACCCGATATAATGGTATTTTTAGACGTGACAATTGCACAGTGGTTTATGATCGAGTTCACTGTTGTATACGAGGGCCGTTCAGAAAGTAACCTCTGATCGGTCACAGTGCGGGTAGTGGGGGGAGTAGCGTCGCCATCTGTGCATTCACGCACTCAGCAGGTCACTCGGCATCAAGCCGTGGTCGAGTGAACGTCGTACCTCCGCTAGTTTAGTGTTTGTGGCCGTTTGAAATGTGTGCTGCAATAGAAAACCCCGCCAAATGTGAAGTGCGTGCTGTTATAAGGTTTTTACAGCCAAAGGATATTCTGCAGCAGCTATTCATCGTGAGCTTTGTGCTGTGTACGGACCAAGAGTTATGAGTGAAGGAGTGGTCCGTGAATGGGTACGTTTATTTAAAAGTGGACGAGAAAACGTTCATGATGAAGAGAGGAGTGGTAGACCATCATTGGTGACGGACGAACTCGTTCAGACAGTTGATGCAAAAGTTCGTGAAAACCGACGTTTCACAATGTCGGAGTTGTCTACTGATTTTCCACAGATTTCTAAGACTCTCTTGTACGAGATAGTGACAGCAAGATTGGGTTACCGTAAGTTCTGTGCACGATGGGTGCCCAAAATTCTTGTAAATACTTTAAAGGGCTTGGACACGAGGCAGTTTCAAATCCCCACATTGTTATCCAAATAGTGCACTTTATTAGTGCTAATATTGCTATTATTCTTAAATTGAAATACTTGGAGCACAATGACCTCCTCACAATTAACAGTTAACAATTACTTATAACTCATGGAAGTACAGATAAAATTTTAAAATTTGCACAGTAACTATAACATGACATATTGTTGTTCGTGTCACAGGCATCATTTTCAAATTTTTGTTTACTCTCATCATACAATGTTTATTGGATTATCATGAGACGTAACCCAACATTACCTCTGGTTACTCATTCGTCTACATTCTTCATCTATTTTTTATTTTTCATAGCTTTCATGACTACACATCTTTTCAATACTAAATATACCTTCTTTCCATATTATACACACACTGAGCACACCAAAATATATGTGTCCCAGCACATGTAGACGCGTACTAAAAGCACAGTGTATTAATGTCAAGAGATCTTGCATAACCTATGTATTGTATTAACAAGTTATACAATTGCCAGGTGAATCTAACCACATTCGTTAAAAAGAAACAAGCTAATATGGACTCAGTTCTATACCTGAATATTCCTTAGCTGGGCAACCTTGAGATAAAGATCTTTACCTACTGCAACTGACATCTTTCAATATAGTTGTTAGGAGGATGACCTGTGTGGAAAAGAAAACAACAGCCAGAGAAACCAAAAACACCCATGCGTTCCTAACACACACCTTGACAAGACCAGAAACCATAGTACCCCAAACATATGCCACACCAGTAGCTGTGTGTGTATATATATCAAGGTTAAATATTTTTATTTATGTAACTATGTCGGCTGAAAATACTATAAGTCAAAAAGACAAACCAAAGCTTTCTGGAAAAATGAACAAAAGTATTTTTGAAAGAGGTACTCCAATAGCATCAAATTGCTGGCATGGCTGTTTTATTGAATGTACTGCAATTAAAACAGCTTCACATTCATTCAGTCTAGTTCTCATACTCTGTTACGATCAAGTGAACAAGGACTTTCTTGTAATATTGTACTATATAGACAATTATTGCTTATTTTTTTATATGAGGGTTGTCCCAGAATTACCTGACCTAACAAAGAAAGCACAAAACTTTTGGGAAAAAACATCTTTATTTCTAAACATAGTCTCCTTTCAGCTCGACACACTTTTTCCAGCAATACTCAACAGTTTCAATACCCTGTTTATAGAGAGAACCGTCGAGCTCTGCAAAATATCCATCTCTTCATTGTTGGTAAATGTTTTGCCACCAAAACATTTCTTGAAGTTTAGTTACAGAAAATAATCAGAGGCAGCTAAATCTGGTAAATAGGGTGTATGAGGAAGTAATTCATACTTTTAACTCATTGACTTTGGCCATGCTGATAATGGATGTGTGAACTGGTGCATTGTCTTGAACAAAACTTTCTTTTTCAGTAAAAGTAGTCGTTTTTGCTTGATTTTATTACTCAAGTGCTGCAGCAAGTTTGCATAGTACAGTAGAACCCCTTTAATCCAATTTAATTGGAGATGTGATTTGTTCGGATTCAGAAATGTTTGGATTATCCGAGAAACTTTCTCATGTCCAAATTTTCAGTCAGTTCATTTTCAAATGTGCAGCACTTTTCGAAATGCCTGCAATACTGCTAGCTCGTGCACTTTCAATCGACAGTCTTCCAATGTCATTTTGTGGATTTTCTGTACAATTTCTGGCATGGTTGCTTCATTTGGTTGGCCACTGCAATGTTCGTCTTGCCAGTTTATACAGCCTCGGTTAAACTCTGCCATGCAATATTCCACTGTTGTAAACAAAGGAGCAGACTCCCCCAGAGTAGAATTTAGCTCAGCTTTAATATTAGTTGGAATAAGACCTTTCAAAACCAGTGCAGTGCTAAACCAAATGTTGGTTTAGCACTGATCCAGGTCTCACTGCTTACTTTTTGGGCCCAGTGGGTACACTGCTGATCTGCAACATGCTCTTCTTTTTAATAACAGCTATCAGAATTCTCCATTTAAAAAAAGAGACTGCTATGCTTAAAGGTGCAGACAGCAGAAAAAGTGATGATAAAAGCCAATACACAAAGGTAAAGTATATTCTATATTATTCACTTTTTACTCAGGGGTCTCCGTCTAGGGGATATGTGAATGGCAACCACAAGGTACCCAAGCTGAGCAGAACATTACTTCCACTTACTGGTGTTTTGCTCCTCACTGTAACTTTTCTATCTGACCTTACCTTGGTCAACTCTTGTTCTCTTCCGACCCCAATGCAATTAGGGTTCCTGAGGGCTAGGGAGTCTTTATTTTTCCAACCTCTCCATTTCTCTAATTTCTCTATAAAACCTTAACCCCTAACATGCTGACCTGTCATGGCATGTAATACGTCTTCTGATTGGTAATCAGAGGATATGGTCGGTGAATTTATTTTGATAACTCTCCCGGTCAGGTCGGTGAGACCCGTAAACCAATGACAGGTGTGGTCCTCCAGACATTCTGGGGGTTGTGAGAGAACGATGTGACCGCCAAAACATAAAAATATGGTGCTCTCTAAAAAAACGGTTACTATTACTGCTATTGCTCTCTTCAATATCAAATTATGAAATATGACTCGAGGGCTAAAATGTTCCGGAGTTAAAATAGTCCCCCATTCAGGTCTCCGGGCGGGGACTACTTCTCGAAAACCAAAACATTATATTAATAGAAGATCTAACATCAGACTTCTACAATGGAATGCGGGTGGTCTCACACAAACAAAAAGAGTAGAACTGAATAAAATTGTATTTGACTATAACATTGATATATTTGTAATACAAGAAGCAAATCTAACAAATGATCAACTTAAATACTTCAATTTTACTGGATTTTTACTACACTTACTATCCAAAAATAGACACATAAGTAGTGGAATATTAGTTGGAGTCAAAAAGGATATTAAATCCTCCTTTGAAATTGTTAAAGAAATGGATAACACAGATAAAAGTGAATTAATAAAGCTAAATTTTTGGGATAACAAAACACATCTACATTTATACAGTATTTACAATCCTCCCAGGAATGAACCAGATCTCTCACTTATTGACCAATTAAATAAAACAATCGTAATTGGGGATTTCAATGCACATTCCAAAAGATGGGGTTATGAAAAAGTGGATTCTACAGGAAAGATAGTGGAAGAATTTTTGAATACCACAACTTTTGAACTGATTTATAGTAATGAAGATCCCACAACCTTCATACATTACTCTGGAGCAGGCAGTAACCCAGACCTCTTGTTAGCTACAACAGATATTGTTTCAAAAATTAAAAAACAAGTTATAGAAGATCCAAGTTCTGGTCACAGAGCAGTAATTGCTGATATAAAACTAGGGAATACAAATAACAGTCAAGGTCTTATGAATCTGTATTGGAACTTCAAAAAAGCAGATTGGAACAAAGATAAAACTGAATTAGAACATAAATTTAAAGAACAAACAAACTCACAGCTGCATGAACAACCAGATCATATGAACAAAGTATTCTGTAAAGTCATCCTAGAAACCGCAAAATAACATATTCCTCGTGGAAGAATTAAAAATTTCAAACCCTTTTGGAACCCCCAGTTAGAAGAACTGAAAAAGCAAAGGGATATAGCTAGAAATACAGCTGAACAAACAAAAAACATATCAGATACACAAATATGGCGGAAGAAATGTGCCTCACTAAAAAAAGAAATTAATACGGCTAAAAGGAATCACTTTAATAATTTCTTAGAAAAAATGGATTATAGGACAGATTGTAACAAAGCTCATAAGTTCATAAAAAACGTCAAGGGTAGGAAAGAAAACAACAGCACACCTATCATACACAACAATAAAATATTAACTAATGATGCAGCCATAGCCGAAACATTCAATAAATATTATGCTAATTCACATAAAGTAACAAGAAATAATAAAAAGGAACAAAGAATTTAAGAAAGATTTGAAACTAGAAAGATAATGTGATCCTAACACTCAGTGCAGTATCTTTTTTCAAAATTTTAATATGCAAGAACTGAACATTGCAATAAATAATATAAAAAGCAAAAAGTCTCCTGGACCAGATCACATACATCCAGAGTTCATAAAAAACCTTGGAAAAACAGCAAAACAACAACTACTGAAATTCTACAATCTATCCTGGAAAACCACTGTACCTGCTGAATGGCGAAAAGCAATAATTGTCCCACTCTTGAAGAAAGACAAAACAGCGTTAGAAATAAAAAATTATAGACCAATAGCTCTTACTAGCATAATAGCAAAAGTGATGGAAAGAATGGTGTCAAACAGGTTAAATTGGTTTCTAGAATCACAAAATTTAATATCCCCATGTCAAGCTGGATTCAGAGAGTTCCACTCTACAAATGAACCAGTCTTACTTCTCAGTCAAGAAATCAAAGACTCCTTCAATAGAAAAGAAGATAATTTATTAGCTTTTATTGATTTCCAAAGTGCATATGATTCTATATGCAGAACAAAACTACTAAAAAAAGTTAAAAAAATAGGGATAAAAGGTCCAATGTTTTCATGGCTATGTCATTTCCTAACACAACGCTTTATTGCTACCAGATATGGAAGATTAGATTAGATTAGATTGTGTTCTGTAGGTTCAATGATGGCTAGTCAGACCTTGAACATAGAGCATGTCAAAAGCATTTACAATTAAATGCATAAAAAAAGAAATATATCTAAATACAAATAAGTACACCGTGGCTTACCACAAGGCGCAGTGCTCAGCACAACACTTTTTAATATATATATTAATGATCTGCCACAACAAATACAAGAATCAGGTGTGAAGTGTGCACTATTTGCTGATGATTTAGTAATGTGGACTTCAAAACCAAAAAGCAAAAGCACAGAACTAGAAAAACCATGCAACAATCCTTAACCAACTTACAGAGGTGGACCAAAGAAAATTTAATGACTGTTAATACAACAAAATCAAACTACCAAATCTTTTCACTAAGAAAAAGACCACTAAAAATAAAACTAAATTTTGAGGGTCAACAATTACCAGAAACAAAGGAAGCAAAGTATTAGGAGTTACATTTGATACCAAACTTACATAGACCAAACAAATAGAAAATGTAATACAAAGAGCAGAGAGGTGCCTTTCACTGTTAAAACATCTAACAGGAATGAAGTGGGGATGTTCCAGAGCAACTCTTAACACAACATACAATGTATATATAAAGTAATTATTTACTTACTGCAGGAAAATTCTTGTAACAGCAAACACAAAAAAGATTCAAATCTTTCAAAACCAAAGTCTGAGATTAATTACAGGTGCTATCAAAACCACACCAATAGCAGCTATGGAAGTACTAACCAACCAATGCCCCATTGAATATGAAATAGAAAAAGTGGCTCTCATTCAACACGAAAAGTTGATCAGACCCCCATTCAATACATGGCACAAGAGAAATTTTACACATACACTAAAGACTCAGGAGAACTTTCTTTCCAAAACTCAAGACATCAAGAAAAATGTACACCTTCCTAATTCAAAGGAAAACTCCATATCTAAAGTCAATCCAACACATACATTAGACATCACATATTATTTACACCTGACAGAAGAAGTTAAAAAAAGTGATACTCCAACTAGTGTTCTAAAATTATTGGCATTAGAGACAATCCATACTAGATTTCCAGAACACGAATGGCTCCATATTTATGCTGATGGATCATTGATATCAAACCAAGATGGAGCAGGTGCTGGAATCACATGTCACCTCTTTTCCTATTACAAATCTTTAAGTTATGGAACTACTAACTTTGATGGAGAAATTGAAGCAATTCGAATGGCCCTACAAAATCTTTTGTACATAATTTCACATTTTCAGCAAGCAGTTATTCTCTCAGATTCCAGGGCAGCAATTATAGTAGCAATTACTTCCAAGTTGTCACCAAAAAACCAAACAATTATAGAATGTTGGTAAATGCTTAGCCATCTAACAGCACTTCAAAAACACCTAGTCTTCCAATGGATACCAGCTCACTGTGGACTGAGTGGTAATGAGAAAGCTGATTTTCTTGCAAAAAAGGTTACCAGTGGTGTACAAAAATCTATAGTTAATCTACCATTTTATGCAGCTAAAAGATTAGTCAACTCTGAATTCAAAAAAATTATTGCAAAATATTACTATGAAAAATCAAAGAATAAAAGATGGGAACTACCAAAGGTTCAAACAGTAATTCCTGAGTATCCTTGGAAAACAGCAGTTGCAACCTTCAGGTTGATTACAGGACATGATTGTCTGGCAAAACATTTAAACAGAATTGGGATATATTCTTCACCACTCTGTCCTCTATGTGATCTGCAAGAGGAAATGGATTGAGACCACCTTCAAATATGCCCGGCCACTTCTAGTGCCCCATCCATCAGTGAAAAATATTGGAGAGCAAGAGGATTAATGACTTCATTGTCAGAAATCCAGCATTAGCTAACAACAACAATCAAGTTACAGTTGCTTAATCCCTAACATTTCACAACTATCAAGTATATCATTATTTACTCACTTGACGCACATTTTTTTTTAAATTTACAGAGCATGCCTTTCCATTCATGCTTAAGAAATGCTAACTACCCATGTTTGTAATTCTGAATATTTTGTCTCAAAACCCATCTTTACATTAGGGAGTACCAGGATTATTTAGGCTACCAGTTTGGAGTGGTAATCATCACTAGACTCCAATATTGGTTCACATCCTCTTGAAAGGTCTCATTAGACTTTTGTGGTACCTGCCCAACACTTCATTTTTATCATTCACAAGCTCATATGTGTGTTGGCCGAAAACTTGTGGAATTGTAAAAGGTCCTTTATACAATAAATTCATTCGACAATATAATATATATATAACTTCTTCTGTGCACTCAACAGACAGAAATTTTTCAGTAATACTTCCTCACCTAAGCCTGGGTTCCACTTGTACCGGCTCCACTTAACTTTGTCCATCCTCTTTTCTGAGCTCTTTAATAATCTCATAAAGGCTTGAGAGGTAGAGCTGGAACTAAAAAATTCAATGCCACAACTGGGATTTGAACCACAGACCTTCCGCTTACCAGGCGGCTGCTCTAACCATTGAGCTATTGTGTTAAACTGCCAGAATGGCATTAAATTCTCAAACCAGTTCAAATCCCAGTTGTGGCATTGAATTTTTAAGTTCCAGTTCTACCTCTCAAACTTTGCCCACTCATGGCTTGTGTGTTTAAAAACACCAACAGTAAGTTTATTGGCATAAATAAATCATATAGGCTTATCAAAATTCTAAGGCTTTCACGGCCGGTGTTGCATCATATAGGCTTGTTTGCACTTTTCTTCGTCCTGGAGAACCTCATCTCTTTTATAATTGTAGTAGGTATTTTTAAAACTAACTGTTTAGATGGACTACCAGTCATTAGTTCATAGGGAGAAATTCCAGTGTTGGGGCTAGTGATATGATTGATGATATCTTCAATTATGCCGCAGTACTTATGCCAGCCTTTGTGATTAGCATGGCATAGTACTTTTAGGTGCAAACCAATATCCCTGAGGGTACGTTCACATGGATTTCCCTGTGGGAACTATGCTGAAGAATTATACAGTTTGATGTTATGTTGTTCAAGAGTAGAACCAAACAATTTACTTTTGTGCACAGTTACATTGTCCGAAATTACTGCATCTATAGATACAAAATTAGGCACCCATTCCTTTACAATCTTTCTTATGCAGGTATGACTTTTGAGATTCCTCACAGGATATATCTTGACAAGTTTTGTGAATACGTCAGTCATACATTATGAAAATATATCTGAAGTTAAATTGCCCTAAGGGCATTTCTCTTTGTGAGTCTATAGCCACCAATGCATTTTTTCTATCCCTTAAAATAGTGTGTGGTTTGATATACCTCACATTTAAGGGTTTCACCTTTTGGCAAAGCTCACATGCAGCTATAACCTTTCTCATCTTCTTCCTTAGATGATTTACATAACGCTCGACAAAGCTCTAGATGCTGTGGCGATTATGTGCCTATTTCCTAAAACTGTGCTAATACAGCCCCAAAACATCTTATGCTAGCATCGGTATAGATGTAGTACTTACCTTCGGGGTTGGGTATTTCCAACAATATGTTGTTAGCTAATGCTGCATTTCTGACAATGAAGTCATTAATCCTCTTGCTCTCCAATATTTTTCACTGATGGATGGGGCACTAGAAGTGGCCGGGCATATTTGAAGGCGGTCTCGATCCATTTCCTCTTGCAGATCACATAGAGGACAGAGTGGTGAAGAATATATCCCAATTCTGTTTAAATGTTTTGCCAGACAATCATGTCCTGTAATCAACCTGAAGGTTGCACCTGCTGTTTTCTGAGGATACTCAGGAATCACTGTTTGAACCTTTGGTAGTTCCCATCTTTTATTCTTTGATTTTTCATAGTAATATTTTGCAATAATTTTTTTGAATTCAGAGTTGACTAATCTTTTAGCTGCATAAAATGGTAGATTAACTGTACATTTTTGTACACCGCTGGTACCCTTTTTTGCAAGAAAATCAGCTTTCTCATTACCACTCAGTCCACAGTGAGCCGGTATCCATTGGAAGACTGTGTTTTTGAAGTGCTGTTAGATGGCTAAGCATTTTCCAACATTCCATAATAGTTTGGTTTTTTGGTGACAACTTGGAAGTAATTGCTATAATTGCTGCCCTGGAATCTGAGAGAATAACTGCTTGCTGAAAATGTGAAATTATGTACAAAAGATTTTGTAGGGCCATTCGAATTGCTTCAATTTCTCCATCAAAGTTAGTAGTTCCATAACTTAAAGATTTGTAATAGGAAAAGAGGTGACATGTGACTCCAGCACCTGCTCCATCTTGGTTTGATATCAATGATCCATCAGTATAAATATGGAGCCACTCATGTTCTGGGAATCTAGTATGGATTGTCTCTAATGCCAATAATTTTAGAACACTAGTTGGAGAATCACTTTTTTTAACTTCTTCTGTCAGGTGTAAATAATATGTGATGTCTAATGTATGTGTTGGATTGACTTTAGATATGAAGTTTTCCTTTGAATTAGGAAGGTGTACATCCTTCTTGATGTCTTGAATTTTGGAAAGAAAGCTCTCCTGAGTCTTTAGTGTATGTGTAAAATTTCTCTTGTGCCATGTATTGAATGGGAGTCTGATCAACTTTTCGTGTTGAATAAGAGCAGGTTTTTCTATTTCATATTCAATGGGGCATTGGTTGGTTAGTATTTCCATAGCTGGTTTTGGTGTGGTTTTGACAGCACCTGTAATTAATCTCAGACTTTGGCTTTGAAAGATTCAATTTTTTTTTTTTTTGTATTTGCTGTTACAAGAACTTCGCTGCAGTAAGTAAATAATGGCTTTATATATATACATTGTATGTTGTGTTAAGAGTTGCTCTGGAACATCCCCACTTCATTCCTGTTAGACGTTTTAACAGTGAAAGGTGCCTTTCTGCTCTTTGTATTACATTTTCTATTTGTTTGGTCCAACTAAGTTTGGTATCAAATGTAACTCCTAAATACTTTGCTTCCTTTGTTTCTGGTAATTGTTGACCCTCAAAATTTAGTTTTATTTTTAGTGGTTTTTTTCTTAGTGAAAAGATTTGGTAGTTTGATTTTGTTGTATTAACAGTCATTAAATTTTCTTTGGTCCACCTTTGTAAGTTGGTTAAGGATTGTTGCATGGTTTTTTCTAGTTCTGTACTTTTGCTTTTTGGTTTTGAAGTCCACATTACTAAATCATCAGCAAATAGTGCACACTTCACACCTGATTCTTGTATTTGTTGTGGTAGATCATTAATAAATATATTAAAAAGTGTAGTGCTGAGCATTGCACATTGTGGTAAGCCACGGTGTACTTGTTTATATTTAGATATATTTCTTCCATATCTGGTTGCAATAAAGCGTTGTGTTAGGAAATGACATAGCCATGAAAACATTGGACCTTGTATCCCTATTTTTTTACTTTCTATAGTAGTTTTGTTCAGCATATAGAATCATATGCACTTTGAAAATCAATAAAAACAGATAAATTTCAAACAGTATAGCATTCGTGAAAAGTAGCTTGATGTTTTCGAAGGCATATTGCATGTCTTCGGACCATTTCTACCTTACATCTTTCTTAAGTAAAGTTCAGAATGAACTGAGCTCCTTGGCATAATTTATGATGAACTTAGTTTCGTACTGCAATATGCCTAGAAATTGCCTTAATTGTTTTAGGTTCTTAGGTGTAGGAATGGCCTCGATCGTCTTTATCCAATCTACATTTGGAGTTATGCCCTTTGGAGTAACGACGTATACCTTTCTGTTAAAAACAGACATTTTGACAGAGTTATCGTCATTCCACTCTGAAAAAATTTTGACAGAATATAATTTATATGCTCTATATGTTCGTCGAAATCATTGTCGAAAATGAGAAAGTCGTCTACTTCGTGTAATGCAAAATTATCTATTGAGTCTCCAAAAATTTCATAAATAGCTCTTAGTAAGGTGCTTCCACTTATGGATAGACTGAAACCACATCCCTTGAAGTGATATGAGGAGTATCATTTCAAAATGTGAAAAGTCCACTCGCGATAGAAAATTAATTTGAAGCGCATTTCAACACTTTAGCATGCCCTGCATTGGGTTTATGTTCCTGTTTGCATCAAAGCATGTTTTAAACTCCTTAAAATCGAGAACAAAAATGTGGGTTTGGTGCAAAATGCGTTATGTCCAATGCCTTGACCAGATCAAAGCGTGAAGTGTCCACTTTCTTATGCACATTGTTGGACTTGCGCGTAGGAAGTTTCGCCTGTTTTGTCACGACATTACAAAAACATCTGTTTCTCATTCTATCCCATTGTTTGATCAGATTGCACTATTTACAGATTCTTGCTATTATGGTGAGTTTTGTGTAGTTGTATCTATGAACATGGAAGAAAGCATAATTGTAAGTGAGCATTCTGCAGGTTCCAGATGGAGGCAAAAGAGTATGACAAAAAGGAAAAGGGAACAAGAAGAAAGGTAAATACTATTTAAACTTTATAAGAAGAATAATTATCGGCATTATTTGGTGAAAATAGCAATACAGGAATGTATTCAGAAGGAATCAGTAATTAGTTTTTTATCCAAGCTAAAAGCTAGAGAGTCATTATTCAAGACAAAAAAAGCAAGCGGCTCTACCTTCTTTCAGAGTTAAATGTGAACTAGTTATTAAAAATGTACAAGACTAGTGTGGCTGAATCACTAAAAGTAAAGAAGTGGTTTTTCCACACTATTTTTTTCTAATAAATTTAACTTGTGTTTTGGTGAACCAACTGTAGATGGTTGCAGTTATAGCAGTGGAACAAAATATGAACTGCAAGTCATGGAAAATTCCCATAGAAAGAACGAGTTACAAGCAGAGCTCACTGCACATAAAGGCATTCCACAAAATGATGAGAGAAAAAGACGCGGCTGCCATGTCCTTATGCTTACATTTGCAGCAGGTGCAACCATTGCCTATGCTTGCTATAGGTGAAGCCTATTATTATATTACAACAACACTGTTTTCAAACTTCTATGAAAGGAAGAAGCCTATTATGCTCGCCAACTATCATTCTATGCTCTGTGCATCACTGATATAGAGAATAAATCACCAGCATTTTATTGCTGGAGTGAAAATCAAGAAAGTCATGGAGATATTGAAGTTGCTTCGGTGTTAACAAATTTTCTAAGCAAACAGCAATTTGAGGATGGTGTATCCAAATTAAGGCTCTTCTCTGATGGCTGTGCTGGCCTAAGTGGTCCATGCAGTTTACTGGTGGCTTTTGACAAAGTCTACAGATTATCTAAAGGAAAATCTGCATATTTCCTGTGAGAGACCATTCTTTCTTACCTGTGGACAGCATGTTTGGAGTTTTGGATAAGAATCTGATATATTAACTCCAGAGAGGTTGGTAGTGTTCGCCATCTGGACAAGGATTGGTATGTGCATGACTTTAAGACGCTTTGCAATTACTTAAAAAAGCCAGATGGTATAAGGGAAATGAAAAGGGTAATTTTAAAAAAGAAACTTAGGGGAATAAATTTTATGTTTCTCTGAAAATGGAAATGATGAATCCAAGAAATTCGTCTCCATGCTTAAACGAGGAATAGCAGTCGTTTGTTTGTACTGTTTAATGCCCGCTTTTACTACTATGGCACCGCAGGCGGTGACACTGATGATGCATGGAATGAAGATGGAGCACCGGTGGAATGAGATGGCAGGGGAAACCGGAGTACCCGGAGAAAACCCGCCCTGATGCCGCTTCGTCCACCACGAATACCACATGCAGGTCCCTGGGATCGAACCCGGGTCGCCTAGGTGGTAGGCGAGGAATAGCAGTCGAACAACTAGCAGAGCCCCATAGTTCTGCCTATGGAATAGCCCATCAAATTAGAAAAAAAGAATGATTTGCACAAGCTTTTAAAACAACATTTTGGTGAAGATTGGTACAGTAATAATGAGCTAAAATTCTATGCAAGGTTAATTCAGCACGAAGATGATGCACAACAAATGGAGGAGGGAAGTGAGAATGAAGACTGTAATTGTTTGGGAGAACATAGTTTTAATTCAATGAGAGCTGTCTCAATGTTTATCATTAAATTAGTTTTGTTTCACCCTGATAACTACCAATCACAAGTGTTAGAAGTTCTAAGTGCACTCATAGAATGGAATAAGTTTTTCCTTTACGTTTGCTCAAATAAAGTGGTGTTATAACACTGTTCAGAACACATGATCATTAATCAGGATTTTCTGCATGTACTTCTAATATACATAATTATTACATTGAATTGGTTTCAAAATTGTATTGTTTCAAACAGTCGAAAGAGTTACAGTGTCCTAGACAACACATTAAGAACAGAAAATGTGTATTGTGAATTACAATGGCATGTAAGAGTTAAAAATCTGCAATAAAACAATTTACTGAAATTAACATTGCTTATATGGAAGAACGGTTCAGAAAGATTTGTGTCCATTTATTCGGTGCAAAACAAGATAAGTCCAGCATTTTTCATATTTTAACCCGTGATTACAGCATTGAATTAAGGCTGTGATTTTTTACACTCATTGTCATGTTATACGTATTTTGTAGATCACAATGACATAATTATATTTTAAAAGTATTGTTTACTTTAGAAGTTATTACATTTTCGACTTTCCTGTAAAATTGTTATTTGCAGACTTATCGTGTTTTGAAACGATGCTCCTCATATATTCTTCCCAAAAAATTGAATCGAGTGTAAATCCTCACACTCTTGTCCAGCTCTGTCTGCCAGTATGAGAACACTAAGTTGATTTTTTAAAATATCTTCCATGTCTCTGCTTTCAGAGAGTTTCCTCAATTCCCAAGGGTCGAAAATGGCCTGGCTGAGTATATGAATTTACTTTCCTCATTCTTAGTGACCCATATGCTTTATGAATCCAACATAATGGATGGAGGTAAGGGGAATTTGAAATTTCTATTGTATCACTGTCCAACATACTATTTATTACCTCCTTAGCCTGGGATCAGATGACATTAGGTATGGGCTTGCTTTTACGCGTATAGGGTGGTATTTTTTTACCGTAAATTTGTGAATATATTTATTGCATTATCCAGGTTTCGAGCTAAACACACTTTGGTTACTATTCAGGCATTCCCTTAATTTTTCCTTTTGCGTAGCATCGACATTATGTGTCATACAAACTTTCTTATTCATCAATTGGCTTACACATTTTTCTTCTTTGGACTTTACATTAATTTCTACCATATGCAATTCACTTGCTTCATAGCATATTGCCTGAGAATAATCAATATTACTTCCTTCATGCTCAATAGCTTGTTTTGCTTTTGCTACTACTCCATCTATTTCATTTATTTCATCTTCTTCTAAAATATCAAAATTCAAATCTTCCACGAAGAACCTTTCATTATGTAAGCGATCACAATTTTCATATTCTCTGTCTATATCTTCCTGTAATAGTGTAACTCTAATGAGTCATTACCCTCATGCAACTGAATTTCTTCCATACGGAAGTCCAATTCTGCTTTCCAACTATATAAAACATCGTTGCCAATAATAGTTTCTCGAACAAGACGTGGTATTACTAACGCAATAAAATCCAGTTCCCATTCATCCGCACCTACTTTGATTAACACCTGATATTTCACACTTTCCTTTCTTTTTCCTACTGCTGTGCTGCAATATACATTATTAACCTGGAGGTATTCAACTTTCTTGGTTTTAGTTAAATTTTCAAACAATTCTTCACAAATGACTGATGTATTAGACCCCGTGTCCAGAAGTACATTGTAACTACTACCCCAGACATTCATTTTTACTTGTGGCGGATTCACTAGTTCTAATTTTTCTGGAACTTTACGGATGATACTTGGATTTCAGAGATGTGATTACTACTCTGAATTTTCTCTACCATACCATCATTTTCCAGGGTGTCAAAATGGCTGGCCTTTAGTTTTCTGCTGACATATTCATTGAATGTTCATTTGCAGGATTGCTACTTTCTGGTGAACAATTTTTGTGGCACTGGTTCTCCCCATCATTAGTCACCCTGGTGTTATCCCTTTCATTCGTCTCTGATTCAGGACCATATCTATCTGTTTGATTCATTGGATGAGAATCATCTCAATTTGGCCCTGAGTATCAACCTCCCCTTCTTGTGTACCCACGGTAAAATCTAAGGTAATTTACATGGTTATTGTAACCACGATATCGAGCATTATTTCTGTTAAAATGTTGACCTTCCTGGTTCCCGTGACACCTAGGTGCATTGCCATGATACACATTTCTCATATCTATGAATCTGGTGTTCGCATTATTTCTTTGGAAAGTTCACATTACTTTGTTGTGGGTTTTCCACTCGTAAACATTCTGTATTTTGGTCTTGGTTTACTTCGCTGATCTGATTGTTATAGATAAACTTGGGTGCTTTTACTCTACTATTATCCGTCTCAAACTATGTGAAGAAATCAATTACGTCAGCAAAGTCAATAGGCTTGGCTACTATTAGGTGGTTATGTCAAGTGGGTAATGCCTAACGAGAGTACTAAGTACCTCGCTCTCTGTCATTTGAGGGTTCAGCAGCTTACTTTTATTGGCCAGTTTTAGAAAGTATTCCATCATGGTAATCCCTTGGTTGGGTTCAAATCTTACGGAAGCCAATTGAACTTTCACCCTGTTTTGTTTTCCGGGTCCCCAGAATCTCCCTATAAACAAGTTTCTAAAGGTATCATATGTCTCATGGGTAGCCAGAGTCAATCTTAACCACTCAAGAGTATTTTTCTTCAAACATTTTTTTACTGGCATCATTCGCAATTCACTAGGAATTTCTTTATCTGAAAGTAATCTTCTAATTCTTTAAGGAAAACTTTTGGGTTATCACTCATAGTCTCATCAAATTGGGGAGGGGTAAGGTCACTAAGCAAATGATTAGTGTAACATGAATTACTGTGACCATGACCTTGGCCTATTGTATGCAAAGGCATGCTTCGTGTACACGGATTTTGATCAGTATGCAATCCTGGATCTATACTGTTAATTACCTCTCCTATGTCTTCACCATCTACATTGCTGAACTACTCAAACAATATATTTTGTACTATTTTACTTTTGTTATGACTAGAACCATATTCTTTTAGAGCTTGCAATGCAATCATAACTTGCTTTAATTTCCCTAAATGTTCTTTATCTTTTTCCAAATCACTATACACATTTTTCATTCTAATGTTAAACTCTTCATTGCGCCTATGAAACTCATCAAGTTGTGATTGCATTTCAGAGCTCATACTTTTAATAGCATCCTTCACATCATTCATCTCTTCAGTAACTTGGTTTTTTGTTCTTTTATTCCCTTCGCTAATTTGTCTTATTTCAGCATTAATCATGAGTATTTCTTGTCCTGTCCTATTTCCCAATTGTTCTATACATTCTCTCTGTTTCGCTATCTTTTCACTTTGTCTAATCTTAAACTCGTGTATTTCTTTACTGACTTCTAACCTTATTTCTAGCAATGCACTTTCTTGTCCTAATTTTATTTCAGCGATTAAATCCTCTATCTTATTCTCATTTTGTTCTATTTTTCAAGTCAAACTTTTATCTAACAATTTCATATTCTCCCAACATTTTTTTTTCCAAGCTCTACTTCCTGTTTCAAACTACTTAAACTGCTTGTATTGTTTCTCATTTTCTGCTCTGAACTACTCATATTCTTCTCCATCTTCCGCTCTATACTACTCAAACTACCCGTATTATTTCCCATTTTCTGCTCTAAACTACTCATATTCTGTTCTAATCTTTGTCCCAAATTTTCAATGATCATCATTAGTTGTTTTACCCCCTCTATTGGTAATTTCTTGGTTCCTACTACATCACTTTATTTTTTAACATTATGTGCCCCTTCCTCTACTTCCATCTCTGCTTTATTCTTACTTTATGAAACATTACTACTTTGATTAGACTTCTAATCTTGTACCTATTCCATTACTACTTCACCTTCACTTTGCGCCATATTTGTCCTGATAAATTCTAGTTTTCTACCACTCCTAAGGAACATATATAAAAAGAAATTTACTGGAATATAAAATCTTAGATCCTACTTTTATTTTGTTGTTTTTTCTTTTCTAGATGTCGAGACAATTCCAGGAAACTCTACGTAGATTGTTGTGCTCCATAGCTCAATGTTTCGTATTGGTCTTGCCTCAACTGCTTCCTTAAAATTTCTGTATTATTGTCTGCTTTTTGAAGCCTCACGTTGAGCTCCATTTGCGGCAGTAGTTTCTTGATGTATATAGGAGCCATTTTATTTGCTCCATATTCCTACGTCTTTTGCATGTAGAAATCCAAACTTCGCCATTAATTTTACCAGTCATCTAGTTAGCCGGATATCATCCCAGGGTCGTATAGATGCAAAGAAATGAATACTCGATTAGAAATCCAAGTGTAACAAATATTTTTTTATATATCATCTACTAGTGATACACTTCTGGTATGTTGAAAAGATTTTTAATCAATCATTCTTGTCACCATGGCAAACAAGTGAACCACTCTCTTGTTGCCTCTGTTTAAGTGGTTTCTAAGGTAAATACTTTAGAGGGCTTGGACAAGAGACAGCTTCAAATCCCTGGAGCAACTTGTGAATAGTCCTGTCTTTTCAGGCAATAACTTATTAACGATTCATTAAAATAATTTGGTTTCTACATTATGAACATTTCTAGCTTACAGCAGTGATTTTTACCTAAGTCATCCTATTCTGAAAAGTTCTTTGTTTTGGTAGGCATCCTTCATACAGGATTTCCATGTTGTGATTTTTTAATTAAGTACGGACAGCTTATTATAATATAAACTTTAAGAGCACCTGTCATAATATAGTTTTTTTTTATGTTTTAGGGCTGCAATACAGAAATTTCAGCACACACTATTGAGTTAAATGCAACACAATATACAGAAACAGATGCTAATAGTATTCCAACTGGTAAGTATAATTATTTACTTTACAAGATTCATTTTTACATCAGCTTTAAACCCCTTTGTTTGGAATACTACATTGCAACAGCTTTTCCATAATATGCTTACCACATACATGCATATAATCCCCACATGTTTTTACCAAAATGTAACAGTGTATAGTTGGGTTGCAAGTATTATTCATGTAAGCATTTGTACCACTACTGATGCACCAAAATCTGGAAGTTGGCATTCTACCATCACAAGTGAAAACCATGTGCCAAGACTGCATCCCAAAGTCTTAATGTAGTGTTAGCTGAAGTGAAAGTATGCGTTTTAGGATGGCTGATGTAAAACAGGTCATTCACAGCAAAAGAAAAACTGTTGTTGTAAGCTAATGCTGGATTTCTGACAATGAAGTCATTAATCCTCTTGCTCTCCAATACTTTTCACTGATGGATGGGGCACTAGAAGTGGCTGGGCTTATTTGAAGGTGGTCTTGATCCATTTCCTCTTGCAGATCACATAAGAGGACAGAGTGGTGAAGAATATATCCCAATTCTGTTTAAATGTTTTGCCAGACAATCGTCCTGTAATCAACAAAACTTGACATCATTAAAGAAGCAGAACAAATAGTCAGTCATGCAGCTGGATGAAAATGTAACATCAGTGAGACTGGCAAAAGAATAAAGCTTGTCTTGAACAGACAAATGGTAAGCAGCAGGCATTTTATGGACAGAAAGCTTTGTTTACAGAAGTGGTGGAAAGATTATTTAAGCACATGAAAATGGCAATTTGGGTATGCTGTTAAGAGTGAAATGTGCCAATTGAAAGTTATGGCAATAAAAAAACAACCAAACATAAGCCATACTAATTTTAAGACTAGTCATGGATGGCAAAGGTTTTTGTTTCTTAGTGTAATAGCTTCAGTTTTTGTAGGAAAACAAGCATTGCTCAATGCCTCCATGCCAATTATAAAGGAAAAATGGTGAAGTTTAACAGATTTATCATTAATTGTGGCTGCTATTTACATAAGTAGAACTATATCAACTGTTGTTAGAAAACTTGGAAAGCTTGACTGAAATCTCTGGTTGGTGTGTGTTGCAACAACATGTCTTACACAAGTGGGAAGAGAGTGATGCACTTCACTTGCCTTAGCTATAGCTTTGCTCTGACTGGCAATGCTGAACAGGAACCTCAGAAAACAAAGCAACCAATGAGATACACTCATCAATGCTATTATTGCAGTTTGAGCGTGGTTTGAAAGTTCAGTTCAGATTATTAGGTATAAGAATAAAGCTTGAAATAATTCCATATTGTTTATTTGTTTTACATTGTAAATTAAGAAAGCACAAATGAAAATGAACTAATACATACAGGCTGTATCATTAGGTTGAGAAAACAAGCAAAATAGGAAATAAATATAGCATCAGGCATGAGAGTTTAAACCTAGTATAAATCAGTTCCCTTTTGGTACATTAGCAACGGAAGATTTGCTTTTCTATATTTAATTTGACTGGATGGGAGAAATTCCACAATAATCCAGTTGAAAGTTCAGGACATGGCAGAAAGAACTCCAAGATTTTAACAGAGATACAGCTGCCTCAAGAAACAATTAAAAATGTTATAAACGTTATATATTTCTCTTTCTGTGTACACAACCTCAAAGATCTTGAGATATATGGAGCCAGATAAAACCTGAAGGCTGTTTAGGAAGGCAGCCATGGTACCTCAATGTGTAAGAGCATTACTTGAAATTGAGTTTTATTTAGGGACGCTCTTTGACAGATTCTCAGTGCCCCATTCTATGTTGGGCATGAAGTACTGTTTAATTTTGCTTAGAGGTCTCTTTGTTAGACTTGAGGTTTTTTTACGTGCCGTAAATCTACAAAACGTGACTACTAGCTTTACTTCCCTTCTAAAAGAAGCCATACTCAGGATCTTCATGCCTGAAAACTTCCATCGCCCTCCGCCGGGTTGTTTTGTTGTGAAATTTCTATCAACCAATCATATTACATATGGACAAGCAAATCTTCATTCCTAATGCACCAAAAGAGATACTTATACTAGGTCCAAACTGTCATACCTAATGCTATATTTATTTGTATATTCCTATTTTGTGTATTTATTTTGTATTCAAGTTTGATCCTACTTTTGCTCTCACACTTCTTGTTGCACTATAAAATAATTTTGGTAATGAAGTTAACCTCTAAATAGCTGAAAAAGAATCATGATTGAAAAGTGTTGTAGCCTTTGGTCTTGCCTCTTTGTGTATAAATCTTTCAACATTGAGATAATATTAGGGGTATTCAGGATACACGTACAGAATTGGCTAGGTTTAAGGAAGTGGCCACAGTAATCTATGTACACAGTGGCACGGAAAGCCTATGGCATGATTTTTGGCTGTGATTTGTATGTTTCAAACCTGATTCTTTTTTCCATGGTTTTTAACTGTTTCCTTTCCTATATAAGAATTTGTATTATAAATACTAAATAATGTTTAAAATAAGTATACTCTCATTTCCTACTAAATACAATGATTACTAAGGCTGTCGCAAAATTTAATGGTGAGTGGCTCAATCCAAAATCCAATCATAGACTAGCCACACCTTCCAGTGTTGTGTAGTTAAACACACTGTGAAATTATGCTGTAAAGCTGGTGATATAAATATCATTTGCACCCACAAAATTTATTTTCACAACAGAAAAGAGAATAGTAAGTCAGCTATAAGCCACCATTAAATTTTGTGACTGCCATAGCTGTGCTTTATTGGTTATTCAGAACACAGTCATTTTGAATTGATGACATAATTTTGTAAGATAGAGCAGTGGTCTTTTTCTAAAAAAAGGTTCGGGGGAACTCTCAGGCTGTACTTATTTACTTTAAAGTCTAAATAACCTACATGTAACACAAGAAATTAACTAAGCTGGGCAGTTCAGTGCTTTCATTTTCGGTTGCACCATTATCCACCATCATTAAACTTCCAGCATTATAATTTGAAATGCATTCATCCTTGCTCTGTTCTATTTTCTTGGATGTTGGAGACCACGTAGAATAATTAGTTATTTTCGACTCATTGCATCTTCTAACTCGGTAAACCACACACACACACACACACACACGCACACGCACACACGCGCACAGGTGCACACGCACATATGCACAGTGTACAATACACCCAATACACTATAAGCATTGGTAATCCACTTGGCATAAACAAAATAACTCGTCACCACGTTTACCTACAAACATGCAAGGATACCTAAAAACATGGAACAGATCCGCTCACATCCAATGACTGATTTTAATTCCCTGCTCGTGGTTTTTAAATTTTGTTGCCAGAAAATGTTTAGGGGAACGCGTTCCTCCAGAAAAATAGCACTGAGATAGAGTGTAACTCAGTAACATCTTTCCTTTTATTCTGACCTAGAGAGGACATAGAGTATATCAGAGAGGGGAGTGACATTTCAAAGCTCATGGCATCCAAAAGATTCTACAGGCTGGCAAGTCATTTTGTTGCATCTAGTGAAGCCATGTTATTTTATATGGATACAGTTTTATTAACATGGTTAAGACACCGCCCAGAGCTTAAATGATACACCTTAAACCACCAGATTATTTTGTTTTGGTCACTGTGAGATCACTGGCATAGAACACTATCACCATCACCAATTCACTGTTGGGGTCACAGTAACACTGGGGACACTTGTTCACTGGCAGAGGGGCTTAGTTGATCGCCAATTGTCTTTCGTCAGATGAATCCCACGTAGTCGAGTGTGAAGGCCGTCGATCCTGACTTTGGGAATGAGTCTTAGCACTCGCTGAAATGGGCGTCATGTCGCCAAGATGCTTGTGAGTGAACACCCGACGTAGACACATCCGACGCAAACGGCGCCTCATCGTAACTGCGGAACCCTGTTCACCAGCAGTCCACATTCTGACTCTTATAGCAGCAGGATACAAAAGTTGATCGCCAGATTCATCGCTCAACAGTGCCAACTTGAGATGGTCAGGTGCTTTCGGAGGGGTAGACAAAGGATTGGTGAGGCTGTAAACAGAAATCAAATCCGGTAGAAAAAGGAATATTCGCAGATTTCAAATAGGCTGTTACTCAATTCTTAGATAGAATCAATGGCATATAACCTTGGGCAATTTACCTTACCACCAAGTGTGGCTATATACAAGCACAGATATTTAACAGGAAATAACAATTCAAATTAATTTTAGAATCACAAAAGGTGATAACAATTAACAATAAATTGTTTAACAATAACAATATAAAATGCAAAGCAATTTAGTAACTAAATCAGAAAGTGATAACATTCAATATCAATTGTTTAACCATAACAATATAAAGGTAATATTAAGAATGACAAAAGTGATAACATTCCATATAAATTATTTAAATGATCAGCTGAAAAACAAGGCCTTGTACAAATTAATGCGCATATAAAACCCCCTTACTGGCCAGACAACACAAAAACACAAAACATATCACACTTAATTGGTAAACGAGAAACGCCACCAGACACACACACTCTAAACATTCCAGAAACACTTCTCAAACATACCACAAACACACACATATCACAACAGCGCGGGGAGGAACGAAAAACTAGGGGAGCCGTGAAGGTATGCTACCCGCTAAACACAAGGCACGCTTCATACCAAAATAAAGTACTCCTCCCACACCATAACAATAACATACAAAGGAAAACAAACACCAAATATAAACAAACAATAACTCCACATCATAACAACACACCAACCAAAACAAATAACGAAAAGCAACAAGGAATGAAGTAGAAGGGAGGTTCTACACATTGACCTATACAAAAGGTTTTAATTGGGAAATATGAGCTCTCCTCTCTGCCATTACGTAAGTCTTTTAGACGTACTGAAACATTTATATATATATATATATATATATATATATATATATATATATATATATATATATATATATATATATATATATATATATATATATAATTTCATACGGCCCGACATACCTCGGGGCCAACTTGGCGGCATACGCGTTACCTTTGGAGGATTGCGTAAAGAACTTACAAAACACTCTCTGACCTATAGCGTACGGCGAAGGCCTCTTGCCGGCGTCATAGCGTCGCTTTACCTGAGCATGGGATCTGATGAGATTACGAAAGGCGGACTTCCAGGTCTTACGTATCTCTTCTTGGGTATACGTTTGGGGCAACAAATCATTCAAGTGCGAAAGATTAGCTAATGGTGAATTAGGCGTGTAAGCTAACATCAACCAGTATGGGGTAACGCCATGCGACTCACGGCGAGCCGAATTAAAGGCTAACTGTAAACGTGGTAAATTGGTGTCCCACTTTGAATGGTTATCGTGATGATATGCTATTAAGGCTGACTTAAGGTTTATATTGAACCTTTCGGCGTGTGAAGGGCAAGGGTAATACGGAGTGGTATTGATAGTTTTGACCCCCCAACCAAAACAAAAGTTCCTGAAAACACTTGAAGTAAACTGAGAGCCATTATCCGTAACCAGATAACGAGGAGCACCAAAGGCCGCAAAAAATGGAAGCTAAAACCTTTATAACGCCTCTGGCATTGGCCTTGGGTAAAGGATTTAACCATACAAATGTACTAAAAGAGTCAACGGTCACTAACGCATAAGTATTGCCCTGAACCGAGCGGGGAGATGGCCCCACAAAATCAATAAATAACTTCTCTAAGGGCCTAGTGGCCACCTCGGATGCTAAACCTCTCCACATGGCACATTGGGCCGGCTTAGCCATGGCGCAAACATGACACGATTTAATCCTACTGACGATATCCTTAACCATTCCCGGCCAAGTGAAATATTCACTGATTTTATTTTTGGTTTTGGAAATACCCAAATGTCCCCCTAATGGTGAATTATGGTAATAATCAAACACCACAGGTATTAAAGACTGGGGGAGGACTACCCTCGTCTTATTATCACGGTTATGTTGAATCATCAAAACCCCGTCCTTAAGAAAATACCCATCTACGCATTGACCTCTCTCAATATTTAATATTATCTGCTTAATCTTCACATCTCTGCGTTGGTGCTCACCTATACTGGTGTACAATTCAGGAAAAGCTACGCAAACGCCTATGTCCAAGCTCAGGCTAGAAGAGGGAGGGTCAGGTTCAGCAAACACGCGTGTCAAGGCGTCTGCTAAACAGTTATCAGCTCCCCTGATATGTACGGGCTATTCGTACGCCCCAACGAGCCAACCTCCCAGTAGATCTTGGGGTAGCAAGGGCCCAAGTAAGCGCCTGGTTATCACACTCCAGGGTAAATTCTACATGCTCTAAATACTGCCTATACTTTTCTAATCCCAATAGTACCGCGAGAGTTTCCAATTCATAGACTGAATACTTGCGCTCAACGTCGGTCAAAGTTCTCGAGGTATAATAAATGGGCCTACGCCCGGAGGGGAAATCTTGCAAAAGGACCGCGGCCAAGGCTCCTTTGCTTGCGTCGGTTTGCAAGATAAATCGCCTACTAAAATCGGGAAATGCTAAGACCGGAGGGTTCATGATTGCTTCCTTGAGATCTAGAAAAGCGCTTTCTTGTTCCTGGGTCCAAATGAAAGGTATTCCCTTTCGGCGTAACCGGTTCAGGGGCTCCGCCCTGGCTGCATAATTGGGGATAAACTTATTTAAAAAATTCACCATGCCAGCAAAACGCGCCAAAGCCTTCACGTTCTTGGGAGGCGGAAAGGTCCTAATGGATTTCGTCCTATCCGGATCAATGGTGATCCCGGCAGGTGAAACTATATGACCGAGGAAAGAAATCTGACTTGTCGCAAAGACACATTTTTCCTTCTTAAGCGTCAACCCGGCACTTTCCAGCCGTTTAAATACTTCTCGCAAATGGTCACAATGGGTATCAAAATCTGGCGAGTAAATTACTGCGTCATCAAGATAATTATAAAATACTCAAATTTAAGGTCAGAAAACAGATTATCGAGCAATCTAGTTAAAACTTGAGCACCGGTGGCTAAACCATAAGGAACTCTTTGGAACTCGTACAAGCGCCAAGGGGTTGCGAACCCTGTCACGTGTTTGCACCCTTCCGACAAGGGAATCTGATAGTACGCATTATTTAGGTCCAGGGTTGTAAATACCTTGGCTGCTTTAAAATGGTGCGCAGCCGTATATAAATCCGGGATAGGTTGGGATTCCAAACGAATTTTCTTATTTAAACGTCTGTAGTCAACAACGGGCCTAAAATCTCCATCCCCTTTAGGCACTAGGAACATGGGACTACTATAAGAAGATGTAGAAGGCCGAATTATACCTGTTTCAATATTTAGTTAATCTTGTGCTTTAAAACGGCCATCTTAGGAGGGGTCAACCGATACGGCGGGAGTTTTACCGGAGTAGTATCCTCTAGCTCAATATTGTATTGTATCAAATTAGTAACACCCGGCTTCCCCGAAAATAACTTGTGGAAATGTTGTAACAAATTCTCCATTCTACCCTGCTCCTCCTCGGTCAAATGGGTCAAGCTATCCCTACCACCACCTAAGTGAAGATCTGAATGGCTTCGTACACACGAAGCTGAATATCGTACCATACGCTTGCGATAAAAGGGGATCTTCACGGTTGGTGCAAAAACAAAACACATCTCACCCCTAGCAAAATCAAAGGCCAACCCCACCCGAGCCATAAAGTCTGCTCCTAAAATCAAATGGTGAGGTAACCCTGGTAACAGGTAGCACCAATGTTTCCATGTAAACTGCGGGAATCGCAAAGTAAGAAGCACCCTGTTTTCGACCTGAAACTCTTGGCCATTTACTGAAACACAATGTAGCGGTTGCCTCTCGGGCTTCAACCCACACTTAGACAATACCTCTTTAAAATATTTCTCCTGCACTAAGGAACAACTGCTCCCCGTATCCAACAAAGTCGTGACTGGTACTTTCCCCACCACAAGGTGTAGAAAAGGCTTTGAATCAAACGGGAGTCCCTTGACGCGGCCAAAAATAGCATTAACACTAGGGCTTCTGCCCTGTCCCTGGTGTCAAATGCGCCTCGGTAGGTACCCAGTTTCACGGGTCAATGTTGTTCCCTGAGGTCGGCGATTACGCTTAAGGGGACACTGCCTCACCAAATGCCCCTCCATTCCACACCTATAACAATTACGCGCCCCAGCCACATTGCGCTGAGGAGGCACCTCAGCTGAAGAAGGCAAACTCAATCGTGCTAGGACGGGGAGAGAGCGAGTTATGTTGCAACCACGTGCACTATCGGCTTCGTTAAGCTCGGCCAATGACGGCTCCAAAGAGTCCAATTCACTAAAAGTAACGGGACGGCTGGTAAAGATCAAAGCTGAACGTGTCTCCCTAGTAAGTCCTGACAAAACGATGTCACACACCTGTTGCTCACTATCAGGCAGCAGCAATACACGTGCATAATGCTTAACCCTATCCATATATTCCAAAAATGGTTCCTGAAACCCCTGCGGCCTCAAGTAATTTTGTTGAATTATGGCCATTAGCGCCCTACGAGGGACAAAACATCGTAACACTCCCTCGTACAAAGCACGTATGGGGTGCGCAGCCTGCTTAGATCTATCCAAAATATTGAGAGCCATGCCCTTAACCTTGCTAGCAATTGCCTGTAACAACACAACCTGCGGCACGTCAGCCCTTTCAGCTGTTTCACTCGCACGTACTAAAAATCTCAGAAACTGCACAGCCGTTGTAACATCTGTCACTACAAAATCAGGTTGGGATTGAATAAATTCCTGTAGCGGGTGTAACAACTTAATCCGCTGATATGCCGATACCAGTTCACTGCCCAGGGGATTTATCGATCTAGAAACTTCGGCAACCTGTTCGTGGGATAGTTCGGGGCCGCCATATTTGGACATTACCCCGTCCAAACTCTGACAAATAGACTGAAACCCTTCGCGTAACTGAGGCAACGAAGTTCCAAAAGGAAGGTCAGGAAAGTATTTCACGAGGTATTCAAGTCTTCGAATATAATGGGTCACTCTCGCAGAAAGCCTTCTAAGCTGCTGTTTGGTGAGTGCCCTTCCCAAGTCGGAATCAGTAAACAACTGTTTAAATTCGACCAAAGCCTTCTCGCATTCACCCGACGCGTCCTGCACCAACACATTATCAGCACTCAACCGTCTAATGGGGCAATCTTTCACCTTACGGAACTCTTCCAATGTGGTCGCAACATCCGCGGTCGGAATCAAAACTCCACCTCGTATAGCCAACTCAAAGTTTAGTTCACTTTTCCGTAGAAAGGCCGCGTCCACTACAGTAACCATTTTGTTAGTCTTCAAACCCAAACCAAATTTTGAAAAGCCAAACTATCTTTCTAATAATTCCACTTACGACTTTTTGAAAAGTAACCACGCTCTGCTACCAGAGATTTGCACTGCCCTTCACGGGATGCAGTCAATTTTTTTTTTTTTTTGTGGAAGAAGGAAACGGATCACCTTATGGGGAAAACGGCAGGACCTTTTCTGGCAAAGGAGTGCCCCCCTTTTCATAGAAAGAAAATGGAAGATTCGGATCAACAAATTTTACTTAATTATAACTTACAAATGTTCACGCCTGATGAAATTACAATATATAAAGTGAATATAAATGAGGTGAGTTGAACACATTTTACAGCTATACACGGTTTACCTATTTGAAATCTGAGTTTACTATTGTCCGCGTAAGTGACGACCTAAACCCAGAAAATAATTGCCCCCATAGAAATCATTATATCACAGAAAATCGATCCCGCATACTTACGGCTGTAGTAGTAAGAACAGAGAGAGAAGAGCTACATACCTCGGGAGGTTACAATCACGACTGACTACTCCACACCACCCCTTCTCTCGCTACCCTCACGTAAGCTCGGCAAGACAACAGCACTCCCTAGCGGGCCAACGCTGCCTCAAAAACAGTTGAACCGGTGTAGTGAACAATCGATGTGCAATCAGCACAATTACCACATGGCTTGAGCTCTACAACAACCCAGTTCCTCTGCTAATATGTGATAATATTTGTGGTCTTTCTGTTGTAACTTCCCATATTGTGCGTCATTATTTATAAGTTTTGTAGCTACTTACACCTTTCCTCTGTGAGACCAACATGGATGGCTGAGCTTGTTATGGTAGAAATTCATGAGTAGGAGATCCACAGTACCATCCTCCCTAACAAGTTTCTTCCAGGTTTTTCTGAGTCTTCATAACTGGAAAAGCCAGGGAGATACCTTGATCTTAGGCCTGGAATGTTTTCTTCCCAAATTACTGTTTCATTTCATGTATCATCAATATCCACCACCTGTACTGTATGCAGTAAGAATGGACATTAAACACTACCTAAAGAAAAATTTCTTCTGTATGATTGAGCCAGTTGCACAAAAAATTCACATACCTATTGCCAGAAAAGGCAATTTGACTTTGCTATTGTAATCAAAATAATTCCTTTGTAAATATTTTTTCTGTGCATTTGTCAAAACTTTGAGAGGGCCAGGGGAAAATATTTCAAGCACCAATACTGTAATGCTGAATTTGAAATCCACTTTGAAATAACTCTACATGATGAAAATATGGTTCTCTGTATTGGGACATATCCTGCTGATAAACTTAATTGAACAGAATATAACCATGTGATCATGTAAGCAATAAATTGTTTCTTCAAAATGAATTGTTGGTTTGTGATTCAACCATTTGAGTTTACAATTTGCATTATTCTTAAAAATGTTCACTTTGTTTTAGATACTTAGCTCTTGAGGTACTTGCTAGATTGTGCAGTTGCACAATATCTCAAAGACATTCTTCTTTTTGTTCCCACAAGAGCATTGAAGTAAGACTTGAAGCTTTCACGGCAATGATTATTGTCCTGATGAAGGCCACAGAGTTAAGATGGCCGAAAGCTCGAGCAACTTCATCAACATCACACGGCTGGTAACCTGAGAAGTTCTAATCAAGAGCATTGAAAGCCGATATTTACTGACTTACAGTTACATCTTACATTTAAATCTAGTAGTGGAAAGTTTTGAAGAGATTTAATCATCCAATATAGCCATCATAAAAGTGCCAAAACAGTTGTTTTGCAAACAAAAGTTCTTATCATTGATGATAACTCAACATATATTTAACCAAGCTACATTTCTGTAAGAGAAAAAACAGTATTGATATTAGTCATAGAATATATCCCAAATGTTTTTGAAGAAACATGCATTCTTACTTCAAAGTAGGCAATAGGAAATGGAAGAATCCATAATAGCTCTGAGCTTCCAGTCAATCATTACTTTCCTTGATTTGTAGGAGCATAAGTTTAACTGAAATGAGAAATTGTGCTTTTTTCTTTCTTTCTAATGATTTTTTTTAAATATCTGCATTATAGGTGTTCAATTTGTACTAATTTTCGCCTTGGACTATCATTTAACAAAACTCAATAATGTGTTGTTTTTTTTTTAGGAAAGATTTGTTCTACCTCAGGAACCGAACTGGATCTGGAGCATACAAGATACTTTGGTGAAGTTTTTGCAAGTACAGGAGGTATTGATAATAATTATGTCATCAATCACCAAGAAACATGTTACACATGTGGAGAGGGCCAACTCTGTCAGATTGCAAGGTGTGTCAAATAATGGAACAGGAATTAAATAAAAACAAAAGTTAACGGATGCATAACTAGAAGCTTAATAATTGTTTGTGGATAAAGCTGTTGATCCTAGACCAAGTAAATAGCAGGATGAGTAACCTGGGGATGAGCTGTATAACAGATCTGCACAGCTGCAGCATTCAAAGCCATACTGGGTTTATGCAACCTGTTCTTAAATTGTATTCAATATGAGAATAATTCACTAATATGTTGGTTGGTTGGTTTACAATGCTCACCATATGGTTGTTGACCTTCGAGGAAATCTTGCTCCACTAAGCAATGAATGACTCCCATTTATTAAGTAGAGGCATCCGGAGGGTAGAGCCCATTACCTGCGTTGAGGGGGTGATAATGGCATATGGTGATGTAACGAGAGAATCTACAGCTTTTATCATGGGCTCTTAACCATTTTGGACATTGGAGATACTTCACTTGAGCTAGTCAGAGGTAAAGGCTTGGGTAGAGTCCAGAGCCAAGAATCAAACCACAGACCCTCAATACAAGAGTCAAGAACAAAACCACTGAGCTACCCTACTACTATATTTCTTTAAAATATACATTCTGGGCTTTTTGGTCATGGTATAGTTAATGAGTGTTCACCTAATGTTTCACTTGTTGTTCTGTCTTGTATCTTAAGAGGAAAAACTGTGACTCCTAGCTGTTACTGCTAGAATGGCACTTATTGGAACACCTGTTATATTTACATTGCTATCACCAGTTCAGCATACACATCCTCATAAAGGAACATTAGGGAAACTGCCGACTGGAAAGAGCAAAAAATCAGCATTAGGCAAGTATGCTCTGCTAATGGGCTACAAATTCAATGAAACCAAGATACTTGACATATGGCCCATCACTATGCCACAATGTACATAAAAATAACTTCCACAGAATTTATTCACAAAGCATGGATGCCCATTCTAGAAAGAAAACCGTATAACCCAACCAGGTAAATTGCAGTGATACCAGCCTCAGCTGCACTGAGATTGGTGGATACACAGCAGTCAGTAGAACATGAAGGGACAGTTCCTCCCACCTACAAGTGCAATGGACACTCCAGCAAGTGCCACTCCAGCAGTACTAGCCAGAAATTACAGTATCTCTGAAGATGCCTGATGGACAAAACATTAGATGTATTATCATCAGTTGGACATGATTAAAAGCCCAGAAACATTATACTGGATTAATGCCAGCCATGAAAACCTAAGATGTTGTTGGCTAATGCTGGATTTCTGACAATGAAGTCATTAGTTCTCTTGCTCTCCAATATTTTTCACTGATGGATGGCGTGCTAGAAAGGGCCGGGCATATTTGAAGATGGTCTTTGTCCATTTCCTCTTGCAGATCACATAGGAGTCATTCCACGTCAAATCACACAAAATATGGCAAAAAATGACCTTGATCTCTCAGATTTTCTTGAAAATTCTTTTTGGCGTTTTAGAATAAAATATATTTGACCTGTGTTTCTTTGTTTTATAAAAATAAAATTTATTTGGCAGATATTACTTTTTGAAATGTTCCAAAAATTGCACGCTCCTCACTCTTCGATGAATCATACCTCCGATTGTAATGAATCAAATTACTTGATCTTTGGCTCAAATTAAAGATTAATCACAGTATTTTGTGAGGTATTTATTAGAAAATTTTATTAGTTATTATTAATACTATATTTTATACGATTAAAGTTTTAAAGTTAGATAATAACATAAACTCAACCATTTAAAAATCTGAAAAAAAAACTAAAAATACAATGAAGTTGAGACAGAATATTAGAAGACCCCAAAAGAAAATCGTTCATGTAAATGTTTGTTAAAAGTGTAATTCGTTTTTTGATGTTGGTATGAGATAATTAAATGACGAAAACATGTTGATAAGGTTCATTGTTACGAACAACTAAGTTTGCACAAAGACGTCATAAATCTTTCCATATTTGATTTTAATATATGTGTATAAATATTAGAATTGTTTGTGTTCCATAATAAAAGTAGGTGAAGCTGTAAAATCGTTGTGTCCTAGTTATTGGATCGCCATTTGAAGCTGAAGTCGTTGGTGACGTGACGTTGCCCTTCGATGTAGCTCGCCCCGGCTAGTTCTGCAAGAGATCTCTTTATCTCGGGTTTGCGTAAGTGTAATGGACAACCCAAGAACAACTTTGCACATCATTTATTTCCTTTTTTTAAATCTTTTCAGGAGTTATGCCGAAAATATTTGTATATGTAGAGGAATCGCACTCACATCCGCGCAGCACGACCTCCCGTACTGGTCTCTGGTTGAGTAGTCCCTCGACGCTTTCTCTCTTACCCACGCTAAGAAGCCGTTCGCTCCATTTGAATGTCATGACGTCATCCAAGAAAGCCTCGTATCCAAAATGCTATTTCCTTTTCCCGCAATTTAGAAATGTCCCTTTCTATTATAACATGTTCTTTTATGAATTTCAAATATATAATTACCTTTTTAGGATTAAACGATGTTTACTTTATATTTTATTAGATATATCACGCGACTTTTAAGGTTTGTAGAACTGACTTTCGAACGTGTATTTAAACTATGTGGTATGACGTCATGACTCGCTAATTTCAAACCAATAATGCGTTTATACTACAAATTTAACGACTATTATTTACTCATATCTTGCTCACCTTACAACACTTCCTGCTCTATTATCTATTTATGTTATTACTTAACACTTATCGCAAATCTCACATCCGGCAATTAAATTAAAACGTGTCTTTTTCAAAAGCCCATTCGATCGGAAATCTAAATTTCGGTATCAAATGCCCCCATTTATGTTATTTTATTATTTCATAATAAAATAATGTAAATGTCTTGCCCGAAAGAAAAATTAAAAATTACTCCTGTATTTTTGAATAATCGGCAACACTCCCATTATATACAATTTTCAATTACACTGTTTTGAAATTGGTGATTAACATATTTTCTCATTAATCTTTTTAACATGACAAACAATTATACATTTGACTTAACATTAATCCTTAAATACGAATTACAATATGTTATGGTTTCTTCTGTGAAGCTTTTATATAAAGGTTAAATTTCAAGAGTCTTTCTTTTTACTTCCTTCTTTTAGTTCATGTTTGCTCACTTCGCTCTCACTATCACTTGCACTGTGATTTTTTTTTTTTTTTTTTTCACTTTTGTTATTGTAACACATATCTGTACTATATCCTTTAAGCACTAAAATGTACATATATTTATATAAATCCATTACACTCTTCAGACAAGTTCTTTCTTTGTCTTGCTGTGATAACTATCTATACATCTAAATATTTTAACAAATGTTTACAAATTAAATATTCTATTTTCTCTCTATGCGGAGATGAACATTTTAACAATCTTTCTGAAGCTGTTATTGTGAGCTCTATACAATATATTTTTAAGCTCTTTGTAGTAGATAGCAATTCACATTCTGCATTTTTCATGAATATGTAAGTACCTGACCAATATATGGTTTTCAAGTAAGCTAACATTTACATTTTATCTCAAAGCTGATTGGGCGCCAATAGACAAATGACACTTCCAATTTTTTTTTTTTTTTTTTTTTACATTAAATCAAGGTTCCAAGGCACCACACGGTTTCTTGTATGGTCGAAGGAGTTGTTTATGCCATCTTCCCAGACATTTTTCATTTTTAACATCTTTTAATTCATAGGTATGATAACCAAATTTTGATATAATTTCTGCAGGACCTTTATATAACAATTCCATCCTTTTGTTCCTACCTCGCAAGGCACTTGATAACTTATGGTCTTTAACTAGTACCCAATCGCCTATCTTAGGTTCCCATTTATGTTTTCTACTCTTTTTCTTTAATTTTCGCTTCTCTGCCTTTTTCTTGATTCGTTCAAAAGCAATTTTCGCTCTTTCTTCTTCACTTAACTGAATGTCATTAATTTTCAGTGTTTTTGGTTCCCCTATCAATATTGGTGCTGGTTCAATTCCTAACATTAATTTTATTGGTGCAAATCCAGTAGTTACATTAATGGTGTGATTGATAATCTTTTCTATCAATGGACAATATTTCACCCAATCCTTGTGATTATGATGTGTAAGTACACGTAAATAAATTCCTATATCTCGGAGGACACGTTCTGTTGGATTCCCTGATGGAAAGTATGAGGAACAATGATTTAGTTTTCTCGAGTCTAATGTCACCCTAATCTTTCCATTGGCCTTATTTACAATACATAGGGGATTCACAAATTCTGAATTCGAAATCTCAATAACCTCATCTTCTAACATTGACTTTATAACTGCATCTACCTCTTCTCTTATTGTACTAGGGATAGCTCTCGCTTTATGTGTAAAAGGTTTGATGGGTATCATCTCAAACGAATGAGTATAAATATTACATTTACCAGGTTTCTCAGAGAATACTTCTTTATTTCGGATTAATATTTCAAACAATTTATCCCTCTGTTGTTCATTTAGTTGATCAGCCTGAGTTACTTTTTTTTCTCAACAATTCTTCTAAGTCTTCACTACTCTCCCTATCATAGTACCTAGTTGCATCAGAAACCCTCAAATTGTCTATGAAATCATTTTTATCCCATTCTACATTTTCTTTATTATCGACACTGTACTCTTTGACATTTACTTCAGTTAATTCCATAGCTCCTACTTTAACATATTCTACAAAGAATGTATCCCCTTGGATTTCTTCTTCCTCTTTTTCTCTTACAATAGTTTCTGAACTACTATCTTCCACAAAAGGCACTATAATGGTCTCATCTTCAACTTTCATTTCTAGAATCATGTTTTTAAAATTCACCACAGCTTCCCAGGCATAAAGACAATCACAACCTATTAGAATATCTGTAACAAGTTTTCCTACAATCAGAAATAAAATTCCTAGTATTCTCCCATTTATTTCAATATTTATCATTGCTTGAAATTTTACTCTCTCTTTTCGTTTTCCCACAGCTAGCGAGCAATATATCCCATTAACTGGTAAAGACATTACTTTAAAGCCACTACTTTGTAAATTATCATAAAAATTTTGTGAGCATACTGTGCTATTTGATCCCGTATCTATAATTGCATTGTATTGTTTTCCATTTACTCCAATTTTGAT
The DNA here is from genome assembly GCA_030765045.1 of Tenodera sinensis. Lineage (NCBI taxonomy): Eukaryota > Metazoa > Arthropoda > Insecta > Mantodea > Mantidae > Tenodera > Tenodera sinensis. The sequence continues at coordinate 165,771,705 of CM060962.1, forward strand.
TTTAGGTGGATCTCCTACTTTTTCGTTTTCGTCGATTCTATTTTTACATTCTCTTTTCTTTTGTATCATCATTTGCCTTCCAGGACTATTTATTTCCGAGTACTTATCACAATCATTACTAGGATACCCAGTTCTCACTGAAGGCACGTTTGACCGGGTCTGGCGTTTCCCTGATTTTTATGTATGGCTCCTGTACTATTTCCCGAATTGTTACTTCTGTTTTCCTGCATTAAATCGGGGTTACTTCCTACCATGTTTTTGACCGTGTTAATGGCCTCAACCATTTCTGCATTTTCGGGGGAATTTCGTCCATTAGAATACCTTTCTTCCTGTCTTGGTGACCTCGGTCTAAACTCATTATCTCCGTTTGTCCAATACCCATCATTTGAATTTCTACTATGTCCAAAATAACGTCCCCGTCTACCTCGATCAAATCTATTTGTATTCATATAATTCACCCTTATATTTCTTCCCCTTTGATTACCATTTCTATTTTGGTAACGCCCTTCCTGGTTATATCTACCTTGATTTTCCCACCGGAATGATTCCATCCTTGGTACTGGTCCTTTATATCTTTCCCTAATCTCACTTCTATTCTGATAATACTGTGCCCCTTGCCCGAAAGAATTGACAGTTTCTTTTCCTTCATATTTATTTCCAAATGCGTGTTTTGGCTTATTGACTTCTAAGGCTGATAATAATTCGATCATAGCTGCAATGCTATCGGGTCGGGCTATGATTAGGTAGTGTTGAAGTGTTTCCGGAAAATGTGGAGTAACTATATTTATTAGATCTTTTTCATCTAAGGGAGGGTCCAACATCTTCGATTTTCTCGCTATTCTCATAAAATAGTTGACCATCGATTCCTCCGATCTAGGATTAAACTTTCCATTGCTTAATTCAACTCTAATATTAGCCTGCCTACTAGCTCCCCAATATCTGGTTAAAAAGATGTTCCTAAAGGTCCTGTAATCATTATTGTTACCCATAGAAAGGCCTAGCCAATTAGCAGCATTACCCTTTAGACATTTTCTTACTATAACCATCTTGTACTCCTCTGGTATACGTTTCACCGTGAAGTACTCTTGTAACCCTTCTAAAAAGGCTTTAGGATCCTCTGAATCTTCATTTTCAAAAACTGGAGGTGTCATTTCATTTAAGACATGGTTAGGCCAATGTAAATTTGAATTGTCACCTATCCCTGAGCAATTTCCGAGATCAGAATGGGAATTACTGTTACCCCTATTTTGCATCGAAATGTCAGCTGATACACCTGGTATTGCCTCGTTTCTTGCAACTTCATTACTAAGATTGTTGTGATTACATGCATTTTCATTTAATTTCAAATTTTCTAAGGCCTCTTTTACCTGAGTAATTTCTGCTACTACCCCTTTTATTTGGTCTGTAACATCCTCCAAATTTCTAGCCTGCCTTTCACTTTCTACATCAGATATTTCTATTCTAACTTTACACCCCTGTAACTCTTCTCTAATTTCTTCCCTGTCTTTATCTAACCTTTGTACTACCTCTTCCCTTTGTTTGTCTAAACTATATGTTACTCTTTCCCTTTCTTTATCTAATTTTTCACTAACTTGTTGACCTAATTTCTTTTCAGAATTCTTTACTTCTTGCCTTATTGTCTCTAATTCTCCCTTAACCTGTTCTCTATTTTCTTTTACTTCACTACTGACTTTATTAATTTCCTCCCTAACTTCTTCCCTAAAGGTTTCTAAAGCTCTCTTCTGATTTTCCAATTGCATTCCCAATTCCTGTTGTCCCTTCTCTAATTTCTGTCCTAACTCTGTTCTTAATTCTTTACTAGTTTCATCTATCTTTTGACTTAACTCTGTACTCATCTTTTGACTTAACTCTGTACTCATCTTTTTCACTGTTCTTAATTCTTTACTATTTTCATCTATCTTTTGACTTAACTCTGTACTCATCTTTTTCATTATCGTTTGAAACATATTCTCTATTTCTGACATAAATGCTGGCCTTTCTGAATTACTACTAAACATTTCTGAACTACCTCTAGGTGTTTCTCTAACGTTCTGATCTTCTACTTCTTGGCATATTCTGCTACCAATTACATTCTGATTAAATTCTTCCATCCTACTTACACTTTTCTCAATTTCCGGACTGTCAAAACCTATAAAATAGCACTCACTGTCTTCCATTTCTAAGCTATTTACATGTGTTTTTCTACTCACCAAAATTTTCAATATTTTCACTATTTCACTTTAACTGCACTTAAACTTGTTCACTACACGTTTCACAGATGTTGACACGCTGGGCACCTTCTTGTCTGCTGGTTCGATGCTGATCTGGTCGTCTTGGGGGGTTGGTCCATTCTTTCGACGCCACACGTTGGGAAGCCAATTTGTAGCTGTATTAATCGTTGTGTCCTAGTTATTGGATCGCCATTTGAAGCTGAAGTCGTTGGTGACGTGACGTTGCCCTTCGATGTAGCTCGCCCCGGCTAGTTCTGCAAGAGATCTCTTTATCTCGGGTTTGCGTAAGTGTAATGGACAACCCAAGAACAACTTTGCACATCATTTATTTCCTTTTTTTAAATCTTTTCAGGAGTTATGCCGAAAATATTTGTATATGTAGAGGAATCGCACTCACATCCGCGCAGCACGACCTCCCGTACTGGTCTCTGGTTGAGTAGTCCCTCGACGCTTTCTCTCTTACCCACGCTAAGAAGCCGTTCGCTCCATTTGAATGTCATGACGTCATCCAAGAAAGCCTCGTATCCAAAATGCTATTTCCTTTTCCCGCAATTTAGAAATGTCCCTTTCTATTATAACATGTTCTTTTATGAATTTCAAATATATAATTACCTTTTTAGGATTAAACGATGTTTACTTTATATTTTATTAGATATATCACGCGACTTTTAAGGTTTGTAGAACTGACTTTCGAACGTGTATTTAAACTATGTGGTATGACGTCATGACTCGCTAATTTCAAACCAATAATGCGTTTATACTACAAATTTAACGACTATTATTTACTCATATCTTGCTCACCTTACAACACTTCCTGCTCTATTATCTATTTATGTTATTACTTAACACTTATCGCAAATCTCACATCCGGCAATTAAATTAAAACGTGTCTTTTTCAAAAGCCCATTCGATCGGAAATCTAAATTTCGGTATCATAGGGGACGATGATTGGGATCGCTTCCCTAATGAGAAAGAACTATTTGCGCGGATGAATAGCACGGAAGAATATGAAAAAGGGGGTGTCGCGTCAAAACGATGCCAAAAAACTGGACACTAGCGTCTCTGTATTCGGCATGGATGGACACATTTTTATGTGTACGCGTCATGAAATAGTAAAAGTGAATTTACTAAGTGTTTAGAGACCTTTAATTAAATTTCGGCGATGCTAGGGAAGTTCATCCGCTAAAATAAGACTTTCTACTGTGATATGATTTAAAAATTGTGAACAAGAAGGTGCAAATAAAATGTTTGACTAAGTTAAACCTGAGTGTATGTTCATTCCATCCGTTACCACGCCCTGAGGGAAATAAGAGCCACATCGCTCAAACAAGAAGCCACCCGCAAATAAAAACAGCACCAAAGTTTATTCATTATTCTCAGAAAAAAATCAGAATGGAGTCTCTAATAGTTCAGTTGTAATTAACTTACTTGCAAATTAGTGCAGCGGACTCGCGTGGCAGCGATGACAGCTACCATTACCTCACACAATTGCCACCTTCCATTACGGCAACTGTCCACTGCTTGAGGTTCCATGAATGTTACAACAGTACAGTAAGGAGAACACTGCTAGCTGACACTATTATATGTACACTATTAGCATCTTCAAAATGTTTTTAAAATATGCATTTTAAACTAATGTTTCCATATAACACATAACTTTACCTCCTTCTTCGAAAGAAAATTGTTTCACTAAAGCTTCAGTTTTTGACAAAGGAATGAAGGAGTGTAATTTTAAAGCACAGCTGGACCCATCATTCTTGGCCTCTGACCTTGACTGGAAGTCCTGTTGGCAAATCTATAGCTTTTGCCTCTTTTATCAGCTTATATTGTATAATTCTGTGAATAAAACCATGCACATGGGGAGGGAGGGGGAAGGTAATGATGTCTGCATGATCTGAGACAGTCCTTGCTAATTCACAGGTGCTTTTTAGTCCAGTGTGCAGTTGAAGACATAGTTAGATCTTTGCGATAAGGAGTGAATGTAGTGAATTTGTGAGATATTGATCATAGCATAAATCAATTATGCCACCTGTATGTTTTCTAAATTAGGGACCAAAATATTACACAGTCAGAGTAGAGAAATTATTTCAAATGTATGGATGTACATGAAGTAAGAAGCTCAAAGCAAAGAACTGCTTACATCAGAAGATTTTTTCAAAAAAATTCAAAAGTTCAAAAGCACGTATCAGATGCCACAGGAGTATCAGAAAGTAGGTACATTGTGGAGACATTTTTCTGCATGGACTGTACTGCCTTAGTAAGAAGAACTTATCTGAGTAGCATAGCTGACACACCAATTCGCATGCTGTCTGCAGTCACCTGGCTTGTTACTTGCTTTCAAGGGGCCAAGAACGGCAAACCCAGCTGTACAAACTGATCTCAACTTCATGGCATCTGTGAGCCCTTGCAGGCCTCCAAAAAAAATTGTAGCAAATGCACTAATGCAAGCTCCATAGATTTCAACATCTTATTTTATAGATAAAATGTCAGGGAATACATGTGTATTTGTTTTAGATTTTTAACTTGTCGATTTAAATTCTATTTTTGGTTTTACAAAATATGCCATAAAAAACAGTCCAAAATTTGTGTGTAATAATGATTGGTCGAAAGTTGTTAAAAGTGTTGTATTTAACCTTTCCAGTGCGCCAAACCCCAATTCTCAACCCTATATGGCCTTAGAGTAACAAGTGATTTTATTATTTATTTATGCCAACAAACTTACTGTTGGTGTGGTCTGTGGCTCAAATCCCAGTGGTGGCATTGAATTTTTAAGTTCCAGTTCTACCTCTCAAGTGATTTTATATTACGCTGCGCGCAGAAATTGCTTAGTTTCTAATAGCCATAACTAAGCAAGTAATTTAAAAATACGGAAATAAAAAAATACAGGTCTCCTTATTTGATGCCTATTATTCATAAAAAAAATTTGAACCTCCTACTAAAAAGTCATGTTTTACAGGTGTGCGACTTGACGTGGATTGACCCATAGAGGACAGAGTGGTGAAGAATATATCCCAATTCTGTTAAAATATTTTGCCAAACAATCATGTCCCATAATCAATTTGAAGGTTGTAACTGCCGTTTTTCGAGGATACTTAGGAATTACTGTTTGAATGTTTGATAGTTCCCATCTTTTGCTTTTTCATTTTTCATAATAATATTCTGCAACAATTTTTTTAAATTCAGAGCTGACTAGTCTTTTAGCTGCATAAAATGGTAGATTAACTATAGATTTCTGTACACTCCTGGTACCCTTTTTTGCAAGAAAATCAGCTCTGTCATTACCACTCAGTCCACATTGGAAGAATAGGTGTTTCTGAAGTGCTATTAGGTCAGTAAGGATTTTCTAACATTCTATAATTGTTTAGTGTTTTGGTGACAACTTGGAAGTAATTGCTATAATTTCCACCCTGGAATCTTGGAGAATAACTGTCTGATGAAAATATGAGATTCTATACAAAATATTTTGGAGGGCCATTTGAACTGTTTCAATTTCTCCATTGAAGTTTGTAGTTCCATAACCTAAAGATTTGTAATAGGAAGAGAGGTGACACATGACTCCAGGCCCTGCTCCATCTTGGTTTGATATCAGTGATCCATCATTATAAATATGGAGCCATTCGTGTTCTGGAAATCTAGTATAGATTGTCTCTAATGCCAATAATTTTAGAACATTAGTGTATGTAGTATCACTTTTCATAACTTCTTATCTTGTGTAAATAATATGTGATGTCTAATGTTTGTGTTAGATTGACTTTATTTATGACATTTTCCTTTGAATTAGGAAGGTCTACATTCTTCTTAATGTCATGAACTTTGGAAAGAAAACTGTCCTGAGTCTTTAGTGTATGTGTAAAATTCCTCCTGTTCCACATATTGAATGGGAGTCTGATCAACTTTTTGTTTTGAGTAAGAGCAGTTTTTTTCTATTTCATATTCATGGGGTATTGGTTGGTTAGTATTTCCATAGCTGGTATTAGTGTTGTTTTGATAGCATCTGTAGACTTTGGTTTTGAAAGATTTGAATTCTTTTTTTATATTTGCTGTTGCAAGAACTTTGCTGCAGTAAGTAAATAATAGCTTTATATATTCATTGTATTTCATGTTAAGAGTTGCTCTGGAACATTCCTACTTCATTCCTGTTAGACTTTTTACAGTGAAAGGTGCCTTCTTGCTCTTTGTATTACATTTTCTGTTTGTTTGGTCCATGTAAGTTTGGTATCAAATATAACTCGCAAATATTTTGCTTCCTTTGTTTCTGGTTATTGTTGACCCTCAAAATTTAGTTTTATTTTTAATTGTTTTTTCCATAGTGAAAAGATTTGGTAGTTTGATTTGTTGTGTTAACAGTCATGAAATTTTCTTTAGGAACCACTTTTGTAAGTTGGTTAAGGATTGTTGCATGTTTTGTTCTAGTTCTGTACTTTTTTTGTTTTTTGTTTTGAAGTCCACATTACTAAGTCATCGGCAAATAGTGCAAACTTCACGCCTGATTCTTGTATTTCTTGTGGCAGATCATTAATAAATATATTAAAAAGTGTTGTGCTGAGCACTGCACCTTGTGGTAAGCCATGGTGTGCTTGTTTATATTTAGATATATTCCTTCCATATCTGGTAGCAATAAAGCGTTGAGTTAGGAAATGACATAGCCATGAAAACATTGGACCTTGTATCCCTATTTCATTTTTTTTTCTTCTTCTTCTTCTTTTTTTTTTTTGCTTTCTTTAGTAGTTTTGTTCTGCATATAAAATCATATGTACTTTGGAAATCAATAAACACTTATAAATTATCTTCTTTTCTATTGAAGGAGTCTTTGATTTCTTGACTGAGAAGTAAGACTTGTTCATTTGTAGAGTGGAGCTCTCTGAATCTGGCTTGATGGGGGGAAAATAAATTTTGTGATTCTAGAAACCAATTTAACCTGTTTGACACCATTCTTTCCATAACTTTTGCTATTATGTTAGTAAGAGCTATTGGCCTGATGCTATTTTATCTTTCTTCAAGAGTGGGATTGCTTTCGCCATTCAGCAGGTACAGTGGTTTTCCAATAGTGTTTTAGTAGTTGTTTTGCTGTTTTTCCAAGACTTTTTACGAATTCCGGATGTATGTGATCTGGTCCAGGAGACTTTTTGTTTTTTAGATTATTAATCATAATTTTCAGTTCTTGTATATTAAAATTTGAAAAATGATATTGTGTTGACAGGATCACATTCTCTTTTTTGTTTCAAATCTTTCTTAAATGTTTACATTCTTTTTTATTATTTCGTGTTACTTCATGTGAATTAGCATAATATTTATTAAAGGTAGCTATGACTAGCTATGACTACCACTTGTTAATATTTGATTGTACATATATGATAGGTATGCTACTTTTTTACTTTCTGTACTACATAAGTAGAGAAAGTATTGTATTCCAACCAAAAATTTGATGTCAAGATTTCACCGCTTTGAGCTTTGAGACTCCCTGAATAAAAAAAAAGCATTTTTAGAAAAATGTTCGTGTGTGGGTCTGTCTGTCAGTGTGTGTACAGCATAACTCAAAAACGAAAAGTCAGTTAAAAACCAAAGTTGTTATTTGAGTTTAATGCCTTTCAAGGATGCAACATGAAGATTTTGAAGAAAATAGCTCCACTCTAAACTATCCTTTACATGGAAAATGTTTTGAAAATGTTGATTTTTTGAAAATGGCTCTAATGATTAAAATAACATATGTTTAAGATACTTTTATGACAAATGAAATGTGTATTTTCAATTTTCTGGCTATAGCCCATGTAGTCCTGTTTACTATAGATGACTTTTGAATAACTCTTAAACCATAAGAGATAGACAAAATCTTACTGTACAAAAAATGTAGATCTCGCTGAAACACACAATCTATGAGAATGAGCTGGAGTCAACTTGAAACATGTTAGCTGCATAAAATCTTGCAATATTATTAAGATAAGTGAAGCTTTTCATTTCTAATTTGTTGTTGCTTTAAATTTGTACAAATGTTTATCTCAACTAATATGAAAAAGATATAGGAATAAGAGTTTGTAAGAATGGTTTGTACAGGAGTAGAGAAAGTCATATGAGTGCAAGACATCAGATTTTTCTTTCCTGTCCTTTACATTTTAAATGATCTTGTGGGCTTTATTACCATCTGTCCTGTAATCCATTTTTTCTAAGAAATTATTAAAGTGATATTTTTAAGCAATATTTTTTAGTGAGACGCATTTCTTTCACTATATTTGTGTATCCGATATGTTTTTTGTTTGTTTAGCTGTATTGCTAGCTATATCCCTTTCCTTTTTCAGTTCTTCTAACTGGGGATTCCAAAAGGGTTTGAAACTTTTTATTCTTCCATGAGGAATATGTTTTTCTGTAGTTTCTAGGATAGCTTTACAGAAATTTTGTTTATATGATGTGGCTGTGAGTTTGTTTGAGCTTTAAATTTATTATCCAGTTCAGATTTATATTGGTTCCAATCTGCTTTTTTGAAGTTCCAATGCAGATTCATGTGATGTTGACTGACATTTATATTATCTAGTATTATATGCGCAATTACTGCTCTAAGACCACGACTTGGATCTTCTATAACTTGTTTTCTAATCTTTGAAGCAATATCTGTTGTAGCTAACCAGAGGTCTGGTTTACTGCCTGTCCCAGAGTAATGTATGATGGTTGTGGGATCTCCTTTATTATAAATCAGATCAAAGGTAATGGTATTCAAAAATTCTTCCATTATCTTCCCTATAGAATCCACTTTTTTACAACCCCATCTTTTGGAATGGGCATTGAAATCTCCAATTACGACTTTTTTAATTAATTGGTCAATACGTGAGAGATCTGGTTCATTCCTGGGAGGATTGCAAATACTGTATAAATAAAGATGTATTTTGTTGTCCCAAAACTTGGGCTTTATTAATTCAGATTCATCTGCGTTATCCATTTCTTTAATAATTTTAAAGGAGAATTTAATATCCTTTTTGACTCCAACTAATATTCCACTTCTTATCTGTCTATTTTTGGGGTAGTAGGTTTTTTAAAAATCCAGTAAAATTGAAGTATTTAAGTTAATCATTTGTTAGATTTGCTTCTTGAACAAAAAATATATCAAATACAATTTTATTGAGCTCTATTCTTTTTGTTTGTGTGAGACCACCTGCATCCCATTGAAGAATTCTGATGTTAGATCTTCTATTAATATTATATTTGGGCTCTCAAGATGTAGTTTCTGCACTGGTGGAATGAGATGGCGGTGGAAACAAGAGAACCCGGAGGAAACCCGCCCCAACTCTGCTTTCTCCACCACGAATCCCACATGCGGTTGCATGGGATCAAACCTGGGCCACTTTGGTGAGAAGCAAATGGTCTAACCACTCAGCTACGGCATGGCCCAGAAGAGAACAAGAGATGACCAAGTAGTGGCGGTTCCTGGGGGATCACATACTCGCAGCTGCACACCCACTAATTTTTTCTGCATGCAAATGTGTATAGACATGCATGTGAGAAAGTCGAATGTCCAACTTTCTTGTACGTATATGAACTTGCTCATTTAATTTTCCCGTGCCCTCTTTACCAAATGTCAGCTCACTTAGTCAACAAGCTGATACGCATAAACCCGATTTTGCAACTAGCGAAGGTAGCTTTCAGACGAGGGTATGCGGGGAGCGGTGCAAAGCTTGCATTTAAGAGTATGGCGAATTAAGGCAGCATAATCGACAAGGCCAACACATGCGGATTCTTACCACACAAGCGCACTACGTTCTCGCACAAGTCCCTCCATTTTCCTTGCTAAGAGCATTTCCCTCACGTTCAGAAGAACCTACTAGGCAGGCAACGTGGCGGTTCTAAATATAATGTAGCCATCTTCTATATTATATTAATGTTATAAACACAATTACATCTAGTCTTATTAAGCGATTATAAATGCATATAATTGCTCTTCATGTCATAATTTACTAAGGCCAATACTTCAGTTTGGAATAGTTATTTTGTTACAGTGTTTATTACTGTTTGTTATGTTTGTGTTCTGGCAGCAAGTTGCATGCAGTTGTGTCTGCACATAGTGGGAAATTTGAATTTATGAAAGTGTGAAAATGAATAACATGGCGAAACTAAAGGAGATAAATCTTTTGGGTTTATTCTTATATGAGAAGCTGTTTTCTGTGCTTATTGTTTGTGAGTAAGAGAAATGGTGTCTGGACAAAAATTAGTTCTTGTGATTTTGGTCATTTAAAACAAAAAAATAGCAAAACATAAGAGCTCAATTGTCCATATGAATTTAGAATTACAATTTTGTGGTCTGTGTTAGAGTAAGAAAGCGAGTAAAGGTGGAGAGGATGTAATATATTACACACCCACTGCGACAACTCACGAGCCGCAACTGTGACCAAGGTAGATCAGATAGAAAAGATTACAGGGAAGAGCGAAACACCAGTAAGTGGAAGTAATATTCTGCTCAGCTTGGGTACCTTGTGGTTGCCATTCACATATACCCTAGATGGGGTCCTCTGAGGGGAAACCTAAGATGTACAATACTTGCATTATCTGACTGTTTCTCTAAAATGGGGGAAATACCATTTACATATGTGCTGGCCTATCACAGCACAACAGCGTCCCTCAGAGGCACATGAGGGGAAGGTTGGTGGATCTAAATACCACCTATTTAGTCCTCCCGGCTAGGTCCGATGGACCTGTTGACTAACGATAGGTGTGGTCCCCCTTGCAAAATGGGGGTTTAAGTCGGGTGATGTAACTGCCACATTGTAAAACTGGTGCCCGTTAAGAAAACCGTTACATGAAAGCCACGTACATGAGTATGAGTCCTAAAGATAAACATTCCGGAGTTAAAACTGTTGCCCAATCGGATCTCCGGGTGGGGACATCTTTAGGCAAATTTCATCACAACAATTCCAATACTTTAAGAATTCTACAATGGAATGCAGGAGGCATGTCCCAGCCTAAAAAACAAGAGCTAATGAAAATATTAAAAGACCAAGATATAGATGTCTTCACAGTACAAGAAGCCAATATATCAGAAGAACAGGAAATATACTTTGAAATGGATCAGTACACTACACATATACTTCCAAAAGCTCATCAAATAGCAAGTGGTATTCTTACAGGAATTAAAAGAAATATGAAAGCTACTATTCAAATCCAAAAAACAATGGAAGAACAAGATAAATCAGAAATAGTTAAAATTGAAGTATGGAAAAGTAACTACCACTATAGAATTTACAGTATCTACAATCCTCCAGACAATACACTAGATCTAAATTCTATTCCCATAGAACCCAAAAGTATTTTAATAGGTGATTTTAATGCACACTCCTCTAGGTGGGGCTACAGAGATATAAATTCAGCAGGAAGAGTCATAGAAGACCTGTTAAACTCATCAACAATGGAATTAATATTTAATCCAAATGATCCACCCACTTACCTTCATTATAATGGTTCGGGTACAAATCCTGATCTTCTGATGGTGTCATCTGACATAATTGACAATACAAAAAGAGAAATAATAGAAGACCTAGGTTCAGGCCACAGAATCACCATAAACTTCATAAGAGGTCTAATAAATAAAAGTAACAAACCAAAAATTAAAACTTCTTGGAATTTTAAAAAAGCAGATTGGTCCAGTTTCCAAAATGAGATAGAAGGGAAGTGTAATATACTGTTAGAATCAGAGTTCAAGTCAACAGATGAAATGAATAAAAAAAATTGTGATTTTAGAACATATGAACTATAGGAAAGATGGAAATAAAATATACAAATTCCTTAATAAAACAAAATTATCAAAAAATACAACTGAACCATTAAAACATAATAACAAAAACTTAACTACAGATAGGGAAATAGCAGAATCCCTTAACAAGTTTTATGCTCAGTCACAAAGAATACCCCAAGCGTATAAAAAACAAGATAAAACTATCAGAGAAACTAATAAGCCAAAAGATATATGAAATGATATTTTTATTCAAGATTTTAACGAAACAGAACTAGATTTAGCAATAGAACAATTACAGAACAAAAAATCTCCAGGACCCGACAAGATCCACCCAAAGTTTATTAAATACCTTGGCAGGAAAGGAAAAGAAATCCTACTTAAACTGTATAACACGTGTTGGAGAATGACTGTGCCTTCCGACTGGAAAAAAACCATTATCATCCCGATTTTAAAGAAAAACAAACCCTCAAACAATATTAATAGTTTCAGGCCAATATCTTTGACCAGTGTTATTGCAAAAGTGATGGAAAGAATGGTGGCATCTAGACTTAACTAGTTCCTGGAATATTACAACTTGATTAATAGTTCACAGACCGGCTTCAGACAGAATCATAGTACAAGTGAAAATGTACTCCTACTAAGCCAAGACATCAAGGAACCTTTCAATAGAAAGGAGGATACCTTGGCAGTATTCATTGATTTTAAATCAGCATATGACTCAGTCTGGAGAAACAAATTAATTGAGAAGTTGCAATCAATAGGTGTGAAAAGCAACATGCTTAAATGGATAACTCAGTTTATTTTACAAAGATTTTGTGCCACAAAATATAATACATACATTTCCAAATATAAACAAACACATCGAGGACTTCCTCAAGGTGCTGTTCTGAGCACAACACTCTTTAACATATATATAAATGACCTTCCATCAATAATAAAAACTTCAGAAACCAAAATTGCTTTATTTGCTGACGATGTAGTCATTTGGACTCCAGGCTCTCCAAAAAAACCTGAATTAATTAAAGACAGAATAGAAACAGCCCCAAACAAAGTACATGAATGGAGCTCCAAAAACCTCATGACTATCAATGTGGAAAAAACAAATTATGAATTATTTACGCCAAAATACAAACCAGTTAATATTAACATAAATTATAATGGTAAACCACGCAAAGCAGTTGATGATGCCAAATACATAGGCATCACTTTCGACAGAAAGCTAAGTTGGAAAAAACATATAACAAACATCTCAGAAAAGGTTGAAAAGAAACTGCAAATCCTGAAAAGGTTAGCTGGTGCTAAATGGGGCTGCTCAAGGAGAGTCCTTAACACAACATACAAAAAGTATGTTAAACCAAACCTCTTGTACTGTTCTGAAGCTTTAATAACAGCAGCAAATGCTAACATCAATAAACTTGAACAAATACAAAATCAGGCTCTTCTCCTAATCACTGGAGCAGTTAAATCCACACCTATTGATGCCATGCTTGCCTTAACACGGACCCCATCAATAACAACAAAAATAGAAGAACAAGCATTGCTCCAACACGAGAAAATGTTACGACTGCCAAACTCTAAATGGACAGAAGAGAACCTCCCCCCTTCAATCCTTAAAACTCATAGTAGTTTCCTAGAAAAGGTAACACAGATTAAATCCAAATTGAACATTCCTAACACCAGAGAAAATCTACTTACAAGAGAAAATCCATTGGAATTATTGCAACCTACCTTCAGTTTGGAATTAATAGAGGAAATAAGTAAATCAGACACACCAAAAGAAATACAAAAACTTCTAGCTCTGGAAACAATCAATACTAGATATCCCACAGAAGAATGGCTGCACATATATACTGATGGATCCTCCACGGAAAACCTTACTGGAGCTGGAGTTACGTGTTCACATTTTTCCTTTTATCATTCTGTTGGCAGAGACACAACAAATTATGATGGAGAAATAGAGGCTATATACATTGCTCTCCAATAATTATTAAATCTTCCCTTAAATAAATTTAACAAGGCAGTAATTCTTTCAGATTCTAAAGCTGCAATTCAGGGAATATGTTCAAATACTAGAAAGAAGTCAACAAAAATTAGAGAATGCTACAAAGTGTTAACACAACTCCAAAAAGTTAATAAGACTGTTCATCTCCAATGGATTCCAGCACACTGTGGAGTCATGGGGAATGAAGCTGCAGACTCACTTGCAAAGAAAGGCACAACAATAAAACAAAAGTCTAAATTCAATTTCTCACATTCCTCAATAAAACACTTGATCATTAAAAAATTTTCTCATTCATAGCTACAAGAAATAGAAACAAATGCCAAAGATAAAAAATGGATTACACTACTTTCCAACCCAGATATAATCCCCCAGAGCTCAAGGAAAACAGCGGTTGCAGCCTTCTGACTACTGACAAATCACGACTGCTTAGCAAGTCATCTCTACAGAATAGGTATCTTAGCTTCACCAATATGTGTCCTGTGTAACGATCCAGCAGAAATGAACGAAGACCACTTGAAGACCTGTGAAGCATTAAGATCAGAAGAAACTACAGTTCAAAAGTATTGGAAAGCACGAATGCTAATGGCTTCATTGCCAGATGCAAGGCACTAGAAAACAACAACAACAACAACAACTGTTTCTTGTCCTTGTCCTCTAACTGATGCAATTGTGGGACTATTTTGGAATCTTTCATTGTAAGATGCATTCAAATTTGATTGATTTATTGGGACATTTGGCAAACAATGATGCTAAATACAAAGGATGTTAAAAACTATTATTTATGGAATGGAAGCTGTTTTAGGTGACATAATTTCACAGAATTATGAAAATAAGTCAGTTTTAGGAAATATTGCAACTAGGGTTCTAAAATTATTGGCATTAGAGACAATTCATACTAGATTTCCAGAACATGAGTGGCTCCATATTTATACTGATGGATTATTGATATCAAACCAAGATGGAGCAGGTGCTGGAGTCACATGTCATCTCTTTTCCTATTACAAATCTTTAAGTTATGGAACTACTAACTTTGATGGAGAAATTGAAGCAATTCGAATGGCCCTACAAAATCTTTTGTACATAATTTCACATTTTCAGCAAGCAGTTATTCTCTCAGATTCCAGGGCAGCAATTATAGTAGCAATTACTTCCAAGTTGTCACCAAAAAACCAAACAATTATAGAATGTTGGTAAATGCTTAGCCATCTAACAGCACTTCAAAAACACCTAGTCTTCCAATGGATACCAGCTCACTGTGGACTGTGTGGTAATGAGAAAGCTTATTTTCTTGCAAAAAAGGGTACCAGCGGTGTACAAAACTCTATAGTTAATCTACCATTTTATGCAGCTAAAAGATTAGTCAACTCTGAATTCAAAAAAATTATTGCAAAATATTACTATGAAAAATCAAAGAATAAAAGATGGGAACTACCAAACATTCAAACAGTAATTCCTGAGTATCCTCGAAAAACAGCAGTTGCAACCTTCAGGTTGATTACAGGACATGATTGTCTGGCAAAACATTTAAACAGAATTGGGATATATTCTTCACCACTCTGTCCTCTATGTGATCTGCAAGAGGAAATGGATCGAGACCACCTTCAAATATGCCCGGCCACTTCTAGTGCCCCATCCATCAGTGAAAAATATTGGAGAGCAAGAGGATTAATGACTTCATTGTCAGAAATCCAGCATTAGCTAACAACAGCATATCTCTTGGGTACTTTTTAAAATATGAGATGTGTGTCGGATGCATGTTGCATCCATCATCATACTGAATTCCAACAGTCTTGTAAAGAGAATTCTGTTAGTATGACTCTGTTGTACCCTTACAGGGTTTGATGAAACCCTTAATCATATTATCTCACACTAGTATATCAAAGTTGAACATATGATATTTGTGCTGGAGGATAAATGTATTTTCCCTGTCAGTTTACATTGATAGTCTTAAAAAAGATAGGCTCTGCATCAGTATCATGATGTGTTTGCCAGAAATATGATTCAGCTGCTGATTTTCTTCCTGATTTTATTTGATACATCTGAAGGGTTCCTTTATCTTTATTTCCAGATTCACATTGGTTTTTCTGATAAAATTTATTGCACTGTTTGCAGTTAATCTTGGGAATTTTTTAAAACTTTTGCTTATTTTCACTTTCTCTACTATGTATAGTAAGTAGGGGAAGTATTGTATTCCACCCAAAATTTCAATGTCAAGATTTCACTGGAAATGTATGTCTTGAGGCCCCTGAATCCAAAAAAAAAAGCATTTTTAGAAAAAGGTCCATGTGTGTGTGGTGTGTGTGTGTGTGTGTGTATGTGTGTGTGTGTGTGTGTGTGTGTGTGTGTGTGTGTGTCTGTGTCTGTGTCTGTGTCTGTGTGTGTCTGTGAACAGCATAACCCAAAAACAAAAAGTCCATTAAAACCAAGTTGGTATTGAAATTGGTATTGCCAGGTTTATTACGAAAAAAAAGGAAGATTTTCCTTTTTTTAGGAAAACAAACAGGTAGATTTTTTTCACTGACACAAATAAATGCCAAAGTAGAATTTTTAAGACTCATTTTGGTCATGAGCACTTTTATTGTTGGTATTTATTTGCAGATTTTGTTTTTTTAACAATTTTGTATCATATTTTGCAATTTCAAAAAAATTGTTTACATGACTACGGAAAGTGTACAACCACCTGTAATTCAGATTCAATCAGTTCCTTAGTGCATCTGTTTCTCACATCAGTGAAAATGCATCCATTTCACAAATTAAACGACTGAAATGAAAATCAAAATATAAAACTAAGCTGGTTTGATAAAATAATATATCATAAATGTTTAATAACTTTAGTACCCACTACAACACTTCTATTCTGAGCAAACACTTATTGCTTACACCCCCAGGGGCCTACTATGGTAGGAATGGGTTAGGCACACCCGGGGTCCTGAGCTGCTCACCCTCATTTCACCCCCTTCATATCTATCAACTGAGCCACGTTGTAGCTGCATTTGTTGCTACTTTTCATCACCCTCTTCCTCTTCTAGGTATATTCTGGTTATTAGTTTGCAAGATCTTAGGTTTATAACTCCTGTCTCACAAGCAGGGATCTTTCCTATCTCCATGGTCCTGTCCCACGGTTTCAGTACGACTCCTGACTTGTGTGTTGTTTGGAGGTCTCAGGTGCAAAGGTGCACTGCCCTCATGTGTAGCCTTAGTTTTGGAGCCTGTTCACACTGTCATGTACACCCACGTAGCTCTCAGAGGGCCTGGCCTGTATTAATTCCCTGACGGCTGTGTGCCATCGGCTTAGTATCACTGGCCAGACATGTTACCACTGACGGAACCCCATTGTGATCAACCACAAGTCCCCCGAATCCATGGTGACTCCATTGAGGCAGTGTGGACTAAATTGGGGAGCCACAGGCGGTTATTCCTGTGGTAGGGGCATAAAGCTGAGGTGTGCGTGGTAAACGGTTTACCCATGTGGACAAGCAGTGGAGATCAGAGGGTAGTCCCTCTGAAGTAGGCTTTGAGATCAGTCATGGTGGGGTCTCCATGGTGGCAGGGACTGTGGAAATTTGGTGTCTTTTATCTTTGACCCACAGATAGCAGACTGACGTCGATGGTTCCAGATGGGAGTCCAATTCATCATGCATCTGCACAAACCCTCCCATTTTGACAGTTTTTTAGTAATGACCTTGGCCTGTGAATGGAAAGTAATGAAGGATCTGAGCCCCTTTTATATCAATTAATTAAAAATTATTTTGCTGCCAGGGTCACATCAGCGTTGCCGGTGTGCCGGAATTTCGTCCTGCAGGAGTTCTTTTACATGCCAGTAAATCTACTGACATGGAGCTGTCATTTTTAAGCATACTTAAAACCATCGGTCTGGGCCAGATTTGAACCCGCGACCTTGGGATCAGTAGGCCAGTGTCTAACCAACTGAGCCACCCAGACTGACTTTTTATATCAAGAAAGAAGTCAACAGGATCTATAGCCCAGTTAAAAACGCTACCCGTATTTGAGACAGTACGCTTTTGGTAGAAGTGACCACTGCAGACCAGTGCCAGAAATTGTTAAAAGAGCGAGTTTGCTGGGCTCCTACCCCATCCGGGCAGCTCCACACAAATCGCTAAACTCATGTAGAGGAGTTGTCACCACCTCTAGTCTAGATGGTCTGTCAAACGAGGAAAGTAACTTGCCTATCTGACCAACGAGTGTGTCAAGCCTACTGCCTCACTTGGAAGCAGGATGGTGAGGAGTCTCGCTTATGCACAGTGTTTCTCACCTTTAAGGGTACACAGTTGCCAGAATATATATTCTGTGGCTATGAGCGTGCTGCAGTACATCAGTATGTTCTGAACCCTTTGCGCTGTTTTCGTGTCACGAGTTCAGACATACTAAGACGTCCTGTAACAATCCTGCTCTTTGTGAGTGTTGTGGTTCACCAGCGCATGAGGACACCACATGTACCCGGGACCCTTGCTGTGTGAACTGTGGAGGGAATCATCCATCCAGCTCATGTCTGTGTTCTAAGTTTTTGGACGAGAAGTCAATACAGGAGTTGTGCGTCAAAGAACGCCTAACCTTTCCGGAAGCGCATCAATGCATAGTGACTGAGAGCAAGAAGTTCTGAAACAGGGATTACTGAAACATGAAGTCAGTCATCCTGTCAATTCATGACCACTTTTCTTAGAAATTCATCCAAGTGAGGGGATATCCATTGCATCACTGAACAGCGTATATTGACTAAATAAAGTATCTGATGAACCAGCAATGACAACTACCTTTTAAAGTATATTATAGGACCAAAAGGCACACAGGAGTACATAGAGACCCAACTCCCAGCCATGACTCATAGTGTTAACCACTAGACTATGTGGAGACCCACTCACTTCACTATAGCTACAGGAGGTGCTTTATAACCATCTTGTATGTATGGCTAAATATGTGGAGTAGCCATTTAATCATGTTGCTAACCAGCCTATGGAAAGATCATTCTTGAAAAGAATGAACTAAATTTCCTTTTAACTCCCCCCCCCCTCCCCCCATGTTTACCACTGTTTTAATGTACCTATATAGTATTTTTATTTACTCCTTTATTGCCAGGTGTGAAAGGTATATTAAACCTATTAGTGTATGAGTAATAGAAAACAAAAATTATACTACTTTGCTTCAGTACAATGGGTTCAGGTACCTGCAGGGGGCTGGATGAGCCCTCTGAGGACTGTCCTCTGCTTATGCACTTGGCTACATAGGTAATATTTAATATTACATCTTCATTCCCCTGAAAACCATAAAATGAAGAAACAGATCTTTGAAGCATTGAGTTCCATTTAATCAGAAAAGCCTCACATGATGTGTAATGATCTTGTTATTAATTTTTTCTTACAGAAAGAAATGTTGATGCTTATACCTTCTTAAAACATTATTTTTAAAAAGAGTGGTTTCATAAAGAAAGTGATTTTAAATTTCAGAGTTTGTCATCCCCCATCAGGACGTGTGCTGACAGTGTACTCGAATCAGTTAGGGGTACAGCTGTACACTGCCAACTACTTCCCAAAGACAGAAGGAATAAGAGGGAAGGAGAACCAAGAATATTTATATCAGGGAGCATTTTGCTTGGAAACACAGAATTTTCCTGATGCTGTGAATCATGTGAGTTTTATTATAGCATTAACATACAAATTTAATGTGTAGGCTGAATCTGGGATTAAATGGTGTCATAATGCAACAGTGGAATGAGAAGTATATATAATATGCAACCAGAAATCTATTTTCAGTGTTTCTCTCAGAAAATCTCAAAACACCTTTCTAAAATATACAGAGTCAGCTACAAACAGACATACATCAACATACGCTTCTTTGACTCTTAACACTAGCAACACCACAGTTCATTACTGATAACTGTAAGTTGCGATACATTTATTTGATACTAAATATATTTACAATTGGGTAGACATTGTCTATGCAGCCATTTGACACAAAGAAAGATTAATCCTGAGTGGTTTAAAAAACAGTTGAATCTCAAAAAACATATTTTTTTAAATACATTTGTTTGGCACTAAGCCATCCACATATAAGTCATGTTAAAGGAATCAGTTTTTGAGATGACTCCATATACAGATATCCCCAAGCTACACAAAAAGATGTCATTTTTTGTATCCGTATTACAGCAACCTTTATTCATCAACATGTTCAATATTCTTCAGAAGCAGTTGAACAATGTGTGGCATATGTTAATACATATTTTGAACACAATCTGTAGCAATGCAATTAACTAATATTTCAGTATTGTATGGTTTGCCACACACTGCATTTCCGATCATAGCTAACAATATAGCCACTAATTTATATTACTCTGCAAATAAGCCATGTACGTAAATTACTTTATTGTCTCCAACTGTAAAAATTTTACATGGATCGTCAATTTATATGTACATAAAATGAATACAAAATATTTACAAAAATACAAGAATAACTGAAAATAATGGGAAGTGCATAAATACCATATTCTATCTGTTTTTGTACTCTTCTACAGAGTAAATACCTTTTCTAATAGATAAAATTTAATATTCTTTAGTTTAATTTTTTCATTTGTTATCTGTTTAATTCTGGATGGTAGGTGGTTGTACAGGTCTTTGATACCATTTTCTATGCACTTATTATTTAGAGCACCTATAAGTCTATTTCTAAAATAATTTTCTTTTGTTATAGTGTTATAATTGATAACTTTTTAATGTCAGTTTAGTACATTCATATATATAATGAAAGTAATGTTAAAATACTTAGTTTTTTAAAAGCATTTCTACATGAATCTCTTTTTTCTATTTCTGCAATTTAAGCGTACTGCTCTGTTTTGCAGCCTAAACGGCCTTGAAAGTAATGTTATATGTGTTGAGCCCCATAATACCACTCCATAGTTTAGGTGCGAGTGAATGAAGGCATAGTATACTTGCTTGGCACTTTTTTTATCTATTATTTGTGTTATTTGTTTTAATACATATAAACCTGAATTAATTTTGCATATGAATTTTTCAGCATGCATATTCTATTTCAAGTTACTGTCTATTATTAATCCTAGGAAGTTTGTTTTATTTACTTGTTGAATTTCTCTGTTTTCTATTTTTAACTATGTATTTGTTTGTTTTTTGTTACCGAGACTAATTTGCATCCACTCTGTTTTGTTTGTGTTTAATACCATACCTAAATTTTCTAAATGTTGACTGACTTTTTCTAGTAAAGTATTTACCCTGATTTGTAGCTCAATTTTTGTTTTTCCTGTAACTACAATCATAGTGTCATCTGCATAACCTATCACTATTCCCCCAGCTTCTTGAATTATTTTAAATAAACTGTTTGTATAGAGTAAGAATAGATATGGTCCTAATTTTGAGCCTTGTGGCACTCCATGTGTTACTTTTTTGAATTGTGATCGAATTTTTGTTAGCTTTCCACTTACATTATGTATTATTTCAATGCATTGTTCTCTATTTTGTAAGTATGAGCCAAGCCACTTTAATGGTATGCCTCTAATTCCATAGTTTTCTAACTTTGACATCAAAGAAAGATCAAGGAATATTGCGATTACATATTCCCTTCTATTTAGAGCATTTATAATAATGTCATTCCCTTTACAAATTGCTTCTATTGTAGACTTTTTCTTTTGAAACCCAAACTGCCATTCCAATAGAATTTGAAATCTATTACAAAAACTTTTTAGCTGTACTAGAAATAATCCCTCTACTATTTTAGAGAAGGTTGAGCATAAAGATATAGGTCTATAGTTTTCCATTTCTAAGTTCGAGTATTTTTTCTTGTAAATTGGTCTAACTACAACTTGTTTTAAATTATTAGGAAATAATCCCGAATTGAAAGATTGATTGATTGAGTGAGTTAGTATGTCTGTAATTTCATATTTGCAATATTTAATTACCTCATTTGTAAATTCATCCAACCCACTGGATCTTTTGCATTTTAATGAATTTATCTGTGCAAGAACTTCATCCTCATAAATTTTATTAAGTACCATAGAGTTACATACATTTTTTTCATTTATAGGCACATACTGGATTTGTTTTATTCCCAATTTTGTTATAACTTTTACATTGTGTTCATTGAAATGGCCAGCTATCTTTATAGGATCTTGTATCACTTGACTGTTAATTTTAATGGACATATTTTCCTGCTATTTTTGTTTGTTATTCTTATGTATTGGATTTGCGATGCTCCATGTAGCTTTAATTTTATTTTCTGCATTTGTTATCAGTTGTATATTATGTAACTTCTTTGCTTCTTTTATTACGTTATTTAAGATTTTATTATATTTTTCTGTATAATCGTAAGATTTGTCGTTAAGATTAGGGTATTTTAAACTATTTAAAAATTGCATACGCTTTTTGGAGATATCTATACCTTTAGAGACCCAATTATTTCCTTTTGGTATTTTTAATTTTACTTTAAGTAACGGCACGGTTGCATCCAAACAGTTTCATAAGATTACATTTAGGTAATCAAATTTATCATTTATTTAATTTTCTTTGCATATATCTGCCCAATATATTGCTTGAAGATGTTGTCTTAAAGCTTCTAGTGTAATTTTATTTACAAGTCTTTTAATTTCTGTTATATTATCTGTATTATTTTTTTGTTTACCTAAGGTTTTAGTTTCAATTTGTTGTCCAAAATGATCGCTAATTCCTATTTTTATGATTTTGCTACTCCAATTCTCCGGTTTTAAGTTTGTGTACATGTGATCGACACAGGTAGAGGAATAACTGGTTACCCTTGTGGGTCCCGTTTTTTGTTAAGGTTAAGTTATTTCTCTCTAGTGCTTCTAGTAGCAATCTTTTCTTTTTACTTTCTACAAGTACATCTATGTTGAATTCCCCAATCACAATTATGTGTTTATTTTTTACTATGCTGTGTAAACAGTCTTCAAATATTTTAAGGAATTCTTTTTTGTTTGCCATTGGAGGACTATACACCCCTAATATTATGAGGTTTTTCTTCTCAAAAGTAACCTCTATTGCAGCTAATTCACAACACATTTCTACACTATAGTTTTTACAATCAATTTCTGTGTACTTTAACCCACTTCTAACATAGATTACAACTCCTCCACTTTTATGTTTTTCCCTACAAAAGCTGGGTCCTAAAGTATAATTTTCATAATTATTTACCTTTATTTCTTCTATTTTAAGGCCATGTTCGGAGAAAATGATAACATCCAGCTGCATAGTTAGTACATTTTGCTCAATTAGTGCCCTTTTTTTTGCAATGCCTTGAATATTCTGATGAAGTATTTTAAAGGTTTTTTGTTTAAGCTTATTTTTTGTTACTGTGTTAGTTGTGTAATTTGACTGATTTTGTAAATTTGGGTTAGTACTATCTTTTAACTTACCTTCATGTGTTTGTGTACTAATTTTATAATCACCGATTATTAGTATTTGATATGGTATTTGCACTTCCCAAATGCATTGAATGTCACTCAAAGCCTACTGTAGGCCATGACAAGGCCTTTGATTTTCACGATACTGCTAAAAGGAATTCTACTTAGATGTTCTGTGTTAGTAATTATACATATTACTTGGTGACATATGTATATACATGTTTCTTGTTCACTTATGTTTAGAATATACAATTAACTTGTGGAAATATTAGTAAAAAGAGTTTTATATCCAGGAATAATTAATTATGATTTATTTAAACCTATACATTGTGATGGTTTCGAAATGGCGATATTTATTTTGACAACACATTTTCTAACCTTATTTTTATGAAACAACATATGTAATTGTGATTAACAGGCAACAAAATAGGGGACTAATTCTTGACCCTACATTCCATTTGAAAAAATCTAGACCAAATTAGGGATATTGATTAGGGAAAAAACTACTTTTTGAGCCTTGCATTCCTTATTTAAGAGACAAATACAAAATTTCAAATTAGGAAGTGATTGGTCTACCTTTTGGTGTTCATGGATTAATTAGTAAATTTACTATTAATTCGTTCCAATGTTGTGAAATTCAGTTAAGTGCTTTAGAAGATATTGGTCTACAATCCACAATTATTTGTACATTTTTCACAATCATCTATATACTACACTAAACTAATAAATAAATAATTCTGAAATGGTCAACTGTCCTATTTGTAAATTTTATAATAATTTTGTACATTATTACGCTTTATCTATAAAATATTTTTACATTGTACAATTTTTTATCCCTTATCATTCATATTTAAAATTGTCTTTTCCACAGATCTTTTAGCAGGCGTGTCTTTATGACAACCCTAAAATAGGACAGCACTGGATTTTCTCTCATATTCTGCTTGCACCTACAAAAATACTAGCAATAACTTCTGCAAATTTTTAAGAGGTTGAATAAAAAATTGAAAAATTCAATGCCATAGCCAGGATTTGAACCACCCATCTTCTGCTTATCGAGCGGCTGCTTTAACCATTAAGCTACCATGGCCAACTTGCCAGTACGACATTAAATTCCCCAGCTGATTCGTACTTTTTCCCAGCTAACCACAAGGGAATCTCACATCAGAGATAAATACCCCAAGGGTGACTTACAATTGTAAGTACTTTATGTCCAGGGTTTAAGTAACCTTTAGATGGTAATTATTATTTATTTATGCCAACAATTATACTGCTGGTGTTTTTTAAACACACAAGCCGTGTGTGGGCAATGTTTAAGTGGTTGAATCAGAAACTGAAAAATTCAATGCCATAGCCGGGACAATTTCAATCGTAAGGAAGAAGCGCTCCACATACATAAGACTTGGATGCCAGTACTGGAAAGGAGAATAAAATGCAAAACCCTGAGGCAGTCCCCTGGAGACCTGGACCAATGAACATTCAGCTGGGTGACAAGCTACACTCACTGTCCATATATAAGGGTGTGCCAGCCACCACCGGCCCGGGTTCGATCCCAGGGACCCGCATGTGGTATTCGTGGTGGACGAAGCGGCGTCAGGGCGGGTTTTCTCCGGGTACTCCGGTTTCCCCCGCCATTTCATTCCACCGGTGCTCCATCTTCGTGTATCATCAGTGTCACCGCCTGCGGTGCCGTAGTAGTAAAAGCGGGCGTTAAACACTACAACAACAACAGCCACCACCGGTTCATTTGAGCTCTGACTAGCACAGATCGCCTGTTGAAAATGCCAAGCTCAATCCTTGGCAAAACGTTGGGTTATGTCAATCCTACAGACCACAGCCTACAACCCCGGAAGACAACTCTGTTCTTCATGATGCCAGCCATGAAAGTCTCAGAAAATATATCTGTTGCCTCTACGGGGAGGAAACTGTACAGTCTGCAAAGCACCTTGAGAAACAATGCAAGAAGGGTAACTTACTTTCATCTTTGACTTTCCTGCTTAGATGTAGGGACACTGGGATGATTCCGAAGTTTATCGGGATGAAGAGATTACTCAATTCAGCACAAGCACACTGGATTTACAGCCGTACTGAAAAAGCTTTATTAAGAGAGCAGATCCACTGCACCAGCAAACAGCTTGTCACTACTGATCAACTTCTACTCAAGCTGCACTGCCCCGTGGCCAACACATTATCAAAAGAAGACTGGGAAAAGATTGACAACATCACACACTATTCTATGAAATCAGTACTTTATCAAGCAATATCCAGACAGAAATACAAATTTGTATGTTGCCAAAACAACTGCACAGTAGTGAACTGAGCAGCCGACCACTCTCACAGGTTGAGACATCTGTACTGGCCAAGGGTGGAAACTTTGCTGTTACACCACAAGAGATTCTGATAGAGGGCATCATCGCCAATGCCGAAGCGGTATTAAATCACCTACCAAAAAAGCCAGGCAGAAGAGGTTCATCATGAAGCTGCCCGCATTTTGCACAAAACACCGCCACCCAAGAGTAATATAACACCAGAATAAAGAAGAGCTGTCATAGATCTCAACAATGATGAATCTATCATAATTTTACCAGCAGACAAAGACAGTCATCATATTGAGACAGAATATTAGAAGACCCCAAAAGAAAATCGTTCATGTGAATGTTTGTTAAAAGTGTAATTCGTTTTTGATGTTGGTATGAGAGAGTTAAATGACGAAAACATGTTGATAAGGTTCATTGTTACGAACAACTAAGTTTGCCCAAAGACGTCATAAATCTTTCCATATTTGATTTTAATATATATGTATAAATATTAGAATTGTATGTGTTCCATAATAAAAGTAGGGGAGGATGATTAGGGATCGCTTCCCTAACGAGAAAGAACTATTTGATGGACGCATACGCGGATGTATATGAAAAAGGCGGTGTCGCGTCAAATGACGTCAAAAACTGTTCACTCGCGTGTGTGTGTTCGAGCT
Organism: Tenodera sinensis; assembly: GCA_030765045.1. Taxonomy (NCBI): domain Eukaryota; kingdom Metazoa; phylum Arthropoda; class Insecta; order Mantodea; family Mantidae; genus Tenodera; species Tenodera sinensis. The sequence goes on from CM060962.1 coordinate 165,797,997, forward strand.
GAAAGGACATTTAGGTAGTGTGAACATGGAACTTTCACCAAACTTTCATCAAGCATAAGTTCCACTAAGTGAAAAAGTGGAAAGGTGTTTAAGCATGTAGAATGGTGCTGAGAGGAATTATTTAATGTAAAGTATCGATGAAGTGTTAATAAATTAATACATTGTGGTGAAGAAACATCGTGTGATTTTTCATTCCATCCGTTACCAAGCCCTGAGATCACAAAGATCTCATTAGCTTAAAGACACAGCGTCGATAATAATTGCAAAAACCGCACCAAATGGCTTGCCCAACGTGGAACACGAATTTTGGATGGAATGGAAATTACAGGAAATGAACTTACGCGAAATACCAAGTGACGCCATATCTTCGCGCCAAAAAGAAAGAAGTCGCCATTAGACCATCGTTTGATATCGGCATCAGAACACCGACGAATGGATAATCAACGATACATCAGAACACCGATGAACGGATAATCAACGCGAGAAAACACCAGAGATCATCTAGCGAAGCCAACTGCCCAGGAGACGTACATAACTGGACAAATCAACGAAAAAAAAGTAGGACCAAAAATTTTATTTTTACATCCAGTTTATTTTTATTTGTATGTTACTGTGAAGCGGCAAAATAGTGGGACTTTTAAACCAAAGCAAACTGAATAAAGAAACTAAAATGTCGCGAAAAGAGATAGAAACAGGAGTGGGGGAAGGGGCAGATAGGCCTAGTTATCAAATAGAACCAGAAAGTGAGGAGCAGGTAGCAATAGGAAAAGACCAAAGGTTATTAATGATCATGTTTGAAAGACTAGAACAAAAACTAGAACAAAATAAAAAAGAAATAAGTCAGAAAATGGAACAGAATAGGGAAGAGATAGGTCAGAAAATGGAGGGAGTAAGACAGGACATAGAACAAAGTTTAGGTCAGAGTATAGGTCAGAAACTGGAACAGAATAAGGAAGAGATATGTCAGAAAATGGAGGAAGTGAGAAAGGACTTAGAACAGAAATTGGAATTAGGAAGACAGAACTTAGAACAGAAAATAGAATTAGGAAGACAGGAGTGTAAAGAAAATATGAAAGTAATGGAAACTAATTTAAAATTAGTACATAAAAACTTAAATGAGACAAAGGAAGCCTTAGAAGCTAGGATAGAAATCATAGGAGATAGGATGGGAAAAATAGAATCAGAAATGAGAGAAAATAAGATTGTATTAGAAGGAGAAATTGGTAGATGTAGAGATGAAATAACAGAATGTAACACGAGTGTAGACTGTAAGATTACAAATGTAAAAGCAGAAATAACTGAGGAATTAAGGAAAGAGATTGAAGTAGTAAAGAAAGAATTATTAACGAAACTGTAGAGAAAATTGTAATTCCTAAAATTAAGGCTATGACTGATGTAGTACATTCGCAACAGGATGCTATAAATGATATGAAACAAAGTCACTTAGAAATAAAGAATGATTTAAAATCAATTTGTGAAGAAATGAAAAAAGGAAAAGAAAATTTGGCTAATGTAAATGATGTTGTGAATGCACTACAAAGGCAAGATGATTTAGATGTAAGTAATGTACAAGATGAGAGTTATTTGAATCATGTACAAAATGTTGACTCACCATACAGAGAAAGAGGTTCATAATCAAACAATGACACAACACACAACACATGTTACACCAACAGCATTATACATGAAATCACACCACCTACATTTGACGAGGAGAAGGGAGACGATCCAAAACTCTTTGTTAAAGAGATGGAACAGTATTTTAAAGTGAAAAGGATACCAAATGAGCTTAGGATGATGATAGTTAAGAAAAGCTTAAAAAACAAGGCATTGGAATGGCTTAGGCTAACACTAGCTGGTCATGAATCGTATAGTTCATTCAGAAATCTACTCCTATCAAGGTATTGGGGCCCAGCTAAGCAAAACCAAACTAGGGTAGAGCTAGCAACAGGTAGATATGATCCAACTAAAGGGTTATCACTAGTCGATTATTTTATGAAAGCAGCCAACAAAGGAAAGCTGTTAGACCCTAACCTGTCGGAAGCAGAGCTAATTACCAGCATAACAAGACATTTCCCAGACATGGTGAGAACAGGGTTAATTGTTGTGAGGCCAGTAGATTTTGCAGATATGATAGAATTGCTGACAGCCTTCGAAACACAAAATGGTCGGCCTAATGAGCATAGACATAGGAACAGTCACCCAAACTCACCCATCTTAAACCGGAGCACGGCTACGAACAACCAGAATGAGGGAGAAGATAGAAATACTAGGAGCACCCATGAAAGGGGGAGAGGGGCACACCATTTCCCACAACCACACAATCATGGCGAGAGGATGGAGAACACAAGACAGCGGTACCACGACACAATACCAAGGGGTGAAACGAGATACAGAACGCATAGATATGATCGGGGGAGACCAGGAGACCGTACCCATCAAGTGAATCACATACAATTCTGTAGGGAATACTTAAACAGCCAAAGGTCGTCATACAATAGGGGTTCACGCCAAAGGGGCAGAAACCAATGGAACACCGACAACGTAAGACAACAGGAACAGAATGAAAATATGCCGGATAGGACCGATGCTGCGCAGAATACAGAAACAACAATCACCTCCAACACCCAGGAAAACTAAGTACAAGTCAACTTTGTGTCCCGGAAGTTGACCTGTGTGGCAGTAGGGGCAATATTGACCGACATAATGTAGGTACCTTGAGAAGACAGGCGAGTGAAAGAAAGGAAATAACCAATCCACCAATGATTAGGCTGAAGGTATGGGGTATCGAATTGCCAGCGATGATTGATACAGGAGCCAGCACATCAGTATGTGACGAACAGCTATTCCAGGAATTAATAACAAAGAGAAATGCTGAATTCTTGCCTGTGTGTGGAGTGTATTGCAGCACAGCAATTGGCAAGAAAAAGGAACATGTTAAATACCAGGTAAGGCTGGTAATAGAAATCGGAAGCTGGAAGTTCGATTTTATTGCCCTGGTAATACCTAGACTAACAGCTACGCTAATCATTGGCAGTGATTTGCTTAATCTTTGGAGGTAAGTGATCGATTATGACCTACATGAATTCATTATCAAGGAAGGAACCTCAGAATGCACCGCGAAGTTCCTGGAGGAAGAAACATGCCAGGAGGAACCATACCAGACAGGGATCCATCCGGATGAGCAGTTCTTTGTGGAGAACATCAATGTTCACAAGAATAGATTGGTAGACCTAAGGGTAAATAAGGAGAAAACAGGTTGGACGAGTGAGGAGGAAACTAATGTTTGCAGCCATTGGATCTGCACAGAAGACGAGTATGTTACCTCGAACAACTACCAACCTGAACCACTACCAACAGATGAAGAAGAACCAACGCCACAGCTAATCGACGAGAAGGTCTGGGGAGCACATGGCATCTCTGAAGAGGAAAGGAACCTACTTAGAAAAATATTAATTAAAAACAGGAAAGTTTTTAATAAAAAGCCAGGTACATGTAATAAGTATGTACATACTTTTAAAGTAAAAGATATAACCACCTATTCACATAAATCCAGGCCCATCCCCAACTCCATCAGGGAGGAAGCTGACAGAGTGATCCAGAAAATGTTGGCAGATGGAATAATAGAACCGTCGGACTCATGTTATGTGAATCCAGTGGTATGGGTCCATAAGAAAGAGGGAAAATTGAGGATGACCATCGACGCAAGGTAAATAAATGCGCATACCTTGCCAGATCATTACAGGCCTGAGGGGGTAGACCAACTGATATCAAAATTGAAGGGAGGTCAACATTTTACTAGTCTTGACCTGACAGCATCATTCTGGCAAATTCCTCTTCATCCAGACGTCAGGAAATATACCTGCTTCCTGCACAAAGGAGAGGTACACCATTTTTTAAAATGTGCCTTTGGATTATCAACCAGTAGCAGTGCACTACTGAGGGCTCTAGACAAAGTTTTCGGGGATACTATCGAGGCTTTTGTAACGCAATATGTTGACGATTTTTTAATATACAGCAAGAATCCCGAGTCACACTTACATCACATAGATTATGTATTGTCCAAGTTTCAGGAAAGCAACACGACCCTAAACTTGGAAAAGTGTGAATTTTTTGTCAAAGAGGCAGAATTTCTAGGCCACATCATTACGCCTGATGGTATACAACCTAATCCGGAGAGGGTCAAGGCCATAGAGTGTATACCACCCCCACGTAACTTGAAACAGTTGAGAAGGTTTCTGGGCATTTTACAGTACCAGTCAAAATCTGTGATCAACTACGCTTAGGAATTAGTACCCCTTAGAGAACTGTTGAGAAAGGATACTAAGTGGGAATGGAATACCGAACACTAGGTAGCCTTTGAGAAAATCAAAGAACTTTCTAAGCACAGTATTCTCCTGGAACGACCGGATCCAAATTCAACTTTTCTAATATACACCGATGCTAGTGCGCACTCATATGGAGCAATATTAGCACAAGAAGATGCAGATGGCAACAAACATGTGATTGCCACAGCTTCTAGATTTCTAAACAAGATAGAAGCTAATGCCTGCATAACGGAATTAGAAATAGGTGCAATCCATTTTGCGTTACAAAAATTCAGGCAATATATCTACCATTATAAAATAATTATATATACTGATCACGTAAGCCTGTCCTTCATCCAAAAATGCAAGCTAACCAACTCCAAAATCTCGAGGTACATACACGAAATAACATCGCACGACATAGAGGTCAAACATATCCCGGGCAAGGAGAACATCTTTAGTGACTTATTGTCAAGATTAAGATCGGAGAGTCACATACCCGAGACGATATACAATCCACACCATGAAATTAAAATCATGCAGATAAGTAGTAAGGAAAGCAACGAAATCTTACAAGACTTCAAAAACATGGCGAAGTAACAGCAAGAAGACCCTGAATTGAAGAGGCTATACGACAAGGCTTCAGACATAGTACCAAAGTTGGAAGCCAAGATAGGGAAATTTAGGAACATCCTATTTAAATTACATGGTCGTGACGTAAGGAAGTGGAAAATGATGGTACCAAATTCCTTACAGGACAGGGTTATTTTGGCGTTCCATCACTCGATGCTTCACTCTGGTACTGAGAGAACAATGCTTGCAATTGAGGAAGTAGTGTACATCAAACATCTTGGCAAGAAAGTCAGGAAGTTAATTTCCTCATGCGATCTATGTCAGAAGGCCAAGCCAATTAATGTAGGATACGATGTCGTTCCACAATCCATCGTGAGAAACGAGAAAAATGCATTGGTGTGCATCGACGAACATGGCGAGCTACCAAGGGGGAAAGATGGAAACAGATACATCTTTGTCATGTTTGATGTTTTCACAAAATTCACTAAGATATACCCCATTAGGAACATTAAAAGCAGAACTTGCCTAAATAAAATCATCAAGGACTACATCCCAAAATATGGGATTATAAAATCTATACTATCAGATAATGCAACAATGCATAAAAGTAAATTATTCCAGGACACCTTAAGAACATTAGGAATAAAATTTTACTATTCCTGAACCTATTATCCTCAAGGAAACCCGACAGAAAGAGCGATGAGGGATATAAATATATATTTCCGCCTACTTTGCCACAAAGACCACACTTCCTGGACGGAAAAATGCGGGTACATAGAGGAGGTGATTAACCATTCGGTGAACACCACGACCAAGTTCGCCCCAATCGAATTGATGACCAACACAAAACCCAAGAGATTGACAGTTGACATTGACACTACGATGGCTGCTCAAAGGGAATTGACAGAGAAGGAAAAATGTCAATTGGCGTTCAGAAGGTTACAGCAAAAGGCAGAAAAGGGGAGGAACGAGGTAAAAAGATTTATCAGGAAATGGTCCCCACAAATTGGAGAAAAGGTGCTCTTAAGAAGCCACAAAGCATCCAAGGCATCTGAGAAAAGATCTGGAAAGATGGAACTACTGTACACTGGACCACTGGTCATAACAAAACAGCTGGGTGACCATACGTATGAGCTACAGAAGACAAATGGCAAGTTGGTAGGAAGATACCATAAAAATAAATTAAAACCATACAAAGAAAGGACCAAATAGTCTTTGCCAACAACCATGTAAGGCAGGAATAATAGAGATGATGGAAAATAATAATTTTTAATGGGTTACTTATAGAAGATTATGTTCAGATTGGAAAATACAAAAAAAAAAAAAAAAAAAAAAAAAAAAAAAATCAACATAGTAATTGGCTATATTGACCACAAAGAGCATTGTCAACAAAGACAGATGAGGACACTGATTGTCATTATAGAAATGAATTATAGCGATGGAAAATAATGTGTTTTTGACATAAGGATGTCAGGGACAAAAATAAAAAGGAATCAATTGTGATGGCAAAGATAAAATATTTTGACACAAAGATGTCGAGGGTGAATTGAGAAGAAAAATAATACAATTGCAGAATAATTATAAGTATAGAAGTTTTCTCTTATAGAGATAAGAGACAAAGAGGTGACAATTAGTGAAGTAAGAAAAACCATAATCAGAAAAGCAATGCCCATGAATTAAGATGGATATAGCCAATGCTAAGCTTGAAGAAATGTTGAACCAGATAATAATGAATAAGAACCCAATTGAAAAAATGGTACCATTAGTAACATCAGAGTTTAAGAATTGACTCAACGACCTGCCTATACATAATAAGCTTACAAGACAAAGAAGGCAAAGAACTGAATAAAACATTGCCATAAATATGATCATAATCATTAGCTCAAGATTTGTATCCTGTTTTTCTCTCCTCATAACAAGGAACATAAGTCAAAAGCCACACAATAAACCATGATACACTTAAATTATATTTGTGTCAATGTCAAATGTGAAATCTTAAAAGTATGTGTTGTATAAGAACTGAATATGTGTTGTATAATAACTGAACATATGTTGTATAATAACTGGATATGTTGTATAATAACTGAATGTGTTGTACAATAACTGAATATGTATTGTATAATAACTGAATATGTGATGTATAATAACTGAACATGTATTGTGTAGTAACTGAATATGTGAAATTTATAAAGACATGCTGTGTCGTGCCAAAACAAAAGACAAAGACAAACAGCGAAGAAGACTGTAAAGAAAAAAAAAATATTGTACAAAGTGATTGCATCAGAGGAGTAGGGAGAAGTATTGTATTGTGTTTCAAGATTGTAAATATAGGTGACAACTTGAAAAACAAAACAAGGGGCATGTGAGACAGAATATTAGAAGACCCCAAAAGAAAATCGTTCATGTGTATGTTTGTTAAAAGTGTAATTCGTTTTTTGATGTTGGTATGAGATAGTTAAATGACGAAAACATGTTGATAAGGTTCATTGTTACGAACAACTAAGTTTGCCCAAAGACATCATAAATCTTTCCGTATTTGATTTTAATATATATGTATAAATATTAGAATTATATGTGTTCCATAATAAAAGTAGGGGAAGATGATTAGGGATCGCTTCCCTAATGAGAAAGAACTATTTGATGGACGCATACACGGATGTATATGAAAAAGGCGGTGTCGCGTCAAATGACGTCAAAAACTGTTCACTCGCGTGTGTGTGTTCGAGCTGAAAAGACATATTTAGGTAGTGTGAACAAGGAACTTTCACCAAACTTTCATCAAGCATAAGTTCCACTAAGTGAAAAAGTGGAAAGGTGTTTAAGCATGTAGAAGGGTGCTGAGAGGAATTATTTAATGTAAAGTATCGATGAAGTGTTAATAAATTAATACATTGTGGTGAAGAAACATCGTGTGATTTTTCATTCCATCCGTTACCAAGCCCTGAGATCACAAAGATCTCATTAGCTTAAAGACACAGCATCGATAATAATTGCAAAAACCGCACCAATATGAACAGTAAATTATAAAGACAAAATTTTGGAACTACTCTCTTCCAACACATTCAGAAGACTATCAAAAGACCTAACTACATGGTTCCTTAGACAAACTAGTTCCCTCATAAAATCTTCATCATTACAAGAAAACATAAAGAAGTACAATGTGAAGAAGGAGAAGTGCAGAAACGAAGCCTTGCCTCCAAGATTATATAGTCTCCCAAAAATCCACAAAGACAGTACTCCATGATGCCCTATAGTTAGCAGCATAGACTCACCTATTACAGCATTGCAAAACTCCTTTTTATGTTATTATAACCATACATCAGTAATACCAGCTCACACATCAAAAACTTCCGTCATTTTATTGAAAAAATCAAAGACATCCAATTAGAGAAGAAGGACTATCTTGTGAGCTTTGTTATTATCTCCCTATTCACCAAAGTGCTGACAAATGAAGCCATGCTGTTCCTGAGGGAGCTATCCCTGAAGGATATTGCTGACCTCTTCCAACACTGCCTCTCGGCAAATTACTTTCTATGAGATGGCAATTTTTATGAGCAAGCAGACAGCATCACAATGAGAAGCCCACTCAGTCCTGTCATAGCCAACTTCTTTATGGAAAAATTTGAACAAACAGCACTGGAGAACGTCTCCTCAAACCCAAAAGCATGGCTGTGTTACACAGACGACACCTTTGTAATCTGGAACTATGGGGAGGACACCCTAGATCAGTTTCTACAATACTTGAACATATGAACCCAAACATACAATTCACCATGGAAAAAGAAGAAAGCAATAGACTGGCCTTCATGGATATTCTTGTCATAAAAACCTTAGATTTTCTTCTTGAATGTACCGTTTATAGAAAACTGACATACACTGAATGCTATTTACATAAAACATCCAACCATCACCCTAGACAGAAACAAAGCATTATAAAAACTCTCTGAGTGAGCAAAAGACATATGCCATCATAAGTATCTCCAAGGTGAACTCAAACACATACATACAGCCTTCAGAGCTAACGGGTACAGCAACAAGGAGATATGACATGCACTACACCCCAGGCACCCGACACAGAAAACAGAATGCCACCCATTAGCCAAGGTGGTCCTTAAGTATGTTAAAGGTATATCTGACTATGTAGGCATACTCTTATGTTCTGACAATATCAGTACCATTTATAGACCAACATTAAAAATAAAACAGTTATTAAGATCAGCAAAAGACAAATGAGACCCCCACTCATTGGCAGGAGTATACAAAATTCCATGCAGCTGCGGACGGATTAACATTGGTATGACCATGCACAACATAACTACTAGGCTAAAAAGAATATGAAAGACATAGGCAAACAGAGAAATCCACCATGGCAGAACACCCTATTATTTGGCCATGATGTTAGTTATAAAGACACACAGCTCCTATCAACATCTGTCACCTACCATGTCCACCTACAGTGGGAAGCAATAGAGATTTTCAAGTATCAGAACAATTTCAATTGTAAGGAAGAAGCCCTCCACGTGCACAGGACTTGGAGGCCAGTATTGGAAAGGAGAATAAAAAGCAAAACCCTCAGACAGGCCCCCTGGAGACCTGAACCAATGAACGTCAGCTGGGTGACAAGCTCTGCCCACCATCCATATATAAGAGCTTGCCAGTTACCACCAGTTCATTCAAGCTCTCACTAGCATGGATCACCTGTTGAAAATGCCAAGCACAGTCCTTGGTGAAACGTCGGGTTATGTCAGTCCTACTAGACCATGGCATACAATTGCAGAAGATAACTCTGTTCTTTAAAATATATCTTCCATTACTAGATTTAAAGATAGCAAAACATAACAGTAAATTAAATTTTGGTATTTATGGAAAATCTGATATTTACATAAAAAATAAAAGCTTTTAGCATTTTTTAACATAAATTTGCTGCTTTCAATAGTTTAATTTACAGGTTAATAAATATACCCCTTAATAAGGAATAATTTAACAGAGAATATAAACGCATTATCACAATAATGGTTTTAATATTTTAACACAAATTTTATACATAAAAATATAGAGAAATTTAAATATCAAAAGACTGCAAAAGAAGTGTCCACCCTCAAATGAATAGAAGGTGATTGTATTTTTAAAACATTTACCTACCATCCTCAAGCTAATAAAAAATTTACAAACATTTTTAAAGAATGTGGAATAAGTTTGGTTCCTCAAAATAAGTAAAATATGACATAATGCTAAGTTTTTAGAAAAAACATAAAATCTCAAATTGTTAAGTATGAGGCATTTATCAGTTTAGCTGTTTGGATTGTGACTGTTTACATTGGTAAAACTAAACATAATTTTTAAACCAGCATAAAAGTACATTTTAGAAATATTAAATTTAAATACATTGATAAATCAACTGTGGCAGATTATTTTTGGTCATTTAATCATGAAATAAGTCCAGAGCTTAAATCATTAAAACAATTAAATGGATCTATGGACGGGTGGGCCAGCGGGCTGGTGGGTGGGGTTGGCGGGGTGGGTGGGTGGGAGGGAGGGAGGGAGGGTGGGAGGGACGGACGGGTGGGTGGGTGGGTGGATGAATGGATGGAGTTTAAGGGCCCGTTGACAGCTAGGTCATTTGGGCCCGATGAATCCATAGGTTTGGAAAAATATATTCATTTTGAAGAATAAGGACCGCATAATAAATTTTGAAATACTGCCAACTGATTCTGTCAACAGATTTATTTTACTTACAATGGTTGGTAATACAATAGGAAAAAACATGTCACCTAGCATCTGCAATGATGGCAACCATGACAAATAGTTGCATCGAGAATGTGAATAATAGTTCACAAAACCCAGGTCTGTCTTTAATATTCACAGCTTACACCAAGGATAAATGAAACTTAGTCTCTCTGAATATTTATTACATTTGTTGATTTAAGCACTCACTCAAAATATGTGGAATTTATTTTTGACTCTACACTCACATGAAAAAGCCATATTAACCATTTAAAAGAGAAGTTTATAAAACATTTAAATACACTAAAACAGTTAGCAGGTGTAAAATGGGGATGTGCAAGACAAACACTCAACATAACATACAACATGTATATCAAACCTGTCTTCCTTTTTTGCAGTGATGTTCTGATAACAGCTACATCTAATTATGTCCATAAACTAGAACTAAAAAATCAAGCCTATAGACTGATTACAAGAGGAGTAAAATCTACACTTGTGTAAGATTTGAAGCTTTCATGACGAGCATTATTAACCAAGGCTTCACTGGTGATCAGCCATGTCAAGTTTATACTACATGGCCTTCATCAGGATCTGAATGAACAACAGTACTCTACTCTCTATATAAACTATAGCTTGGTGGGTGGGGCTTACACTGCCCTGGCCAAGCTTGACCTTCATAAACCTAACATGGCTAATCACCCGTGAAGCGTTGATTAAAATATGCACCTGTAGATGCTTTATTAGCCGTAAGACAGACCCATTCATTAACATCACAAATTGAAGAAAAAGCCCTTCTTCAACATGAAAAACTACTTTGACTTCCTAACTCTCATCAGAGAAATAAACAGCCAGTACAAAATACTTTAAAATGTCAAATCAATTCTTAGATAAAGTTCATCATCTCCAGATAAATTAAAATATCCCTACTTAACGAAAAAACCTGTTACTTAACATAAATCCATTGTAATTGTATTTTGAGTCAGTTTATCTCACTTTACATCTTGAAGTGGAAACAAAAGTCAGGAACACCTGCAGATATTTTAAAGGCCCTTGCTTTGGAAACCATACATACTAAATATCAGATGTTTACACATTTTCACTGACAATTTTCATAAAGATGGTAAGGCAGGTGCTAGAGTTGTGTGCAACCTTTTCTCATTCCATCACTCACTAGGAGCATATAGCACAAGTTTTGATGCAGAAATAACAGGAATTCATACAACATTACAACAAATTTTAAATCTACTAGTCAATAACTGTACCCAAGTAGTTATGTTCTCAGACTTTGCCAAATTAAAGATTATTAACAAATGGTGATACAAATAATAAGACTATATGAAAAGATCCACTTTCAGTGGGTTCCTGCTCATTGTGGCATATTTGGTAATGAAGCTGCAGATTTTTTAGCTAGAAAGGGCTCTAATGTACTTAAAAACATAACACTTAACCATATCAACCTGTCAAAAGATTGATTTCATCAAAATTTACAATTTCTCACTATTAAAGAAGGCTAAGAACAAGAATTTAAAAGCTCTTGTTATTCACTTGGATAACTTACCACAATGCCCCACAAAACTGCAGGAGCATCCTTCAGATTAATAAATGGTCATGATTGTCTTGTAAGTCATCTGCATAGAATTGAAATCTTGTCTTCTTCCATCTGCCCCTTATGCAATCTTGGAGCAGATATTAAAGACACCATAAACATCTGTAGAACCTACAGAAGTGCAGAAGTATTGGAAGGCACATAATTATGCTAGAGTCTGATTTTTAAAAGAAGATACATGGCAGCAGTCAAGCAAGAGGGGTTAAGGTTAAAAGGAAAAGGTCATTGCTATGGAAACGTAAACAAAGGTTGCCAAATTAGCCGCACTGATAACTAGTTTACTGCTCAGGTCAGTTATCGCTAGGCTAGTGCGGGGAATGGAATTTGTTTGGATGTTCAGTTGCATAGTGTGTTGTTAGCTTACTTCGTTAACACTTTTATATTAAAACATGTAGTTATGGAAGCAAGAGTTGGTGCATGTGATGGTGAACATAGAGGCAGAGGTAGACCGAGCATCCATGGCCAAAGAGAGAGATCAACTTCAGGTCGGGGTGTTACATTGCACAGCCAAGCTAGAGAATTTGTGTGTCCTCTTAGAGAATTTTTCAAACAGGAACGTGCTTAAATAAGGAAAATTGAAGCTATTAACAGTGAAGCAACAAGATTCTAAAGTAAGAACAAATTAGAAACTAAAAACTTCACTTATCTTAGTATTATTTGCTGACCCTGGGTTTCAAGCTGTGTCCAGCTCATTCTCAAAGCCAAGAATGAGAATGAGCTGGGCACCAGGGTCAGCAAATAATACTAAGATAAGTGAAGTTTTTAGTTTCTAATTTGTTCTTACTTTAGGAACATGCTTGTTCACAAAGAACCTGTTATTCCATTCAACCAAGTGAGGAAAAGAACTAAGTGTGCTCTTAAAATAAGTGAGGTGACTGTTTTGAGAATGTGTAAAAAGAAGCAGCTACAGGCAGGTCCATCGAAAATTGTAACTCCTGGGAAAGAGAGATCAAGAGCATCTCCAGTTACGCAACTGGACAGTTTCCAGTCAGATGCCATAAGAAAGTATATCTATGGGCATTACACCCGAAAGGAGCATCCTACCACACGTGGGCTTCTCTATTCTCTTAAAGAAGCGGAGTTATTTGAGGGAAGACTTAGCTCTCTGAACAAAGTCCTCCATGGTCTGGGATTCAAATTTAAAAAAATAAACAATAGAAAACTTGCATTAGAAAGATCAGATATTGTGCTGAGGGCTTTGTTTTTAAGAGAAATGAAGAACGAGAACTTAAAGGAAATAGTATGGTAAGATGAAACCTGGGTCAATACTGGCCATACTTTGTCAAAGGGGTGGACTGATGGTACACTTGAAAGTACCACAAAAGGCGCTATAGGAAAAGTGGCCTCTTTATTATTAGTCATGCTGGTACGTCCCATGGTTATGTTGATGACGCCCTGCTACTCTACAGATCGAAGAAAACTGATGATTATCATAAAGACATGGACCATGATCATTTCCACAGGTGGTTTAAGGATCAGCTACTCCCTAACATTCTGAAATCTAGCATGATTGTTATGGATAATGCCTCATACCACATGGTCCAGATAGATAAGGCACCCAATAACAGCAACATCAAAATGCAAATGTTTTAAGTGGCTCACCCGTCATAATGTAGTATGTGACAGTGGTATGAGAAAATGGGAATTGCTGCTGCTAATAAAGGAAAACAAACCCAACCCAAAATATATTATTGATGAACTGGCTAAAGAACATGGACACCGTATCATCAGACTGCCCCCTTATCATTGTCACTTCAACCCTATTAAGCTAATCTGGGCAGAGGTAAAGGGCTATGTTGCAAGACATAATAAGACATTCACCATGGCTGAAGTGGAACAGCTTACAACGGAAGCAGTAAAAGAAGTTGAAAAACTGTGTAATGTATGTGGAAAGAGTACTGGAAGAGGCCAGACGACTGGACAGCATCATAGGCGATTGTGTGGATGACCTGATTATCCACCTTGGCAATAGCTTCAGCAGCGATTCCAGTGAGGAGGAAGAGGAACAGCATGATGGCGATGACAGCGGCGAGGAGGTTGATATGGAAGGAATACACCCTCTATAAAGAATTATGTAATGAGGTTTGCCTGCTCATAAATATATTTATTATATATTTTAGTTTCAATGTATAATCATGAGAGAGGGAGAGAGTGGGAGCTTTTTTTTTAATTAACATCCTCCAGCGTAATGTCATATCAGACGGTAAATGAATGAAACAGGTGAAATAATGCTCAAATGAGCCCAAGGTCCATGGAGCTTTAAGTTACCCAACATTTGTCTTCTCAGGATAAGGAAAAACTTCGGGAAAAAAAACCTTACCCGGATAACTTACCCTAAGCGAGATGCAAACTCACGATCTCTTGAACGTGAGGCAGACACACTAACCATCATCCCATCAGGGGGAGAAAGAGACGGTGACAGAGAGGGGAGAGAGAGGGAGAAAGAGGGTGAGAGAAAGGGGAGAAAGAAGGCGAGAGAGAGGGGAGAGAGGAGAGAGGAGAGAGAGGGATTTAACTGCAAAATAGACACTGAGAATTACACTTGTAAAGATGAAAAAAACACAGTGAATTCAAATTACTTTATTCGTATTGAGAACAAATTACCTTTGTTTTGATAGTGGGCTATTAGAGATTACATGTGCATGTTTTCGCTGCCGTGATATAAACCCGAACATTTGTTTATATGTCTCGAGTATTGAGGGTTATCGCTATCTGCTTATTACAACACTACAGCTCTCCACATGGAGAAGCTGGCATTTAACATGATTCTTCTTTTAAAAATCAGACTCTTGTGGGTTCGTCACCAAATGCAATAACATAATCAGTCATTTACCACATTGTATTTGGAGCATTATTGAATTTAAGGAGTTACTATTTAGAAATGATAATATTTATTTTGAAGTATTATACTGTAAAAAGGCTCTATATTACTTATTAGTTTGAAATAAAATCACTATTCTTAATAGCACATTGCTCTGTTTCTGTTTGGTTTCTAATAACAGAATATTTCTTTAGAATACAACATTCACATAAGAATTGGGTCCCCATTTGCTTTCAAAACAATTTGTTTATATAAATGTATAATCAACTTCAGCATTCTGTGCCTATAAATTTAAAAGATAAATGGAGCACTACACATTCATATTATCTAGTCAATCATAATACACTTGACCTTTCATTTTAAGTGAGTAACAAACATGTACTAGCTTCTTCAATGTTTCAAATGATAATTGATTTCTGTTAACATGGACAAAGAACCAATTGGAAAATTCTCTCCAGTTGTGCAGAAGAAACAGGAATGTTCAGTTATACAGGAGGAACCTACTGCTTTGGTGGTATGTTAACCAGGGATTCTACATGATGAGTGTAACAAATATGCCCAATAAAATTACTGTCAATAAAGAACCGTTTTGCCAAAAAAAATTAACTTGTACAAAATATTTGGAGCCATCTAGCTTCTTGGGGAATGGATATAAATGGTTCATTATTTCACTAACTGTTGCACAAACATTGTTTAAATAATGCTTTAATGCATTTCTATCTTAATTCAAGTGAATTTAGTCACAATTTAATGTTTAAATGTCATGCAAAATTTGATTTCTAAGAGAGATTTAGCAATGTCATGTTAACATTAAATTGTGACTAATTTATTTGAATTGAAGTAAAAACACATTACAACATTGTTCTCACAATGTTTTTGTGACAGTTAGTGAGATAATAAACCATTTAGATCCATTCGTCAAGAAGCTAGATGGCTGCAAATATTTGACACAAATTATTTTTTTCACTGAAACAGTAATTGTATTGGACATATTTGTTACACTCATGTAGAATCCCTAGTTAATGTATGGCTGCAGCAGTACCTTCCACCCGGTACATTAGCCAAATTTTCTAGTTACAAATGGTGTTTCTTATCAAAGAACCAGAATGTTTATGGGGATATAATACTTTTGTCTAAAGGTTCATAAAATATTCCTGTTTTTTCTTGCTGCTGTTGAAAGCTGACAAGACCTCCTGCACCTAGTGTTTGCAATATATATTCTTCCACTTGCTGATGATGTTCTTCATTGAGATTATATCCTTGTATTGTGGGTGAAGTACTTTTGCTCCTAGGCTGTATATATTTTCTCCACTTTTCAACAAGATGTAGTTTATAAATATTAAAAATAGAAGCACTATTAACAGTGAAGTATTCTTCATGTTTGAATCCGGTTTTCTGAGTCACTTTATTTACACCACCTTCACTTTTAAAATGTTGGAAAAACTGGAACATTTTCAACATCATTCGATTTCATACTCAGCCATTGGGTGACTGAAGCCATCTTCTTTCTCCACCACCACTCTGCTGCTACAGTCCAATTGATATCTGGTGCTAGGGGCAAAAAATTTTAACATTTCATTCAATGCCAGGATTCCAAAATTTACTACTGTATTACTGTTTTTGATTATGAAAATAAAATTGTTAAAATCACTCACTTTACCAATAGAATTGAACATTTGGGAAGAAATTGACTCTCTCTCCACTTCATATAAACTGAAAACAAATTTGGAACTCCTTATATCATCACCACTCTTCCAGGCAGATCAGAAATTCACAATAATTAAGACATTAATACATCCCAGTTTAGTATATCCATTTCATACGATACATCCAACCAAGATACCCTATAAATTTGTAAATGATGCAGACATAATGGTAAGAGGAGCACTTAAAGAAATTTTGCAAATGCCTAGTGATCTTTCCAATGATATGATCTATTCCGATCACAAAATTCAAGGGATTAGGCCTATTTTGTTCTGCATGGGAAATCTATTTACAGCATAGCAATACGTGCAAGATATTAATTATTGCAAATATTCCCTTTCTTGATAAACAAGTACTCTCCCTCAAGAAATTTCATCCAGTCTCACTGCATTGAACATTCCAAATTTAGATAAAATTATCAATAAGTATGGAAATATAGACACACAAAAAGTATGCCAACAAAGATGGCGGCAAGTAACATAAAAGTTATGCATTGCTGTACAAATAATGGACAAATTAATGAATTTAAGGATTGTGAAGGAGGTAATATAGTGATAAGTGGTGAAGACATGCCTAAATATAATGGCACAAGTGAAGGTAATATAATACTGAACAATATGGGAAAGCTGTATTCAAGAAAATTAGGTGGGAGTCGAACATGTGTTGCTTATGAAAGTGCCGCATCCCTACAAATAATAATTCGAAACTTAAAAAAGGAACTGGATATAGCCAATGAAGAGAAGCATAGATTAAGAGAAGAAATTTGTAGCTTAAAACAGGAAATAAATATATTGGCAAATACACGGGATAATGCAGACCAGAAATATGAAAACGTGACTACTGATTGTAGCAATGAAAACGGATCAAATCACGCGACGGTTGTACAGGGAAGGAGAAAGGGGTATATTGCAAAGAAAAGAACCCAAGTCAGACAGACGCAATTGATCAATGAAATGCAGCAAAGAAATAAATATTTACCGCTGCATCAAATTACGCCAGAACCTAACCTCCTGCATAATGAAAATGACGAAATTGTGCTAGGACCTAACCTCCAACATAATGAAAATGAAGAAAAAAGTGTTTCAGAAGAATCTGAACACTCTTGAATATGAGGATGCCCCTCATGCTGAATTGTATGAAAGAAAAACAGCGATAATTATGGGAGACTCCATGGTGTGGCATGTTGGGAAATACATAGATGCTGACGCAATGGTATACTGCTATCCTGGTTCCGGAATTCAACATCTTGAAAAGAAGTTACAAGAAAACAGAGATGACCCGGATATTGTAATATTGCACTCGGGTACAAACAACCTAATTTCATCCAGCTCACCAGAAGATATCATGGACAAAATGAACCACATTGTGGAAGTGACAAAGGATTTATATCCTATGGCAAAAGTGTGTGTTAGTGGAGTGTTGCACAGAAGAGACCAGGACTTAAGATATGTGGACACTGTGAACTCTACGCTGGACTGGGTATGCCAACAAAATAACTGTATATTTGTAGATGGTAATGTGTGGATCGGGGAGCATGATATTGGGTGGGATGGCTTGCATCTAAACAGAAAGGGAACTGAGAAATTTGGTAAACTACTGAATAGGATGATACACCATATTAAACCAAAAAACTAGATTTTACTTACAGCGGTAGATCAAAAGCAGGTGAGACAATAACAATAAATCAATCACTTTCAACCAATAGATGTAGTGAAACTTCTAATAAACTCAGTATCTTTCATTTAAACATTCAATATATACATTCAAAGCTACTGGCTTTAACTCAAATACTAAACGACTTAAATGTGGACATTTGTGTTATAACTGAACATGGTACTAGGAATAATGATAAATGTAAAATTGATAATTACCTAGTTGGTTCAAAATATTTTAGACCCACTTATCGGGGAGGGGGAGTCATTATATATGCAAGGAATGGAATAAGAGTGACTGAAGTAGATGTAAATAGTCATTGCAAAGGTCTTAGAGGCAGCTGCAATTAAAGTTGCTACAAATATAGGTAATATACTTGTGTTTGGAATTTATCGGTCACCCTCATCATGTGTCAGTGAATTTCTTTTACATCTAGATACAATGCTACATGATGATGTAGATATTGATACAAAAGTTATTATTGCTGGTGATTTTAACATTAATGTAGATCCTTGTAACCGAACATACAAAAATCTGAAGGAAATTTTCAATTGTTATAGTATTAAAGATATAATTCAGGAACCAACTAGAGTCACAAATAGTAGCTCCTCTATCATAGATCATGTTGCATCTAATTTAAAAAAGATTAATTCATCTGTGTTTGAAACATACATTTCTGATCATTATGCTCAATTAGTTGACTTTTTTGTTACTCTGTATAAGAAGGACAACAAAGAAATTAGAATCATAAGGAATTTAAACAAGGAAAATATAAATAATTTGACAAATAACTTAGCTGTTGAAGAATAGGGTGCCATTTTTTGTAATAGTAATAATGTTGATGATAAGTGGAATGAATTTTACAAAATATTTACAACAAACCTTAATCTCTCATGTCCACAGAAAAGTATAGTTATAAATAATGTTAAAAAAACAAAGTTACCTCTAGAGACAAGGAAACTAAAAAAGCAAATGAAAGTCATGTATGATTTATATAAAAGTACATCAATGGAATACTATAAAAACAAGTATAAGAATGTAAAAAAGAAATACTTGAGTAGCTTACAAAGTGTTAAAATTAATGCATACAGAGAAAAAATGGGTAATTCTAAGAATATTAGCAAAACTGCATGGGGTCTGATAAATGAAACTAGAAAACACTTGCTTTCACAAGAAAACATTAAACTAAAAGCAAATGGAGTAATTATTGATGATCCTGTTGTTATAAGTCAAAACTTCAATGACTTCTTTCTAAGTGTTCCCACACAGACACCAAACTTGTCAAATTATGTAAATAACAATCCGTCAGTGAGCTCCTCCCTTTTTCTTAAACCAACAACAGAAGAAGAAATAGGTAAAATAATTGATAAATTATCAAATAAACTTGGCTGTGGATGGGATGAAATTAGTCCTAGACTGTTAAAATGCTGTAAAAATGTTCTAGTAAAACCACTAACATATCTAATTAATTATTCTCTTCAGCAGGCAAATTTCCTGAAATACTCAAATTAGGAGTAATAAGACCAATATTAAAAAAAGGGGATGAACATCAAATTGATAACTGCAGACCTATTACTCTAACTTCGGAAATAGCAAAATTATTTGAAAGAATTACATTGTTAAGATTAAATCATTATCTAATGTGATGGAAAATTTTCAACATGGTTTTAGAAAAGGACGATCCACTGTCTCTGCCATTAATCAATATATCCATGAAGTAATAGAAAAACTAGAAAATAACGAGAAGGTCAGCACTCTTTTCTTTGATTTATCTAAAGCGTTTGACTGTGTTGACCAAAATATTTTAATAAGTAAACTAGCAAACTATGGCATAAGGGGAATACCACATGAATTAATTAGGAGTTATCTAATTGGAAGAAGACAGTATACAGAAATAACATACAAAAAAGGGAAACGATTTCATACAGTAAAATCAAAAGTTGAAATCGTTAAATATGGCGTGCCGCAGGGTTCGGTATTAGGTCCACTATTATTTATAATCTATATTAATGATATTAAATGTCTGGAAAATAGCTCAGTTGTAACCTATGCAGATGACCTACAGTTGTGTGCTAGAATAAAACCGTAGAAGACTTAAACATGACCCTTAATAAAAGTGCCTATACTCTGATAAATTATTTTCATTCCATAAATTTACAATGCAACATGGGAAAAACTAAGATAATGCACAATAGTATTCTGAAGAACAGTTGCAATATAACACTGAAAATAAACAGCAATAGTATGGAAGAAGTGAGAACACAGAAATTTTTAGGTGTTATTGTAGATAATTGCCTGACATGGGCACAACATATTGAGCACATTTGCAATAAAATCAGTAAGTCTGTATATCTACTGAGATACTTCAGCAAATATAAAAACCAGAATATTTTAAAACTTATCTATTATGGATGTATCTACCCACATTTAATTTATGCTATTGAAATATGGGGGGCTGCTGCAAAAACACTTATGAATAGGCTACTTCTCTATCAAAAGAAAAGTGTTCGAATTATGTTTAATTTAAAAGCTAGGGTATCTTACAGGGAAACATTTATTAACAAAAGAATACTCACCATTTATTCTCCGTATGTGTATAGAGTAATAATGTTAATAATAGATAAGTATCAACCAATAAAAAATAATCAGATACATGAATATAATACAAGAAGCAACATGAACTATCATAGAGATAATATAAATAAAAGTGTGTCTATGAAAGATTCACTATATCAGGGTATAAAGCTATTTAATAAACTGCTGTGTGATGTTAAACCGATTGCAGAAGTATCAAAACGACAATTTGCTAATTGAAGGAATTTTTAATAAATAGATGCTTATATAGTTTGGATGAGTTGTAAATGTTTGTATTATAAATGTATTTATTATGTATATGTATGTATTAACCGATATATCCAACAACATTTATATGTTCTATATGGATGAAATAAAAAAAAAATTAAAAAAAAAACTATAGGAAAGATCACATGAGAACTGGACTAAAAAAAGAACACAAAGGGAAGGGCGTAATTTTATAAAAACAGTATACTCCAGCTAACAGATGGCTTCAGAATCATAAAGGCTTCACTTGGAGTGAATGAAGAGAAGCCTTAAAGATGACAGCGAACATAACAGCAGTCCGTAGTGTACCTGGCAGATCAAAAGGCAATAGCCTCTGTCGGCACTGCCACAGAGAGATTGAAACGCTTGCACATGTTCTTGGATCTTGCCCTTATGGTGATTTACCATGCAATTCGCATCATCATGCTGTGCATTCTCTAATTGCAGACAGTCTGAGAGGGAAAGGATACATTGTTTTCGAAGAAGTACACAGTGTCTTTGATGAAGGCAGCAACAGAAGAATCAACATAATTGCCTTCAAACAACAACAACAACAACAACAACAATAATAATAGTAACAATAACAACAACAATAACACAACAATCACAACAATAACAATAATAATAGTAGTAATAATGATGATAATAGTGATGATGATGATGGTGGTGGTGGTGATGGTGGTGGTGGTGGCGGCAGCGAGGGTAAGGGCGACGGCGACGGCGACGGTGATGGTGATGATGATACCCACTAATAAATGATAAGAGGGTACAGAAGGTCATGTGAATATAAAATATCAGACTTTTTCATGTCAGACATTATTCCTGTTAACCATGTGCTGCATAAAGCTGCTAAAATGGCACTAATGAGTAGCAGAAGAGTCTGTGGTAGAAACTGTGCAACAATAATGAAACCTATAACTAGTTATGGATCACTAATGCAGTGGAAAAAGTTTGAGCAAGTGGAGGCTATCAAAGAACTGGGAAAGGTGCAGAGACTAGCCTGCTAAGCCATAACTGGTGGAATTGACAGTACACCTATAGTTGGGATGGAAACTATGCTCAGTCTGCCTCCATTGCATCTATGGATTAAAATGGATGGCTGGACCATATAGATTAAAGACTGGGAACAATTAAAAACCAACAGGATATTTGGGACATCATACCAGTATGTTGGATGATGTTGGGTTCAAGACAATTGCAGAAATGCCAGGAGACTTTATGAAGCCATCTCTCTGTCTCAACAAGTCCTTCAATGTAATAATTGAAGGTATGGAGAACTGGGAGGCCAATCACCAACACCAATCAGAGGATATTGTATGGTTCACTGACGGATATAAAACAAAAGACAGAACAGGTGCTGGTTTATCTGAAAGACAGCCCAAGCTGCAGAAGTGGTATTCCTTGGAAAATCTGACCACAGATTCCTGTATGCCATCAGGGCTTATGTGGAGGAGAGTGAAAACAGATGCTACAGGGAACATGGCTTCTGATATACTCAGACAGCAGGTAGCATTGAGGACATTATCAGCTCAGAGATCATTAAGGAGTGTTGAGAAGCTCTAGAAAGGCTAGTGGAATGCAATAGACTTACCTCTAGCATGGGTCCCTGTCCAAGAAACAGAGATATGGAAAGCAAATGTTGCAACAGTCATGTCTTAAAAGAAGTTATGCAATCCCCAAATTAAAGGGGAACAAAACACAAAAATCATGTTTCTTCCTAATTGAAGGTTATGGCCTATAAAATGCAGTGATGAGATTGTTTTCTTCCTAAGCAATACTGTTATTGCTGTGTAAGTGAAATACTAAACACCTCACATGTCATCAACTCCATCCGTGCACTGCCAGTATGTGGAAATTCACAACTTGCTTACTGCTGCATGTACACTAATATGTTTTCTTAAATTGTTTTGTTGGTATTAATGTTCTAGGGCAGTGTACTTTATGGTGGTATTACTGAGTCACTTTAGTATTATACAAACAACGTAATATTGTGAAAAATAAAATGTCTCAATGTTGTACATATGGCTGCAATGTGAGAAGCAAAACATAAAAGGGAATTTATTTTCACACATTTCCAGAGGCCAATCTCCCAAAAGATATAGAATATGGGTAGAATTTTGCAAAAGAAAAGATTTTTTGGCTTGGTCCCAGTATTTGTTTATGTTCCTTCCATTTTAAGGGCATTTATAAATAGACATAGTTATTAATAAATTATAGTTTTAAAAAACTAAAAAAAAACATGCTTTTATAACAAACCAAACTAAAAAGTAGAAAATCATTTGTAATTATGAAGACTTTGTTCTATAAAGTCAAGTAGTTCAATATATTTCAAAATTTTGTGATAAGTTTAAAATAAAAGCTAATTTATACTAACAAAATAAGAAGTTTTACTGTAAAAAGGCATGGGGTGCTTTTCACGTTACTTTTATCATAACTTTACTTTTATAAACAGCTAGCAATGTAACTATTTAGAACATTAGATATCCAACACCCCATGCTTTTTTACAATAAAATGTATTATTTTGTTAATATAGATTAGTGTTATTTTAAACTTATTACCAAATTTTTAAATACATTGAACTACTTGACTTTATAGAACAAATTCTTCATAATTAAAAATTATTTTCTACTTTTTAGTTTGGTTTGTTATAAAAGCGTGTATTTTTTTGTTTTTTAAAACTATAATTTATTTTTAACTTTTTAGTCTCAAGTTTTTCTATTCAATCTTTTTCAAAATTTTTAATTTGAAATCTTTTAAAAATTTCTGAGTTCGAAATTTCTTTCAAATATTTTTTGAAAATTTTCAAATCACCTTTTTTGGAACAGTATTAGATTACAATTACCGTTTTAACTACACTATCAGCGATTGTGGACTTCCTGGCCCTCTGTAAACTTCGAGCCGCAATCCTTCCCCCAAAATCTTGTGTCCCTCCCAGGTCCTCTCTCTGGGCATCTCCATCTTTCAATATTTTCAAGGGCTATAATTCCTTTGTCCAGTGTAACATGTGTTGATTTCTGAACTACCAGATGTTGTGGGTATCTTGGTCCTGTATGATCTCTGGTCCGCGTTATTTCCCCTGGGTCTCATGTTCCTTTCAGGTCCTATCTCTGGACATCTACGTCATCCAATACATAAATATGTATTTGTTTAATTAAAGAATTTTCAGGGTGCATGTAGAAATGTGACTTAGCGACATCTAAGATGTCATAACTGTACCATTTTCTATAAACTTAGCTTGGTCATTCTTTGTCCTGACAATCCCGGTCAGCACATTAGGACAAATTATGGTATTATCATCAATCCTTGACATGTATACAAATTTACAAGTCTATCAGAAGCCTCAAGTTTGTGGCAATTATGTTACATTGTTAAATTTAGCCAAGTCGCTTTTTATCCTGATGTTGCTGGTCAGGACATTAGGACAAAGTCATGATATTATATTGTCATTGGCCCTTGATATGTGTGCAAATTTTCAAGTTAATCATACGTCTCAAGTTTGTGAAAATTATGTTACACTGTTAAAGTTAGCCAAGCCACTTTTTTATCCTGATGATCTTGTCAGGACATTGGGACAAAGTCATGATACTGCATTGTCATCAGTCCTTGACATGCGTGCAAATTTTGAGGTCAATCAAATTACTCAAGTTGGTGAAAATTATGTTACATTGTTAAATTTAGCCAAGTCACTTTTTTATCCTGATAATGCTGGTGAGGACATTAGGACATAATCATGATGTTATATTGTCAGTGGTCCTTGATATGTTTGCAAATTTTCAAGTTAATCAGACGACTCAAGTAGGTAGATGAAAATTAGGTTACATTCATACATTTAGCTAAGTCCCTTTTTATCCTGATTATCCTGGTCAGGACCTTAGGATAAAGTTATGATATTATTGTGTTGTCATTGGTCCTTGACATGTGTGCAAATTTTCAAGTCTATCAGACGACTGTAAGTTGGTGAAAATTAAGTCGAAAGATTCTGTTACATTGATAAATTTAGCTAATCAATCTTTTTTTTATCCTGACGATACTGGTCAGGATCTTAGGATAAAGTTATGATATTATTGTATTGTCATTGGTCCTTGACATGTGTGCAAATTTTCAAGTCGATCAGACAACTCTAATTGAGTGAAAATTACGTCTAAAGATTCTGTTACACACACACGCACACAAAAAAGCAGCTGTATTAAAACTTGGAGCTATTCCTACTATAAGGAAAAATGAAGATACTTAAAATTCTAGTAAGACACTAATTGATCTTTCACCATCTTCATCCAAGAGTAAACCACAAAGAACAGAATAATATGAGGCTTGAAGTCATAAAAGCATTGTTTCTGAATTATGTGGTAGTATTACTTGCAATAAAACTGACAACAAAGGGGATGATGATAAAAGTAATGAAAGAGAATCCAGAATAGAAAGTGATAAAAAAAAGGAATTCAGAAGTAAAATGTGAAATAGGTAGTGAATTCGTAAGCAAATATACCACAATATATTGTTGGAACCTAAAACATCTACGAAAGAAGCAATGATGAGGAAGATCAGGATAAGCTGAATAAAAATGTTTGTGAACCTGATACTTTGGATTTTGATACAAGTGATAACAAGGAAGAAAAAGAAGAAGGAGAGTGTTTCATCATACATGGAAGTGAAGCTACAGCAGACATCTCTACTTGCTTGGACATCTCTTTTACCTTTCAAGGTGTGTATTTTATGTAGACATGGAATGAAAACAATTTCTCATTACATTAAATGGACAATGCTATGTGTTAAAACAGTGTTATTGCAGTAATACATTCATTTGGAACTAACAAAATTTATGAGGAAAGAAACCAGAGGGAAGCACTTTAATAGCAAGTTCTTCATTATTATCTGGTAGGTATATTGTTTCAGAAATTTAAGTGTTGCAAATCACAGGGTTTGGCAATTTTTTCAAGGCGCACATTTGATAAAACCATTCAAATCATGATAGCACTGGTTATTAGATCAATTTGGGTTCAAGAAATAAAAAAGGACTTGAATTCATTAAAAGGTTGTGGTATACCTGTATGGTTGGCAGGAGATGGGCAGTATGACTCCCCAGGATTTTCAGCCAAATATTTAGTCCACTCTATCATGGATTTAAATTCTCACAAAATTATTGATTTTGAATTAGTTCAAAGAGGTATGCTGAAAGGCAATTTGGTAAAGGCTGCTTGAGACAACATAATGACTAGGCTTGTGAAACATGAAATGTATAGAGTAGAAATTTTTCTCCCCGATAGACATAAAGGTATAAAATTCAGTACACAGAACATGAATTTGAGTGTGACATTTGTCTAAAGGTCTAATGAAAAAAAAATTAAAATGGTAGAAAAACCATATACAGAGTTAATGGTACGGAAAGCCACTACAAAATAACCAGTTGTGAGCTGCACTAAACTGTAGCGAGAACAATGCCATACTAATTGAAAAATTTACATTAATTCTTCCTCATATAAAAATGAACATAAATGGAATGGTGAATGGAAACTTTGTGGACATGATGAGTTGTTGCAAGAAGACGAAATGAATCAATTATGGATTAAAGGCAAATTAAATGCCTATCGTGCTCTGAAGAAGATTATTCTATGTAGATTAGCAGTTTCTTAAAAGATTTGCCTCACATTCAACATTTTGTGCATACTGGAAGTTTGGAGAGATAACACAGTCTTCATCTCAGATATGCTCCAAAATGAATACATTTTTCATATAATGGTCTTCAATTTACACCAATACAATGGAATCAGTATGGTCTTTGGTGTTCACACTGTGTCAGAATCACTATCAGAATTGTTTAAATCTTCAGAATCATATCTGTTAGGTTAAACTGATAATGATGGATACTACGTTCACTCATTTTCAAAGCAGATGTTGAACTGCTGTTTACACTTATTTGGTATTAATGCCTGAACCTTGTTTGTCATTTAAAACATCATGTCTTGTCTGAGTTCAGTGGAATAACTGACATCATGAGTCATATCAACAACTGCATGTAACATGAGAACCACTCACCTTGGGACGGCAAAACTGCCTGTGTTGCTATCTATTCTTGATGACAAATACACTGATATGGCAACTGAAGTATTCATTTTTGTGTTTCATTCCCCTTTAACCAGGAAATAACTGAGACTCATATGGCTCTAATTACTGATTCTGGGAATTTCCAAAAATACCTGCAAACAATGGAGCTGTCTAAAGACCCAACATGCAGGAGATGTGTCCCCAGAGTCCTACTATGGTATGTACAGGTTTGGTGCACCCGGGATCGTGAGCCATACTCTTGATTGGGTTTGTCTAATGGGTGAGAGAGCATATGCTAAATGCCCAATCAACCTTGATCCGCATATGTGTTTGACCTTCAAAATTGTACCTCTCTGAACACAATCTGATGGATAACATATGCGCAGGTTTTAGATGGGTGGGGTAATGCAAACGGGACTGGATAACCACGTAATTCCCAGCCCCTAGTTATCATGTAGGATCTGTGTTCGTATCCACTGATAAAGGTCAGTCCCAGTGAGGGCCATTACATGAGCTGATTCACTCCTGAAGGCAATTGGGTTCCTGTGTCTACACACTGGGAGGTGTGACTGACTTTAGGGTGAGCATTCCATCGGAGACATTTGCAATGGTGGAGGAATAAAATGCCATGGGACATCCCAAACCAAACCACAAAACACAGAAGTTCATTGGAAAGGAAATAGAACAGTTGAGTGGTCCTCACTACTTAATAATTACCAGAACTGAGGAAGGAAGAACATTTACATCAGTGTTATAGAAAAGAGTCTTGATAAAATAGCTGGCCCAGTAAAAGCATGTACTAGATCTCACAACAGCATGCTCCTGGTTGAAGTTAATTCAGCATCCCAGACAGCTACTATACTTAGGTGAATCTGTTAGCCAGCTGTCTGGTACATGTAGAGCTACATAGAACTTTGAACTCCTCCCGCAGAATGGTAAACACCCTAGCATTAGATGGTATGTCCAATGAGGAGATTCAGGCAAATATCAGCCCACTCATACCCTGTTCCTTACTTTTGATCAAGTAGATATCCTGCAAAGGATTAAAGCAGGGTATGAAGCCATTGAAGTTTGGTCATACATACCAAACCCTCTGAGATGCTACAAATGTGTAGCACCCTGAAGATTACACCAGAAGAAGGAGTTCCGGCACATGGCGGCGCTATGATGCTTGTCAGGAATGATGTATATATGGAATCTGTACCCTTACGGTCTGATATACAATAAATTGCTGTAAGGATTCTATTGCCAAACATCTAAATCACCATTTGTAACTTATATTTGTCTCCATCCTATGACTTCTCGCACATTGATTTAGAAGACCTAGTTTCCCAGTTACCAACACCATTTCTGTTGGCGGAAGACTTCAATGCGTACAACCCCCTTTGGGGTTCAAGTCGCGCTTGTGCAAGAGGCAACCTGATCACTGATTTCTTGGACAATTACAACCTAGCTCTCTGGAGACCCTATATTTCTGACTCTTCAATACTTTCTCACACCTTGATCTTGCAGTTTGTTCACCTCAGTTGGCAGTCTCGTTACAATGGAATGTCATCTCTGATTTACACTCTAGTGACCACTTTCCATGTCTTATTAGTCTCTTAACGCAAAATATATGTTCCACATGTATGCCTATATGGCATTTGGACCATGCCAACTGGAACCTTTACACCCATTTGGCAGTGTTTAGTTACAAGCATGACTCAGTGAATGATTTGGCGCATCTCACCGAGAGGATTCTTTCTGCTGCTGAGCAGTCTATTCCACGGTCGACTTCCCACTTCCAGCAGTTTCCTGTCCTTTGGTGGACGTAACAATGTCGGAATGCCATTCGTGCTCGAAGGTGTGCTCTTGAGCCTCACCCTACTTGGATAACCTAATCCATTACAAGAAAATGCATGCCAGGTCCAGATAAGTAATTAAGGATAGCAAAAAGACATCATGGAGCAAATTTGTAGCTTCATTTAACCGACATACACCTTCCTCAGTTGTATGGGATAAGTTAAGGCGCGTAGCCAGTAAATCGACCCATATACCAATTGCGGGCTTGAAAACAGCTACAGGAACTGCTGTTGATCCATTTGAAGTGGCCAACATGTTTGGCAGTGCTTTCGCTCAAGTGTCTAGCTCGAATAAATACTCCCCCTGAGTTCCTTCCAATTAAAACTCAAGTGGAATCTCAAGACTTCGCGTTTCATTCTAGAAACATAGAAAATTACAATCGCCTTTTCACCATGGTGTTAGAACATTCTCTTTCATCTTTGCGACTATCAGCACCAGGCCTAGATGGTATTCAAGTACAAATGTTACAACAGCTCTTTCCTGAAGGAAAGGCATTCATTCGAGGTCTATAATCGTGTTTAGATTGACAGCGTAGTTTCAGAAAATTGGTGGGAGGCCACCATTATACCCATTCTGAAAGCTGGAAAGAATCATCATCTTGCTTTCAGCTACCGCCCTATTTCCCCTCACCAGTTGCGTTTGCAAGGTGGTTGGTGGTTAGAAAGTTGTGGTTTTCGACGACGCCGTTCAACTGTAGACCATCTTGTGTCGATGTCGACACAGATAATGAACGCATTTGTGAAGAACTGTCAAACCGTTGGCATATTTTTTGATCTCGAGAAGGCGTATGATACGTGCTGGCGAGCAGAGATTCTACGTTCCCTCTATTCCTGGAACATACATGAATGCCTACCGCAGTTTATTCAAGACTTTATGAAAGACGCGCTTTCCAAGTAAGGGTTGGCTTGGTTTTTTCGAAGCTTTATATTCAGGAGGAGGGAGTAACTAGGGTTCGATACTAAGTGTCACGCTGTTTGCTACAGCAATTAACTCCATCTGGAAATGTGCTCCACCTTGAGTTTCGTCATGCCTATTTGTGGATGACTTTACCGTCTATTGTACCTCTCAGTACGGCGTTTTTGTGATGGCACCTACAGCAATGTTTGGACAACCTTCGAGAATGGAGCTCAAAAACTGGCTTTCGTTTCTCAACTGAGAAGTCAATCGGCGTTAATTTCTGGTGCCGTAGGAGACGATTATCACCTTCGCTCCGTTTTGGTCAGATTTACTTCCCTTCGCAGATGAGACGCGTTTCCTGGAGTTGATCTTGGATAGGAAGCTTACTTGGTCATCGCATATAGCACAGCTAAGAGCAAGATATGACCGTTCCCTGAATATCTTGCGGATACTAATTGGCAAATTGTGGGGAGCGGATCGGACAATTTTGCTCCGAATGTATCGCACACTAGACTATGGGTGTATTGTTTATTCGTCAGCATGATCATCTGTGCTGAGAAGATTAGACGCGGTCCATAATAGGGGCATAGGCACAGCAATAGGAGCTTTTCCAACAAGCCCAGTTTTGAGCCTTTACGCCGAATCTGCATAACCTCTTCTGCAATATCGGCATGAGACTCTCTTAGCAAACTATGGTTGTGCACTTAGATGTATGCTTAAGCACCAACGTTTGCTTCATTCTTCACTACCACGCTAAGAGAACAATATAGGAAAAGCGCCCTTAGTCCTAAGTCAGTGGGTTTTCATTTCCAGGTGCTTCTAAGGAAGCTTGCAATTGAAATGCCTAACATGTTCCCCAAGGGCGAGAACCTCTACCTCCCTTGGTTATCTGACATGACCCATGTCGATCTTGGGATGACCGTACACCAGAAGTCCATGATTCCTATCTCTAGTATCCACGCTTGTTTTTTTAGAATTTTTGTCAGGCTACACTCACCGATATTTTGTTTACAGTGATGGATCAAAGAGAACCAGTGATGTTGGATGTGCTTATGTTTATGGAACCGAACTTCATATATTCGGTTTTTATAATAGCACTTCCATTTATACTGTAGGGCTGTATGCAATATACCAAGCTATTTTATATGTGCACCTTCGTAAATTACATGAGTACCTGATTTGAGTGATTCTCTTAGTGCACTTTAGAGCCTTCATGAGCTGTACAACTCCCATTCTATTGTACAATATATCCAGGATGCCCTCCATGTTTTTCATGCTTCTCTCATTAACATGGTGTGTGCATGGATTCCTGGTCATGTAGGTTTGCCAGGGAATGAAACGGCAGATTTGGCAGCAAAGGTGGCAACCACAGAACCCAGTATTACTATCTCAGTTACTTTGGAAAACATTAGGCTTGAAGTGCAGAGAGTGGTGCTGTCATGCTGGCATGAAGAGTGGTCAGGTTTCTGTGGTAATAAGCTTAGAGAAGTGAAAGAACTTGCGATAAACTGGGTAACTTCCTCTTGTCGCGAGGAGGTTAACTTGGCTCAGTTGTGAATTGGCCACTGCAACTTTTCGCATGGTTACCTTTTTAAACAGGATCTTGCTTCTCTTTGTCCGCTATGCGACAACCTTTTGTCAGTTTGTCACATGCTGGTAAAGTGTAGCTGCCTGCCAGACTTGCAGAGGTCTTGGCAGATGACAGACCAGTGGTCAAAAGAGTTTTTAGCAGAAAGTAAGATGAGTTTGAGGATTTTAAACTTTAGATATCCAGTTTTCATACTCTATTGACATCTTTATCACTTTGTTTTAATTCTGGCTTTTGCAACTCTGTTTTTATATTTGTTTTCCTTTTTAGTAGTCAGGAAGGCCACAGAGTTAAGATGGCCGAAAGCTCGAGCAACTTCATCAACATCACACGGCTGATAACCCGAGAAGTTTTAATCAATAATCATCGCCATGAAAGCTTCAAGTCTTACAGATACAACCAATTTGGAACCCTAGACACAAACAAGATTTTATCTAGCAAAAATATAATCCAGGGATTCATTAAACTTATTAGAGGTTAAGAAGGGAATGGTTATAGTAAGCAGGGAGACAATTGTACAATAAACCTCAGGTTTCGGTGCAGGCAGCTAGGGACTAAGTCCCTCCTGTTCATCTCCCTGAGTAATATCTAATCTAATCTAAAGGTACAAAATAAATAACAGCTCACTCATCTGCTTGCTTAAAATGTTAAATTTATATAATTTGTTTCTTTAATTGCAGTACAATTTTCCAAACTCCATTCTCTATCCAGGAAAAGAGTACAGGCATGTTGTGGAGTGGCATTTCTCACTGGAGGGTGCTACATGAAAATAATAAACTGCAGCAAGTATGAAAAATATAATATAAAACAATTTGGTGGAGAAGTCAAAGCCTTTCAACTGCAACATACTGCTTACTCAAAAAGTGAATGTATGCATGAATGTAACTAATGTATTGGAAAATTCTGTTTTATGGCATTTATGGAATATTGTATATAATCACATATTTTCTGATGAAACCTGTATCTTGTAATATGATCCTAATGTGAATAAAGAATTTGGGTTCTTCTTCTTCTTCTTTTATTGTCTTTTTTGCCGTTAGGCATCAGGCTTCTTCAACTACTTCCTCAATGTATTCTTGTCCTGCGTCATTGCATGTATTTCCCTCAACTTCTTCTCATGCCTGGCTGCCACCTTTTCCATGTACTGTCTCCATCCTAATCATGGTCTTCCTACACTCCTTCTTCCCTCTGTTCTTGTCTCGTATATCCTTCTTAGTATCCTTTCTTCTTTCACTTTTGTTACATACCCACTCATGACACCTGTGGTGGGCAGAGGTGGAGGACACTGACTGGGTGGTAGGCCTTGGCCTGGATAGGGCTGTTGCACTGTGGGGTAGCTTTTTCTTATACTCTCATTTTTGTTTGCTGATTCAGTTGTCTCTTTCCTGTTATTCTATTATATATTTGGTAATATATATTCATGACTTTCCTGATCTTATACTTTATTTCTTGATCTATTCTTCCATCTTTTTTTTAATATTGCCCTGGGTATTCGTAATGAACAATGAACTTGTTGATAAAATAGGTACAGTTTGTCACCCATTATTGATGCTATTGACTTGTGTGGTGAATTTGAACTAGCCCTGCGTGGACACGATGAAACAGATGATTCCTTTAACCTAGGTGGTTTTAAAGGTCTAATAAACTATACCACGGCCCTTGACAATGTTTTGAGAGATCATTTATAAAATTGCACTGTCTTTAAAGTACATCAAAAATAGTTCAGAATGCCATTTTAGATGCAATTTTATCAGTTTGCAGAAATTATATCTTATCTGAACTAGGTGATGTAGAGTTTCTATCCCTCCAGGCCAATGAAAGAACAGACAATTCTTGTAAAACTTTAATATCCTTAATTGTAAGATATCAAATTGAAGGGAAAATATTTGAGAAATTTTGGGGATATTTCCAACTGACTGACAGGAGTGCCACTGGTTTAGCAGCAATTATTGTAGAACAATTACATGAAATGGGAGCGGAGAAAAATCCAGGGAAACTTATATGCTAAACTTATGATGGAGCTTCTGTTATGAGTGGGAAGAAGGGTGGGGTGCAATATTTGATAAAAGAAAGGTATCCTAATGCAAACTACATTCACTGCTATGCACATCAAGGAAATCTTATCCTTTGAAGTGCAATGTCTTCATCTCACAGCAGAATATTTTCCCAAGACTTACAGGGGATAGGGACATTCCTTTCAAGGTCTCCAAAAAGGATGGATTATCTAACTGAATTTGT
Source organism: Tenodera sinensis (assembly GCA_030765045.1). Lineage (NCBI taxonomy): Eukaryota > Metazoa > Arthropoda > Insecta > Mantodea > Mantidae > Tenodera > Tenodera sinensis. The sequence continues at coordinate 165,831,834 of CM060962.1, forward strand.
TAAGAAAAAAACTTGGCAATCTCCTACCGACAAGGTGGTACTTTTAGCATTGCATTCTTAATACTGTTTTCGAGCAGAAAGATAATCTTCTAAAATGTTTGGAACATATAAAAGACAATTAATTAAATGATAAAAAAGCGTCTACCGAAGCAACAGTACTTGTACAAATATGAGAGACCCTGAATTCACTTTTTTGCTTGAATTCTATTGCAAAATTATGCCTCATGTAGCAGTATTCTTTGACTGTATCCAGAAAAAAGACCTCGATGCTATTAAAGTTAGCGAGTTTGTCAAGCACTTAGTTAATGCTATATGCAGAAATTCAAGCTATGAGTAATACAAACTGGATGTACTTCACATCACGTGTTTGAGCATGTAGTATTGCAACATTGTGGTGGGCTTTACGCATATTTTCATATCATAATGCTCTGGTGACGTTGCTTCCATTTTCGCTAATAATACAGCACACTAATGTGAAAGAGTAATCATCAGTAGGGCTCGGAAGTTCATTCCCTAAAAAACACTGAAGTATGCATGCTAATATGCTCTTAAAAACTTGAAAATATGCTAAGAAATATGTACTATTTAATTAAAACAATGTCCCTTTGCAGTAGACAAAATGAGTTAGCATAAATAATAAATAAAGTTACCTTATTCCTTAGAGGTTGAAGCAGAAGTGGTCCCGCTCTTAGTATTAACTGCTAAATTGCAGCTCACAACCAACACTTCGCACTTCGCACAACACTGTTGTCTCATAAAACACTTTTGTAACATGAAAAACTTCTCTCCACGTCACAAGATGTTATCGGGGCATATTTAGATGATGTTAACTGCTTCACAGAGAGAGTCAAGTCTCTTGGTGTGACAGATTTTTTTTTTCGAGAATGTCACAAATATTGCATATCTGTTTATAACCAGAAATTTTTGAAATTACATAATTCACTTTCTCTTTCACTTTTTATCCTATGTTACCAAGAATCAAACTTAGATCACATATTGTTTTTTCAAAGACAGTAAGTGATTCATGCAAAGGAGATCCTACAGCTTCCAATGCCATTATGGCTGTTGGTAAGAAAGAAAAATGGGCAGACATGAAACTAAGATCCTCTTTTAACCCAGTGCCTGACAGAATATTTTGCACAGTTTTTATTGATGAAGCATCTTTCGAGTCCAATGAACTAACAACCTCTTCAACTATTTCTTTGTACTCAGCATAATATAAAACTGCATTGACCCATGTTCCCTATCAAGTTAACACTGGTGCAGGAGGAAGTCGGATATTAGCTGCTGTTGATCCAAACAACTTAACTCTTGAGACAGAATATCAGAAGACCCCAAAAGAAAATCGTTTATGTGAATATTTGTTAAAAGTGTAATTTGTTTTTTGATATTGGTATGATTTGGTTAAATGGCGAAAACGTGTTAATAATGTCCATTGTTACGAACAACTAAGTTTGCCCAAAGACGTCATAAATCTTTCCATATTTGATTTTAATATATATGTATAAATATTAGAATTATATGTGTTCCATAATAAAAGTAGGGGAGGATGGTTAGGGATCGCTTTCCTAACAAGAAAGAACTATTTGATGGACGCATACGCGGATGTATACGGAAAAGGCGGTGTCGCGTGAAGTGACGCCATAAACTGCCCACTCGCGTGTGTGTAATCGAAGTGAAAGGACATATTTAGGTAGTGTGAACATCGTAGAACATTACCAGACTCATCAAACATTAGTTCCACTAAATGAAAAAGTGGAAAGGTTTTTAAGCATTTAGAACGGTGCTAAGAGGAATTATTTAATGTAAAATGTCGAAAAAGTGTTAATAAAATAATACATTGTGGTGAAGAAACATCGTGTGATTTTTCATTCCATCCGTTACCACACCCTGAGATCACAAAGATCTCAATAGCTCAAAGACACAACGTTTGATAATAATTACAAAAACCGCACCAAATGGCTTGCCCAACGTGGAACACGAATTTTGGATGGAATGGAAATTACGGGAAATGAACTTACGCGAAATACCAAGTGACGCCATATCTTCGCGCCAAAAAGAAAGAAGACGCCATTAGACCATCGTTTGATATCGACATCAGAACACCGATGAACAGATAATCAACGCGGGAAAACACCAGAGATCGTCTAGCGAAGCCAACTGCTCAGGAGACGCACGTAACTGGACAAATCAACGAAAAAAAAGTAGGACGAAAAATTTTTATTTTTATTTTTATGTTACTGCGAAGCGGCAAAATAGCTGGACTTTTAAACCAAAGTGAACTGAATAAAGAAACTAAAATATCGCAAAAAGAGAAAGATCTAGTTACAGGAGTAGAGGAAGGGGCAGATAGGCCTAGTTATCAGATAGGAACAGAAAGTGAGGAGCGGGTAGCAATAGGAAAAGACCAAAGGTTATTATTGATCATGTTTGAAAGACCAGAACAAAGTTTAGGTCAGAGTATAGAACAAAAACTAGAACAAAATAAAAAAGAAATAAGTCAGAAAATGGAACAGAATAGGGAAGAGATAGGTCAGAAAATGGAGGGAGTGAGACAGGACATAGAACAAAGTTTAGGTCAGAAAATGGAACAGAATAGGGAAGAGATAGGTCAGAAAATAGAAGGAATGAGAGAGGACTTAGAAAATAATAAAAAAGAGATGAGACAGGATTTAGAACAAAATAGAAAAGATATAGGTCAGAAAGTGGAGGAAGTAAGACAGAACTTAGAGCAGAAAATAGAATTAGGAAGACAGGAGTGTAAAGAAAATACGAAAGTAATGGAAACTAATTTAAAATTAGTACATAAAAACTTAAATGAGACAAAGGAAGCCTTAGAAGCTAGGATAGAAATCATAGGAGATAGGATGGGAAAAATTGAATCAGGAATGAGAGAAAATAAGACTGTATTAGAAGAAGAAATTGTTAGATGTAGAGATGAAATAACAGGATGTAATGCAAGTGTAGACTGTAAGATTACAAATGTAAAAGCAGAAATAACTGAGGAATTAAGGAAAGAGATTGAGGTAGTAAAGAAAGACATTATTAATGAAACTGTAGAACAAATTGTAATTCCTAAAATTAAGGCTATGACTGATGTAGTACATTCGCAACAGGATGCTATAAATGATATGAAACAAAGTCACTTAGAAATAAAGAATGATTTAAAATCAATTTGTGAAGAAATGAAAAAAGGAAAAGAAAGCTTGGCTAATGTAAATGATGTTGTGAATGCACTACAAAGGCAAGATGATTTAGATGTAAGTAATGTACAAGATGAGAGTTATTTGAATAATGTACAAAATGTTGACTCACCATACAGAGAAAGAGGCTCACAATCAAACAATGACACAACACACAACACATGCTACACCAACAGCATACTACATGAAATCACATCACCTACATTTGACGAGGAGAAGGGAGACGATCCAAAACTCTTTGTTAAAGAGATGGAACAGTATTTTAAAGTGAAAAGGATACCAAATGAGCTTAGGATGATGATAGTTAAGAAAAGCTTAAAAAACAAGGCATTGGAATGGCTTAGGCTAACACTAGCTGGTCATGAATCATATAGCTCATTCAGAAATCTATTCCTATCAAGGTATTGGGGCCCAGCTAAGCGAAACCAAACTAGGGTAGAGCTAGTGACAGGTAGATATGATCCAACCAAAGGGTTATCGCTAGTCGATTATTTTATGAAAGTAGCCAACAAAGGAAAGCTATTAGACCCTAACCTGTCAGAAGCAGAGCTAATTACCAGCATAACAAGACATTTCCCAGACACGGTGAGATCAGGGTTAATTGTTGCGAGGCCAGTAGATTTTGCAGACATGATAGAATTACTGACAGCCTTCGAAACACAAAATGGTCGGCCTAATGAGCATAGACATAGGAACGGTCACCCAAACTCACCCATCTTAAATCGGAGCACGGCTACGAACAACCAGAATGAGGGAGAAGATAGAAATATTAGGAGCAGCCATGACAGGGGGAGAGGGGCACACCATTTCCCACAACCACACAATCATGGCGAAAGGATGGAGAACACAAGACAGCCGTACCACGACACAATACCAAGGGGTGAATCGAGATACCAAACATATACATATGATCTTGGAAGACCAGGAGATCGTACCCATCAAGTGAACCACATACAATTCTGTAGGGAATACTTCAATAACCAAAGACCGTCATACAACAGGGGTACACGCCAAAGGGACAGAAACCAATGGTACACTGGCAACTTAAGACAACAAGAACAGGATGAAAATGTGCCAAATAGGGCCGATGTTGCACAGAATACAGAAACAGCAACCACCACTAACACTCAGGGAAATTACCACGACTAAGTTCGTCCCAACTGGCTGGATGACCAACAACACAAACCCTAAGCAACTTACAATTGACATCGACACATGATGGCTACATGAAGAGAAAATGGAACTACTGTACACTGGACCACTGGTCATAACAAAACAGCTGGGTGACCATACGTATGAGCTACACAATACAAATGGCAAGTTGGTAGGAAGATACCATAAAAATAAGTTAAAACCATACAAAGAAAGGACCAAATAATCTTTGCCAACAACCATGTAAGGCAGGAATACTAGAGATGATGGAAAATAATAATTTTTAATGGGTTACTTATAGAAGATTATGTTCAGATTGGAAAATACAACAAGAAAGAAAATCAACATAGTCATTGGCTATATTGACCACAAAGAGCATTGTCAACAAAGACAGATGAGGACACTGATTGTTATTAAAGAAGTGAATAGCGACGGAAAATGTGTTTTTGAAATAAGGATGTCAGGGACAAAAATAAAAAGGAATCAATTGTGATGACAAAGATCAAATATTTTGACACAAAGGTGTCAAGGGTGAATTGAGAAGAAAAATAATACAATTGCAGAATAATTACAAAGGTGTCAAGGGTGAATTGAGAAGAAAAATAATACAATTGCAGAATAATTATAAGTATAGAAGTTTTCTCTTATAGAGATAAGAGACAAAGAGGTGACAATTAGTGAAGTAAGAAAAACCATAGTCAGAAAAGCAATGCCCATGAATTAAGATGGATATAGCCAATGCTAAGCTTGAAGAAATGTTGAACCAAACAATAATGAATAAGAACCCAATTAAAAAAAAAATGATACCATTAGTAACATCAGAGTTTAAGAATTGACTCAACGACCTGCCTATACATAATAAGCTTACAAGACAAAGAAGGCAAAGAACTGAATAAAATATTGCCATAAATATGATCATAATCATTAGCTCAAGATTAGTATCCTGTTTTTCTCTCCTCATAACAAGGAACATAAGTCAAAAGCCACACAATAAACCATGATACACTTAAATTATATTTATGTCAATGTCAAATGTATAAGAACTGAATATATGTTGTATAATAACTGAACATATGTTGTATAATAACTGGATATGTTGTATAATAACTGAATGTGTTGTACAATAACTGAATATGTATTGTATAATAACTGAATATGTGATGTGTAATAACTGAACATGTATTGTGTAGTAACTGAATGTGTGAAATTTATGAAGACATGCTGTGTCATGTCAAAACAAAACGACAAACAGCGAGGAGGACTGTAAAGAAAAAAAAAAAAAAGTATTGTACAAAGTGATTGTATCAGAGGAGTAGGGAGAAGTATTGTATTGTGTTTATGTGAATATTTGTTAAAAGTGTAATTTGTTTTTTGATATTGGTATGATTTGGTTAAATGGCAGTTACATTATCAGTGGCTGACAATTTGCACACATTAATAAGATAAGGTGTAGTATTTTGTTCATTATTTAAAGCCCCCACGATTATGCTAGCAATAGAACGGCGTTCTGCCTGAAGAAAGCACACTGCATAAGAGTTATATGGGACATTGTTACAATAACGTATTGTCAAATATACAAAATGAATTAGCGGATCAGTTTGTGTGGTAGTCTGTTGATGAAACCCCTGATTCTGAGCACCGTTCCATTGCTAATATAATCATGGGTGCTTTAAATAATGAACAAAAGAGTACAGCTTATTTTCTTAATATGTGCCTATTGTCGGCCACTGACAATGTAACTGTGACCCAGTTTGTGATGGACTCTTAGAAATTACTATAGCCATGTGGAATCATGACTGGAATCAGCAGGTCCTTATATGGTGAAATCAGGACAAACTCTGAAAGGTGTTTTTCCTAACTTAATTTATATAACTTGTTTGGCACACGCTCGTTTCTCACTCCCTACATTTTTCTTACACACTCCACAAAACAGTACCCTATAATTTTTAGATATTAAATGACCCGAAAAATCTTTGTGTTTCAAGATTGTAAATATAGGTGACAACTTGAAAAACGTTAACAAGGGGCATGTGAGACAGAATATCAGAAGAATATTATTCTACAATACATATTCAGTTATTGTACAACACATTCAATACTTCTCCCTACTCCTCTGATACAATCACTTTGTACAATACTTTTTTTCTTTACAGTCTTCCTCGCTGTTTGTTTTTGTCTTTTTGTTTTGGCATGACACAGCATGTCTTTATAAATTTCACACATTCAGTTACTACACAATACATGTTCAGTTTATTATACATCACATATTCAGTTATTATACAACATTTAAAAATTTCTTGCCAAGTACACTCAACAACATGTGTCTGAAGAAAGTACACTGCATAAGAATTATATAGGACATTGTTACAATAACGTATTGTCAAATATACAAAATGAATTAGCGGATCAGTTTGTGTGGTTGTCTGTTGATGAAACCCCTGATTCTGAAGATCTTCATCGCATTTGTGAGACAATACGTGATTCTTTCCCACTGGTAGATAGATTTGTGTCCAGTACAAAGAGAACTTTTGTTAAATCTCCTAAAAGAGTGGTGCGGTTTTTGTAATTATTATCAAACGTTGTGTCTTTGAGCTATTGAAATCTTTGTGATCTCAGGGTGTGGTAACGGAGGGAATGAAAAATCACACGATGTTTCTTCACCACAATGTATTATTTTATTAACACTTTTTCGACATTTTACATTAAATAATTCCTCTTAGCACCGTTCTAAGTGCTTAAAAACCTTTCCACTTTTTCATTTAGTGGAACTAATGTTTGATGGGTCTGGTAATGTTCTACGATGTTCACACTACCTAAATATGTCCTTTCACTTGGATTACACACGCTAACCATTTCCCCTACTTTTATTATGGAGCACATATAATTCTAATATTTATACATATATATTAAAATCAAATATGGAAAGATTTATGACGTAAATTAATTAATCTAGCACTCAAAGTTGGTTTTATTTTCGACGTCTTTGGGCAAACTTAGTTGTTCGTAACAATGGACATTATTAACACATTTTTGCCATTTAATTTACAGAATGATAAAAAATGCTGATTTTCTTTTGGGGTCTTCACCAAATCATACCAATATCAAAAAACAAATTACACTTTTAACAAATATTCACATAATGATTATCTTTTGGGGTCTTCTGATATTCTGTCTCACATGCCCCTTGTTTTGTTTTTCAAGTTGTCACCTATATTTACAATCTTGAACAGACGTTAGGGATCGCTTCCCTAACAAGAAAGAACTATTTGATGGACGCATACGCGGATGTATACAAAAAAGGTGGTGTCGCGTGAAGTGACGCCATAAACTGCCCACTCGCGTTTGAAGAGCTTTTTAATATTTTATACACCTAATTTAATTTGTTGGGAAGCAGTTTACAACACTTACATTTGAAGACCATGGCACAACTTTTGGAGGGCAGGCAGGTGTTACGATAATCGTGCTGTTCAAAACGTTGACCTGCACTTTATCTTTGTTAATATAAACCTCTCAGATAACGCACTGACTATTCCCTACGCACATACATATAATGAAAGGATGGCAAAAGGGGATTTACTGCATGACAACATGACTCACCTCGCGAGTTGCTTCATCATGTGCAATACTACCAATATGAAAAATATTATACAGATGGAAAAAATATTTAAAACCTGTAAAAATTATTAGAATATGCAATATAGGGGCTATAATATTGAAATCTTGGTGAGTTGCATCACCATGCGCAATACTACCAACATGAAAAATATTATCCAGATGGTAAAAAATAATAAAAAACCACAAAAATCATTAAAATATGCAATATAGGGGCTAAAATATTGAAACATGCATTTATCAAAATCAAGAAAATATGCAGCTATATGCACCATGAAATCATGTCTAAATAACTGAAAATGTCATAATTCGTGTGCATAATGTAAAAGCATACATTTTTAACCCCTATAAAAAAAACATGCAAATGCATGAACTTCTTAGCCCTAACCATCAGTAAACACACTTTGTCACACTTTAACCTCCAACTATTCGGTTCTGAACTAGATGAACACGAAACATAACTCATAGATGTGGCAATCATATGCTCCGTATGCAGTTGCCACATTGCGCTTTAGCAAATGAAAACCAATTGAAAGTTTAGTGAAAACAGTAAAAATAAACGAAGCATGTACATTTAGTCATTTCACTTGATAATAAATTTGTTGAAAATTTTAAAATAAGAACTGAAAGATAAAAACATAAATACATAACGTTACATAGGTACATAAACTTTCATGACTAAACGTGGCAATGATGCAATCTATTCCCCTCTCATCCGTACCATCCCCTTATCCTACCTGCTACTTCCAGTTTGTATCGCTCACAGCCTGAACTTCGGTATAGTAAAAGTTAGAAAAATGCATGAACATGAAGTGTCTGTGTACGAACCCCCAAGTAAGAGGCAGTGTGTTAGACACAGCAATAGTAGGAGTAATAGGGTGGCAGCTTTAGAAATTTGTGACATGATTACAAGCAATATCAATGATAGGTTTCAATTCTCAGGTCATTTGAGTGCCTCAAAGCTAATTTTGGTTGGCAGGTTTCCCTAATAGTGGACAAAGTTTATCGGCAGTTCCCAAGAGTTCAACATGGCCAACTTAACAGTACGCTGGCAGTTCGTGAATAATCTTGAAACCCCCTTTGTCTTGCTGCCCTGAGTGCTGCCATGTGTTCACAAACAGTGGCGCTAGACAACCTGATCTTGAGCGTATTTGATGCACACACCACCAGTGTTGTGGGGCAGCCTGGCCCTGAGCTTCCTTTGACGTGTGCTGCTGCACTCAGCTGGTGTCACAGCGTTGTCTTGGTTTATGAACCAAAAATACCCATTGATACATATTAATGCTTATTGTTTGATATATGTTGATATTATTTTCACTGAGAAATGTTATTTGTATTAATTCTGTTTATTGCCATCATATTGGAGAGTTTTATGAATGTCCAAAATTATAACTCTAAACAAATAGAAAAATAAATAGTAAAATGATGTTACGAACAAAATATCTCCCGGGCTTGTAGGCCCTGGTTGACGTGTGGGAATTACTCCTGACGTTTCGCTCAAGTCTGCTTTGAGCATCTTCAGAGGAGCCAATGATGAGTCAAGGTTTCAGTTTCTTTATTATTATGGTCTGGCCTGGTGTCTGTACATTAGGCCCGGCTTACAGGCTACCATTGGGATGGACTTACAATTAGGAAAATTTACAATATTTACATTTTTCTTGTTTTGTTAAGAACCAAACTTAGGTCACTGAGAACAGTTTTTCCTTGCATGTTTTTCTTTTATTTCTGTCTTTGAGTGTTTTGTTTTTTATATACAAACATATTTATACACACGTATTCACTCCTGGGCATACCAGAACAGTATGTCCCGTCACACACACACACACACACACACACACACACACACACAAGCGGACTGAACTATTTACACTATTTACAGTTTTCCTGCGCGGACAGGTTGCAGCTCCTGGTGGTTCCCGAGGCGCGGGCCTCTGGCTTAATGTGTGTGTGTGTGTGTGTGTGTGTGTGTGTGTGTGTGTGTGTGTGTGTGTGTGTGTGTGTGTGTGTGGCCTGGGACCTGGATTGCATGGGCGCACATTAGTCGGTGAGCCGTGCCGCGTCTATAACATTTTAATTCTTGCGTGCTTGCGGTGTTTCGGCTCGCCTTTGCCAACGTTGGCGATCACGTAGTTATCGTGGTTTCTGATGCGCGTCCATGTTGCCTTGGCTCTTTTTGTTATTGCCTCTGGGATGGATGGGATCTGGGTTTCGAGGTGAAGGGTTTGGTTAGTGTTTCTGAGTGGAGCAGACAGGATTTTTTTAAGGGAGAGGTTTTGGAGGGTTTGAATTTGTTTGAGGACGGTTTCGGAGGCATTGACCCAGGCCACACATGCATACAGGACCACCGAATGAGTAAATGACCTGTATAAAATCAGCTTGGATTTGACTTTCAGCTGTTTGCTGCGGAAGATGGGTGCGCATAATTTTAGTCGCTGTCTGCCTTTGTTGGCGCTATTTTTTATATGGGTGGACCAGCACATCGTGCGGTCCATGGTGATGCCTGGGTATTTAACATGCTGACGACAGTGCAATATTTGACATGCCGCTTTGAAAAATGTATTAGCTGGCATTTATTGGGTTTAATTTTGATTTTCCAATCATAGAGCCGTGAGAGGAATTTGTTTGTGTATTTTTGCATTTCTGCAAGGCCGAAACGAGGATTTTTGGGTGGTGGTGGTTGTATATTGCGGTGTCGTCAGCATACACGGCGACCTTGTATCTGGCGTCCACTGGGAAATCATTGATAAGTAATATATACAAAAAGGTGATATAATTGCCCCTTGTGGAAAGCCAGCTCGCATTACTCGCTCCCTGGAGGAGGACTTTCCCATTTGGACATAAAATTGTCGATTTTCTAGGAAATTGGGCACCAAATACAGGTAATTTTGAAGGGCAGGGAAATTGCGGTGCAGTTTATAAACGAGGCCATTGTGCCAGCACCAGTAAAATACGGCTTCTACGTCCAAAAATAGCGCCAACGTTGAAGCCCCATTGTTAAATTGCTCAGTTACGTCATCAGTTAATCTCAGAAGCTGCAGTTCTGTGTAACGTTCTTTTCTAAAGCTAAACTATGAATTTGAAAGTTCATGTATTTCCAAGACTTATTTTTGAAGTCGAGAAAGTATAAGTTTTTCGAGCAATTAACCAATAATAGACAAGAGACTAATGGGGTGGTAATTTTGGGGTTGTCTGGTGCTTTTCCCTCGCTTTGGGAGCATAATAACCTTGACTCGCTTCCAAGTAGAGGAGGACACGTGGAACGACACGTTGGAAAACCTAAATCCCCAACAAAATGCAACATAGCGAATAGCCAAATGCCTTACGCGAACGCGCACGAATATCCCTCCCCTTCAATACAACAATACGATAGCCAGGCAAAGACCAAAGCTTTTGTGGTTACTCTAGAAAATGTGTTCTCTCCCAACCCGGTAGTCGGGCAGAACGACTTTACACGAGAAGTCGACGATTAAGCCGAAAATGTAGGCCAAGCACAGACACATAAACTACGAAAGACTAACCCAGGCAAAATCGGATGGATCATTGGGAACCTGCCTACCAGAAAAGCGACTGACCCAAACAGAATACCAAATGTGGTACTAAAGAATCTCCCACACAGAGTTCTCAAACTTTTAGCGGACATAATATATTATTTAATTACACGCTACAAAATGGCAGATTTCCCCCAAGTTGGAAAGAAGCCAAAATACTACTATTCCCTAACAAAAATTTAGCACTATCAATCAATTATAGGCTAATTAGCCTACTAAATACCATAAGCAAAGTGCTAGAAAAAGTAATACTCAAAAGAATGAACAAACACATTCATAAACACAATTCCCAGATCAACGAAAGTAGTATTACTATACAGCATTGTTAAGCTGATTAAATACCGATGTAGAAAATATGAAATTGATAGTACCGCGGAGTTAGGAGGGCATTTTCCTTCTCAATTTCAATGCAAATGAGTTGATTTGTGCACAGGTAAATAAAGATGCTAAGCATAATATAACAGGGCCCTCTTAACATTCAAGCGCCGTGACATAATAACTCCTTGAAAATGCGCTATCAAAAGTTACTCCTACTTCTGACGGCACGAATTATTCTAGTGGCAGTGTAGAGGCCGCGTACCTAGATGGCGTTCGTTGGACTTCAATAATAGCAACGATAAGTAAATTGCCTCCATAGTTACGTCTTGTTGATTTGCATTAAATAGCAACCATCTTTATTTCGGTTTGAGGAAACTAACTTTTTGTTACCGAAACATGCCACAGGAAAGATTAAATATGTTCAATTTAAGATGGCTTGTATGCTTAATTACAACATACATACCTCATGTATACAAGTTCAGAATCATCGGGTTTATGATTGATTACACACCAAATACTCCGAATACAATTTTCGTCCTTTCTATGGCGCATCTACTTTCCCAGTTTCAACTATGGCCCGCTAGCCTCAAAGGGCCCCCACACGTCTCCAAATTGATATTAGACGGCATAATCTGTATGTTTCTTACAAACTTACTCAGAAGTTTAGTGTGGATAACTTTCTCTCTATTTATAAAAGATATACTTGCTGATATTAGTGACGATATTTTACGGTTCAATTACTATATTGGATTCCCTAAACGCAGTCACCTGACGATGTTATCAACGTTTCTGAAGTCAAAAAAATGCCTACACAGAGTGTCTATGCTGATAGCTACAGGAATTTTTGCTTGCGTTTTATACATGACGGAAACCATTGAGTGCTTCAAGCAAATAATTAAGTGCTACATACCTATTTGCACCTGGCCGACATACGTAGATGACACGCAAGACCAAGCTGCACAACGACAACCTCGTGACATTATAGAGAGAATGGTAAATTCTGATCGGGAAGAGGATGAAGAGGAACTGTACATGAACCAAAGTAATCGTCGCAGGCAAAAACAACCCAGAACTGGAACAAGACGATCTGGAAGGAGACGATCGGTAAAATGATGGTAAAGAAGAACTGGAGACAAACCATAGTAATCGTCTGGAAGCAATAACCCCATTAACTGCTTAATATCAAAATCAACCTGTTTAAAAGACGTCCACGTTTTGTTCTTCAAAAATTAAAATACGTCTATAAATTTTTGTAATATAGTTACTTAATGAAACTATCAAATACTTGCCAGGTAGACAACATTGCTCTCAAAATCACGTTGAAAGTGCATATAAAATAAATGTGCTTTTAATAAATTTCTTAAGATTTTAGCATTTATTAATTTTCAGTCTCTGTGAAGGATATTCTAATTATTCAATTTCAGCTACATGTGGATTTGAGTTTTTCTTGTATAGGCACTACCACGGTCTTCCGAAGACGTCAATTTCAATGCAGGAAATAACCTGCATAAAGGAAAGCTGGAACATATAATTCTTTCCTTTCCGTTTTTCACTGGCAGACCTGTATCATCTCAGATTGTTTTCTTGTAAATGTTCATGTCTGACTGCCATAGAGGAGCACTGGGATGATGCAAGTTTCAAGTTTTGTTGAGAGGCTAATCTTCTTTTACATTAGAATAAATATTAAACTCCAAAGTTTTCCTCAGGCAAGAAGAATATTCTTTGGAGCTCATTTTCCCTTTTCTCTGCAATGCTAATTGTTTCTCCCAGATAGATATATGTATGCACTACAATACTGGATCAGCCTACCCTTAGTTAGAATTGGTAAATGCTTTATTTTAACTAAATATAAATAGTTTTTTGTAATGATAACTGAAAAATGTTTTCCCAACAGTTGGACAGAAGCATTCAGATAAACAAAACACAGCACTCTAATACTTGGTTATCATGCCTTTGCTATGAATAAAGGCTGCCAAATGCCTTGACATTGTGTAAGTACATGCTTGCTAGTTAATTCCAAATCAATTTTGTTCCATTCCTGCAGAATAATATCTTTCAGTCTTGCTTTGGCTGTGATGTGTTTCCTGATCCTATCTTCCAATTCTTTGCCACATGTTCTCCATCAAGTTCAAGTCGGATGATTGAGGTTACGTTCTGAATCTATGGGATGTGTTGAAAATGATCCATAACCTAGCAATTTCTAAAGTGTGCTTAGGATAATTTTCTTATTGCAAATAAAAATTATTTCCAAGATTTATGTCCACTTCTGTGCAGATATTTTTATAGTATGTTGTTATAATCATACTTGTTCATATTGTCATCAATAAAAGCTAGCTTAGCCATACCACTTGACCCTATACATCCTCATGCTGTTACGCTGCCACCACCACGTTTGATCATAGCTTGCATATTTTTAGGATCCCACTCAGTATGCTTCTGTCTAAACATCTTTATTTAGCCATCACCTTGGTATGCATTAAACTTTCTTTAATGTGACCATAACACACGATCCCAGAACTCATTGTTCTTTAGTTATGTATTCATTGGCAAATAATTAACGCTTTTTCTTGATTACTTTACGTACCTATGGTTTTATTCTTGGTGTTCTGGAATTGTAACCAGTAGTGTACAGATATCTATGAACTGTGTTTTCATGAACCACCTTCCAAAAATGTTCTAGATGTGCTTTAATTTCTATTGTTGTTATTCAGGGATTTTACTTCTTCATTTTCAGCTGTTGCCTTTTATATTTAGAAAAAGATTTTGGTTAAGCACTATTTCTAGGCTCATTGAGCCTACTCAATGAGCCATTTTGTAGTGTTAGATGACACAGCACACAGTGGATGGATTTCTGTGTACAGTTTCCCCAATTTGTTTACGTCTTATTTTGTTCACGCATATCTAAGATTAATTTTCTCTCTCTTAGAGTTGTGACTTTTCCTTTCTGCCCCATTTTGACTGTGGTTACTCATAGCTTAAGTTGCTTGTATACTGCATGACAACATGCATGAATGAGGGGTTCTGAAGGTACAAAAATCATCATTTACTGTATTTTATTGCTGTATTATTGAGCACATTTGAATACTCATGTCACTGGGAAGTATAATGTTTTTAAGGGAAATCACATGTTGAATAAATTCCAGGGCAGCAATTATAGCAATTACTTCCAAGTTGTCACCAAAAAACCAAACTATTATAGAATGTTGGAAGATGCTTAGCCATCTAACAGCACTTCAAAAACACCTAGTCTTCCAATGGATACCGGCTCACTGTGGACTGAGTGGTAATGAGAAAGCTGATTTTCTTGCAAAAAAGGGTACCAGCGGTGTACAAAAATCTATAGTTAATTTACCATTTTATGCAGCTAAAAGATTAGTCAACTCTGAATTCAAAAAAAATATTGCAAAATATTACTATGAAAAATCAAAGAATAAAAGATGGGAACTACCAAACATTCAAACAGTGATTCCTGAGTATCCTCGAAAAACAGCAGTTGCAACCTTCAGGTTGATTACAGGACATGATTGTCTGGCAAAACATTTAAACAGAATTGGGATATATTCTTCACCACTCTGTCCTCTATGTGATCTGCAAGAGGAAATGGACCGAGACCACCTTCAAATATGCCCAGCCACTTCTAGTGCCCCATCCATCAGTGAAAAATATTGGAGAGCAAGAGGATTAATGACTTCATTGTCAGAAATCCAGCATTAGCTAACAACAACAACATGTTGAATAATACACAAATATTATTGTCATTTGTATACTGTGTGTATGTTTCAAAAATATGACTACACATCAGTGGAATAAAGAAATAATAAATGTTAAACCTTTTGTGTTGATTAATTCAACATTTAAAGTTGCATATTCATAAATTTGAATACCTCTGTCCGCCTCTGTACATACATCATTCTTTTATTGCTCAAGGCATACATGTAATGAACCATAACTATAGGAACTGAGGGCCCTAAGCCACAAAGCTTACCCAGGGGATATTTTTTATAAGGAGAGAACCCAATGAACACCTAACACTCATTAACTCAGGGGTGTTATGAGTGCAAGTCAATAATTCAGTTTTCCATTAAATGGACTATTATTCCTTATTTATGGCTCTGTCTAATGTACTTACCTTCCAGACTGTTACCAGGTTGTATTGCTTCTTTGAATATGCACACAAATTCTTTTTCTTACTGTAAAAGGTACTTTTACATGGGAGCAATGAGGACCCTTAAGAAATTTGATTTCAACTTGTGTATATTTTCATTTAGGCTTACAGTACATATTTATAAAGATTATTTTTCAATTAAGAGAACAATCAACATATGAAAAAAGCTTTGTTAGGCTTTAGAAGATTCATATCTTAAAAGAAAGGATAAATATTTATAAGGCTGTTAATTAAATATTCATTTCTTCACAACACTAGCGACTGGCTGAAACTCATAATTGAGTCTGTTACCTTGTAGCTTCACACCTGGCTTAGTTTGTTGATAAGCTGTTCAAACGTAAGAAAAGTAACATCTTCCTCATGAGTTTTGAATAGATTTTTCTTTTGCCTGACAGTCCTCAAGGATGTGACTTCTACATTGCCTACTTCATCTAGCTCATTAGCTACATCACAGATAACAGTTTGTACCAATTCACCGTGTGACTGAGGAAAGGTAGGAATAACTTTTCCAATGATTTGTGTTAAATATTTTACTTGTAATGGTACTTACAATGCAAACATCATAAGGTGTATCTTCCACTTTGGTTACATATAGAGTAG
Organism: Tenodera sinensis; assembly: GCA_030765045.1. Lineage (NCBI taxonomy): Eukaryota > Metazoa > Arthropoda > Insecta > Mantodea > Mantidae > Tenodera > Tenodera sinensis. The sequence continues at coordinate 165,848,432 of CM060962.1, forward strand.
AAAGTTGATTCACCTACAGTGTATCAGAATGACCTTTTTGGACTCCTGGAATGTTTCTCCCACAGCCATTACCATATATCTCTTTTGATATTTCATTTTATTTTCTCCTACTTTTCTTACTAATACATGATCTTTCATGCCATGTGCTTGTTGGCTAGTTTCATCTTGGCAAAAAAAAGTTAAAGGTTAAACACAGTATACTTCACTTATAAAAAAAAAAGAAATAATGCAACAGCTCATGAAGGACCAAGGCTTGCTGCCCGGCAAGCACAATTTAGCACTATCAATCAATTATAGGCCAATTAGCCTACTAAATACCATAAGCAAAGTGATAGAAAAAGTAATACTCAAAAGAATGAACCAACACATTCATAAACACAACATACTGATACCCGAACGTTTGGGTTCAGAGCACAACACTCAACCACACTTCAACCTTTAGGAATGACTGAGCAGATCACCAATGACTAAAACACTAATAAATCAACAGGCGCCCTATATTTGGACATTTAATGCATCTTTGATAAGGTCTGGCACGCAGGACTAGTTAGGAAATTAAAAGAATACGTTTTTCCCTGATACTGCGATAGCTCTAATTAGGGATTACCTCTCCGATCAGCATTTCCGCACCTCAGTAGAGGAAGCAGTATCGAGCATGAAGCAAATTAGAGCCAGTGTCCCACAAGGAAGTTTGTTGGGGCCGACACTATTCAACTTGTACATTAATGACGTGCCCAACCTAATAAGAACGGACAAATACATTTATGCAGACGATACTGCATTGATAACACAGTCTACCCAACCATGTATTATTCACTAACGGCTCCAAAATGCCCTAAATACGCTTGAGCCCTGGTTCTCCAAATGGAGAATAAAAGTAAACGTGAGAAAGACTCAAACAATAATTTTCACGAAAATGCTCCTGGAAAGGAAAAATAAGCGTGTCCTTCAGCGTTAACATACTAAGGTGAAGGTATTCACTCGAATGACTAAGTGACTTACTTAGGTGTAGTAATGGACCAAGGCCTCACTTGGAGTATACACATCTCCGAGATGGACCCAAAGGACCTTGTTGATGGGAAAACTATTGACATTACACTGTTCTCAGCTTCATCTGCTAAATGATTTGTGTTGCCTTTACAGTTGATTTCATTTGTGGAATGAATACTTATAATATATTGATTGTAAAGACATTATGAAATACCAGTAATTACAGATAGACTAAAGGGAAGAATCATAATTTAATACTGCATTCAAGAGCAGAACATGCATTTTTGCATTAAACATTTAAAATATGCATTTTTCCTTGAACATTCATTTATATGTATTGCCATTGCTCAAGTTGTTGCTGAGGGGGTGACTTTTAAAGTATATAATTCCTGTATATCTTTAAATACATGAAAGAGAACATGCTTGTAAATCCAGGCTGTATCAATAACAATGGGAGAGCAAAATACCTCTAAACGGGCTGCATGGTGTTTTTCCACTGAGTTTGTTTGTTTGTAGTGTTTAACGCCCGCTTTTACTACTACGGCACCGCAGGCAGTGACACTGATGATACATGGAATGAAGATGGAGCACCGGTGGAATGAGAAGGCGGGGGAAACCGGAGTACCCGGAGAAAACCCGCCGTGATGCTCCTTCGTCCACCACGAATACCACATGCGGGTCCCTGGGATCGAACCCGGGCCGCCTAGGTGGTAAGGGAGCGTGCTAACCGCTCAGCCACGGTGCTGCCTTTTCCACTGAGCGTGTGGAAACATGGTAACAGACTGCTGCACAAACAAGGTCATGCTACTGAAGTGCTTTTATTCTGCAGTATTGAACTGATGGTGACGTAATGTGGCTCAGTTATTAAAAAGCAACTTATTATTTTGTCCTGTACTTAGTCACAAAGTGTATTATGGCTCAGCATATGTTTTCTACTGCACAGTGTGTAATATGATTTGTGTGTGTTAACTTGGTCAGCTCACCAAGTGAAAGTATGACTATATGTCTTTCATAACAGGTAGGCATTTCTTATGGCTCTGTGTGAACAGCTACTAAATTGCTGAAGTTAAACCCATATAAAATAACTGTGGCACTCTTCAACCAGGTGATCCTGTAATTACATTTAACATTTTTCATGGACAAGGCTTGACTCCACCTTCATGGATATGTGTGTACACAAAATGATCTTTATTGAGCTCTGAGAAACCTAATATTGTTCAGAAGTACTCTTTCATGACAAAAAAATGAGTGTATGGTGCACCATTAGTTGAAAAAGAGTTATAGGCCCAATTTTTTTCGAGTCAACAGTTGACGCCTATACATACATGAATTTTGCATGATTTTGCCTGCAGCAGCTCATACAGCCAATCTTTTGATGAAAACAACTGAAAGTGTGTTTCAGGACAGAATTATTAGTAGAGATTTGTGGCCCCTTTGGTCCCCCAAAGTAACCCCCTGAGATTTCTGTGTCTGAGGTAACTTAAACATAAAGTGTACAAGTCAAACCCATACACCCTGGGAGATTTAAAACAAAATATCTGCCAGGAAATTGCCAGCATTTCTCAACAATGACGGTGGCCAGATTCAGCATCTTCTTTCATAAAGTTGGCAAGTAAAGCCTTTAAAAGTAGTTTTAAAAAGGTTGTATGGCTTTATGCATGCTTTTCTGTGATATTGACAGATAGCAATGAGTATGGAGGACACAGAAAGATGAAACACCATGCAACCCATTCTGAGGTTTTTTGCTCTCCTTGTACATGTTAACAACAGCCTTAGTGTTCAGCAAATCTGTCAGATGTCTGACCTTGCTATTGAGCTAGATCTGGGTTCATTTTGGGATGGCAAGACACATCTTATTGACATTGATCTTTATTTCATCATAACCTTAATTATGGACAATTCACTTTGGCGCTGAACACTGTAAAAGGTAGAAAAATGCACAAGGTTTCCTTGCTCAAATTTCCATACTTGTCCTTTCCAGAGCCTAAAATGCAATAGTGTTGAAGTGTTTCCAATGTATTGTGTGAGGAAACATTACTAAGCTACTTCTCTTCTCCATTTGGTTTTCTGGAGATTCTGGGCTGAGTGACTGAATTAACTAATTCTCTGTATCCTGCAGAAAGTAGTTTTGGATGTCAAGTTATGACAGTGATGTACAAACACTAATATATTTGATTCCTTCATTTAATTTTAACAGCATACTCATTTGCCAGAAAGCATTTAGTATTGTTTTGAACTTCAACCTCTCTCTTCTAAAGCAATGCTTACTATTCTTCAAGGTGTAGTAAAATGTGTTCTCTAACAACAGAAAACCACTACAGAAGTTGAAGGAAACAACTATAAGTTGTAAGTCTGAAACAATATTATATTATTATTCTATGGATCTGTGCCACTTCTGATCTGGCTCATTACAGTATTCTGGATGTGAAGTCTGGACACTAGCGGTAAGTGGAGGGGTGAGGGGATACCTTAAATCCATACAAGTTAGAAAGTTAGTAATGTTAGGGCTATCATTACCAGCACATGCCAATCAGATATACCAACTTATACATACACTTAACACAGTGTGTTCTATTGGGCAGTGAGAAATGAGGTGCTTATCACTATTTTGTATGTAAGATTTGAAGCTTTCACGGCAAGCGTTATGGATCAAGGCTTCACGGGTGATCAGCCGTGTCAGATTTATGAAGGTCAAGCTTTCAGCCATTGTAGACTCCATGGCCATCTTCAGGATGAAAGAAGATGCCCTGAAGATGGCCATGGAGTCTATAATGGCCAAAAGCTCGACCTTTATAAATCTGACATGGATGATCACCCGTGAAGCCTTGATCCATATCACTATTTTGTAATGTAAAAGTTAAGGAAAAATTGTATTTTGTTATATCACATTCATCATTTGTTTCCCATTGTTCACACTTAGAATTAAATTTAGCACTGTTTTATAACAATGTTACCCACATTGTAACTTGTAATGTTACCTGCAGTACGGCAGACAGTTTAAAGAAAGGTCTGCTAGATAAAGTAAAAAGTGTTGAGTACATGAGTACTGCAATGTGAATTTTCTAATAAAGTAGTTTTTTTATTAAGTAAACCATTTTCTACATTATTGGTGAAACTGAAATGCACTGGAACATCTACTCCTGATCTGCACATAAATATGTTGTTGTTGTTTTCTAGTGCCTTGCATCTGGCAATGAAGCCATTAGCATTCGTGCTTTCCAATACTTTTGAACTGTAGTTTCTTCTGATCTTAATGCTTCACAGGTCTTCAAGTGGTCTTCGTTCATTTCTGCTGGATCGTTACACAGGACACACATCGGTGAGGCTGAGATACCTATTCTGTAGAGATGACTTGCCAAGCAATCATGATTTGTCAATAGTCGGAAGGCTGCAACAGCTGTTTTCCTTGGTCTCTGGGGGATTATATCTGGATTGGAAAGTAGTGTAATCCATTTTTTATCTTTGGCATTTGTTTCTATTTCTTGTAGATATGAATGACAAAAATTTTTTATGATCAAGCGTTTTATTGAGGAATATGAGAAATTGAATTTAGACTTTTGTTTTATTGTTGTGCCTTTCTTTGCAAGTGAGTCTGCAGCTTCGTTCCCCATGACTCCACAGTGTGCTGGAATCCATTGGAGATGAACAGTCTTATGAACTTTTTGGAGTTGTGTTAACATTTTGTAGCATTCTCTAATTTTTGTTGACTTCTTTGTAGTATTTGAACATATTCCCTGAATTGCAGCTTTAGAATCTGAAAGAATTACTGCCTTGTTAAATTTATTTAAGGGAAGATTTAATAATTGTCGGAGAGCAATGTATATAGCCTCTATTTCTCCATCATAATTTGTTGTGTCTCTGCCAACAGAATGATAAAAGGAAAAATGTGAACACGTAACTCCAGCTCCAGTAAGGTTTTCCTTCGAGGATCCATCAGTATATATGTGCAGCCACTCTTCTGTGGGATACCTAGTATTGATTGTTTCCAGAGCTAGAAGTTTTTGTATTTCTTTTGGTGTGTCTGATTTACTTATTTCCTCTATTAATTCCAAATTGAAGGTAGGTTGCAATAATTCCAATGGATTTTCTCTTATAAGTAGATTTTCTCTGGTGTTAGGAATGTTCAATTTGGATTTAATCTGTGTTACATTTTCTAGGAAACTACTATGAGTTTTAAGGATTGAATGGGGGAGGTTCTCTTCTGTCCATTTAGAGTTTGGCAGTCGTAACATTTTCTCGTGTTGGAGCAATGCTTGTTCTTCTATTTTTGTTGTTATTGATGGGGTCCGTGTTAAGGCAAGCATGGCATCAATAGGTGTGGATTTAACTGCTCCAGTGATTAGGCGAAGAGCCTGATTTTGTATTTGTTCAAGTTTATTGATGTTAGCATTTGCTGCTGTTATTAAAGCTTCAGAACAGTACAAGAGGTTTGGTTTAATATACATTTTGTATGTTGTGTTAAGGACTCTCCTTGAGCAGCCCCATTTAGCACCAGCTAACCGTTTCAGGATTTGCAATTTCTTTTCAACCTTTTCTGAGATGTTTGTTATATGTTTTTTCCAACTTAGCTTTCTGTCGAAAGTGATGCCTAAGTATTTGGCATCATCAACTGCTTTGAGTGGTTTACCATTATAATTTATGCTAACATTAACTGGTTTGTATTTTAGTGTAAATAATTCATAATTTGTTTTTTCCACATTGATAGTCATGAGGTTTTTGGAGCTCCATTCATGTACTTTGTTTAGGGCTGTTTCTATTCTGTCTTTAATTAATTCAGGTTTTTTTGAAGAGCCTGAAGTCCAAATGACTACATCGTCAGCAAATAAAGCAATTTTGGTTTCTAAAGTTTTTATTATTGATGGAAGGTCATTTATATATATGTTAAAGAGTGTTGTGCTCAGAACAGCACCTTGTGGAAGTCCTCGGTGTGTTTGTTTATATTTGGAAATGTATGTATTATATTTTGTGGCACAAAATCTTTGTGAAATAAACTGAGTTATCCACTTAAGCATGTTGCTTTTCACACCTATTGATTGCAACTTCTCAACTAATTTATTTCTCCAGACTGAGTCATATGCTGATTTAAAATCAATGAATACTGCCAAGGTATCCTCCTTTCTATTGAAAGCTTCCTTGATGTCTTGGCTTAGTAGGAGTACATTTTCACTTGTACTATGATTCTGTCTGAAGCCGGTCTGTGAACTATTAATTAAGTTGTAATATTCTAGAAACCAGTTAAGTCTAGATGCCACCATTCTTTCCATCACTTTTGCAATAACACTGGTCAAAGATATTGGTCTGAAACTATTAATATTGTTTGAGGGTTTGTTTTTCTTTAAAATCGGGATGATAATGGCTTTTTTCCAGTCGGAAGGTACAGTCATTCTCCAACACGTGTTATACAGTTTAAGTAGGATTTCTTTTCCTTTCCTGCCAAGGTGTTTAATAAACTCTGGGTGGATCTTGTCAGGTCCAGGAGATTTTTTGTTCTGTAATTGTTCTATTGCTAAATCCAGTTCTGTTTCGTTAAAATCCTGAATAAAAATATCATTTCGTATACCTTTTGGCTTACTAGTTTCTCTGATAGTTTTTTGGATAGCCTTATCTTGTTTTTTATACGCTTGGGGTATTCTTTGTGACTGAGCATAAAACTTGCTAAGGGATTCTGCTATTTCCCTATCTGTAGTTAAGCTTTTGTTATTATATTTTAATGGTTCAGTTGTATTTTTTGATAATTTTGTTTTATTAAGGAATTTGTATATTTTATTTCCATCTTTCCTATAGTCCATATGTTCTACAAAATTTGTGAAACTGGCCCTTTTTGCTGTAATTAATTCTTTCTTAAAAATGGCTGCTTTTCTTCTCCAGTTTTGTACATCTTCTGGACACTTGGTTCTTTCGGCTTTGACTCTTGCTATATTTCTTTCGTGTTTTAACTTAGATAAAGATGGAGACCAAAAGTAGCTATATTTCTTTAACTTTCCTTTGGGGATATGTGTTTTGGCTGCTGTCAATAATATTTCATAAATTTTTTTATTCATTTCATCTGTTGACTTGAACTCTGATTCCAACAGTATATTACACTTCCCTTCTATCTCATTTTGGAAACTGGACCAATCTGCTTTTTTAAAATTCCAAGAAGTTTTAACTTTTGGTTTGTTACTTTTATTTATTAGACCTCTTATGGAGTTTATGGTGATTCTCTGGCCTGAACCTGGGTCTTCTATTATTTCTCTTTTTGTATGGTCAATTATGTCAGATGACACCATCAGAAGGTCAGGATTTGTACCCGAACCGTTATAATGAAGGTAAGTGGGTGGATCATTTGGATTAAATATTAATTCCATTGTTGACGAGTTTAATAGGTCTTCTATGACTCTTCCTGCTGAATTTATATCTCTGTAGCCCCACCTAGGGGAGTGTGCATTAAAATCACCTATTAAAATACTTTTGGGTTCTATGGGAATAGAATTTAGATCTAGTGTATTGTCTGGAGGATTGTAGATACTGTAAATTCTATAGTGGTAGTTACTTTTCCATACTTCAATTTTAACTATTTCTGATTTATCTTGTTCTTCCATTGTTTTTTGGATTTGGATAATAGCTTTCATATTTCTTTTAATTCCTGTAAGAATACCACTTGCTATTTGACGAGCCTTTGGAAGTATATGTGTAGTGTACTGATCCATTTCAAAGTATATTTCCTGTTCTTCTGATATATTGGCTTCTTGTACTGTGAAGACATCTATATCTTGGTCTTTTAATATTTTCATTAGCTCTTGTTTTTTAGGCTGGGACATGCCTCCTGCATTCCATTGTAGAATTCTTAAAGTATTGGAATTGTTGTGATGAAATTTGCCTAAAGATGTCCCCACCCGGAGATCCGATTGGGGGACAGTTTTAACTCCGGAATGTTTATCTTTAGGACTCATATTCATGTATGTGGCTTTCATGTAACTGTTTTCTTAACGGGCACCAGTTTTACAATGTGGCAGTTACATCACCCGACTTAAACCCCCATTTTGCAAGGGGGACCACACCTATCGTTGGTCAACGGGTCCATCGGACCTAGCTGGGAGGACTAAATAGATGATATTAAATATATGTATAGAACAAAAGCCTCACCAATGACGCCTGTAGTGGGCAGAGGTGGGGGACGCAGCGGCTGGGCGGTAGGCCTTGGCCCTTCGTGGGCTGTCGCGCGGGGTTTACGTTTACATATAGAACAAAAGAGTGATGGTTAACCGAATAGGAATTTGGGAGGATATTCACATAAAAAATAAGTGGTTCTGTAGATGTGAGGTCAAAAATGCCTTATTCTATTTTCTATGTATTTTGTTTGTTGGCGATAACCATTATCAGTTTAGTTCACGTATGTGAAAATAGTAAGGTGCCTACACAAGCACCAAAAGTTGATATGTTGCTTGGTAATCTATTTGTAAATTTTACAGCAGCTCGATATTTGCTTGAGGAAAAAAAAAAAGCTTTAGCTCGTGAGTCTGGTGGACATGATTATTTCTGTATGATCATTGTAGGTGCTCAGTACCACTTAATATGCAGTGAAAAAGGTCACTACTAGTAACACTGGTGAACATATTGCATCATATAGCTCAGCATCATTTCAACCATTTCTTTCTTTCACCATCGGATATCCCCTACTTGGTTGTTAATCATCTTTTTAAAAAATTGGTAAACTAATGATGGCACTACCAGTGCATTCATTCTTCAGCTGCCACTGATAGATAAATTCAAAATGTATGTCAATGAAGGGGTTTTACTTAATTGCTTTTTCAGCATAAATATGACTTTCTTTTACAAGGCATGAGTGCAGTTTCTGTCTGAGTTCCAAACATGCAGATTAAATTGTGGTTGGACAAACAACATGAGTTGCAATAATGGAGAACAGAAACCTAAATTACCTTTAGAATTAAAAACTTGCAAAAATATAAAACGTTTTAAAAACAAAAGTAATTGATAATTTAAGGTAAGGATATTTTGATAGCTTACAAATTGACATTCATTGCTCTCTTTTTTTTGTAGTGTTTAACAACCTCTTTTACTACATACAGTACTGCACAGATGATACATGGAATGAACATGGAGCACCGGTAGAATGAGATGGTGGGGGAAACTGGAGAACCCAGAGGAAACCCGCCACAAATCCCACATGCAGTTGCCTGGGATTGAATCCCGGCCACTTTGGTGAGAAGTCATTGCTCTCTAATGTGAATGATTTTGTCAGTCCAAAATCTGCTTATTGTATTGCATTATTGAATTCCTATTTTTAATTTTTTGTATGGTGTTCTGTATTCACTCCCATAGTGCTATATTGCTATACATATAAGTATTTGTAGTAGATATCATTTTATGTGATATTGTTTATTCATAACCTTTATCAGTTCTTATTACAATATTATTACATTAAATTTACATAGGGCTGTTTGCCCACCATTTGTACTGTTCCCAGCTTATGAGCTTTGGATCAAAGAACCTTGTAATTGCAACATTTTTTTAACTGAATACAAATATATAGAAATGCTTATTCATGCATTTTAAACCTGTGAAACAGAAACGGTAAAATTCTTATGCCTCCACTGAAAAACCTCTGCACTTCCTCAGGGACGCGCAAGAGCGGTAGAACCACGTAGAATGTTCTGTTCTTTTTGGGGAGGCGCGCGCACGGTTTGAATTAGCGCCAGCGCTAATTGATAGCGTGTGGAAATGTTTAGAACCATTGGAACCTGTGGATTTGCTCATAGCGCAACCTCTTGCGGACTTCGGAAAAGAAATGTAAATCAGCTGATTCTGAATGGTATTGCCATCTGCTGGAAATATATTGCAACATAGGAGTTGATTTTTTTAACTATTGAGAAACTGTTCTTATATTTTTTGTGAAGGACCCTGTTTCAATTCACAGTTGAATGTGTGTAAACGGAAAGTGAAATGTATGTTTTAGTGCTAATAGTGTGACGCACGTGAAAGTGGTTACTAATGACAAAGAAGAAATCCCAATGGCTGTGAAAGCACTGAGCACGTTGGATTACTGCTAAACTGCACTGATACTGGAAGCCTGATATGATTAGTGATCTATTTGAAGTTTTTTAGTGTGATTATTAAGTGTTGTGTCGTGTTGTGCATCTTACTATTGTTTATCCTTCAGGATTTATGGCATGCTCGAAATTCCATAATTTGTAATGGGTATGTATTAACCTCTGTTTTCAGTAGTGGTTAGAAACAATAGTCTTATGTTTGGATATCAGCAATAACACGTGACTTATTTTTCACATCGAATACAGATTTGTTTATATTAGTTTGTTAATTAATGCAGATGTTGCAGAAATGTTGGCATCTCTTAGATTCATTAAATAAGAGCGTGTGCTCTGCGTTCTGAAATCGCTCTTCCATTAACAGTTATTTATGTGACGTTAAGTAGGAATAATATGTCATGATTTCTCAGTTTTAAGGAGAACTTAATAAACAGTAGTTTATAGTGTACTGAATGTCACACGGGGTTTAATAAGTTTCTCGTGCTTGCTTTCTTTTTTTATAATAGTGATTTAGCAAATTTTTTTCTGCCATAGTGTGATGCAACGTATCAACCTAAGGAAAGTTCCACTTGCTCTTACGGGCCTAGAATAGCTTGTTGTCCTGGACCGGGGCACTTAAAACGTCTCCTTTCGACGACTGTCCGACACGAAATTTCCAACTATAAACTTGCAGGAATGTTAAACTGTCAATTGTCTCCAGCGCAGTGAGCATGACACTTGTTTGGGATTGCTGTTTTCGTTGCCTTCTGTCAGCAGCACAGTAAACATAAATAGAGCAAGGGCAGCAATCCTCTGGTGCGAACCGAACCGAACCTAACCTTACACTCCCATATAAAATGCTTATTGTACAAGGTCTGATCTCGAAAGTTATTATTTGATATATCCTTTCCCTGTAGGAAGGCTTGCTGAAGAAAACATTTATCGTTCTCAACCTGTAACTTTTCGTTACTAGCTTAACCTGAACCTCATAAACGGCATTGTGAATTTATAAAGGGCAAAATTAGTACATTCATATTTTGGGTTAACTCTGAAAGCAAGAAGTCTGACGTTAAATAATATAACCAAAATGTATATAGTTGACAATGTTATTTCTTGCATAATATGAAAAGTTTAGATAATATGTACTTTTAATGAGTGTTTAGACAATCTTCAATAATGGGTTGTAAAAAAAGCTTTTTTTTCTTAGTTGAAAAGTCAATCTGCATTAACTTTTGGCACCATAGGAAATGATGACCACCTTTGCTCTAATTCGAGCAGTTTCACTTCCATTTGTATGAGACAAATTTCCTGTGTTTGACCTTCAGCAGGGAACATATCTGGTCATTACATATACCTTGAGATAATCAAGTGAATATATATTGTTTAAGTACTTTTGGGTACTTGAAAAGAATTTGTTTGGTAATGGTTTACTTTTGCTTAATCGCTTGCTCACTATAACTAGGGTGATTTACTACCCTGGTTTTCAATACCTGATCTGTTATTTTAGAAAAAATATTTAGGGACACCTGAATTTAATTCAGAAGCAAAAGTAGTGGAAAATGTGGGTTTTTATAATGCACATTGGATTTACATGGGGTTATTTCACATAAGATGTGGTGGGTAGAGTTTCCCACCCAGTGCTAAATATTTTTGTTTTTATTGATAATTCCATAGGCCACAAATACACTGTCATCATAACATTTTTTGTAGGTGTGCTCTTGTGATGTGGAAGCAACTTTCCCTTGCCTCTCATCTTCGAGCATTTGGAGTGCAAGTGGGTGTAGCTCAAAGTTATTAATCTCATTTAAATGTTTAAATACAATGCTGTCTGTATACATAAATGTCCTTAAAGTAATTTTGAAGTTAAATTTCATTGATGGGAAGAAAGACTTTTGCATCTTATTTACAAAACTGAGAGATCATTCTTGTAAAAATTCTTATTTAAATTCTTTTTTTTTCCTTATGCTCTTTCCCAACAATATGGAATACCTATATAAAAAATTAAATCAAGATTTTGGGGTTTTCTTTACTAGAAATGTGTGATAAAGATATCAGACGTGAATAAATGCAAGTAATCATTCCTGAATAATTGGTAGTTTTTGTTCCTTTACTTTGTGGTCTGGCTACCAAAGTACTTTTATAAGTCATTCAGTTAAATATGCATAAGTTATGCACATTTTTTTTAAAATGATGTGTATGCAATTTTACCGCCTATTTATTTTCTCTACCCACATACATAAGTAGGGGAAGTACGTATTTGACCCAAACATTTGAGGTCGAGTTTTCACTGGAAATATATGTTTTGAAGCCCCTTGAATCCAAAAAAAGCATTTTTAAAGAAAGGTGTGTGTGTCAGACTGCCTGTCTGTGAACAGCATAACTTAAATACAAAAGGTCTGTTAAAAGCAAAGTTGATATTAAAGTTTAATATCTTTCAAGGATGCAACACAAAGATTTGGAAGAAAATTCGTCCACCCTAAACTATCCTTTACATGGAAAATTTTTCGAAAATTCTGATTTTCTGAAAAATGGCTCTAACAATTTTGATTAAAATGTCATATGTTAAAGATATTTTTATGGCAAATGAAATGTAATTTTGAATTTTCTGTCTGCAGCTCATGTAGTGCTGTTTACTCTGAATGACTTTTATCACTGGTAAATTGTAAGAGATAGACGAAATCCTACTATACAAAAACTGTAGATCTCATTAAAACACAATTTATGTCAGTTGATGACTTTTTGTGAAGTGAACCATTTCAGAGATATTCCTAGTTATTGAGAATTTTGCAATACTTATAGACCGTTCTCAAATGGGAGGTTATTATTTATTCTTTTATCTCTTGGTCATGCAAAGAGAGCAGAATTTCAAAGTCATCATATAGCAACCACTCTTAAAACATTTAACTATCGCTTAAAGCCTACTGTATTCCCCTTGCACCTTTAAGAAAATTAGAAATAAGATAATTTCTACAAATGTTTATCTCGATTAACATGAAGCAGGTAGAGGAATAAACATTTGTAGGAATAGCTTGTACAAGAGCAGAGAAAGTCATGTGAGGGAAACATCAGATATTTTATTTGTGCCTGGGAACAGTGAATAAAAATTGTGATACATTATTTTCACATGTGGCACTGGTTTTGCACTAGTCTGTTTTAGGATTATAGTTAGCAAGCAGATCTATTCACTTATTACTTTCTCTGCTACTTATAGTATGTAGAGGAAGTATTGTATTCCACCCAAAAATTTGAGGTCGAGGTTTCACTGGAAATATATGTTTTGAGGCCTCCTGAGTCCAAAATTGGCATTTCTAGAAAAAGGTCTTTGTGTGTGTATGTCAGTCAGTCCGTGTGCAGCATAACTTAAAAACGAAAAATTGATTAAGTTCAATGCCTTTTAAGGATGCAACACAGTTATTTTGAAGAAAATTTCTCCTTAAACTAACTTTTACATGAAAAATTTTTCGAAAATGGCTAACAGTTTTTATTAAAATACCATATGTTTGAGATATTTTTATGCAAAACGAAATGTATATTTTGAATTTTCTGGGTATAGCCTATTTAGTCTTGTTTACTCTGGATGACTTGCATAACTGGTAAACTGTAAGAGATCAAAACAGAAGTGTGTTTCATCTGAAAACAGCATGAGTTCAAAGTATATCTCAGCAATGTCTTAGCAAAGGCACATCTGCCTTCATTATGTGCTTCTGTCAAAGAATGTTGCACTTGAACCTTGAAAGGAAACTTCTGCGTTATATAAATTGCACTTAAGCATTTCATCCCTAATTGTAGTGTCTTGTAACCTCCTCAATCAAATTTTGTGACAAATTCTGTTACGTGTGTCTGTTGGGACCATTGTTTACATCAAATTTGCTTGAAATACTCATTGAATCCATTCAGTACTCAAATAATTTGTAATTTTCTGTGATGAACTTATGTTCTAAGTTATAATGTATCATATTTCCATTGTCAAAAGATGATAGCATGGATTACCTGGAACAATATGCTAGAATATAATGAATACCTATTATACAGTTTCTAATTGCCACTTCTAATGGTTGAAGATATATGGTCTTCTGAACTTTGTGAACTTTCTGCTGACTGTTATTTAAGAGAACACTTTTGGTTTCCTTGCTTGCAGGAATTTACTTGTTTATCATTTGTACTCAAGCAATTACATTCTCCTATTGTGTTCTGTCAATTATGATTGTAGATTCTAAAAATATATGTAATAGAGAATGTCCGTTTTTTAATACATTGCCTAATTCATTACAGTCTATTGCCCATCTGCATGTTTTGGGGGACAGCATACTTATCTTGTCTTTAGAAGGCCTGGGTTCTAATATGTGTCATGGTTAGGGCTAGGAAGTTCATCCATTTGCATGTTTTTTCATAGGGGTTAAAAATGTATGCTTTTACATTATGTGCACGAATTATGGAATTTTCAGTTATTTGGACATGATTTTATGGTGCATATAACTGCATATTTTCTTGATTTTGATAAATGCATATTATTTCAATATTATAGTCCCTATATTGCATATTTTAATGATTTTTATGGTTTTTTATTATTTTTTTCCATGTGTATAATATTTTTCAAATTGGTAGTATTGCACATAATGGTGCAACTCGCGAGGTGGCGAGAACTAATGCTGAGCCACGTTGTCATGCAGTGAATCCCCTGTTTCTGTCTTTTCATTATATGTATGTGCGCAGAGAATAATCAGTGCGTTATCTGAGAGGTTTATATTAACAAAGGTAAAGTGCAGGTCAACGTTTTGAGCAGCACGATTATAGCAACGCTTGCCGGCCCACCAGTAGTTGTGTTGTGGTTTTCAAATTTTACATTGTTGTGAACTGGTTCCTAGTAAATTAAATTAGGCGTATAAAATGTTAAAAAGCTCTTCAAATGCTGAAAATAAAACCAACTTCGAGTGCTAGATTAATTAATTTACAGAAAGAGTTTTCGGCTGATTTAATATCTACAGATAATAGGGTGCTGTTTTGTGGAGCGTGTGAGAAAAATGTAGGGAGTGAGAATAGATTTCAAATAGTTCAGCACATAAACACAACAAAACATAAGGAGAATTTAATCAGAAAACTTGCAAATAACCTGTCCAAAAACAGCTAGTAGAGTGTTTAGGAAGTAGGGTTACTGAATTTTCCTATGACTTGTGCCAAGCATTTATAGTTGCTGATATTCCCTTGTTCAAAATTAATAATCCGACATTTAAACTTTCTTGCCAAGTACACTCGACAACTGTGCCTGAAGAAAGCACAGTGCGGAGGACTTATGTAGGACATTGTTACAATAACATATTGTCAAATATACAAAATGAATTAGCGGATCAGTTTGTGTGGTTGTCGATGAAACCCCTGATTCTGAACGCCGTTCTATTGCTAGCATAATCGTGGGGGCTTTAAATAATGAACAAAATACTACACCTTATCTTATTAATGTGTGCAAATTGTCGGCCACTGATAATGTAACTGTGACCCAGTTTGTGATGGACTCTTTGAAATTACTATGGCCATGTGGAATCAAATACGATTGGTTACTTTTATTTGTTACCGATGCAGGTCTTAATGTGGTAAAATCAGGAAAACTCTGAAAGGTATTTTTCCTAACTTAATTCGTATAACTTGTTTGGCACACGCTCTTCATAGCATTTCTGAGACAATGCGTGATTCTTTCCCATTGGTAGATAGATTTGTGTCCAGCACAAAGAGAATTTTTTGTTAAATCTCTTCCTCCTGCACCAGTGTTAACTCGATGGGGAACATGGGTCAATGCAGTTTTATATTATGCTGAGCACATAGAAATAGTCGAAGAGGTTGTTAATTCATTGGACTCGAAAAATGCTTCATCAATAGAAACTGTGCAAAATATTCTGTCAGACACTGGGTTAAAAGAGGATGTTAGTTTCATATCTGCCCATTTTTCTTACTTACCAACGGCCATAGTGAAATTGGAGGCTGTAGGATCTCCTTTACATGAATTAATAAGTGTCTTTGAAAAAACGATATGTGATCTAAGTTTGGTTCCTGGTAGCATAGGACAAATAGTAAAGAGAAAGTGAAGTACGTAATTTCAAAAAATTCTGGTTATAAACAGATGTGCGATATTTGAGACATCCTTGAAAGAAAACCATCTGTCACACCAAGAGACTTGACTCTGTGAAGCAGCTAACATTATTTAAATATACCCCGATAACAGCTTGTGACGTGGAGAGAAGTTTTTCACGTTACAAAAGTGTTTTGCGAGACAACAGATGATGTTTTACAGTTGAAAATTTGTGCAAAGTGTTGGTTGTGAACTGCAATTTAACAGTTAATAGTAGC
Source organism: Tenodera sinensis (assembly GCA_030765045.1). NCBI lineage: Eukaryota > Metazoa > Arthropoda > Insecta > Mantodea > Mantidae > Tenodera > Tenodera sinensis. Next base: position 165,864,787 of record CM060962.1, read on the forward strand.
AGTGGGACCACTTCTGCTTCAACCTCTAAGGAATAAGGTAACTTTATTTATTTATACTAACTCGTCTTGTCTACTGCAAAGGGACATTAATTGTTTTAATTAAATAGTGCATATTTCTTGGCATATTTTCAAGTTTTTAAGAGCATATTTGCATGCATATTTCAGTATTTTTAGGGCATGAACTTCCTAGCCCTAGCTCATGGTGATTGCCTGGTTTTCTTGGGGTTTTCCTCAGAAGTTAAGTATTGTGTAATTCTTCCCTCTATGTAGAGCAGGTACTTATAAGCATTTATTTAATCCGGTGTCTCTGCAAAGTTAGATTTCACAAAACCTTCACTTAAGACACGTGGCCAGCCTAACAAGACTTTACTTGGCACTGTGAAGCACAGTTTTTGTCAGTAGTCAGATATTCCTTGCCCCTGAACTCAAGTGCACAGATTTCTTGTGCAAATTATAACTATAATAATCACATACCTATATCATAGAAGATGTTGGAAATTATGTCTTTTAGCCCTACACATCTTTTTAAGAAAATTTACATTAACACCTATTAATTTTAATAAATAACAAACCTGGAAGTGGTACACAGTGAAGTGAAATTATGTATGATTTTTGGAAATAACATGGAGTCGAAATTAACACTTTATGCTTCACTACTTTTGGTTACATGTCATACATGTGTTTTTCAGAAATCTGCATGATCACTACATTCCCTCTGGAATCTTGAGGATCTCTTACAGGACACCTATGTAGTGGGTTGTCTTCAGCAGGGATTTCAAAATTCAAGTGTTGACTCATATGTTTTCAAGAAAATATGCTCCCACGTTTTTCAAGTGTTGGTCTGCTCACTTGTTTCAGAAGATGGGTGCTGTTTCTAATGTTATGGCTGAAATTCCAAAAATGGTATGCTGCTGACTTTTCTGTCTCTTTGTACTTTATAGGCCTAAGGTATTCCTTGAGACCAGTTTCGATATTCCTCTTAGTTTTTCATATGTTTGTTTTCTTGCAATCTTCACATCTGATTCTGTAAATTCCTGTTTCTTTGAAGAAGTTGTTACATTAGATGTGTGATTTAGTTAAGTATTTTATACTGTGGGTACTTTTTTGGCACTGTTATAACTGTGGAAGATCTTTTTTAATTGTCTCTGGATTTTTAACCTTTTTCTGCTTTCTGAACAGTTATATGTGATACCTGTTGCTTATTTTTTAATTTCTGTAACATTTTATGCACCAATGATTTGTTAAAGCCATTGTTCTCTGCCATTGTTTCTATTTGTTTTAATTGTTTCCTGTCTTTGTCTCATTTAACTGGATAGTAAGTAACCTATGTAGTATATATGAAGCAAAACATACATAGGATTATCAGAAGTTTTTGGCATCCTGAAACTTCCATGAATACATTCATAGAATTAGAATAAGGGTTATTTGGAGGTTTTTGACATTATTTCATTATACTTACGTCTGCAATATTTGATAAATGGCAGGCAAAGAAATACACCATACTCGGTGATGAGCATAGAGCAGAAAAAACCAGCCAGCCAGTGGTGCTGCTTTCTATGTGCACTGAGTGGGTGATAACATGTATGCAGTAAATATACTATGGTTGTTGCATATGTTATTTCTAACTAAGAAACAAAAAGTAAACACTTAAACAGAAAAGTACTCACATAGCCAGGAGATGTTGGAAGTGTTTCCTTTTGTTGTTCAAGCACTTGCTTAGGAAATTGCCCATTGCACACTGCAATTTTCTTTCAGAAATGGCAGCAGTACCTTGACGAATGCCATTTTTAAGTTTCTCTAAAGTGCATGGATTTGTACTGTGAATTGTCTTTTAATCCCCACCCCAGAGATAAAAATTGCAGGGGTTAAATCAGGGTATTCTGTATGGGTGTATGAATCATACATGAATACTTTTTGGGGAATAGAATACTGATACCCGAATAGAGCTATTTCCCCTAATATGCACTGTGTTGCATCAACTGACAAACATGCACCATGTTTGCAAGAGTTTAACTTACACTGAAGCCTCGTGCTTCACCATTGGCCAGCTGAGAGCCATGAAACCTGTTCTGCTCTATGTTGATCACCGAGTGTGACATGTAGTTCATATCATTATAAACAGGATGAAATGTCGCTTTTTAAGCTTGGTTCTTCGTATCCATAAGTGTTAAGTCATGGCCACCTGCAGGTACTCATAAATATTCGGTCAAAGCTCTTCCACTCCTTTACTTTCCTAAAAGGAGCATTAAACATCAAAGTAATAATAAATTGAAATAAATACATACCTTTTGCAATAGTAACAAAAAGAATCATCCTTATAAGCTACAGCAGCTGTGGTCAAAAAATAGTTCAGTGTAATTGCTGGAATTTGAACGTCACTAAAGTATTGGTCAACAAAATGTTATGAGTGTTCCCCTAGAACTGTTTGAATATAATACTTCATAGTGTATCCTTTACGCCTGATTACTTCTAGCACATTTGATTTTGTATTCTAAATTATTTTCCTTGTGTAGCACGGCTCAATTTTAACCCATTCTTCTAGCAGATTTTACTTACGATAATCTTTAGAGAAGGAAGGAGAATTTCTGATTCTTTTGTTCAACTCATTCCATAAATTCTCCATTGGGTAAGATCTGGACACATTGGGGGTATATGTGTGTATTTGGGCAGTTGTATAACAACCATTCCCTAACAATATGTTTCTGGTGCTTTGGGTCAGTATCTTGATAGCATTTGAACACATTTCTTATTCCTAATTACTCTGCATATTGGTGAAGATTTTCCCTGAGAATGTTAAGGTAGTTGTGTTTGTCCATGGTGCTTTCAATGAAAACCAAATTTCCCATGCTACCTTCTGGTATACACCCCTATAGCATCACATTACCACCTTTGTGTAGGGTGTAAATTCCTTCTGTCCCACTCTGTATTGGGCATGCATCAAGCATGAACCCTCCCCTCTGGATCATATACATGAAAGGTACTTTCATCTACAAAAATTGTATTGTTACATCATTCTTGATCTCTCTTAAAGCATTCTTTAGCGAAATGCAGCCTCTTTGCTTTATTAGTTTTATTTAAATAAGGTTTGTATTGGCTGCCCTTGATTGTAGCCTTCTTTTTACTTTGTCTACCAGTGGCGACTCGTGACTTGTCGCAGTGGGTGTGCAGTACATTACATCCTCTCCACCTTTACTCCCTTTCTTTCTCTAACACACACCACACAATTCTAATTCTAAATTCATATGGGCAATTGAGCTCTTATGTTTTGCTATTTTTGGTTGTAAATGACCAATATCACAAGAACTATTATTTGTCCAGACGCCATTTCTCTCACTCGCAAACAATAAGAACGGAAAACAGCTTCTCTTATAAAAATAAACCCGAAAGGTTTATCTCCTTTAGTTTCGCCATGTTATTCATTTCCACACTTTCGTAGATTCAAATTTACCGCTATGTGCAGACACAACTGCATGCAACTTGCTGCCAGAATACAAACATAACAAGCAGTAATAAACACTGTAACAGAATAACTATTCCAAACTGAAATATTGGCCTTAGTAAATTACAACATGAGTAATTAAATGCATTTATAATCGTTCAATAAGACTAGATGTAGGTAATTGTGTTTATAACAATATAATATACATTATATTTATAGAACTGTCACGTTGGCTGCCTAGTAGGTTCTGCTAAACGGGAGGGAAATGCTTCTAGCAAGAAAAATGGAGGGACTGGTACGAGAACGTAGTGCGCTTGCGCGGTAAGAATCGCATCTGTTGGCCTTGTTGATTATGCTGCCTTAACTCGCCGTACTCTTAAATGCAAGCTTTGCACTGCTCCCTGCTTACCCCTCGCCTAAAAGCTACCTTCGCCAGTCGCAAAATCGGGCTTATGCGTCTCAGTTTGAGGGAGTTGTCATTTGGTAAAGAGGGCGCGGGAAAATTAAACGAACCAGTTCATATACGTACAAGAAAGTTGGACATTCGACTTTCTCATATGCATGTCTATACACATTCGCATGCGGAAAAAATTAATTGATGTGCAGTTGCGAGTATGCGATCCCCCAGGAACCGCCACTGTTGTCTACTACATATAGTAAGTAGGGGAGGTATTGTATTCCACCCAGAAATTCAATGTCAAGATTTCACTGAAAATATATGTTTTGAGGTCCCTTGAATCAAAATAGAAAAAAGTGTGTGTGTGTGTGTGTGTGTGTGTGTGTGTGTGTGTGTGTGTGTGTGTGTGTGTGTGTGTGTCATACTCAAAAGTTGATTAAACATCAAAGTTGTATATTTAAGTTTAATATCTTTCAAGGGTGCAACGTGAAGATTTTGAAGAAAATTCCTCCACCCTAAACTACCCTTTACATGGAAAATGTTGATTTTCTCGAAAATGGCTCTAATGATTTTGATTAAAATGCCATGTTTAAGATATTTTTATGGCTACTGAAATGTATAGGTATCGGGTGGAAGGGAAGTCATTACATTAATTTAAACCAGTGACATCTCGATATTTGGAACACATTTTGTATCTTACGTTTTTGTCTCTGACCATTTCCTACGGATATATTTTAGTTTTCTCGAAAGCAAGCTGGCAACACTGCAGATTGTGTGGGTGTCACTTTTCCTAGCTCAGTTCATAAACACAGTAACAGTGCTTCTTGAGAACACAAACAAATGCCCTACCTTGTCCTTCTGTGTTTACTGCGTGAGAGTAAGCCAATCACAAGCGTTAGCTTCGAAAACAAAGCAAAAGTATCCGAGTTGTCAATTCCCTGACCAACCTCAACGCAACGTTGTCGACTTACTGCACGTGTGAAAAAGCTGCGTGGAGTATTCCTTTACATCTTTTAAGTGATTAATTATTTCGAAACCCTGTGTGATGCCCCATAATTACTACCGAAGCTATGTCAGAAATAAGTTACTCTACGCATCTTACAAGTAGCAAACTGTTAACGTCGTACATTCATACGGGATTACGCATCCAAGTTGGATCAATAACCATTTATTTTTTCGAAATAGCTGATCAAAGAACAAAATGCCATCAGACTTTTTTGTTTGTAATGCTTCTATGAAGCATATTAGAAGGAATGTAATGACTTCCTTTCCATCCCGTATTTTGAATTTTCTGGCTATAGCCCATGTAGTCCTGTGTACTCTAGATGACTTGCATAACTGGTAAACAGTAAACCGTAAGAGACAGGCCAAATCTTACTATATAAAAATGTAGATCTCATTAAAACACATAATTTACATCCAAAAGAATTTTTTTTTGTGTGTAGTGAACCATTTCGGAGATATTCTTTGTTATTTGTGTGAATTTTGCAATGAGTAGACTTTTCTCAAATGGAAGGTCGTTATTCACGAATTTATATCTTAGCCGTGCGAAGAGAACAGAATTTCAAGCCTTCATATAGCGACCAGCCTTAAAAGGTGTGACTATTGCTCAAAGCCTACTGTATTCCACATTCCCCTTGCACCTACAAGAAAATAAGCAATAGGATAATTTCTGCAAATGTTTATCTCGACTAACATAAAAAGATAGAGGAATAAGGGCGGCGCCGTGGCCGAGCGGTTAGCGCGCTCGCCTACCACCTAGACCCAGGGACCCGCATGTGGTATTCGTGGTGGACGAAGCGGCGTCAGGGCGGGTTTTCTCCGGGTGCTCCGGTTTCCCCCGCCATCTCATTCCACCGGTGCTCCATCTTCATTCTATGTATCATCAGTGTCACCGCCTGCGGTGCCGTAGTAGTAAAAGCGGGCGTTAAACACTACAACAACAATAGAGGAATAAGGGTTTGCAAGAATGGTTAGTACAAGAGTCATGTGAGTTTTTTTTTTTTTTTTGAGTTAACGTCCTCCAACATTGTGTGATACGTGTGAAATGATGCTCAAATGAGCCCGAGGTCCATGGAGCTTCAATTTACCCGACATTCGTCTTCTCAGGGTAGGGAAAACCTCGGAAAAAACCTTACCCGGATAACTTACACTAAGCGAGATTCGAACTCGCGACCTCTTGAACGCGAGGCAGACACGCTAACCGTCACGCTACTGAGGCGGGCACATACATACATACATAATGCATGCATGCAGGCACGCAAGCGCGCGCACACACACACACACACGTGTGTGTTTGTGTTTGTTTTAATAGCTCAGATGTAAGAGAATTTCAACTTGTGTTGTGATATTTAGTTTATACTTTGTCATGGATTAATATAGCCATGGAAATCTTTGAAATGAGTGACAGGTTAAAATGGCGACCACGACAGTATACAGGTGGAAGGGAAGTCATTACATTCCTTCTAATATGTGCTTCATAGAAGCATTACAAACAGAAAAGTCTTATGACATTTTGTTCTTTGATCAGCTGATTTCGAAAAAATAAATGATTTTTGTTCCAAATTGGATGCGTAATTCCACAAGAATATACGAAGATAACAGTTTGTTACTTGTAAGATACGTAGAGCAACTTATTTCTGACATAGCCTCGGTAGTAATTATGGGACATCACACAGGGTTTCGAAATAATTAATCACTTAAAAGACATGAAGGACTACTCCACACGACTTTTTCAGACGCGAGATATGTCGACAACGTTGCGTTGAGGTTGGTCAGGGACTTAACCTGGTTTCCGAATGTAAACAGGTCGACCACTTTCACTTTTGCCTATGTTTTGGCAAGTAACGGCTGTGATTGGCCTACGTTCGTATAGTAAACATAGGAGGCGCGTGGTAGCAGTAGTGTTTGTTTATGTGCTGAGTCAGTGAAAGTGTCACACACACACACACACACACACACACACACACACACACACACACAATCGGTAGTGTCGGCAGCTGTTTTCGACAAAACTATCTCCGTAGGAAATGGTCAGAGACAAAAATGTAAGATACAAAATGTGCTGCAAATACCGAGATCTACCACTGGTTTAAATTAATGTAATCACTTCCCTTCTACCCGGTATGAATCCTCTGGATTTTTTCTTCTGGGGAGGCGTGAAAAGCAGGATCTACAGCAGCTACTACCCTCGAATCTTTGAGAGAGTGCATTTATCTCGCTGCGGAAGAAATACGCAACAATGAGGGTGTTTTTGTTAAGAGTGCGACGTAATTGGTCAAAAAGGTGTGAGGCTTGCAGGTGCGCAAATGATGGACATTTTGAACAGTACCTGTGAAGTGGGTGAAACATTTGGTTCATTGCTTATTCTTTTGCTGTCACCTTAATATCATTTAAGACCCTACAATTGTACATTTGTGTTTATAAGTCAGAGAGATGATTTGGTTTATTAAATTATAGCAGTATCAGCTACGAAACGATATAAGTTTGATGTTGAAGGAAATGATAAACGATATCCTTAGATTGTGAGTTTAGGTTACAGTATGCGTTACTGGAGAATTCAGATGTACTTATTTATTACGACGTAGCAGACATGGCATGGTATGTCTTTATATTAACACTCACGAGCCGCGCGGCTCCGTGACGCGTGTTTGTTTATGTACTGACCTAGTGGAAGTGAAACCTGCAGTGTTGCCAGCTTGTTTTAAATAAAATTAAAATATCTCCGTAGGAAATGGTCAGCGACAAAAACGTAAGCTACAAAACGTGTTCCAAATACCGAGGTCTATCACTGGTTTAAATTAATGTAATGACTTCCCTTCCATCCTGTATATTTACGACCATGGCCGATTTAGTTTCCGTAACCCCTACCCCTGAATGATACTGACCTGCGTAAAGTGTACATTTCCTTTCTTGAAAGATAGTACATATGTCAAGCTAAACTTGTGCTCTCCTATTGGGTAACTGTTTGGATTGGATTTGTCTCAGGAGGGCAATTGGTCACAATATGAGTGGGAAATTGGGTATGTTTGTTAGGTGCCTGGGCAGGTTTGTGTGGATGCCCTGATATCTGGCAGCAGTTTGGAGAAGATTCAAGGTAGTGTGCCCTAGGTTAATGTGCAAAAGTGGTATATCCATTTCCATCCTACAAAGGGAGAGTCACTTGTTTGGCATCTTTTTTTGTTTCTAAAGAGGGAGTTTCTCTTCCGTGGTACATACCACACCATTCGCTTCTCACCAAAGCGGCCCGTTCTGTGTTCGATGTCAGGTAACCGCATGTGGGATTTGTGGTCGACGAAGCGGCGCTGGGGCGGATTTCCTCCGGGTTCTCCGGTTTCCCCCGCCATCTCATTCCACCGGTGCTCCATCTTCATTCCATGTACCATCAGTGTCACCGCTTGCGGTGCCGTATGTAGTAAAAGTGGGCGTTAAACACTACAAAAACAGCTGCCTTCTAACCTAGAAGGTCCAGGTTCAAATTTGTTTGATATGAGTTGCCTGGATACGATTTTCTCTGCGATTTTCACTCACCCTGAACAGACAAATGCCAAATAATATTCGGCTCAGTGGACACTAGACTCATTTGAGCATTATTCCACCCCATTCATTTACATCTGTTGATGTTAAGTACTTGATAAAAATATGTAACAATTAAAGCCACCCACTAAAGTTCAATTCGACAGTAAACTCGCATGGGAGCACCGTATCCTTCAACTTCCTGCGATTGTTCGCTTCGAGTTTTCAGGGTTTTATCTCGAGCATGTAGGGGCATGCGATCGCAGCGTAATGTTGAGGTATTACGCACTGGTCGGTGTAAACTAGACATGACAATTCCATGGTGCTGCAGCGTCTGCCTCTGAACTTCGCCTTTTAGACACTGTGTATCAGCAGTGTCAAGCAAATAGCGCATAGACCTGTGTTACGTGCTTTCGCGCTCCGGCGTGCCAAACTGAACAGAGACGGTCAAAGAGCAAGGGGTGGACCAAGTTGACGTTGCGGTCTATGCACAGTAGTGTCGACACAAGCATCATACCACTTGGCTATGTGTTTTCGCAGTCTAGCTGATTTGGAGTGTACTGATGCATGCATAGGATTGAATAAGGACCAGTGGTGGATAAGACTTAATATTATGCATGGATATGTTTAATAAATTAAAATAGATTAGACTATCTTGAAACAAAAATTATCAGATTTCTCCATAATACAACAAAATATAGCTTGCATACTGTCTTCACTAACAAGTTATCATGTCAGAATATATACCTATTATTAAAGCACTAAATTACAGATTAATCTGGTTGTAATAGAAATAATATTGTGGCGCAATAAATCTCAAGTTGCGGTGTCGTCACATTCACTTGTACAGTCTGATTTTTAAAAGAAGATACGTGAGCAATGTCAAGCAATGAGGGTAAAGGGTAAGAGGGGAAGGCCATTGTTATGGTAACGTAAACAAAGGTTGCTACATTGGTTACAGTGATAAATCCTGTGCTGCTCAGGTTATCGCTAGTTGTTTGCGACAAACCGAGCTTATTTGGGCGTTCAGTTGCTTTGTATGTTGTTAGGCTACTTTGTTAAAATTCATGTTATAATATGTACTTATGCAAACAAGAGTTGGTGGAGGTAGAGATAGAGGCAGACCGAGGATTTATGGTCCAAGAGAAAGATCAGCCTCCGGTAGGGGTGTTACATTGCACAGCCAAGCTAGAGAATTGGTTCTCTTAGGGCAGTGTTTTTCAACCTGTGTGTGGCGACCACCTGGGGGGTCGCGAAGTCTGAGGGTCGCGAGAGGTCGAGAGAACTCAGTAAAAAATCAACAAATTTTAAAAAGGTAGATATATTAAGAAAAAGTTACCAAAATGATACTCGTGTTATTTATACAAACACATTAACATAAAATAAAATCTTCGAGTACTCCATTTTAATGTGAAGGTTGCGCTTGAGTTTGTTCAATCAATTTCTCCCATCATGGATCCGTTTTTGCAACATTAAGTATTAAATCATTTTCCAAATTTAAGTGATTTCTTAGTTTACTTTTTATTTGGGCCATTGATGAAAATGCCAACTCGCACAAGTACGAGGTAGAAAATGGAACACTTCAAAGCCTCAGTTGTTAATTCCAGGTATTCTGTCCAGATTTTCAGACTTGAATTCCAAGTGTAACATCCCATCGGCAGATCCATCTTTGCCCGGTGCTATCCGATATCTCTTGCACTGAGAAGTAATGACACAATTCTTCTAACGCCATTTTCATACCAGATATATATGAGTTGATGTTTATCTCGCTTCCGACTTCTTCAATGAAAGACTGTGTCGACGAAAATGAATCAAAGTTGTTTTGATGTATAAATGATGACCACAATTCAATTTTTTTATAAAGCCATGGAGTTTGTCTTTTACTGTAATGACATTTTCATCCCGCCCTTGAAGACTTTTATTCAAATAATTTAAATGCTCAAATAAGTCAGAAAGAAAAGCCAATTTCAAAAGGAATTTCGGGTCAGAAATGAACTCAGAGTAATGTGACTTAGCTTGCTGTAAATATACTAATAGTTCAGCACGAAGTTCCATAACTCTGGTGAGTACTTTGCCTTTTGATAACCACCTAACCTCTGTATGGTAAAGCAAATTGCGGTGTAGTGTCTCCATATCTTTACAAATGATTCAAAACAATTGAGTCTCATTTCCTAAAAGGAAGATTTCGGAAGAAAGGATCATGCCTGCCAACAATGGACAGTTGTATTCCTTGTTTTTGTTTTCAACTGGCAATGTTCTTTGAATTTTGAACATCAGCTTTACTGTACATTATTGTTCACCATGGTGACAAAATAAAGCGAGAATCAAAGTTTAAATTCATAGCTGTTTCTGAAATACCATTTTGTGAGTGTTAATGGACCAAGATAAGCGTATTTCAATGCCAAAGGAAAAATCCAGTAAAATATCTTTTCTTCATCAATGGATTGGTTGGAATCCTACATTAACAACAAATGGAAAAATTGTTCTGTGCCAAGTCTGTGACAAACATGTGAGTATTTTAAATAACTTTTCAGTTCATGACACTGTTAAATCAATATAATTCTGCACTGAATGTCTTTTCATATACAATAAAGTAAGGTGAATTACATTTCACTAGTTATTCATTTTTACTTACAAGTTCCCCATGACAGAAAGTTTCTGATCACCCAACACTTACAAACAGCAGCTCACAAGTAAAATACTACTGGCAAAACCACGTCAAAAATTCAGATGACTTTAACATCAGAATTTTCTGCAAGGAACAGTGGAAAGAGTATATGCACAAGTCTTTTTCTTTTCAAAACTTTTCTCTTATTGAAAATTAGCATTGTATGTGTTTAAAATACAAATTTCAGAAACATTTATTCCCGATATATCACAAAATTTTATTTACTGAGCAAACTGGTTGGATTACAGCGAAAAACAACTCATACATTTTGAAAAATCTATCTAAAACTGAAAATTGCACACAATAATTAAAACTCATTATCGAGTAGTGGATAACAAAGCAAGTAGCCTCATTCAACACTTTTGTTTGTTATTTCATTCACATGATAATCTATATGTAATTTTTATTTTTTTAACACCAATGTCTTGGGAAAATCATGTAGAAATTTAATAAGCTGGAACTGGTATTATAATATTAATATCATTTCATGATATATTTACAGAAATGGTGTTATGTTTAACACCAAAGTAAGCTATTTTACTTCACGAAAAAATAAAGCCCCTTGTAATGCTGTATAATTTAACTAAGATCTTTAGGAATTTTATTGTAATGTTTAAAATATGTTTAATTTTGTAAGTTTTATTTTATTTTAGGTGATCCAAGAGATCAGAGCTGACATAGATGATTCAAACATATAGCTATCTGTAAATGAAACAACCTATTCGTGTGGAAGATACATTGCCAATGTCACCTTGGGAAAACTTGTGTTATATGAAGCAGGAACATTATTGCCTCCAAAATACTAGAGGAAACAAATCACACCATCATTGCGTGTGTTGTTTGTGATGCATTATGTGTTCTATGGCCTGTTTAGGAAGATGAAGAAAAACTTTTGTCACAGATGTGGCAGTATATATGATTAAAGGCAGCTAAAGCTTTACAAATTTTTTATCCGAAGGCAGTGCATCTGACATGTCTAGCTCATGGCCTTCATAGATTGGCAGTAGCGATCAGAGCAACATTTCCAGAAGTGAATGCCTTTTTCTCTTCTGTGAAAAAAGTTTTCGTGAAGGCTTCACCAAGAGTGAAATTTTTTTCTCAAATGCAGCCAGATACTCGTCTTCCCCCACAGCCAGTCCTTACAAGATAGGGAACATCTATAGAAGCAGCATTGTATTATTGTGGCCACCTAGAAGACATGAAAAAGATGCTGGAAACTTTGGATGTGAATGAAGCAGCTAGTATTGCAGTTGCAATGAGTGCATGCAAGGAGAAAAGCTTACAGGCTAAATTAGCTTTTATTAAGACCTATTTTAGTAAACTACCAGCCGCAATCACACATCTGGAAGAAAGACAAGTGCCACTATCTTCTGCCCTGCAGATGTATGAAGCCACCGTCACCTGAGAAGTGCCCGGAGGAACTGGAAAAACATTTCGTGAGAACATTGAGAAAATTGAAGTCAGGAATCCAGGACTAAAGTTTAATCAGGATATGAACAGTATGTTACAAGGTGAATCTGAAAAAGAATTTAACTCTTATTCTGTGAGTGACATAGCCTCTTTGCATACTCCCCTGTGACCTCATGTGAAGTGGAGAGATCATTCTCTTCATTCAAATATATTTTAAGTGACAGAAGGAAGAGCATTCTACCAGAAAATTTAGAAAAATATTTGATTATTTATTGTAACAAAAATTGATATGCGATTGACCATTAAATTATTGTTGTCTTATATTTCATATTAATTAGTTAATTACACAAGATTAATGAAAATGATAATATAAAATATTACAGTTGTTGCTTCATAAAAAGAATAAAATGTGAGGAAATAGCGTATTTTACTATTAGAAGAAAATACATTTTTGTGCATATTTTTTAATTTTAAGACCACATTTTCAACATTTTTGCTGCATAAAGGCATGCATGTATTTATGGTTTTTAGTGCATATAAATCCACCCTCTAGTCATTAAAGAACATGACTAAGGATCACAAGGAAATGTCACTGTGCATATATTTTTTATATACTGTGATATTTCAATAAGTGTTTCAGGTATCGTAACCATCCAAAGATAAATCTTAGGTGTAAGATTGATAGAGGATCATCATTTACTCATCTCCTTCTGAGGTTACACAGCTTCTTATTGTGGTTTTACACAGTACAAGTGCTTTATTGTTATTGGAATAGTGTTACCAGTATTACTGTACCATCATTACTTAGTTAAGGTATTTGATAAATGTTTATTAAAACAATAATTATTATTGTACTATTTTTTACTTTCTCTACTATGTATAGTAAGTAGAGGAAGTATTGTATCTACCCAAAAAGTGAATGTGAAGATTTCATCAGAAATATGTTTTGAGACCCCCTCCTGAATCCAAAAAAGCATTTTTATTAAAAGGTCTGATTTTGTGTGTGTGTGTGTGTGTGTGTGTGTGTGTGTGTGTGTGTGTGTGTGTGCGTGCATGTGTATGTGTGTGAGTGCAGCATAACTCAGAAATGAAAAGTCTATTAAAAACCAAAATAGGTATTTAATTTTAATGTCTTTTAAGGATGCAACATGAAGATTTTGAAGAAAATTCCTCCACCCTAAATTACTCTTTATATGGAAAATTTTGATGCTCTCGAAAATGGCTCTAAGGATTCGATTACAATGCCAATTGTTTGAGATATTTTTATGGCAAACGAAGTGTATATTTTGAATTTTCTGGTTATAGCCTGTTACTCTGGATGACTTTTGCATAACTGGTAAATCATAAGAGATAGGCCAAATCTTACTATACAAAAAATGTAGATCTTGCTAAAAATACATAATTTATGTCCAAATAAATTTTTTTAGAGTGAGCCATTTCAGAGATATTCCTTGTTATTTTTGTGAGTTTTAGAAAACTCAAATGAAAACTTAAGACTAGAGATTTCTACCGGGTTTAGAAGCTGTGGTCTGCTGAAGTTTTGGGGTCCAGACGTTTCGTCCACACCTGCGGTGGACATCATCAGTGGTGTGATCTGAGTCTTCTCTGCGAAGGTTCAGTTACAAAAGAATTGTTTATGACTGGAGGTGCCATATTTATATCTGGGCCACTCCCAGGGGATTGGCTGGGCTTGAGCGGGAGGCCTCAATATTACTAATGTTTTACTATAAATTTCCGGAAAAAATTTTAAAATGTAGCTTGATAATGCCATATAATCCTAGAAAAAAATTGAGATTGGAATTCCAAATAAATACAGAGAAATTAAATAACTTACCAAGCCGTGCAGCTGATTGCGCATCACGTGTTGTCGTTCCGTCAAGGTCAAACTGTTAGCATAAACACTGAAATAACTCTAGTGGATACTTTGGTCTATCACTCTCTTCATAGGGCACAAAGTTAACATTCCACGATTTAAAATTTCAATAATAGATAAACAAATATTTGAAAATTGTGGCCTACTACAAAGAATAGCAGCATAAAACATAAAAATGTTGCCATTTCTGAACGCCAAAAACATGATAGCAGAGCTGTCCATTCTTTTCCAAACAAAGCTATTACTGTTTTTGAAACAGCAATTAGGAGTATTCCATAAAATAATACTCTTCTCAGATGGCTCAAGTGCTCAGTATAAAAATAAAACAAACTTTTGGAGTATTTTTTTCTATGAAAATGACTTTCAGATTTGAGCAGAATGACACTTTTTTGCTGCATCACAGGGAAAAAGACCTTGTGATGGATTTGGCGGTACTGTTAAGAGACTTGCAATGAAAGCGAGCCTTCAACCTGGAATAGATCCTATCACAACGCCAAGAAAACTGTTTAACTGGGTCGTTACACTTGTTACACTGATTTTTAAATATCCACCACTCTCCCTTCACTTTGAAATGAATAGTTTTTTATTAATGCCTTAGATGTAAATAATGGAACAAAACAGTGCAACTACAGAGTGCCTCGCACTACTTTTGCTTGTAGGAATCTTGACTTGAAAGTATTATTATGTTCCTTGTGTTTGCTATCGGAGAAAAAGTTGACGACAATGTTAGAAATGTTCTTCTGAGCCCAGATTTTTATACTGAGCACTTGAGCCATCTGAGAAGTATATTATTTTATGGAATACTCCTAATTGCTGTTTCAAAAACAGTAATAGCTTTGTTTGGAAAAGATGGACAGCTCTGCTGTTGTGTTTTGAGCATTCAGAAATAGCAACATTTTTATGTTTTATGCTGATATTGCCTTTGTAGTAGGCCACAATTTTGAAATATTTGTTTATCTATTATTGAAATTTTAAATCATGGAATGTTAACTTTATGCTCTATGAAGAGAGTGATAGACCAAAGTATCTGCTAGAGCTATTTCGGTGTTTATGCTAACAGGACTTTGATGGAACGACAACACATGATACACAATCAGCTGCACATGGTGTGTCTACCTATTGACAGTGTGAAGGCAGCTTTATTCTTCGACTGCACGCCTTGGTAAGTTATTTAATTTCTCTTTATTTATTTGGAATTTCAATCTGAATTTTTTCTAGGATTATATGGCATTATCAAGCTACATTTTAACATTTTTTCTGGAAATTTAAAGTAAAACGTTAGTATTGTTAATGATGTTTGTACTGTAAATGGCTCTATAAAAATAGAAAATATTAAAATAATAATTTTTTGTTTAATGTATAAATGAAGTACATATTTCAATGTTCAAAATGAGCTATAGATCATATTTATCTGAAAAATAATACCAGATATATTTATATTTATGTAGAATGGTGTGTGTAAAATATCCCAAGATGTAATATTTTGTATTTACCAAAATAATTAATTTACAGACTAGCAAAAGAATAGGTTTATCATTTTTTCATTCACAGAACATGTAAATTTAATATCAATGAAATCGGATTTAAGAAGGTCAAATTTTGTGCGATTTGACATGGAATGACTCATATTTCTAAAGTAGTTCTGTTTTGTTCATGTATTGTGTTCATTTGTTCTTCTTGTTAAATGTTTAAGACATTCAAAAATATATAAGCAGGGTAATGCAGGGATTTTAAGTTGTTTAAAACTACTTTTAAATGATTGTCTTCTTTGAATTTTTTCTACTGTTCTTATTGCTCTTTTCTGTAGCCTGAGTATTGTTAACATACTTTTCTTATCTTCTGCTCCCCATAAGTTGATCCCATAATTTAACTGTCAGTGTATAAACACATAATAAACCTTAAGTGCACTATCCTCACCCATAATTTGTGTTATCTGTATTAATACATGTATGTCCTTATTCATTTTATTACTAATCTTTTCTACATATATGTTTGTGCTGTTTTAAATTATCTATAACTATTCCTAAAAAATTTGTCTGTATTATTTGGCAAATTTATTCATTTTTTATTGCTAATATGATGTTCGGTTTTCATTTACTTACTTAGTTTAATTTGCATCCATTTGGTTTAGTTTGTATTTAGTGCCATCCGTAGTGCTTCTAAATAGGTGACATGAAGAAAGATTGCTACGAAGTAGGTAACTCTTTTTATCTAGTGCTCAAGCAATTATATAAGTTCCTTTGCCAGCTGTGTGTATTGTTGATTTCTTTTTCTGAAAGCCAAACTGGTTGCACGATATTGCATTAAATTTATTACAGTATCTCCAGGAAAAGGCCTTCCATAATTTTGGAGAAATCTGAGCATAGAGATATAGGGCAAATTAATTGTTTGTTTGGAGCCTTTCTGTTTATAAATTGGTCTGTCATGTGTTTTAGTTTACTTGGGAAGATTCCTGAATTAAAACTTTCGTTGATTATGTTATAATATCAACTATTTGATATTTGCAGTATTTTATCATTTGATTTAACTGTTTGTCTAACTCTTAAGATTTTTTACATTTTAGTGTGTTTATCTGTTTAAGCCATCTGTTTGTGTAATTTGTCTAGTTATCCTGGAGTTACATACACAGGTTTCATTTGTTAGTGGTCTGTTTTAATCTGCACATTTGTTACAATATTAATACAATAATCATTAAATGTGTCACTTATAATCACTGTGTATAGAATTTCATAGTCGTGTTTTACAATTTTGAAGTTTTCTACCTGTTCAAAAGAGTTTTCTCTACGTACGGTCTTAATTATATTCCAAGTCTATTGAATTTTATTTTCAGCATTTAAATGCAATATTTTGTTGTGAAACTTCTTTGCTTCATTTATCAGTGCTGCATTTATAGTATTTTTGTTGTTTTATATGTATCTTATGGATTTTTAATCCAATTTAAAAGCTTTTGGATTGTTTAAGAATCTCATTCTTCTTAGAGTTCTCTGTCCTTTTGATAAACCAGTAACAGTATTTTTTGTTTGTTGCAGACTACTTTTTGTACTGGTGCTGAATGCTCTAAGCATGACATTAAAGTAATCATAGAGAGTTCAAATTTGTCATGTATTGTAATTGTTTCTGGTATATTATTGAACACCACCTGTTCAAGGTAGCTCTTAATGGTTGTAGTGAATTTTTGTTTACTATTTCTAACTTTCTTTGAGTTTTACATTTTTCTGCTTGTTTGTTTAAGAGCTTATTTTTTATTAATTGACCTAAGACATCACTAAGCTGATTCTTTATTAAGGCTATATTTACCTCTTTGCCCTTTAAGTTGGTGTATGCATGGTCAACAAAGGTCAATGTGTGCTGTTACTCTGGATGCAGCTGTTTCTAATAATTTCTGGTTTCTTCTTTCAAGGAATTCCAGTAATTCCTTTCTTTGTTTACTTTTTGTTAGCAGATCTATATCATGTCTCCTATAACAATTTTGTTAATTTTTACAATATTACTTAAGCAAATTTCTGAATTTTTAAGAAAGTAGTCTTTATCAGCATTTGGCAGACTAAAGACACCTAGTATGATAAGATTCCTTTTTGTGAAGGTAATTTTGACAGCTGATAGTTCACGACACCTTTCCTCACAATATTGTTTACATCACGACACCTTCCCTCACAATATTGTTTACAATCAATTTTATTAAATTTCATACCCTCCTTTGACTGTAGGTATTACTACAAAGAAAACGTGTGACAGAAAAAATTATGTGCTATTGATATATGCTTCGCTTTTGGAGAGAACTCTAGCTTAGTATGTAGCTGCACACTGCTCATCTGTTCTTTTGTTACAAGTCTTATGTATAATGTATTTTGGGCTTCAAAGCCTGAGGATGATGACCGATTGGAAGTTCCGTTTGCAGTTTCTATGATTCAGCTTTACGGAGCCCATTGATACACTATTTTTCTTCTGCACTGTATTCACAGACTGATGGAGGTGAAAACTCAGACCAGTTGTTGGTGGGCAGTAGAAACCAACCAGCCACATTCCAAACTTGCCATAGTTGGCAGGCATCCATTGCAGCCCAATGGTGCACCAGCTGCAAGAAAAGTTAACTTTACATATTTTTTTCATATCTTTCCTCAATAAATCATAAACAATCTAAAAATCTACCTGTCATTATTAGTTCTGATGTACTTAAAATGAGTGTATGTCATATAAAGACACTGTTTTACTATGTCCGTTAGAACACATCCATTTATTTTGAAACACATAGTGATAAAAATAGAAACACTAAATGCATTTTGTCAGATTAAACTCTTAAAATATGTCACACAAAGTACATTAGTTACATTGCATATTGCAAACATTGAATAGTGGGGAATCCTTAGCAGGAAAATAAAGTCTAAAATGCCTGTGACTACAATAATTTTGAATGGTGTTCTTTCCAGCTGTTGAAGCAAATATCATCATAGCTAATTAATTTGTGAAAGAGTATAGATACATATTCTGAATACCACAATTAATTATATGTGTAAAATCAGTTTGTAGTGACTGATTCACAACTATCATTATTTTACTTTAGTTTTCAGACTTCATTAGTGTCTGTAGACTGCACAGAAGATGAATTTTAAGTACTTAGGATCATCACAAAAAGACAGAATATAATATGGTAATAAATTACAGCACTTACATTACGCAGATGTAACACTTTCCCAAAAATCCTTGGGTTCATAAATTTGTTTAACATATAAAAAGAATTTCTTCAGAAAATCATGACAATTATTAGTTTTTCATGCATATGTTGCAGGTCGTTAGATCAAGTATGCCTCTGTATCCAATAGCATACGAGTAGTCAAGTGTGCTGAAAAAACATCAGCATTTTGAGAGTGGTTGTTATGCATGCTTGTAGAGAGTCCATGCATGCAACCACTTAGATCATTGGCATGTGAAATGATGATTTCTGACATGTCATGAAAGGGCTGAAAAAGTTGTATAAGAATGACCAAGTAGTATATTTTTATGCATCTTCCTGCAATCTTTCTGATCTCCTTAGGGTTTCCCATACTAGCTTATTGCTTAATCCTTGTACTAGATTGTTCTTCTAACGTGGTAGAGTGTCAGTTTAGCATACAGGATGCAAATTGTACATGAGCCGGAATTTATCTTGTTTGGGGAGAATGTCCAAATAAAACTGTTGCATCATTTTTTGGATATGTGAATACTTTTCACAAAGCAGCAAGACCAAACATAGACATGTACATTCTTAGAACATGCCTGATAAGTTTGTTTTTCTAACTGGACCTATCTCACTACATTGTCTAAAATTCTAAATTATGAATATTGACTGCTTGCATAATGAAGTATGAAGTAATAGAGAGCAGATTGCATAAGTTTTGTGATCATTCAGTTGAGGCCTCTAGTATCAAAGATGGACATGCGCACAGTGAAGTCAAGTCCCCATTTCGACTAGATGGCATTATGTCAGGGTTTGAAAGCAACCACTTATTTTAAATGACAAAATATAGTAATTTTGTATTTCTGAATAGAACTACATTTATCATTAAATTCAATGCAAGAAGATTGATAGCGACACGTTCAAGTCCCCATGTTGACCAGATGGTATTATGTCCATCTTTGATACTACAGACCTCAGTTGTCTTCTTGTATGCCATTTCCATTGTGTATAAGTTATATCCTCGGATATTGTATTGTTGGAGTATTTGGGCACTTTCACATCTGTTGCTATTACCTTCCATCATATGGCATTTAAAAGAGATGTTAAATGCCCAGATCATTTGTTTTCAGGAATCAAACTGGGAAAGATTTTCGTAAAATAAGCTCAGTTATAAATTTAAATAGTGTCTTTGGAATGCAGTTAATGAATTACCTGATGTTCATACACTGCTGTGGTTTTCAAGATCAGAAAACATCATCACACCAGCCCAAGTTTATAATTTGTCTATCATTGCTGAATAAAAAAGTTTACAAAAGTGAGCGTTTTGTTTAATCACCATGAATGGAGCAAGTTTATGCAGAGTTAAACTTCACAGAAGCTAAGTTTTCATTTCGCAGACATACTATTGCTGCACGTTCTCTGTACATCTTAATGTATGTGGTTACTTCATGGTAGCCTTCAAGTTTGCATGCTATATGCGTTTTACTGCATGCAGCATCAACCTTGTGTTGTTAACTCAGCCACATTGTTCACTCTATGCTGAAACCTTTCTGTGCAATTTGAGCCCACATCCTTATATTACTTGTCTTGTTTTAGATTTTCCGATAAGACCCTTTTTTTAATTGTTACATGAGACTATGAATGCAGCATGCAACAAAGACAGTAAAGCCCGCCTCTGTGATGTGGGGGTGTCGTGTTCTGTCTCACATTTAAGAGGTTCATTATCTGCGGAATATCACTATATCCCGTCCAAGCGCTATCGGTTTCGCGAACTATCGCCGCTTATGACCTCCGGATGAGCGGTATTCTCTTCCTCACTATCCCCCTTGACAACTCCAACCGCTTTCGGGCTGTGCTAAGGTGGCTACTCCTCAATCGGTGTTTCAATTTTTCACCGAACTCTTGGGTGGTTGCGGGACTTACACTCCGGTATTTACCGATGGTTCCCAGTTGGATGGAGCTATGGGATGTAGTTTCGTATATAACGGAGAGGCACACAAGTACCGTTTCTCGGACTTCAGTTCTGTTTTTACTGCCGAGCTGTTTGCCATGTTTTATTTCTTACTTTTTATCTCTAGCTTAGTTCCTGGAAATTTTATAATTTGCTCAGATTCTCTGAGCGCTATCCAAGCCCTGCAGCAGTTTCTCGGCACTTCACCTTTAATTGTAAAAATACAGACACTCGTTTCCCAGTTACTCTCACGCGGATAGGCAATGTGGGTATTACCGGCAATGGGGAGGCAGATGTGTCTGCATGCCGTTTGCCGGAGTTATCCTTACAGACAGTCTCCTTGAGATGTGCAGCGATACTTCTGTCGCCATCTTTTTTCGGTTTGGCAGCAATCTTGGGAGGCATTAACTGGGACTCAATTGCGGACGATCAAAGACACCGTAGATCCCTGGCTGACATGTTGCAGGGACTCTCGGAGGTCGGAAGTTCTTTTAACACGTTTAAGAATAGGACACACCCGCGCCACTCATGGACATCTGTTGCGTGGCGACCTGGCCCCAATGTGTGCGACAGGCGGCGCCGTGGCCGAGCGGTTAGCGCGCTCGCCTACCACCTAGGCGGCCCGGGTTCGATCCCAGGGACCCGCATGTGGTATTCGTGGTGGACGAAGCGGCGTCTGGGCGGGTTTTCTCCGGGTTCTCCGGTTTCCCCCGCCATCTCATTCCACCGGTGCTCCATCTTCATGTATCATCAGTGTCACCGCCTGTGGTGCCGTAGTAGTAAAAGCGGGCGTTAAACACTACACAAGCACAAGAATGTGTGCGACGTCCAATTCTGTGTCGCACATTTTCCTAAATTGTCCGCGTTACGCTCAAGGGCGCCAGCCCCTTTGGGTGTTAGACTACGTTCCGTTTTGGGCGACGACCCCCACTGTTTGGGGCCCAAATAACCTAGTTGTCGAAGGACCCTAAAACATCACTTTCTCACATCATCAGTATCAGATATGAAGACTTGATGTAGCAAATGTTTTATCCGACACATTTGAGAAGTAAATGATTGTGTGTTATTGTTGTGTGTGATAATAGTGTGTGTTGTATAAGATGATCAATATTCTTCAAGTCCCTCACTATGGAACTCTGGATACAAACGAACGACAACCTTCATAGATTGGGTCACATCCTATAATGCCTCAGAAAGAAAAATTTCGAAATATGCAGTGTACCATGTCATTGAAACAAAATAAACTGAGATGGTGGATTTTGTTGGTATACATGAAAGAACCAGTGATAATGTTCATAACATGTCGGTATTTTAAATTAAATGTGAACACAGATTTCATGTGTGTATCAGAAAATGAACTAGAGGGGTATGCATACTTGAGACTCAGATATTTTATAGTCTCAGCGAATCAATTTCAATCACTGCGTTCTTTTGGGATGCTGAACTGCCACAGTTTGTTGAAAATCGTCTTCTACTCTCGGTTATTAATGGTTTTCTTTGTTTAAAATAAACCATTTCCTTTCCTTTTTTATTATTTTTAATTTCTGTACCTGGTCCTCAGATATGACCTACTATTGGTGCCATATTTTTTATCCTTTTTTAGATTATTTAATTTGTGGTTTGTCTTATAAGTACGTTTACTACAAAACTTGGCCGGTAGGTGCAGGGCTCGTGTGACCTTCACTACACTTCATTGCGTGCGCGTGCGAATCGTCATGTGTGCGTCAGTCTTCTGTTAGGTTGGTGTTCTGTGCTGTTCTAGTCCTGTGTACACGTAAGTTACACAGGAGTGTTTAGACGCGTTTAGCTTTGCTTGAAGTGTTTTCAGAATGAATCGAATGCAGTATGCCAGTAGTGGGCAAAAGCGGATCCGTGAAGCTATCGCCGTTTAACTATGCAACACCACGTTACACACTCCCTTCCTTAGTTGATAGCAGGAGTCCAAAAGTCGTTTCGCGACCTGGATCAGTGGAGGAATGATGTCTGTGTGAACACCATGTACCTCATTTGTAACGAGATATTACATGGTTTTCTTCGAACCAAAATTGAACGGCTGTATTGTAAATATCATGCCGCATACAACGAAAAAACTAGTGTTTTCTGATCTGCATTCTTATGTTGTATACATTTCTGTTGTTGTTGTTGTTATTATTATTATTATTATTATTATTATTATTATTATTATTATTATTATTATTATTATGATCATCATTATTCCTTTGTTATGGTTACAGATTTAATGTGCCAAAGTTGTTGTAGTGTTTAACGCCCGCTTTTACTACTACGGCACCGCAGGCGGTGACACTGATGATACATGGAATGAAGATGGAGCACCGGTGGAATGAGATGGTGGGGGAAACCGGAGCACCCGGAGAAAACCCGCCCTGATGCCGCTTCGTCCACCACGAATACCACATGCGGGTCCCTGGGATCGAACCCGGGCCGCCTAGGTGGTAGGCGAGCGCGCTAACCGCTCGGCCACGGCGCCGCCGTGCCAAAGTTGTAGAAGGTGTACAATTAAACATAACAAACATACCATGACATGTGACAACTCTCTTAACCTATAACTCAAATTATGAAATACTTATTTCAAAAGTATAAAATCACATAGTACTGTGCCAGAGGATAAACTAATTAATCAAATTCCCATTCTTGAAGAATTAAAAACCGAGTTTACTTCACATGGATTCCATGATTTCAGGAATCTTGAATGACATTTCAGTGTTTGTTAACTCTTATACTGTAGATGTAGTCAATGTAAGAGTTAACTTGCAATGTGAACTCATAGATGTGCAAACAGATATAGTGATAAAAACCAAGTGAAGAGATTTAGTTGGCATAGACGTGTTCAAAGAACTGTGTAAGGTTGTATGTTGGTTTGAGAGTATTTGCTGCTTATGTTACAACAGTGTTTTGCTCCACATATGTCTGTGAACATTTTTTCTTAAATCTGATAAACAGAAAAATCAAAGCTGAGATCTTGCGATTCAGATAGCTACCTCACGGCGCAACTGCGTATTGCTGTTACAGATATTACGGCAGTCTGAACTTCTTTTCATATGATCGGATGACAATGTGTGCAATTCCGATTTTTGTCGGTCTGGGTGGCTCAGTTGGTTAGACGTTGGCCTACTGAACCCAAGATCGCGGTTCAGACCGATGGTTTTTAAGTGTGCTTAAAAACGACAGTTCCATGTCAGTAGATTTACTGGCATGCAAAAGAACTCCCGCGGGACGAAATTCCGGCACACCGGCGACGCTGATGTGATCCTAGCAATTCACAGCGTCGTTAAACAACAATATATATATATATATATATATATATATATATATATATATATATATATATATATATATATAGCCTGCCCATGCAGTACAACAAAGTGTTTGTGTACTATACGTATGTGCTTAGGTCATCTTTGTAAGACAATTTGAAACTAAATTTCCTGGCGTGCGTGTTCCGAGTAGAGACACCGTTCGTTTACTTCTTCTTCTTCTTCTTCTTCTTCTTCTTCTTATTATTATTATTATTATTATTATTATTATTATTATTATTATTATTATTATTATTATTACCCTCCCCTTATGTAGGACTTACATCCCTAGGACTTACAAGCCAGTGCCTAGGGTCAGACGCCTGTCGGGGAGCACAGAAACCTCTGGAATGGACAGAGTGAAGACCTGGAAGCGAGTGGTCAGCCAAGCACCAGGTATGAGAGTGAGAAAGAGGATCATAAATGCAGGCGAAATGGGTGATTGGAAAGGCGATAATGGAGCAGTTGGTGGAATAAGTGGTGGGGAAACCGGAGCACCCGGAGAAAATCCGCCCTGACGCCGCTTCGTCCACCACGAATACCACACCCGGGCCGTCTAGGTGGTAGGCGAGCGGTCTAACCACTCGGCTACGGCGCCGCCCGTTCGTTTACTTGTAAATAAATTCAAGGAAACGTGTTCAATTCGTTGCAGGAAAAGAAAGGTAAAACGGCGTGTGCTTACGGAACAGAAAATAGACGAAATCAGAGAAAGGTTAGAATGGCCACCTCGAAAATCTCTTAGGTGCCTTGCACAAGACAAAATTAAAACAAACTATCAGGAGAGAAATGTCCGCTATTTCGGAAGCTGACCTAATGCGTGTGAATGAAAATTTCCTTAGAAGTTGCCGTAGATGTATTGATGCAGATGGGCGGCATTTCCAACGTCTCGTATGATAAACCTTGTTTTGTGTCCATTCTGATAATTGTTAATTTGATTTGAGATTTGATTTGACTCCATGCATGCGTGACCGGGCGATGGGCCATGCGACTGCTAGCCAAGTCATGCAGTACGTATCCGGGAGGCGGGCCGTACGCCTGTCGGCCAAGTTTTGTAGTACACCTACTTAATTTAAAACGGTAGTGAATGGTAGGAGAGGACTTTATACATTTCAGAATAATATTTGGAAATATTATTTCGACTGATTTGTTTGATTTTAAAATATGTTAGCTTAACCAGTGAGAATTGGCGACGTTTGAGTTTATATTTTAATATTCACTTTTGTGAGGTAATAATGTAGTGCTTTTGACTCTGATATCAAGCTAGTGCAGATAATGTTCTGTTTGAAAAATGTTGTATCTGCATTTAAAACACTGCAAATAAGGCATCAAACAAGCTAGGAATACATTGTCAGAATTCATTAGAACAGTACCTACATTAATTATTTGCTTAGATTATCACTTTTAGTGATAGAAGTACTTGCTACAATAGCTCTGCTTCTTGCGTAGCGTGAGATTTAGGTTCATTCCCTGACAATGAAGTTAGATCATTTTGGTATGTTTGGCCGCTGTGATAAGCCTCATAAAATTCTTGAAGAAATTAAAAAACCTATAATGGAGAATTGCTCCATGGGTAGAAAACTGCATACTCCTGCCACAAACACTTGAAACGGTAGTGTAGCAAATACCCAATTGACGCTGTGTTAAACGTGGGTAAAACATTCACAAACACCATCTCTTGCGCAGAAACAACGACAGAGCATTTATTAAAAAAAAAAAAAAAAAAAAAAAAAACAGGATTAAATGTGCCTTCCCTCCTTGGTATTGTTAGCTCCAAAAGGTCACGAGACCGAATGTTAGGCGAAATACCTATGCTTTATTATTACAATAAACAATTACGTAACAAGTGTAAAGATAATTTGGCCTGTTTTCATATGTAATGTCTAGAGCGAGGATAAATATTCCATCGCCTACAATATTTGCGCGCTCGTACTATACACGCTCCGTGGTGACTGGCAGACGGCGAAGCACAGGAGTTCAGAACATGTAAACAAAAGGGTAGGGCTGTGTAACAAGCTCTAGTCCATTTATATCAGTTCATATCATCTATTCGTTCCTCAAAAACATTGTAGTGAACAATAATACATTTTTAAATTGTTCAAAAGTAAAACTTGTCATCTAAACAATGTTTATACAGCGAGAAACCTCTCTCAACGTCACATGATGTAACGGGAGCAAACGTAAGATATTTTGCATTGTGTTCGTCATACGTAGATCTCATTTTGTCTAGCTGTTGTAAACCAATTTTTATATGAACCATTGTAGCGTAGCCAGGATCATTACATGATTTTACATGATCTATTTTGCACATGTCTTAAAAACACTCCGATTGAAGTGACAAATGGTTGTGTTCTTTATTCTTTGATGCTGCAACAAGTGCTTTATGTTTTTTGGTATTACAATGTTGCTTCAACAATTTCCGTTTCTCCTTGGAATCTCTAATTTGTGAATAACATAACTTACAGTGTATCGTATCGCCATTCAATACGAAACTATTTCTTCCAAATTCTTCCAACAACTTATTTAATTTACCATCACCTAAAGCTGAAGACATTATTCACCTCGTATGTAAACACGGATCGCACAGAATATAACACTCCCTATCTGTACGGTACAGCTGTCATACTGAACCACTGCACGCTGTTCACCCCTCAGTTCGAGGCAGCAGCGATGACGTCAAGCAAGCAATTCGCCGTGCAGTCAACCTGATTTCTTCTTCAGTGGATATATGTCCTCGCTCTACTAATGTCTGTTTGTCGGATTTTCAAAAATAAATTCACATTACATTTAAAATAAGGGAAATGTACATATGGCTTCTGGCCAATACTTCCTGAATGCGTTATACCTTACTTTCACTCAAGATCATAAAAATTCCATTTCGTATTTTCCCTAGCTTTTGGCGACCTGAAACTTGTTCCTGGAAGGGTATTTATTGTGGAAAGCTGGGTGGTTCTGCAAATGTTGGGAGGGGGAAGGTTACGGAACAAACATGGTCATTCAACAGTTTTGTTAAACTTAAAGCAACCGACGCAGTTAACGGTCCCGCTCCTTTCTTATACTGTAGTGTAAAGGCTAGTTCACTACCCCCGACAACGGTAACGATATAGGTATTTGACATGTATTCAAATGGAAGTGTTCACAATTAACGGGAAGCTTTCCCGATCCCCGGGAATGCCAAAGAAGACTTGGTCAAGTTTTAAGTTATTTGTTGTTGTTACCGAACAAGACATGTTAGATTCATATTGACTTTCGCTGTAGAAATTAATCAAGGCGACCGTGCCATTAAACAGCCGCTAGAGCTCTCTCTAGTCGCAAGTTAGAAAAAATGTCATTGATGAGGCAGAAGCAAATTAAATCCCAATCCGGAATATCCTCTCCATTTTCTGGTATCTTTTATCGTTCCCGGGCTGTTGTGAACTAAAATATTGAGTGCTGCCTTGCTTGCCGTTCTCGGAATCGGTATGGTTACCGTTGTCGGGTGGTTGTGAACTAGCTTAACTGGAAGCTTGTGTGAATGCTGGGGTGCAGAAAGGACGAAGGGGTATTGTTGACTTGCGTAGTCTCATCCGTCAAAGACTGCTGTTCTGTGTGAGGTGATTTCTTACTGACATTTACTACGAGGCTGTTTCACCATGCCAAAAGAATCTGCCGAATCAATTTGTGAAAGAATTCGGTTACGTATTTTCTACAAGTGGCTCAATCATATTTTACTGTCTGTGAAACATCGGTGAACTGCGCTAAAAGTGTCACGTTACTCGATACGTATACTGAGGTGAAAAAAATGACCCTTTATCTTATATCGGGATACAGGAGAATGGGCTACTTTTTGCACGTCACTATACAAATCTTGAAGCACAAGTCTCCCATGTGGCGAACGACAAAAGCAGCTTAATCGAAAGCAACTCGGATCTCCTTGTATGCAATTTCCCAACGACAATCGCAATTTTCACTTGTTCCCGTTATTCCATTATATATCGTGTATGTACTTATTAAATGAAGCATGATTTAAAGCCTTATTTCATTTGTTAGCCAACAATATGTAACATAAGTACCACACGTGTTGTATCTGATAAACCTTTATTGCAAAATGTAAGTAATCCCTTAAAAAGCAATACACTGAGTTTAAAAACAGAAAAGGGCATATTTTGGTATCGGTTTCAGGATTGTTAGTACTACCTTTTGCTTGCCTATTTTGATTTTTCGTGCCTAAGATCCTGTCTCCTCTTATCACAATACAGCACCTCTGAACTTCTCGTGCTGGTATTGTCTGCAATAATTTCATTCATCACAGTTTGCTAAACACACCAAGTTGTTTGGAGCGAATATATCAGTTGTGCTAGCACAGTTTATACCCGCTCAAAGTACGAATTTCCTCTGTTATTTGCACAGTGTTTCATGCCTCATCTAAGCATGATAATGTGTGTGAATTCTTTGGCCTGTGTACCCCAGCAGTTAGTTCCAGAAATGCATAAAGTGAACAATTCCCAAGCAGAAATTTTAATTACATTCAGTGATTTAACTTTCATTGTAGCAGCATGTGTTGCCATTTTTATATTTTATTCTTCTGTTGCACCTGAGCTTCCTTTTCCGCATGGTTGCCATTGTGTCCCGGTTCTATGTCATCCATATTGTGTTGCTTTTTTGTTATCTCTTAAGGATTTATTCGTTGTTTTAGACTTCATTTTGGGGCAGTTCATTCTGAGCAGATAAGAATATTTTGGCCACTCAGAATAAACTTGCTCATAAATTACGTTGTATTTTCAAAGACTAATTGTTACTGAATTATTGCCTTTTTACTTGTAGACCCTTTAGCTCCGTTTCTTGCAGTTAAGTTTTGAGCATATGTGTTTCCTTCTTGCATGTGAAAAAATAATTACAGAAGGCTTCCCTGAGTGTTAACACGGTTAATAGATTCTTTGCGTGATTTTGAGACCCTGTATTTCAGTGTTAATCATCAAGTAATAATATTGTTTAATATGAACGAATTTAAATTTAAACTGTAATTGTGATGTATAAATGTTTATATATTTCCAACAGAAAATAATAAAAGGCCTGTTGGACTTATGCAGCATTTGCGCTGTTACTGCTTTCCAAATGTTCATCTTCATTTTAGTTCTACTGTAAGAGTAAGGCAACAGTTATTTTAAAGAGAAACTCAGAGAAGCTACAAGCTTAATGAATGTTCATGTGTCATAAGAGGCTTCTGGTTCTATCTATGGTATATACTTCGGCATGCATCCTTGGCTGTTGCATCCTTTTTCATGTTTGCTTTCGTTATCTGAAGTTCTTTCTGGCCCTTTGGAGTTTCAAAGATGAAAGAACAGTGAATAATCCTCCCACTTAATTTCTTTGCAAGGAGTTCCACTGAAGTAACGAGTTAATTTGCAGATACCCACATTAAGGTGTACGTTACGTCACACTCCTAATGTGGAGGACAACGCAAAAACACCATAGTATCACTTTGTATAGGATATCCTGGGCTAATTCATGATTACTGCCACATGTGCCTTAAGCTAAGGGTGTAGTACCTGCCTTCGGTTAGAACACCAGACATCAGTACAACGTTAACCTACGGTCATATTGTTACAAAATGACAAGTCCAATTACTTTTTATTTCACTTTATTTCTTCTTAAAACTCTCAGCGAAGCGCTAACACTATTACAGATCACCAATGTTCTGCTGTATCGTAACCTTGACCTAAAATTCACAAATACTGCTCAGTTGTACACGCCTCACTCCGACAATTGACTTTTCGGCCGTGCCGACTCACTTATATAGCCCGGCCGAATTACCGGCGACGTTTCTGGAAATCGAAGTTCCTCAAAGCTTCTATCGTAACAAGCCCCTGCACATCGAAAGCTTGTAGAAAATGCGTGCACGGTGTTTGTTCTGAGCCGCCATTGTCTCCGACCGCATAGCCGCCATTGCAATGTGAGGTAGTTGACACTTGATCCTTCTGCGAGGCGCGCGGCCGCCGCGATTGTATATATTCATTTTATCACACTCTTTTTGTTAGTTTTCTTATTTTGTTACATTGTTTGGAATATATTATGTAGAAAGTAATACAGGTCATATAACTTAGAATAAAATGTATCTTTTGTCCAACTTTAAACAAAAGAAGTAAATAATGCCCAATGTTCATGCCATTTAAGACTAAAAAGGGAAATGTCAAATGTATGAAGTCGATGCAGGCATCCTTTACTGTTAATGCTACATGGGTTCCCCAGTATCAGATGAGGTAACGATTGTAGATTCTTGTCAGATCTACATATTATTGCAAACATAAATTCAATTAATGAAAGTGGCAACCAATGCATAAACTGTTATTTACGTGGGTTAGCGACCGTTGAACCAGCCATGTGCGGGTATCCTATAGGAGTTTTCACGTTATGAAGGCACAATGGCTCTTATGGAGAATCAGCGCGGCGTTGCCATGTATGTTGCGCCGCAGCGATTACCGTGGTTTTGCTAGTTGTTTCCTGAATTACTGTTCAAATCTATCACTGTCCATTTCATCATGATAATCAACAGAACCTTTTTTCAAGAAAACAATTTTTGTATCCTGTACAAATCGTACCATCCATATGCAATATTACAAATCGTGGTCCACGAGCAGTAGGTGATTTAAGACCAGTGGATAACCTGGCAAAAAGCGCTTCCTATCCTTCCAAACTTTTGATACCCAACTTTCATCAAGGTAGGTACACGATTTTCCTTACCTCTTTGCTGAATTGTTTTATTTTCCGTAAACAGGAATGTCGCCGCACTATAATATAATTTGTCTCAACCATAAACGATCTATTTCCTCTGTTTTCAAAATGAAATCCCATTTCCTCCCTAAGCTATAAAAGGTTGAATATTTAAAATTTGGCAGGTCCTCATCCTCATTGACTTTTTTCAACACAGTCAGAATTGTAGGGGGGAGTACTCTGAAATAGAAATTCAGGAAATTTGTGCCATATTTGCGTTCAAAATGATCATATTTTATCTTCTGTTGGTTTTGCATGTATGCCGCAGTGTAGTGATGGGACCCTCTTTACATTCTTTTCTTAATATAAAAAGTGTAGGCCTACTTACACCAGTCGCCTTATGAAGCTCACTAACAATAAACGAGTCACCGTGTCCGGGGTTCTTTTTCTTTCAATAATCATACACTCTAAGAATTGTTTTCCGGTCGCCACTTTTAATAATTTCACCTTTTTTTCTGCGATCCATTCCGCACTGATCACTTAACTGCAATGCACATGATTACCAGAGATCTTGTAAAACTCGCTCACGCCTCACATTCGCAAAACCCATTGAAAATTATAGATAACCATGCCTGTGTATCTCGGCGTAAAAGAAACAATACAATGTATATGGGTTGTAAATTCGCTTTTTATTAGGCAAAGCACATAATGGTGGTGGGTATTACACGAGCCTATGATACAAATTTCGAATCCTTGGTTACATAATTTAGACTGTAAAAATCTAGCCTGAAAATAGTAAATCTTGCTTTATTATTCCCTTGGTTTCTCTTTCTAACCGTCTGAACCCAAACTGAAGCTGCAAAGCTGAGTTAAGTTTGTGTTTATCTGATCACGTCTTCATAGTGAACGCTCTTAAATTATTTCATGAAACGCTTTAGACATTTCATGACCTGACGATTGAAGTGAGTGTTCAACCAAAACTTCTGAGCACAAATATGGCAACTAATTGATACTAACTGATTTGGAAGAACCATTTAGATGTGCTGTATTCCATCGCTGAGGCTCCTCAAATCCTATCAGTTGTGGGAAAATTAGTTTGCATTTTCTCATTTGCAGGAAGGGGTGCGCGAAACAAGATAATAACCACTGTTTTATATAAGTTACTTTTATGTTTCATTTATTTGCAACTCATGTTCTTATACCTAACTATACAAAATTATTGTATAACAACCGTGGTTTAAGAGAAATCTCAATATGGAGCCAATTGAACTCTCTGCATATTTTGCATCGTCTGACCATTGAATGTCGAAAGCTTTAAAGAACAGGTCGCTTCGGAATGTCATAAACTAGTTTATGTTTTAGCAGTGTCCACGGGGGCTTCATAAACCATACTCTGCATAATCCCAAGGAAAGTAATGAATGCATTGATGTGAAGTTTACAGAACGGGGTGACCAGCAGCAGGTCCTACTCGTCCTATCCAACACTCCGGATGTATACGAACGCCAAGTCTAGAGTGAGCGGGAGGATT
The DNA here is from genome assembly GCA_030765045.1 of Tenodera sinensis. Taxonomy (NCBI): domain Eukaryota; kingdom Metazoa; phylum Arthropoda; class Insecta; order Mantodea; family Mantidae; genus Tenodera; species Tenodera sinensis. The sequence continues at coordinate 165,897,224 of CM060962.1, forward strand.
CCACGAGTTGGAATATAGAAGGTTGAACTTCCTTCAAAGGTAATGGCTATTTATGCCAACAAGCTTACTGCTGGTGTTTTTAAACACACAAGCCGCGTGTGGGCAATGTCGTACTGGCAAATTGGCCATGGTAGATTAGTGGTTAAAGCAGCCGCTCGATAAGCGGAAGATCCGTGGTTTACATCCCGGCTGTGGCATCTGATTCCACCTCTTCCTTCAAAGGTTTAGGCAAATTGTAAATAAGCCGGTGTCTAGTATTTCGGGGACGAATTCCCAAGCAGGATGTTCACGACTTAAGATGTTCCCAGAGAAAGAAATCATTGGTTTCCAATCAGGCAGTCGAACGGCTCTTCAGTGATTCCTCTTTGACCAGTCCATCTTTGAGGAGCTTGATTATTTAGAAAATGAACCATCCCGCTAAAATGAGCTGGAGCAGCATCGTGCGTAAATCACTTTATTTTGATGACATCCAAAGATACGCCATACACAATATAATGATTGAGGATAAGTTTGTCTAAATGTCTTGTCCATTTAGATGCGTAGGGAATAAATATAAGCTATGATTCTATCCCAACATTTAGACTGGACAATTAATCATGGTCGTGTCATATTGCAATTACTTACGGTTTCAAAACTATCACTGTTAGGATAATTCAAGACACCGTTCTCTGTAAAGCCGGATTCATTTTATTTTGATTCCTTTGCTCTGCAACAATCATACAAATAAAGGCCATCATGACTTACTTTAATAAAATGACCATGAAACTAACGTTTCAGTTGAATGCATATCAGCAATCAATGGATAGGTAACCTCAATATTTTCACACTTAATTTTAAATGATTTTTTTTTCAATTTTTAATTAGGTATACATCTCAAAATATTTGATACCAATTTGTTTATACTCTGTATAGTTTAGTACAGGAACGTAATCAGTTATGGGTTTATAAGCGAACGTTTATACCTTTGTCACATCTATGTTAGCTCAAAGTTGTCCCAAATTCACCCAAACATCCGTTATACTTAGCCCTTTTTGTAAAATATCTTTTTTCTTCACACTAACTGTAGTACACACTGTGTTGAAAGGTTAAATCAAACTTGAAAATGTAATGTCACGGGCGGGAGTAGAGTCACGGATCTTCTGTTTTCCATGCGATGTGCTTGAGCTGTCATGATGAGATTGATAACACAGTTCATCTCATTCAGGTAACCTGTAAACTTCCAAAGCGATCTCAGATATGTTAGATATACTTACCTCAAAGACAATCTGCAATGCTGCAAGTACTTTGCATCTCCGGCTACATAGTTAACCCCTAAATAAATCTATAATCAACCACTGATTAAACCTATAATCAACCACTAACTAAATCTATGATTGATATTCGACGTTTTTGGCCGCATTTACTCTAATGTGTCTATTTCAGACTCCGCCCATAAAATATGCGCCTACACACAGGTCTAGTTGATTGAAGAGCAGATTCCACAATTATTTTATATGGTTTCAGCTTCACCTGTTTAGTAGCTCTTCGCCCAGACCATAAGAATGGCTGCATAAACATTTTTTGGTGGGGGATTCTGCCAACGGTGAGCTATATTATTGTAATGTTTCTTTAGTAGGCAGTGATGAATTCAGGGGATGGCCCAGTGAGGGGATAGATATTTAGCAGACGTGATATTTATATCCAAACCTTTCTTTATATGGAATAATTTTCGATATTTTTTATTTTCTCAAAAATATCAGTAACGATTTTGTTTAAAATATCACATATTTAAGATATTTACGTACACGACGAATAAAACATATAGGTAATCTTGAATTTTCTGGGAGTAACTTGTAAAAATTTCTTCATTCGGAAGGAAGTTTGTATAATTGTGATAACGGATAAACCATAAGAGATAAATAAAAGCATACCGCTCAAAAAATGTAGACCTCTGTAGCATACAGTCTATTATATTTTATTGCATCAGCCATTTACGGAGATACGCTGTTATTGGTTTCATTTTGTGTGATTTAAATGCTATCGTTATTCAGTTGTTTCTCGGGAGTAATGGAAAGAACATTTAGCGACTAGCTATAAAGCATTCAACCATCGATTCGGTTTACTCCATCCCCCTTTTAGCGACAACGAAATGCGCGTTAAAGCTATTTCTGTGAAGATTAACACGAAATAGAAGCATGGGTTTTCGTAAGAATAGTTTGTTGAAACTATATTAAAATAAATGATAGTGGGTAAAAAGACACATGGGAATGTAATAGATCAGATCCCACCCCTAGCTCTGCTGCCCGAACCAATTCCGAACGGGTGGGAACTCTAGTTCAAACGTGTTGTACGATTTCCTTGTCTCACCCTGCATTCACAGAAAATCAGCATAAAGCAGAGCTAGAAAGCTTCTCGGCAAATGCATATGTGCAATAGAATGGAGAGGAATGTCGATCTGTGTTCTAGTTTGCTCACATAAAATAAAAACCTAATCTAGTGCAGTCCTGCCCCGTACAGTTGCAGACGTAGCAGTTCTCCAAGACCCTTCATTACCGCTGGTATGTCAGAATATGAAGTTGGTTATTAAGCAGTAAAATCTGTTACTAGTCGAGAGAGGGTCGCTAGGTTCTTGTATGGTTCCTCTCATTAATCACCATTACCTCGCACTCAACTTTAAAAATAAATCCTGAAGTGCTAGACGGCCAAACCAAACACACTCAAAGTCAAGATGGACATTGTTCCAATTCAAGGTCGTGACAGAACAGGGCATGTGCGAATTGCAGTAGCAAATTTACTGCGTGTCAGCATTGCAAAGGTCTTGATAAAGCCCATGCTTTTTTGTAGAGCAGATGTTTCCAAACTCTTCCTGTCACGACTGGCGATCTCCACCTCTTCATTCCGCTATTTACTTATTCATTAAACTGTGTATTTTGTTTCTTATACATTTTTTTTTCTCGCAAATTAAGCTTCATAGTAATTCCTTTTTATTACTTTCTCTGCTGCCTACCTATAAGATGATGTTTCTCTCACTGTGAAACCACCCTTACATGAAATAATTTTGAATGGCTTTGATTTTCTAAACAAATGGCTGTCATGGTTTTGATTAAGATATATGTTTAAAGAAATATACATGGAAATTAAATGTACATACATATAAATATATATATATGTTGAATTTTTTAGGAATACCCCGTGGAAACCTCTTCATTCGTACGGAATTTTGTGTTTCTGCAAAAGCATAAGAAATAGAAAACTGCACTACACAAAAATGTAGTGAAAATCTTCGCGTGATACCTATGGACTAGAACTCAAATACCAAGACCGGTATTTATCCAACATTTCATTTAGCAGTTTGGTTTCACACGCACGCACACACACCACGGCGCAACAACCCTAACCGGGCCAGGGCCTACCACCCAGGTGCTGCGTCTCCCACCTCTGCCCCTACAGGCGACATGAGTGGGGTGGAGTACTGGAGGGTGATACGTGGTCAGCGCTCCGATCCCTCCCGGCCAGTTACGCGGTCTTCACGACCTATTCCTCCCAGCGGGAAAAATTCCATGCCGGTACCGGGGATCGAACCCGGGTCCCCCACGCCAAAGGCAGGCGTGCTACCACTGCGCTGCGGGGGCGGTCCACTCACTCAGTGGCGAACTACAAATTAAATAGTATTATAAAACATTATTAGTAAGATGCTAATGTATAGCGAGAAATATTACATATTGTAATAGGGAATGCTGATGAATAAAGTATTGTAAAAAGAAGAAGAAAACACACACACACACACACACACACACACACACACACACACACACACACACACACACACACACACACACAACATAATCCTTTTTCTAAAATAGTGTTTTATTTAGTGGGCTTCAAAACACTACTCCCGGTGAAATATCTACAACGAATGTTTGGATGAATTGATCATGTGCTAGGTAGGCGGTAGAGGAAGTAAAAGTTCCAGCAGCCAAATAAACGGAGAGAAGATTGCAGTTATGATATTTAATGATACAAGAACAAATTATGACACATTTTAAGTATTCTGGGGTTTTCCAATATTTTTCATTGTATTAGTTCTTTACGTATATATACGTATTACATTACGAAGTTTTAGGTTACATTTTAGGAAGTTCTCTCTGTGTTTACAAATTAATTATAGTGCAATATAGGTATAAACAGGCTGGAAGGTACTGCTTCGGCCACACGTTAGCCAGGGACTGTACATGATGAGTGTAACAAATATGTCCAGTACAATTTTTGTCAATAAAGAGCCGTTTCGCCAAAATAAAAAAAATAATTTGTGTCAAACATTTTGAGCCATCTATCTTCTTGACGAATGGCTATAAATGGTTTATTATTTCACCAACTGTCGCGCAAATATTGTGTATACAACGCTATAATGCCTTTTTATCTTAATTCGAATGAATTTAGCTACAATTTTAATGCTGAAGGATCATGCAAAGTTTAATTTCTACGCGAAATATCGCAACGTCGTGGGCCACGCGAAACTTCCTGGTCGCGTGTTCTCACAAGTTCGTGTACCTGGTGGTGAGGGAGGTATCGTTTGGGGTGTGGTGTAAAGGTTGCCGGGAGGATAAGCAAGGGTTAAAGTACAATTGTATGCAATGCGAAGGAATTACCTTGCAATCATGAACCCGTTCACTTCAAGGGAGTACTTAGACATGGTGCTACTAATTTAAGGGGGAAATTCTCCTTGAGAATAAAAAATAAATAGATACAAAATTAAAACAGACAAAATAAAAAAAACAAAAAAACATAACATTGGGATTATGTAAATAAAGGCAGCTGTTTCCATTCCCGTCATCCCTTGTCTAGTGAAATAAGCCACTCTATCTCCAACTCTTCTTCTGTTTTTCACCCCATTAAAAAAAATGTGTCTTGTGAACTGAAATGCAACTCAATGTTATGAACTTCAATTAAGTAATAATAAAACGTAAATAAACACCAAATAATCGGCATAAACGACATACATTTTCAGTATTTTTTAGTGATAAAGTGCTTATAAATGCATTTAGACAGGCTTATGGAATTTATTTCAAAGTGCTGACTGGTATTTGTGTTGTATGTTAAATAGTACTTGTAAGCATATCATTATCTTTTAGAGTACATTAACTATGCTTTAATCCCGTAGTAGATACGAATTTGGTTTATTATAAGTATACAGAAACTCCATATCATGTATACTGTCTTTTAAGGATAGTATTACTGTCATGTTTACTTGTAGAGAACAATTTCATTTTGCTTGTCTTCTTATTTATGCGACTTCGTGACGACAGCTGCAATTTATGACGAGATCATTAGTTTTCTTTCAGTCCGATAATCCACAGAAGAGCACAATTGTTTTAGAAAAATGAAGGGGAAGACCTTTATTTACTTGTGTATTAAAGGCAATTACTATTCTGTTAGCTCGTGATGATGATGATGATGATGATGATGATGATGGTGATGGTAATGGTGATGATAGCTTAACTATGGAAAACTGAATTGCCAATATTACTTGAAGGAATACGTCATTTCAGTAATATTCACACCTTTCAGGCATGACATCGATTCTTGCCGATTCGCCCGAGATTGTGACTCCTTCACTGGTACGTAAACGAGTGTTTTGTTTATATCTGATGGCATAAGCCGGTCGGGTTCAACACAAGTATTACCTGGCAAAGCTTTGAGGCGTATTGACCTTGGTGGTCGAGCGCTACGATCGCTTCTTATCTTGTTTAATAGAGGAGCGAAATATCGGTAACTTGGAGTATAGTCAGTGATAAAACACAAATAGATGATCTCTCGCGCCTGCCGATATATGAGACGTTGCAGTCCTGGAGATATGATAGCATCTGAACAGAGTGTACGCACAGCGTCTAGCCATGTTTATGCGATAAGCTCGCATAAACAACCGGACAGTTTCACATTCTTTCCGATACGCTTCATAGCTGTGCCAGGCAATAGCTGGACTGTGAGAGGACTGATCCTATGCACTGGACCTGTGTGTTGTTGATGTCTGAGTGCAGTGCTTGCACACGCCAGTCATGTTACAGCACATAACGAGGGTCATCCTGAGATTTTCCTGTGTAAAACCTCAGCGTCCGTCAGTGAAAAATATTTTGTATAATGAAAAATTTCTTTCGACGTCGCAAGACGTCACAGACGCACGAGAAAAGCACTAAAGTTCTTCGGTACATTCCTGTTCAGTACGCGTTTCTGCGCCAGAAAGCTCTGTTTTAGAGATTTGACACAGTATTTTGAAACCGGAATTTTTCTGTAGCACCTGATTGAGTTTGTCAAACGCAATTTTTGCAACCTCGTGTGTTTCTGACTACAATGTTAGTAAAATTCTGTCAATATGAGAAAATCAATGTTCCAAGGAATTATTTCGAGCTTCCAGCTGCTTTAATATGTCAGGTATTTTGGAGAAATGCATTCTTGCACAAAACACTGCTGCTTGGAACACGGGGAATCACCGTCCTTGTCCATGATACCATTGCAATATCTCAGGCAATAACTGTCTGATGAGTTGACTACCCAATCGCAGCAAGTTTTTTTTTTCCTTGCAGCATTATTTTACAACACCTGGCTATACCGTAGCACTTCTTTCTTACCCATTTAGCCGAGAAAATAATGAATCGCTGATAAATCACAGATAACTTTGAAATGTGAACCTTAAGTCTGCAATTCTGGATCAAATATGCTGTTTTAATTAAACACAAAAACAAATGAAACATCGTAAAATAATAAGTAAAAACGTTTTCCTGTGAAATAAGCATAAATAAGCACAAACATAGTTAAAACTGCTAATCCAGGTGTGCTTTACGAAACCTTTCTGCTTATCCTTAAAACTGTGGAAAAAGTTAAGCATTTTGCTTAGAAATCCGGGGTTTACATATGAGCATATGAAAACCCCCATGCCACTGTTCCAAGAGCCACAAACAGCATTTTATGGTGAACATATGGGTTGGCTTTGTTTTGGACCACGACATTGGGCCATACCTTCTTCCTCCACTGCATGCCAACACATATAAAACATTTCCGAAGGATGTACTACCAGCCCTTTTGGAAGAAGTGCCGCTTGATGTTTGCACTCAACTTTATTTCCAACACCACGGAGCGCCTGCGCATTATGCTATAAACATACGAGAGCATCTAAATCGAGTCTCCCCCAATCGTTGGATCGGAAGGGGCAGTCCTACCGTGCCCTGGCCACCTGGTTCGCTGGATCTCGATCACATGTATTTCATTTTCCGGGGTATGGTGTACGTATTCATCAGTTATTGATTCTGAAGAGACGCTGGTTGCCCGCATTATTGCAGCCAGTGATGAGATTTACAATGCACCAGGAATGCCCAACAGGGTTCGCGAATCATTTCTGCGTCGATGTCTGGTTCTCGGCCACGGACGTGTTACCGGGGTAGCTCTGGTTCTCGGCCACGGAAAGTTCCCGTGTTCGATCCCTCTACTACTGCTATTGCTACTGCTACTACTGCTGCTATTACTACCACTGCTACTGCTCTGCTACTACTGCTATTACTACCACTACTACTGCTGCTACTGCTACTACTGCTGCTATTACTACCACTGCTACTGCTACTACTGCTGCTGCCGCTACCACTACCACTACCGCTGCTGCTGCTGCTGCTGCCGCCGCCGCCGCCCCTATCGCCACCACCACCACCGCCGCCAACGCCACCACCACCACCACCGCCGCCGCCGCCGCCACCTCCTCCACCTCCACCACCCACCCACCACCACCACCACCGCCGCCACCACCAACACCACCACCGCCGCCACCGCCGCCGCCGCCACCACCACCACCGCCGCCACCGCCGCCGCCGCCACCTCCTCCACCACCCACCCACCACCACCACCACCGCCGCCACCTCCTCCACCACCCACCCACCACCACCACCACCACCACCACCGCCGCCGCCGCCGCCACCACCACCACCACCAACACCACCCACCACCACCCACCACCCACCACCACCACCACTTCAGAAACAGTTAATACATTTTCAAACAGTCGACAACACGCTTCAGATGATTATTAGCCTCCATTAAGTTTATCAGTCAACCTGATTAATGTTGACAATTCTCACACGCATCCATGCATACTGTGAGAAAAAGATCTCATAGTTTGCCACTTGAGAAACTGGCGGCGGATTCATCGAAGACCCAGATATTGGAAGACGTTAAAGGTGACAGGGGCACAGGGAGATGCTACCAATGTAAATGCATGCCATCTAACATTTACCTTTATACCAGTTTGTTTATTAGGGAATATAGGATTATATTCTTAATTGTACAGTCTTTTGATTGAGATTTATCTGTAATTACTTTTTGAAAAACAACAGCAATGGTATTGACGCCAAAGTCGATCCAACCAGCACTAACAGATTGTTTTATCAATAGTAATCTCACTGGAGTTTATGTATAGAAAATCAGAACTTGAGTGCGATGTAACTTTCTATCTCACGGTCAAAAGAAAGTATGTAAATATTACACAAAATAAATACAATAAAATATTATCTTTCTAAATAAATTGGTCGAGCTGCTTCAATGTACAGTCTCCCTTTGTGTTTGGTCTAGTCCTGTTTTGGCGAAGCTATCTTCGAACATCTATGAGGAAAACAAATTACTATCACAAATTAACAACGGCTATGAAGGTGATAAAAACAGGGAAAAGCTGGAGAGGTGGTAAAAATGTGGGATAAGCAACCATGATCGAAACTCATTTCGTGTTGTCTTATTGTTCAGATATATAAAAATAGTCATAGTATGACGTAGTAAGAGCGCGATCCTGCAATACAACTTAGCTATACTCTGATTTTTGAGAAAGTGGGTCATTTATGCCAGAAAAAGGCACTCGGAAAAGAAAGTTGTTAAAAGCAAAAATTGAGAAAATAAACTCGAATATATATGCATAGAAATTAACGGCACGGTTTAAGTACGCAGTAACACCAGTTTGCAAAGGAAAACTTCCCCTAACGACAGACTTACTCCAAAGTTTTAATATTCTTTCTGTGAAGTGATTAACCCTCGTTTTACCAAGGGGGGATATTTTATGCCCACCTTCCGTAATTTTTTTTTAATTTTCTCTCTTAATTTTTTGATTAAAGGTATGCAGTTAATAGTCATTGTCATTCACTGTCTCTACTACTGAATTGCGTAATTGTTTCAAATTTTTCATTTTTGATCTTTTTGAGAAACAATGAAATGTCAGAGTGGTCATAAAGTACTGCCCCGTCGGTATAATGTGACATAAAAAGTAAAGAAGGAATAGTTAAACAATGTTAAATATTACCTTTATAAACATGCAAGATATAATACCTAGTTTTAAAATAAATTTGTTTTAAAAGTTACTGAAATATGTTGTTGCCAGTGATGGTGACCTCCGTTGGTATTATAAGCTCTGTAATAAGGATACATTTAAAGCGTATAGCTTTAGCTTCAACTTCCACCGCTAGAACACACAAATATATATCACCATAGTTAACCCCTCACCGCGACAAGATGTTTGATATTGCTGTTTTGCAGTGGTTCGGAGCTACTAACAAGATAGTGAAGTTTACGGTAAGATAAGAACCAGATGACTTGCTCAAACTGATCAAAAGCGTCACAAGCTGCTTTAGGGCGTCTACTATAAAACACTAGACCATCATATTCTTACCTTAAAGTGTCCTTTTTTAAATTTTGGCCGCCTAGAGTGGAAAATCGCACACTATGCACCGGTCGGCTGTTTTGTTTACATCTGAGGACAGTGTACATGCCGATGGGATCAACACAGCTTGTTGACGTGTGGGAGGACAGCACAGAGTTGCCATTTACATTGCCGAAAAAATGACATTTTTACAAAACGATTAAATCTACCGAAATGAAACTTAGTATTTTATATTTCTTACACTTGCATCTATTAGCCAGATATTATTCTGGCCAAAGCAGTCCCTTCAACCTGTATATGCGTGGATATAGATAGACATACAGGATGAAAGCTACTGCTTCGGCCAGAATAACCTGCCTGATAGATGCGGGTGTAAGAAATACACAATAATAAGTTTCGTTTCGGTAGGTAACGATTACGTTTTGTAAAAGTTTCATTTTTTTCGGCAATGTAAATGGCAACGCTGTACTATCCCCGCACACGCCAGCGACTGTGTTGTACCCGATCAGCGTGTACTTCCAGGCCAGTACTGCCTAAGCTGTAAACAAAACACCTGACTGGCGTGTGCCTTGCGGTCAACATTGCCTCAGTTGTAAACAAAACACCCGACCAGCATGTGCTTCGATGTAAACAAAACACCCCGTGCGTTTACCATGCCGTTCGAGCGGGTCGCTATCTTGGCAGATCGACACGAATCTAAATGCTATGCCGGAAAGGTGCGAATGTAACTGAAATGATGCATTCGTTCAAGGAATAATTTTTTTTATACACTTGCAAAATTACAATCTGTTCAATAGTTGAACAATAAGTAACAATGATAACATTAATTTTTCAAACTATGGCCCATTGGCCATAAATTTGCTTATAATTTGGGTGCAAATCTGTACTGCAATTCCAAGACTTGGTTTCTCTGTAGTCGGCTTGTTGTACTGCTGCTGTTGTCAAGTAGATTTATTGCCAGTGTATTGGGATGACTGTAGAGACGCTTTTGGTAGGACAGGCTGTATGCTGCGATTTCCTGTTTGATTGTTGGGAGTTTAAAATCATTGTAGATGTACTTATTACTGATGTACCAGGGGATCTTACCAATTGTTCGCAGAGTTTTGGTTTGAAAACGTTCTAGTATTTCGATGTTTGAGTTGCTTGCTGTACCCCATAGTTAAAGGAATAATGAAAAATGGTTTTCCGTAGTTAAGAAAATAGAAACACGAAACCGAAATCACCTATTTTAGGGTTAAAACAATGCTGACCTAAAAGGATACAGATTTTGCTAACAATGGACATTCTTCTTCTTCTTCTTCTTCTTCTTCTTCTTCTTCTTCTTCTTCTTCTTCTTATTATTATTATTATTATTATTATTATTATTATTGTTATTGTTATTGTTATTGTTATTGTTATTGTTATTGTTATTGTTATTGTTATTGTTATTATTGTTATTGTCATCATCATCATTATCATTTTCATTATCCGTTACGAGCTAGAACAGTTGTAATTGCTTTTAATACCAAATAAATAAAAGGCCCCCTTGTTCTACAACAATTGCGCTTTTCTGTATATTGCCGGGCTGAAATAAAACTAATGATCCTGTCATAAATGAGAGCTGTGGTCACGAAGGCGCCTAAATAAGAAAAGTAAAATTACTTCTATTCTTGTTCTCTACAAGTAAACGTGACAGTGATACTATCCTTAAAAGAAAGTATACATAATATGATTTTTCTCTATACATATGACAAACCAAATTCCTATGTAATACGGGATTGAAACGTTGTTAAATGCACTCTAAAAGATAATGCTATATTTAAGAAAGAACACAGTACCAGTGAGAATTTTGAAATAAATTCCGTAATACTGTCTATTATTTATAAGCTCTTTACAACAAGAAATACTGAAAATGTATGTAATTTATGCCGATTATGTAATGTTTATTTAGGTTTATTGTTAATGTTCTTAACATTGAGTTGCATTTCAGTTCACAAGAGACGACATTGTTTTTATTTTTGGTTTTTATTTTTTTCTTTAAGCGGGGAAAACGGAAGAAGAGTTGGAAATAAAGAGTGGCTTATTTGAGTACACAAGGGATGAGGGGGAGTAGGAACATGTGCCTTTATTTACGTGATCTTATTATGTTTTTATTTTACTTTTTATTTTTGTATTTATTTATTTATTTATTTATTTATTTAATTTATTTACTTACTTATTTATTATTTTTAAGGAGAATTTCCCCCGAAATTAGTAGTACCATGTCTGAGTACTCCCTTGATGTAAACGGGTTCATGATCGCAAGGAAAGAATTCTTTCGCATTGTAGACAATTGTACTTCAACTCTTCCTTCTCCTTCAGCCGACCCTCACACCAACGTAAAGCGTTACCTCCCCGAACCCTGCAGGCAGCCGAATTTGTTGTCAGAACACGCGATAGGTACATTTCGAGTGGCCCACGACGTTGCCATGTTTCGCGTAGAAATTAAATTTTGTATGGCACTTTAACATTGAATTATGGTTAAATTCATTCCAATTAAGATAAAAAGACATTACAGCGCTGTTCATAACAATTAGTGACGTAATAAACCATTTATATCCATTCATCAAGACGCTAGATGGCTCCAAATGTTTGACACATTTTTTTTTCTGGCGAAACGGTTCTCTATTGACAATAATTATATTAGGCATATTTGTTACACTCATCGCGTAGAATCCCTGGTTAACGTCTGGCCGAAGCAGTACCTTCCATCCTGTAGATATGGGTGGGCCAAAAGTTGCTACCCATTGCACTGAAAATTACTGTAGAATGGAATTAACACTTCATTGAAACTACGTGATACTTCACATAGTTAATGCATAACGTAGTGGAGTGCCATCATGTTGGAAGTACAGTAAGTTGAAATAGTCGTAATTCACATGTAGCTCTGGAGTGTTGCAAATAACATTTTCAGATATTTCACGCTAGTAATTGCCGTAGAGGACCAAGAACCAAGGAACTCCATGACATGAGATTACTTCAGACATGAACATCAAGTTGATTCAGCTTCTTCACAAATACAATCTTCAAGTTCTTGATATGTCAATAGGTACAGTTATGATGGTTGACATGACCTGTAAGTTTTTAGTGCTGAGACATCTTTCTAATTATGTTATAAAACAACTCATTATTAAGCTTCATTTCATTTAATATAGCCTTGCGAAATTGAATCCTACGATCAGAATCATATTCCAATGTCATGTACAAGACGAGTAATGTAACTGTTTACAATGGGCAGTAACGTTTGGCCCATGCTGTATATCAAGACAAAATTCCTATCAATAGGACTGTACACAAACTAAAAATGTAATTTGTTTAATTTTCTCTTTGCTCAGTTTTTGCTAGTTAATATTCACTTAAGGGTTTACGTTCCTGTGAAATAGTAATAACCGTACGTAACTGTTACCTCATTTTATCAGAGTGGAGTTGTAACACAGTATTCGTCTGTTTTTATAGTGATTCTTGCTTTTAAATAATTTAAATTAAAAATAATATTTATAATTTGTTGAATGATATTCTTTAATCTCGAAAGGTTGACAATAATCGTATCATGTATGCGTTGCTCCTAAAATCACCAAGTTTGTTAGATAGGAAGAAATTTGCAACTTGCTTGTGCCGGTAAAAATGTTCTGCGAGTTTAACATTTGTTAAAACTGGATGTAATTCACGCTAAATTACGCTGTTTTTAAGTACCGTAAGATACTGTTCACGTATATATTACATAATATGCATATAACATAAATGTCGGTGAATATTACATATAAAAATAGGGATACAGTGCCATTGGAGACGCGTTAGAGCGTTAGAACAGTCTCAGAAACCCAGAAACGACACGTTTTGACGCCCACCATCTGGCCGTTTGGCTTCTGCCAACCTGAGCGAGAGTGAGGCACTCCAAGGGTGAACTCCGTAAACCCCAATGAGGAGTAGGGATAAACTTTCGGGCGCGCTATAAGCGGGGATACATCTCCAGGTACTGACCAGCTCAATGGTTTTAGAACCCTTTCAAAAACGACATATGCGTTGATCCTAAGGGGATAACGCAGCTCTGTTTGGTATTCTGGACTGTGCAAACCCATATATTTTAACAGGAAACCGTAACTTCGTGGCACATCAGCCAGTCCGGACCAAGGCCTACCGCCCGACCGCAGCGTCCCCCACCTCTGCCAAACACAGCACAGGATTTTAACAGAATAACTTGCATTTTATCAAGCCAGTGCGGTAAAATAGCTTACAAGCATAAGTAAACGAAACGTTCGAGAAAATGCAGTGTTTATACAGGGTGGAATGTACTTGCTGTACCAAATTAAAGGTAGAAATGTTTTATGTAATTTTTTTCCCGTGAATTCGAAGTTTTATCGCAAAGATTGTCAACACCGCGCTACAGCAATATCACCAACACGTGGTCCCTGTGCGGCCAGTGGTTGTCGACAATTCTGGCGAGGTAGAAAAACAGAAGGTCGCGTGCGCTGCTCGAATGTAAACAGAGTTCTGTTAGTGTCGAAGCCTACCACCTACGTGAGTTCATTAGCAGGGGTGAAGTGTGGATTTATATGAAGGGTAGGCTGAATTTCTTGTAAATGTACAATTAACAATCTTAATCATACTGTGCCTTCAATTTGTAACTTATTTTCATAACTTAGCCTGAAAACCTTTGAGTGCTCACACGCATGCGTGAACAAGGAAATGGCATTTTGCCTTAGTCTGCCTTAACAAGCTGCCCGTTGCCAACAACCCTTTAGTGTAAATTCCACAGAACTCATCAATGAATCATAAATTACATTCGGAGAAAAATACGATATTTACAGCATATTGAAGTTAAAGAAAAATAAATGTGGTATTGTTACTTTGGCATAGGCTCAGCCTTACAGCCTTAATGAACGTTTCGCCTGTGTTCATTTTACAGAAGATGTTTGAGGCTTTGCAGTGTCGCGCTACATGTGCGCATAATTTTAACATTTTTCTTTTCGTTTCGCTCTTTGACCACCTTTAAATTTTTGGCACCTTCTGCTGCGGGTGATAATGACTCAATGACAACTTGCGGAGGGAACTTAGCATCTCGATCAAAGGCGACTTTTTGTTCCTATGCCCCTGACGGGAGACCACCCGGGAGGATTGATGAGGTCAGTGGACCGGAAGAGCGGCCGGGACGGCGCCATGACAGCAGAGGGCAGGGTCCCTACATTTTCCCAGTAAGAAGCACCCCGGTAGAGGCTGGCTCAACCAGTTCCTTTCCCACCCCTTCGGGTTCGTACTCCAAAGGGGGCACGGGACTAGAAAACCACCTCCCCTCAGGCTCCTACCATCTCATGAAGGGCGAAATGGAGGGACAAGAAATTCGGAGGGAATGGAAATCCTTCCCAGCATTCGCCTGGCGACCCGGGAAACCTCCGAAAAAAACCATGGGTCAGGAAGGTTGCCCACGGTGATCGAACTTGCGATCTCCCGAATGCAGGCCACAGGCATTACCACCTGAGTTATGCCGCTCGGTGATAATGTACCAATCCTGCCATCGTCCAGCTCTCTTCTATATTGGCATCCTAGGAAAAAAATGTGAAATTCGTTTCTCAAGGTAGCATTGAATTGTTAATAATAATAATAATAATAATAATAATAATAATAATAATAATAATAATAATAATAATAATAATAATAATAATAATAATAATAATAATAATAATAATATAATCCCTAGGGCGTCTCCTTTGTGCAGAGGTTACGCCTCATCGCCCGACCGCTGCGTCCTCCAGCCGCAGCCAAGGCCACGAAGGAGTGCAGGTTGGGGGTGGCGGGGGTCAGCGCGCAGCCTCCCCCGACCGTAAGGCGATACTTGACCTTTTAGGGACGCTACCTTTCAATCAGGATAGCTCCTCAGTTGGCCCCCCAGAGACCTAACGAGGCTGAGTGCACCCCATACCAGACCTCCCAGCGGGGGAAAAATCCCATGCCGGTACCGAGGAGCGAACCCGGGTCCTCTGCAGCAGAGGCAGGCGCACTACCAACTGGGCTACGGTGGCGGTCGAATTGTTACTACTGCATTTAAAGGTAGTTTAATAATTTAATGTAACACATGAATAATCTGATGTAATCAACTAAATGAAAATAATAAATTCCAAATGATAAGCCACTCTGCGACTTCCCTGTCTATGAATTAAAAACACTAAATTAGTGTCGTTTGCCTGCGTTCACTTGCAGTAACGTCATGTCATGTCCAACCTCTTATCACTGCAGTGTGCCGAGTTGCTGACAACCTACGTTCACTTGTTTGGAGTGACATCATTGTCACCTACAGTTAGACATTAAACATCGCCAACAATTGTTTATCGTGTGACAGGGCCTTTTCGCTTTGCCCCGCCCATATTCCGCTCCACCTTTGCACAGTGGATATGAGGTAAGGGTTGTAAAACAACAGAGGGACTTACAGTTTCATTTCAGAAGTGCAGACGTTGCTAGCAACACTTACTATAGTCACATGTGTTCGCTTGACAAATATCAGATATCACGTCAGATATCACACGAAGCTAATTTAGTTAAAAATGTAATCTAGAAATTAAAGAACCATAAAATAATTTTACGTAATTTATTTAAATAGTACCTGGGCGACCGAGCTTCGCTCGGCGTTTTTCGCCTCTGTTTTTGTGAACTCTTGTTTTTTTGTGGGAGAAGATACTTATTTAGATAAACTGAAAGTCAAAACGTTAACTAAATAACAATTTTAGTTGCAATTGTGAAGAGTCATTTCCAAGATACAAATACTTCATAAGCACCATCATTTCAGCTGTAAAACATCTACTGCTGAACGCAGACCTCCCCCATAGATATCCACCCAGTTTGACGTTTTCGTTGAGCATTTGTTCCATTATGGAGTTCAGTTCTTTGGTGCTGCGATTGACTGCAGGGCATTAACACATTCGCCAAGGTCCTTCGTCTTTCCATCGAGTTCTTCCATGGCTTCCTTTACCCTGGCCAGTCGCTCGTTAGTATTCTCCGATAGATCTATCTTCATATTAGACATTCCCGTCTTCATCTTTTCTGTTTTGGAGTTTACATTTTCAATTTGCCTTCCATTTTTGTTTACATTTTGTCCATTTTTGTTCCTATATTTTCTATTCCGTAGTTTACATTTTTCCAACTCGGTTTTCATATTTGTTTCCTCTGTCACATTCCGGAATTCATTTCATTTCCCATTATGTCCATCTTGGCTAACATTTGTTTCATCAACTGTTCCATATCGTGCTTTTCGGCGCACTCCTGACATCAATTGTGATTACTTTACTTTGTTTTAACTATTTCTTTATTTTGTATTAATACACCGGAGCAACACTAAGCAAAAGCACTGTTGAACAATAACAAATACTACAGGAGGAAAAGCTGGTTGATAAAGCCATGTGAATGTACTACGTATTTCTGTTTCAATCATATAGAAAATTATATGAATTGTTCGTAATTGTTCGCCGAAGCGGGAGTAGTGAAAGAAATGTGATTGTGTTTAGTAAAACAAAAATGAGTAGAAAAACGTGTGAATGTTATACGTTGCACTTATATTTCAAGTGTATGGGAAAATGTATGGATTGTTTGTAGAAGAGTGAGTAGTATGTTAGGTAAAAGAAAAGGGAGTAGAGAAAAACATGTGAACGTAATACGTTGGGTGGTAAAATGGATTGCATAAAAACCTTCGGCATGAAAACAATTAGATGTGTCATTTTTCATGGCGATCGGTCAGCCTGTTTTGGAATTACCGACTCTTCAACATTCGATATGTATAGGCGTTGGTATGTATGAAGTTGATAAAAGATAGGGAATAACATGTGAATTGTTCCGTAAAACAAAAGTGAGTAGAGAAAATAGTATGAATGTAATACATTGTATTTCTTTTTCAAACATATAAAATTGTATGAATTATATGTTGAAGAGCGAATAGCGAAAGAAGACTGATGGTGCCTCGTAAAGGAAGAATTAGTAGAGGAAGTCGTGTGAATGTAATACGTTGCATTTATATTTCAATCATAGATTATATTGTATGCTGAAGGGCAAACAGAGGATAAATGAATGTGCTACGTAAAAGAAATGCGAGTAGAAAGCCATTTGAAAGTAATATATTGTGTAGTAAAATTGTTGCCATAAAAATTTTCCCCATAAAAAATACATATACGTGCCGAATTTCGCGATGATCGGTTAAGCGGTTTTCGAGCTTAACAGCTGGATAAATATATATAACCAAGTTGTATAGATGATATGAATTGTTTGCAGAAGAGTGGAGAAAGAGATGTGAATGTGTTACCTAAAAGTGAGTATAGTAAACAGTGTGAATGTATTATGCAGCATTTCTATTTCAAACATGCACAAAATTGTATGACTTATTTGTAGAAGAGTGAGTTGAGAAACAATTATGAATGTGTTTCCCAAAAGCAAGTAGAGAAAACTGCATGTAATACGTAGCATTTCTATTTCAAACATGGACGAAATTGTATGACTTATTTGTAGAAGAGCGAGTAGAGAGAGATGTGAATGTCTTACCAAAAAGTGAGTAGAGAAAACGGTATGAATATAATAAAGAGATGTGAATGTGATAGCTAAAAGTAAGTAGAGAAACTACTGTGAATGTTATATGTAGTAGGTATCTCTATTTCAAACATACAGAAAAATTGCATGATTTATTTGCAGAAGAGTGAGTGGAGAAAGAGATGTGAATGTGTTACCTAAAAGTGAGAGGAGAAAACAGTGTGAATGTAATAGTATTTATATTTCAAATATATAGAACATGGTATGACTTATTTTAAAAGTGCGAATAAAAATGTTTCTTGGTGCAAAATCACGTTTTTTATGGAAAATTGTTTATAGAAGAGTGAGTAGAGAAAGAGATGTGAATGTGTTACCTAAAAGTGAGTAGAGGAAACACTGTGAAGGTAATATGCATGTATACAAAAATTTAATCAAACCTTTGGAGTCGTTTCTGAAATACCGGGAATATATCTTATATATTTAAACGAGCGATTCTTGTATATATATTCCGCGCAACTTGGAAACGGCTCTAACGATTTCGATCAAATTTTGTATTCAGATAGAGTTTTGCTTTTTAAGTTCATCTATACCTATGGGTGTAATTCCCGAAAAAACGCGATTTTACATAAAAAATAACATTTTTTTATTCCCGCTTCTACAGTGCAATTCTTGTATATATATTCCCCGTATTTCAGAAACGGCTCTAAAGATTTGGTTAAATTTTTGTATACATGCATATTACATTCAGTGTTTTCTCCACTCACTTTTAGGTAACACATTCACATCTCTTTCTCTACTCACCCTTCTATAAATAATTTTCCATAAAAAACGTGGTTTTGCACCAAAAACACTTTTATCCCCACTTTTAAAATTAGTCATACCATGTTCTGTATGTTTTAAATAGAAATGCTATTACATTCACACTGTTTTCTCCTCTCACTGTTAGGTAACACATTCACATCTCTTTCTCTACTCACTCTTCTACAAATAAGTCATGCAATTTTCTGTATGTTTGAAATAGAGATGTTGCATATTACTTTCACAGCGGTTTCTCTACTCACTTTTAGGTGGCACATTCACATCTCTTTCTCTACTCAGTCTTCTATAAATAATTTCCATAAAAACGCGATTTTGCACCAAAAAACACTTTTATCCCAACTTTTAAAATAAGTCATGCCATGTTCTGTATGTTTGAAACAGTCCTGTATGTTTGCTATTACATTCACACTGTTTTCTCCCCTCACTTTTAGGTGATACATTCACACACCTTTCTCTACTCACTCTTCTACAAATAAGTCATGCAATTTTCTGTATGTTTGAAATAGAGGTGCTGCATATTACATTCACAGTGGTTTCTGTGCTTACTGTTAGGTATCACATTTACATCTCCTTCTCTACTCACCCTTCTATAAATAATTTTCCATAAAATACGTGATTTTGCACCAAAAACACTTTTATCCCCACTTTTAAAATTACTCATACCATGTTCTGTATGTTTTAAATAGAAATGCTATTATATTCACACTGTTTTCTCCTTTCACTATTAGGTAACACGTTCACATCTCTTTCTCTACTCACTCTTCCACAAAGAAGTCATGCAATTTTGTGTATGTTTGAAATAGAAATGCTACATATTATATTCATACTGTTTTCTCTACTCACTCTCAGGTAACACATTCACATCTCTCTCTACTCACTCTTCTACAAATAAGTCATACAATTTCGTGCATGTTTGAAATAGAACTGCTGCATGTTACATTCACAGAGTTTACTCTGCTCACTTTTAGGTAACACCTTCACATGTCTTTCTCCACTCACTCTTCTACAAACAATTCATATCATCTATACAACTTGAATGTTTGTATATATCTAACTGTTAATCTTGAAAACCGCTTAACCGATCACCGCGAAATTCGGCACGTATATGTATTTTTTTCATGGAGAGTTTTTATGGTAACAATTTTACTACACAATATATTACTTTCAAATGGTTTTCTACTCGCTTTTCTTTTACGTAGCGCATTCATGTATCCTCTGTTTGACCTTCAACGTACAATTCATATAATATTCTAGGACTGAAATACAAATGCAGCGTATTTACATTCACACGATTTCCGCTACTAATTCTTCCTTTACGAGACACAATCAGTCTTCTTTCGCTATTCGCCCTTCAACATATAATTCATACAATTTGCTATATGTTTGGAACAAATACAACGTATTACATTCATACTATTTTCTCTACTCTTGTTTTACGTAACAATTCACATGTTATTCCCTATAGTTTATCAACTTCATACATACCAAGGCATATACATATCTTATGTTGAAGGGTGATTAAATTCCAAAACAGGTTGACTGATCGCCATGAAAAGTGACATATCTAATTTTTTTCATGGCGAAGGTTTTTATGCAATCCATTTTACCACGCAATGTATTAGGTTCATGGTTTTCTCTACTCCCTTTTCTTTTACCTAACATACTACTCCCTCTTCTGCAAATAATCCATACATTTTTCCATACACTTGAAATATAAGTGCAACGTATAACATTCACGCGGTTTTTCTACTCATTTTTCTTTAGTAAAACACAATCACATTTTTTTCACTACTCCCGCTTCGACGAACAATTACGAACAACTCATTGAATTTTCTATAGGTTTGAAACATAAATGCGTGGTACATTAACATGGCTTTATCAACCAGTTTTCTTTCTGTAGTATTTGTTATTCTTCAACATTGCTTTTGCTTAGTGTTGCTTCGGTGTTTTAATAAAGAATAAAGAAATGGTTAAAAAAGTAAAGTAATCACAATTGATGTCAGGAGTGCGCCTAGAAGCATGATATGGAACAGTTGATGAAATAAATGTTAGCCAAGATGGACATAATGGGAAATGAAATGAATTCCAGAATGCGGCAGAGGAAACAAATATGAAAACAGAATTGGAAAAATGTAAACTGCGGAATAGAAAATATAGGAACAAAAATTGGACAAAATGGAAACAAAAATGGAAGGCAAATTGAAAATGTAAACTCCGAAACAGAAAATATGAAGACGGGAATGTCTAATATGAAGATAGATCTATCGGAGAATACTAACGAGCGACTGGCCAGAGTAAAGGAAGCCATGAAAGAACTGGACGGAAAGATGAAGGACCCTGGCGAATGTGTTAACGGCCTGGAGTCAATCACAGCAGCAAAGAATTGAACTACATAATGGAACAAATGCTCGACGAAAACGTCAAACTGGGTGGATATCTATGGGGGAGGCCTGCGTTCATCATTAGACGTTTTACAGCTGAAATGATGGTGTTTATGAAATATTTGTATCTCGGAAATGACTCTTCACAATTGCGACTAAAATTGTCATTTAGTTAACTTTCGGTTTATCTAAATAAGTATCTTATTCCACAAAAAAGATTTCACAAAAACAGAGGAGAAAAACGCCGAGCGAAGCTCGGTCGCCCAGGTACTATATACAAGAATCGCGCAGTAGAAGCGGGAATAAAAAATGTTATTTTTTATGCAAAATCGCGTTTTCTCGGTAAATACACCTATATAGCTGAACTTAAAAAGCAAAACCCTATCTGAATACAAAATTTTATCGAAATCGTTAGAGCTGTTTCCAAATTGCTCGGAATAAATGTATATACACAAGAATTGCTCATTTAAATATATAAGATAAGATATATAAGATAAGATAAGATATAATTTTCTATTTGTGTATTACGTATTTTGCTCAATGAATTATTCAAAAGGTTCCTATTACCTAATGTTTAACATTACTCATTGCTACATTAGATGAGCACGTGAGCACAAAAATCCCACATACATATATTAAACGTTTAATTGAAAATACTATGTACATAATTTGTTTGGTCGAATAATGCCTATGTTTAAACAAATAAAAATACATTTTTAAAATGTTTCATGTATGCGTTTAAGTATGCATAAATTCATATGCATAACATGTTACGCAGAAATGACCACTGGTGCTAGGCCCCTGATAGGATATGGACTATTTGTCATTTTAATCACTTTTAATAGGTGAAGGTAAACACTGGCAGAATTAAAAATAATCTTAATGTTTTTATTGAGTTTTTCGAACAAAACGGTTGCAGTGTAATACATTTTCAGTATAATATTTCTGTGATGCAGTGTTATTTACAGATCTACAAAATTAACAAGTTTAAGAAGTTATTTCACTGTTTTATCATCATTAATGCGTCTACACTAGTTTGGGATACCATCGGATCAACAACATCGTTTCAGATACCTAAGTATATGAGGTTATTGCTCCTACAGTGTAGGAGAGGGTTCGATTCCTATTAAATTAAGTTGCTTACTAAACGGCATTTCATGCTTTTCCTGTTATTACGTTAAAGTTAGGCAGCGTTAGCGCTTTATATTCATTCAATAGTTTGATTCAGTCTATAATGCGAATTATTTGTTTAAAGCATGCTAAGTAACAAAAGAGAAATAAAAACCAAAAATACTTAACTAACACACATATAAATATGTGTTTACTAATTATACTATAAGATTAACTTTTTTAAATTATAGTTTAAACGAACTTTATACACATTGTTTGTAAAAGTGCAATTTTTGCTGTGATTCCCAACATGTTTGCTTAATTTTATTGCAAAGTTGGAATCAACATTATGTTTAGTGTTGCGAAAGGGAAAGTGCTTGAGTATGAGACACAGGAAGAATAGCCATGTGCTGTTAGTTTTTGCCATTTGCTGTACGCCTTCAGTGTATGTCTATGTTGAACAGAAACTTATTTGAATTTTGCAGTTCAAATAATGTTTGGACTATATTACTATTTCACATTAAACGACAAAACTATTTCACCAAATTAAACTCTCAGCCATTTTATTTCATTTAGTAAACGCTGTGTTCTTAAACAAAATTGGGCACGTAATATTATTGCGGGGGTAAAGGGGATGGACAACCAACATAACTTCAACAAATGACGTTCCGAGTTGCGAAATGGAGTTCCTAGTCGGGCCATGTGCAACCTGTATCACAGGGCGATGCAAAACTATGTATATCTTTTCTGCTCGCTACATAGCAAAGTTGTTATTCAAGGCGATGCCTATGAGCAGTAGCGTTTGATAACACAACCCTATGCAGGCCAACTTGTTCTAAGGGCGGGTCAGTTGGTCGTGAAGGGTGAAGAGACAGAATAACCAATCCTATTTGTTTGTTCATCTGGGCATGATGAGCTGTAAGAAATTACCACCAATAAAATTCGTTTTAGAGCCCAAGACCCCGTAAAACGATCATATTTTCCACTAAATCACAGCGCCAGGCGTGTTTTTAATGTCGTTGAGTGTACTAACCTCCTCTTAACACAGCGGCGTCCCGGCAGATGCTGGCTTGCAGTGTAACCAAGTCGAAAACATGGTTTAATGTAACATTTCGATCTTAATTTATGACTATACAGTTAGAGAAAAAAAAGTATTAGGTGTAATTTGTTCGGAAAATATAACGCGTTTGTGCTGCTATCAGCTCTTCATTCGTAGCCATTAACACGCTAGGCTGTTCTAAATTTATAGTACAAGTGTTCTTTTTTCTCCTAATCCGCGTCTTTGTGAGTAAAATTGCAATATAATTATTTGTTACATTTATCATGTACAGCTTATGTAAAACATCGCGACACTCCATATGCGCAAGTGAGCAGAAATGTCACTGATAAACCGTAAGATACATGCAAAATCTTACTATACAAAAGATGTAGATCTCGCTAAAGTACACAATTTATGTCTGAATAATTTTTGTTTTTGTAGAGTGAACGATTTCGGAGATATTCCTTGTTATTTGTCTCAGTTTCGGAAAACTTAAAACTTCCGTGAAAACATCGTTGTTCAGTTTTTTATATGTTAAGGGAGCAAAGAGAACGGGATCTCAAAGCTGTAAACGATTTGACTATCGCTCAAAGCCTACTGTATTCTAATATTCCCCTTGCACCTACAAGGAAATAAGCAATAAGATATCTGCACAAATGTTTATCTCAACAAACACAAAGAAGATATAGAAATAAGAGTTTGTAAGAATGGTTACTACAAGAGTAGAGAAAGTCATGTGAGTGCAACACATCAGATTTTTGAGTTATGCTATTCACACACACACACACACATAGACATACACAAGGAACTTTTTCTAAAAATACTTTTTTCTTTGGATTCAGGGGCCCTCAAAACATATTTTCGGTGAAATCTCAACATCGAATTTTTGGGTGGAATATAGAATACTTCCCCTACTTACTATACGTAGTAGATAAAGTAAAAATGAACACTATTTGTATTTCTCTCGTTACCAATTGAAATAAAACACTTAAATCATGCAGTATTAAATCAAATTTGTGTAATGTGATACATGTAGATTAAAACACACGTCACATAATATTAACACACAATAGTAGGGCCTAATCAAATCACAGTATGAACGGTACCTTTTAGCAATTTCGTTAATCTATCAGTTTTAAGACACAGTAACTTTAGTCAAACGTTAGGAAACACTCACTTATTACACATAATGACGAAATATTTCTTAACTTTTTTCCACTTTTAAGTTACGTCTCCTATCACATAGTACATTTTTTGGCACTGAAAACGATCTTTCCACTTCTACTGATGTTATTGGAGTTAACTTGAGCGCAAGATTTTGTGGATCAATATCACTTGAACTGTTTTCACCGCTACGAGTCATCCTATGTCTTTTAATTAATGAAAGTTACTATTCTCTTGAAGGATCCGCTCCCATTTTTCTCTTACACGTTGACCAGCATCATCTGGAACAACTTGAATTTTGTGAGTAACTTGCTGTGAATTTGCTGCTGTTCTTTTCAAATGGGAAGGAGTTTGTCCTTGAGCGTCTCCAGGCCGGTAACCAATCAAGAGTCCTGTGTTGTTATATTGCTTTCCCCTTAAGTGGGGCCTGACGCGCGCCAAGAAATATTAAAAGAGTGGGGGTAATAAGCTTGCAACGCTGTGCACGTAATCATATCTCATTGGCTGCAGATCATTTGAAAAGCACAGTAGTGTTTTATTTCGCTCTTCAATGCATTTAATAGCATCAGGTAGCATGGAGTAGTGAGTAAAGCAAATTTAAGTAATGTACATGTCATGAACCTATGAGATACAAATTGTCTGTATCTCAAGCACTTTAATTCAGTTTTTCAATAAAATGGGGGTTCTCTGCTTGGAAAAACGGAAATAGGCTGTTATAGGCATCATATATTAAAATAGGCAAAGATAGGCACATGTTAGTGAGCAGAACTAAAATTAAGTCATTTTTATAATATCTATCGTGATTAAGAAGAGGTATTTTGCTTGACATTCGGTCTCTAGTGATCATCCGCACCATATCACGTCCTCGTACCGGTTGGATGAACTTCCACCAACGCCGTGCGTAGATAAGTGGGCGCGAGGCTGGCAGATAAGTTGGTATTCCCAGACTCGTATGAACTGTGGCGGAACGGGATTATTTTATGTATTTATTTATTTTATTTTATTTATATTGGATAACTATACGTGAAGCATAACAGATACACAAAAATGTATTTCAGAAAATATGTAGAGCTCATTGAATTGTACAATTTAGGCTTTTTGATATGTTTTTATTTTTGCATTGGCCATTTCCGAAAAATTCGCGTTGTTCTTATGAATATTCCAGTATTTGAAGACATACCTTCAGTTGCAATTCTTTTGCGTTTTCCGAGGTCATATGTACAGAACAGCTGGCTGACATTTTAGCTTCCTGTAGGTTAACTGTACCTATTAGGATCAGGGCTATTCTATAACTTTCTGGTTAAGAGGACTTGCCGTTACCCTCTAAGATCAAGAAGTACTTAAATGTATCTATTTTCAGTCAGTAGTGGTAGTGTTAACAACACGGTCTTTGGGTCACTAATCAAATATTTTCCCCTCTCAGCAAGATTATATTTTTCCGATGTTACGGAACACTAAATAGCGCCTAGTAACTGGGTAGTGAACAAGCTGTTAACTTTAACCACTCGTATGCACAAGAGGTATGAATATGTGTATGGAAACCATACATGTGGGCACTTATCAGAATTAACTGGACATGTTTAGAAAAATAAACTTTTGTATAAATATTCTGTAAAATACAAATTGTGTTAGATGTAGAACAGTGTGAATGTAAGACGGATGTTTTTTTTGTTCTTTGCAGTTCCGAGGAAAATGATATATGTGGAGGGTATTTTGATGTACGTCCTGTAAAGTCTCGTGTTTTAGAATTCTTCAATTTTATCACATTGTACAAAACTTCCTTGGGTTCATGTTACCTTTTAAACACAACAATGATACAATATTGATTATTCCTAAATAGTTTATGTGCAGCCAAGTGGAATACACTGAAAGCCGTTGGGTTTCACTTAGCGTACAGTCAGTCCATGCCAAGATTTCGACTCATTGATAGCCAGAAACAAGAGTATTCTGTCGCAGTGTACGGTAGCTGCACTTTAGAATGGCAAAACTGATATGTTAAATAAAGAGTAAGAAAGAGGGTTTTATTTATAAAAAAGTCGGAACATGAAGCCTCATTGCGTGGAGCGTAGTTCTAAATGTTCTATTGCTCATGATGGCATGAGCGAAGTTCCACAGTTTAGAAGTTTTGGACAAAGGAAGCCCATATCCCAAATATTAATTATAGTAGCATTTACTTTTCTTTATCTCTTAAATAGGCTTTGGATAGTAATCGGCGTACTTTAGCACTTACAGAAATGACTTTCTCGTATGTGATATATATACGAGGTGCATCCAGAAAGTAAGTCCCGATGACCGATAAAGAGAACAAGAACATCTCTAAGTAAGAAATATTTATTGGAATAATGACATAGATTCACTGGCTACATTTCAACATAGTCACCACCATTGTTGAGGCATTTATTGTAACGGTGCACCATTAATTGTATGCCCAACTCATAGGATTCTGCCGCCAATGTCCGCAGCCACGAAGTCACTTCATTCTGCACCTCAGCGTTACTGTGAAAACGTTTTCCTACCAGAAAACGCTTCATGAGACGGAAGAGATGAAAGTCACTTGGAGCAAGATCGGGTCTGTAGGGTGGATGTGCGAAGACCTCCCATCCAAACTTATTCAACACATTTCGTGTGGCGTTGGCTGTATGGGGTCTTGCATTGCCTTGCACAAGCGTAATGCCTCTGGTGTCACCAGGGATACTCAGCCATTATGGTCTGCGTTCTGAATTTTGGTTCTTCCTTCCATGAATTGCCTGCACCATTGCCTTACCATACTGTCACACATAATGCCCTGTCCATACACGTGACACAATTGACGATGGATTTCTGCTGGAGATTGCTTTTGAGCATGCAAAAATCGGATGACTGCACGAACCTCGCATTTGGCGGGAGACACTATTTGAGAAGCCATTTTCTCCTAGCACAGAGCAGTAACTACTGCTGTCACAAAACTGAAACTTTACTGCAATGTTACCATATAGTTCCTCTCTTCTCTTGCACACGCGCATTCCTATCTGTCTGGTGGTGCCATCTCTGGATGCGATCGGGACTTACTTTCTGGATGCACCTCGTGTATGTGTGTGTGTGTGTGTGTGTGTGTGTGTGTGTGTGTGTGTGTGTGTGTGTGTGTGTGTGTGTGTGTGTGTGTGTGTGTGTGTTGTTTTTTTTTTTTTTTTTTCAATAACACTCTTTATTGAAATTAGGCAGCATGCCCCATTACAAAGTAATATTACATGCATTAATTTCACTCAATTGTTTTGTGCTTTGCTTGATCACTTTAATATTTCACAGTTTTAGTAATTGTTACTGATGTTTGGTAAACTCGTATCTTCTCTTTTTTCACTGTATGGTTCATTTCTCACAGTTCTAGTGCGATGCAGAATTCTTTGAAAGCCTTCAAATGCTTTGTTACTAATTGATGTGTAGTGACTGGCCAGCTGCCTCCATTCTTCTTAATATCTTCTTTCAGCTTTATTCGTTGTTTTTGTGTTTCTTGACATTCATAAATTATATGTTGTACTGTTTGTTGCCCTTTATTACAGGGACATGTGGGGTCATCTATTATTTTGAATTTGTGCAGGTATGACTTGGTCTTTCCGTGTCCTGTTATTAATGCTGTAAAGCAGGGGGCAATTGGTAATTTTAATTTCAGTCTTTCTTTGACGGAGGGAAAAAACGACTTTGTTATAGGTCCTTTTGTAGCTTGGTCCCACCTATTCTGCCACTGTTGTACTATTCTTTCATTAATTTGTGATATAATGGTAGATTTAGGTATCTTGTCATAAATAATTTGAGTTCCATCGTCTTGTGCTGCTTGTTTTGCTATTTTGTCTGCCAACTCGTTTCCTGGAATTCCTACATGTGCTTTAACCCAATTGAATTGAATTTTCCATTGTTTCTGACTTAATGTTTTGACTGTTTCATGTATTTCTGTAGCTATGGAATGATGCTTTCTATTATTATTTAGAAGTGCCAGAGTTACTTGACTGTCGGTGTGAACTGTCACAGATCTTTCTTCTATTGATACAGTGTGTTTTTCAATTTCTTTTAGAGCTTGAAGAATAGCTATCTGCTCGGCCTGGTTATTTGAGCAGTTCTCGTGTAACTTGTATTTTAATAACGTGATTAAATCTTCATTCTTGAATATTGCTGCTCCTGCTCCAATTTTATCTTGCATTTTGCTGCCGTCAGTGTAGATCTCAAAGTGTGTTATTTCATTTACATTTTCCTTTAGCTTGATTTTAATTTTATTTGCAGGGTGTGTGCGTGTGCGTGTGCGTGCGCGTGCGCGTGCGCGTGTGCGTGTGCGTGCGTGTGTGTGTGTTACTAGGGCCCAGGTTTATGTGCACTAAAACACCTAAAATATGCATGCAAGTATGCACTAAAATGTCGAAAACATGGACTAAGAATAAAAGAATATGAATTTATCATAGAAATTATTTTATTTTAATTCTCTAATGTACTTTTGTAATTCCTTGCAAAATGACGAATCACAATATATTACCGAGAGTTTCTACATGTTTTTAGTGGTTAAGGATTTTCTATTATGGGACAAAATTAGTTTCTAAAAGCTGAAAATGATCGTCTCACGTCAACAGACGTCATTGGGGAATAGTTTTACTGTTAGTGACTACCCGGAGCACTCATCTGACAAATCTTGCCTGACTCCACTCACATACGTGTTAACTAATTTTAATGTACTTCAGTTCTGGGTTTGAGTCCAACACCGCATTGAATTTAGTTTTAACCTTTTCTTCTGCTTTTCTCAGGGACGGCGTTTAGAGAAAGAACTGTGTTGTCAGTCAAATGGACAGACATGTGCAGGGATTCACCGCGAGTTTTTAGATCGTTAGTAGTCTTTGAAAGTGACGAATAATGTACATAGATATCTATGTATTTTGATACACAGTGTCACATTCAAATGCGCACTTTACTTCACGAATAACACATGCAGTACGACTTGGATGATCATGATAGGAAAGCTATTGCGCCAAGGGATGTCCAACACATAGATTCACAAGATTTTTCAGTTGTTGGGAAATATCAGGTAATTAATTACACATAAGGAAAATAAATGCTGAAATATGCACATATATCCTTGCACTTGCCCTCAAAATCTCCTTCCCGAATTTTTAATGCAGCAATTATGGCAGTGCTATGTACAAGCGTTTGATCCACATAAATTCACAGTAATCATGATTGAGAAGGAAGTCGAGGGCGCACTCAACGCCTGAATAGTGACATGTCCAAAGCGACCCATGTTATGGACAGTTGTGACTTACAGTGACTAAAAATTATGGGACCACCTGAAATTCTAAGTTTTTTTTTCTCAATAACATCATAATGTACAATCAGAAATCATACAATTTATTTATAATGCATAGCAAGATATTTACAAACAATAAAAATACAAAATAACATTTATTTTTTGATATCTCTAAGGCCAACAAATATAAAAACATAAAACGTTACATATTTCTGTGCAAAATAAATATTGCGACACCTGAAGAAAAATAGTCTATCTTGTGCACCAAAACAGAAGTTTCAATACGTTGTTGGATTTCCTCTGCGTTTTATGACCTCTATCAGACGATTGGGCTGATTACAAGGCTAATAGTTAGGGCTCGGAAGTTCATGCCCTAAAAACACTGAAATATGCATGCAAATATGCTCTTAAAAACGTCAAAATATGCCAAGAAATGTGCATTATTTCATTAGAACAGTTCATGTCCCTTTGCAGTAGACGAGTTAGTGTAAATAATAAAGTTACCTTATTCCTTAGAGGTTAAAGCAGAAGTGGTCCTGCTGCTAGTATTAACTGCTAAATTGCAGCTCACAACCAACACTACACAAATTTTCAACAGTAAAACGTCCTCTATTGTCTGGCAAATCACTTTTGTAACGTGAAAAACTTCTTTACACGTCACAAGATGTTATAGGGGCATATTTAAATGATGTTAACTGTTTCACAGAGAGAGTCAACTCTCTTGGTGTGACAGATGGTTTTCTTTCGAGGATGTCTCGAATATCGCACATCTGTTTATAACCAGAATTTTTTGAAATTACATAATTCACTTTCTCTTTCACTTTTTGTCCTATGCTACCAGGAACCGAACTTAGATCACATATTGTTTTTTTTTCAAGCACAGTAAGCGATTTATGCAAAGGAGATCCTACAGCTTCCAATGCCGTTATGGCTGTTGGTAAGAAAGAAAAATGGGCAGATATGAAACTAAGATCCTTCTTTAACCCAGTGCCTGACATAATATTCTGCACTGTTTGTACTGATGAAGCATCGTTCGAGTCCAATGAATTAACAACCTCTTCGATTATTTCTATGTGCTCAGCATAATATAAAACTGCATCGACTCATGTTCCCCATCGAGTTAACACCGGTGCAGGAGTAATTCGGATATTAGATGCTGTTGATCTAAACAACTTAACTCTTTTAGGAGATTTAACAAAAATTCTCTTTGTACTGGACACAAATCTACCTACCAGTGGTAAAGAATCGCGTATTGTCTCAGAAATTCGATGAAGAGCGTGTGCCTAACAAGTTATATAAATTAAGTTAGGAAAAATACCTTTCAGCGTTTGTCCTGATTTCATCATATAAGGACCTGCATCAGTAGCAAATAAAAGCAACCAGTTGTATTCGATTCCACATGGGCATTGTAATTTCAAAGAGTCCATCACAAACTGTGCACAGTTACATTGTCAGTGGCCGACAATTTGCACACATTAAGGAGATAAGCTCTAGTCTTTTGTTCATTATTTAAGGCACCCACGATTATATTAGCAATAGAACGGCGTTCAGAATCAGAGGTTTCATCAACAGACAACCACACAAACTGATCCGATAATTCATTTCGTATATTTGACAATATGTTATTGTAACAATGCCCTACACAAGTCTTACGCAGTGTACTTTCTTCAGGCACATGTTGTTGAGTACACTTGGCAAGAAAGTTTTTAAATATCGGATTATTAATTTTGAACACGGGAATATCAGCAGCTAAAATACTTAGCACAAGTCATAGGAAAATTCAGTAACCCTACTTCCTAAACACTCTTACTAATTTTTTTAGAACAGGTTATTTGTTTGCGAGTTTTCTGATTAAATTCTCCTTATGTTTTGGTGTGTTTATGTGCTGAACTATTTGAAATCTTTTCTCACTCCCTATATTTTTGTCACACGCTCCACAAAACAGTGGCCTATTATCTGTAGATATTAAATCACCCGAAAACTCTTTCTGTAAATTAATTAAATCTAGCACTTTAAGTTGGTTTTATTTTCGGCATTTGAAGAGCTTTTTAACATTTTATATGCCTAATTTAATTTGGAGGGAACCAGTTCACAACACTGTTACGTTTGAAGACCACGTAGAGGCAAGCGTTGCTATAATCGTGCTGCTCAAAACGTTGACCTGCACTTTATCTTTGTTAATATAAACCTCTCAGCTAACGCACTGATTATTCTCTACGCACATACATATAATGAAAGGATGGAAACAGGGGATTCACTGCATAACAACATGACTCAGCTTTGCTTCTCGCCACCTCGCGAGTTACATCATCATATGCAACACTACCAATATGAAAAATATTATCCAGGTGGAAAAAAAGATCATAAAAATCATTAAAATATGCTATATAGAGGCCATAGTATTGAAATAATATGCATTTATCAAAATCAAGAAAATATGCAGTTATATGCACCATAAAATCACGTCCAAATAACTGAAAATTCATAATTCGTGCGCATAATGTAAAAGCATACATTTTTAACCCCTAAGAAAAAACGTGCAAAAGCATGAACTTCCTAGCCCTACTAATAGTATTGTATGCAGCTGAAATTTGGGCCCACTCCCCACTAAGTCTCCTTTTCAAATGCTCCTCTGAAGATACAGGCTGACTATGGACTCTAGTATCCGATGCATCCCACAAATTCTCAATTGGATTTAAGTCCGGTGATTGTGGATGTGGATGAAGGACATGTAGACAGTTGTGAAGTTACCATTCCTGCACAATCCCGGAATTGTGTTTGGGGTCATTATCTTCATAAAACTTAAAACTAGCACTGGTACCAATTTTACTGCGCTCCGTCGTAAGTTCTTCTTCAGAAGGTTCAAGTATTTCATTTTTATCCATTTTTCCCTAGATGAAAACCAATTCTCCAACTCCAGACGCTGCCATGCGACCCCAGACTATCACACTCTCACCACTATGTTTTACAGTAGATCGATTTTTTTTTCCCCCATTTCTGTATTAGGTTTCCTCCAGATCATTGTTCTTTCATGCGATCCGAAAACGTTAAATTTGCTTTCATCTGCAAAAAGAATGTTCTCCCACCAGTTTTCTTCTTTATCAATGAACTCCTTTGCAAATTTTAGCCTTTTCTTTGTGTTCTTTTCATTTACATAAGGCTTCTTACAGTCACACGACCATGGAATCCCTTCCTTTTCAGTACATTCATAATCGTTTGGGGTTATTTTCTTGCCAGTAGTATAGCCTACCTTGGCACACAGATTGGGGGCACTCAATTTAGGATATTTCCACACACTCCTATTTGTTTCCCCTTAGTAAATGCTTCCGGGCGACCAGTTTGAGGTATCAAGTCGGTCCTGTCCTCATTTACGTACAGGGAATAGGCAAAATAATGTGAACACCTGTACTTACTTTGGAATGGTTTATTTACAAGGGATAGGACTCCCATTTGCTCGTAATACAGCTGCAATTCTTCTCGGAATACTGTAATATAACGATTGTGTAGTCTCCAGCGGAATGTTATGCCACTCTTCAATGAGAACATCTAACTCCTGTAGTGACGAGGGAGGCGGACATCTGCTACGTAGTCTGTTCTCCAATGCCGCGCAAACTGGTTCGATAATGTTCAAGTCCGGGGATTGTGCTGGCCAGGGAAGATGCTGCAGTTCATTTTCATGCTCCTCAAACCACGATTGGTACTGTCCAGGCTCTGTGAATGGGTGCATTATCGTCTTAAAATATGGCATTGTTAAACAACATTTGAATTATGGTGTGCAGCTGATCACCCAAAATGTTCAAATACTCTTTGGCTGTAACACAATCTTTGAGAGTAATGATGAGACCAGCAGAATATCATGACACGGCTACCTACATCATCACACTTCCACCTCCATGCTTAACCGTTGGAATCAAGCAATCTGGATTGCAGGCTTCTTTTGGAGTTCTCCAGACGTAAACCCGGCCTGATGTTGGAAAGAACATAAACGTTGGCTCGCCGAACCATGTGACTTTTTTCCATTAATCAACCGTCCAGGTTTTATGCTCCTGACACCGTTGTTTATACTTCTTTGCGTTGTTTTTAGTCACTAATGGTTTAGGTATAGCAACTCGTCCATGGATATCCGATTTATGGAGTTCTCGGTGGATAGTGTCAACAGATACAGGCCTAGAAGACTACTTTTGAGCTCTGCAGTCACTTTAGCCGCATTAGTTTTGTGTTATTTTGACACAACTCTTGTTAGTGTACGACGATCTCTGTCATTTAGTTTTGATTTTCTCCCACTATTACTTCTACATAATGAAGTATTTCCATGTTTTGTGTAGGCTGTCATGACTATTGAAACATTCAATAAGTTGACTGCCTTGGTTACTATTGCTCCAGCTAATCGAGCCCCCACAGTCTGCCTCTTTGGAACTTCGTTAAGCCTTTCATTGCAAGTGTATCTGTGTCTCTGAATGCAAATACAAAATGTGCACTACTCATAAACAACCTGTACTGATGCTAGTCAGTAATGAACACGCACAGTCAAGCACGACACGTGCCTTCCTGAGTTCTTGACCGTCAAACACAATCATCCCTTTACTACCACTGTTCACATTATTTTGCCTATATGTGCCCTGTATGTGTTAATTATATTTCCAACTGTGCTTTTCTTCATTTTTAACAAATCGTCAATCATTCTGTAACTTTTACCTTTTTCATAATAGAAGATGACGAGTTGTCTATGCTCAAAAGTCGTATTCTTACTTCTATACCCCATTTCGTGTAACTGAACTGTTCGTTTTGATTACATAGGTAAGACCAGGGATGTCCAACCTTCTCTCTTGGAGAACCTTACGTAATGAGCGGCTATAACCCACCCCACTCCTTCAGTCGGAGGAACAGGCAGTCAGTATCCAATGACAGACACAAACAGGCGATTCCACGGCCCTTTCTAAGTCATACCTTGAATTTTCTGGGGATGTCTTCAGAGAACCTCTTCATTCTGGATGATTCTTCCATAAATGGTAAACAGTAAGACACAGACTGAAGTTTACTAAATAAAAAATGTGGATTTGTATTTTTATAACTCTCCCTAAACTGTTTGATGGATTTGTTTTCCATTTTTCAAATCTGGTTTTGTCTACACATCCCCCGGTTAGTGTAATGCACTTACTCTCACTATTTTCGCTAACACATTTCACTTATGCTGTAGTTTTTACCTGAGAAACTGCAATATTCGTTTTACTTGACGTTGAAACGTGAAATTCAAACTGGAATACATCACTGTCATTAGCTCATTACTTTCTGTAATGTTTATCCATGCTGACGAACAATAGAATAGTGAGATGCAAGAAACTGAACTGAATACTTCAAGCTGCAATATTCATTGCTGGTGCAGAATTGATGGAATTGTGACCCAACCAACTAACTAATGAACCTAGAATTGTTTATCGTTCAACTTACTTGCGATATGATACCTTTGCTTATTCACAGCTCGCACTTGCACCATATACAGTCTGCATCGAAAGTGTTCTGTGTCTTCTTTTATTTTCAAGCATGAGCATTGGCAGACTTTTTCAGGGGGTGGGGCGCATGTTGGAAGTTTGCAAACAAACAATATTAACTCATTCTGTTGTCAAAATTTGGGTATAGTATTTGTTGGAGATAACCGTATTAATCTGTGCTAAATAAAAATTGTTCTTTACATCAACATTAAAACAATAGTCACGCGACGCCCATATTTTCAAAGCGCAGTAATAGTAAATACAGTAAAAAGAACAAATACTTCCCTTGCAGGGAAGGAATTCTTCTTTGACGAGCCGGGGAAAGGATTTAACGAGAGGGAGGAAATCCCTCCGACCTTCCGTTAATTCGAACCCTGCTTATACTTTTTTTTTTTCAAATACGAATATGTTACTCCTTTTTTGTCTTTTGGCCTTTAAGAGATAACGGAATTTAAAAGGCATCGCATAGCAACCAGCTCTTAAAACATTACACTATCGCTTAAAGCCTACTATATTCACATATTCCCAAGCACCTACAAGAAAATTAGCAATAAGATACTTTCTGAAAATGCTTATGTCCATTAAAATGTAGTAGATAGAGAAATAAACACCTGCAAGAATAATTTGTATAAGAGTGAGTATAGCTCTACATATATTTGCGAACGGAGTTTCTCCAAATTAAACTACATTAAAAGTCTATCGCAATGGGCCACTCGACGATCACTTGGTGTATCTTCTAAGGCTGTGCACTTTGTCACCAAACATTGATTGACTTCATAAACTTAAGCAGTACTAAACAAATCACTAATAAACAGATGTATAGCACATAAGATTTGAAAGTGCTTTCGTAAATCAAACTGCAACGTACATTAACCAACCCACCACTGCAACACAATACTCGGCTGGGGATTAAAGAGAGGCAAAGTTCAAGTAGATACATTGGAAGGAGCTAAACGCAAACTTCCCTCTTTTGCAAACGTTGGACATCGCTGGATAACACTGTTTACTACCTGCTGTGACTCCTCCCAGTGAGCATGTGAGACGTATAATACGGCGGCCGCCCCGTAAGCCAAGTGGTTAGACCATTCACTTCTCACCAAAGCGGCCCGGGTTCGAACCTAGGCATCCGCATGTGGGACTCGTGGTGAACGAAGTGGCGCTGGGGTGGGTTTCCTCCGGGTTCTTCGGTTTCCCCCGCCATCTCATTCCACCAGTGCTCCATCTTCATTCCATACATCAGTGTCACCGCCTACGGTGCCGTATGCAGCGGGCGTTAAGCACTTAAAAAAAAAAAAAAAAAAAAAAAAAAAAAAAAAAAAAAAATAATAATAATAATAATAATAATAATAATAATAATAATAATAATAATAAAAATACGGCGTACAGAAAGAAGTGTCGCAATATTTATTTTGCCTATAATTATGTGAGTTTTCGAATATACAGTTGTTACGGTTAGTACAATAATACGTATAAGAATTATAAATAAATTTTCCGAGATTACAGGGCTTATAGAAAGCAATAGAAGAATCCTGGGCAAATGTTTTCATGTGCAATGAGCAGGAATCAGAATCTAAACCAGGCAGAGAGAAACACTGCCGCGTGTGCATTGTCGAAATAAGCACATTCCCAACGTCCTTGGACCAGCATGTTGGCGGATGCTGCAAATTAGGCAGCCTTGAGTTGCCCGATTTTACAGGCTACTGAAATTAAAATACATGCAGTGCCTTGGTGGCGTAGCAATGCTTCGCTTCACACCTGGCCACGGACAGATGTTCTTGGCTAATGCGCAAACACACCTTCTTGCCGGTTTTTGGCTTCGCCCTCCCTCCTAAGGTCGTAGGTAGACAATGTGTCTAATTGCTTGACCCTTTAAAGTTTCACAATAAACTCAATATTCTCTTAATTCACACTACGTCTAAGCTACTATAAAATGTGTAGAAAAAGGTCTTACATTTACATGACTTCCTCTACCCAGTATCTTTATTTAATTACCTTCGATAGACAATTCCTGTAAAAGTGTATTTTTCTATGCACCTCAAAGTTATTGAAATAAACGCTTGGATAAATATTTTCAATACACATTTGGTTGAACGTAAAAAGGATTTACTACTCGTGGAGATGTTGATGTGGCTTCTAACCAAATTCCGGCCATGCTCTGTGAATTTACATTTATTGGCATTACTTCTTTCAGATTTTCCTGATTCATCGGTATAAACCAGGATACCTTGTTTTTTTTCCTTTTTTTTTTCTTTCTTTCTTTTTTCTTTTCAGACTGCATGGCCTACAATTTACAAGCAGCTAGAGCGAAAACATCTTTGAGAGTTTTGCTGCATACTTATACTTGATTCCCATTGCCATTAGGAATCGTGTATGCAATTGTCTGCCTCCTACTCTTTGCAGAATCACTGTAGGTGTCACTGTAAGTGTCATGATATCATCTACCAATATTTACAAGCTGCATGTGGTTCCTGTTTTCCTGTGATGTATCACTATCTTTGGAGCTTTCTTGGCTCGAACGTGCTTCCTGATGAGGTAATGTAAGGTTTTCCGTGTACTTCATTTTCCCGTTGTGTTTGTTACTGCTACCTACATGTTGGTGCCATGAACAAGATAACACTTCGAAATAATACAATGAAAATACTACACAGGTATTTCGATACAATAAACCCAACCAATACATCAGATATGTTCGGCCCGGCTCGGTCCGGCCTCAACCAAGCCCGAGCCCGGCCCGGCCCGGCCCATCCCATCCCGATTGTGTAATTTTCTTCTTCTTCTTCTTCTTCTTCTTCTTCTTCTTCTTCTTCTTCTTCTTCTTCTTCTTCTTCTTCTTCTCCTCCTCCTCCTCCTCCTCCTCCTCCTCCTCCTCCTCTTTCTTCTTCTTCTTCTTTGTTCTTCCGGTCACAAAACTTAGATCAAAGTTCACAATATCAACTTCACACATCTTATTTAAGTACATATATAATAGAATTACATTTACTTTGTTCTGCATTAATACACAAACTCTTTGCTCTCATAGGTTGAATTTTAAGGACAT
The DNA here is from genome assembly GCA_030765045.1 of Tenodera sinensis. NCBI lineage: Eukaryota > Metazoa > Arthropoda > Insecta > Mantodea > Mantidae > Tenodera > Tenodera sinensis. Next base: position 165,935,704 of record CM060962.1, read on the forward strand.
AAGCATTCATACAGGAGCATAACATTGTGTATATATACAACATACAAAGAGAAAATTAAAAAAGAAATCTTCCTACTATTTTGTACGCCATCTTCTATAAATTACCTACTTCACTCGGCTGTTTGGGCATTGAGTGAACAAGTTTTGTAGTTGTCTCCGTACCAATATTATGTCATTCTGTCACAAGTAGCTATTTTAGTTGAGATTTGCTGGATATGTAATGTTTTCTTATTCTGTCTTCCAGCTCTCTCCATAGGTGGTGCTCAGTGAGTTTGAGATCCGGAGATTATGCAGGTGTTTTTAGTGTATGTGGCGTATTATATGTATAGCAACACAAACGGACAATCTCTGCAGTATGTTTAGGGTCATTGTAGTAATTGTCACCTAAATTCAACTTCTCGGCTCTCTTCTTCAAATTGCCTTTCAATATGTTAGTCCACAATACTACTTCCCCATAACCAGAAGCAGCCATGCATTCCCAGACCATAACACCACCACCTTCATGTTCAACTGTTGCTTGCAAATTTGGAATATCCAATGCTGTATTTGGCTTTCTCCACATTCGCATTCTGGCACCATTATCATATATCTTCGTCCGAAAATAAAACACTTTCCCCACAATGCATTGTCCCTTCCTATACATTCCTTTGCAAACACTAGCCTGCTCTTTTGATTTTTCTGCTGATATAATACGCCTTCTTTCTGGGTACCCTGGAGTGGAACCCAATGCAGTTAATGAGTCCTGGGCGTTACATGCTTCCATACGGTTCTTTTACATATGCTGCAATTTCAGAAAAAGCAATTTACTGTTTCCCTTCACCATTTTCATCAACTGCCTTTGTGCCCTAGAATTCAGTTTCTGTGGGCGGCCCATTCTCTCTTCATTTATTAGCATATGGGTTTCTTTAAAATGTTTAATAACACTCTGCACTGTCGAAGGACTTCTTCCTATGGTGTGAGATATTTCAGAATACGATTTCTTTCTGTTTCTGTAATGAAACCATCGCCTCTATAAGATATTTCCTTTTCTTTGTGACCCATTTTGACTTTCTGCGGCTCAACAGTCACTCCATACAACACGACTAACATGCAGCACTGCAGCAATAGGTGACAGACACGTTCTGGGTTATCAGATAACCCAGGCGTGTCAAACAGCACTCACCAGGTGTGAACATATTCCCCTATTTTCCCTCCCTTCAAATCGGAAAACGAGAAAAACAAAGCGAAAACCGGTTCTACTAGCGCGTGCTACTGCACTTAAGGAGGGGTGGACTCCTCTCTTCACACCCCGGGAGTGATGTTTGACAGGCCTGAGATAACCGTTTGTTCTGTGTTTACCATCGCTGTATGAATACTTACGTACGTCTCCCATAAAATGCAACCCTTGAGAAAAAACATCTTTTATGTTTTGTAAAACACTGTAAATGTAATGCCAAGAGACAAGTACGCTAAAAAAATGTTTGAAGTTCATATGTGTCACAAATGTTTGCGTTTTTAAGTGTAGAAATGTTCGAAATAAAACATTTTGCTTTTTATTGGTAGCTGTATGAATACTTATGTCCATGTGTGTACATATGTACAGTCAGAACAGATATTATTTGCACACTGCTAATTCTTTAATGAAAATAGATATTCTGAATACTATTTAAAGGATATAGTGACATTTATTGGATTAACCGATAGCAACCTCAGTAAAATTGTATTTATTATGAAAAGAACGAAATAAGTTATAAGCACAATGTCACTTATATATATATAGTATAAGTAATGCTTATTTTGTGAATTTCGCAGGCACAAAAAGTATTCACACACTGAAGGGAACTGCATTAAAACAATGGGTACGTCACATGCTACCTCTTCTTTCTTAGTAGCCTGCATTCATTTCTCACAGCAAGTGACCTGCATAAACCCGGTTGATATCAAGCACAGCGGGTCACGGAAGTGACGTAAAATGGGCCGGAGAAGATGTGAAATGTCTGTCGAAGGGAGAAAAATAATTAGATTGCACAATAATCTCGGAACTCTCCGAGATATCGCAGATAGTAGGGAGATCACGGCCAACCATTCAGACCATCATGGAAACAAACCTAGAAATGGTCGACCTAAAATCTTCACGGCTGGAGATGGGAGCAGCATTCTTCGCTGCATTTACAAGAATCTACGAATAAGTGCTCTGCAGATTGTTGCTGAGTTGCAGAGGGCAGGCGTTACAGTTTCAGCAAGCACCGTAAGATCTGTTTGCAATAACAAAGGGTACAACGGCAAGGTAGCACTTGAAGTTCTACGTCTGCTCGCAGAACAGAGAAAGAACGCCTAGAATTCACTGGACAGTATCGTGATAAAACCGTAGACATCTGAGGAAAAGGGGCATGGACAGCTGAGAGCTTAGTCAAAGTGTTTGGTCCGGACTGCAGCCACAAAGTGTGGAGGAAAACAAATACGGAACTGGAGTCAAACATTTAATTCCCACAGTGAACCATGATGGAAGATCCGTCTTTGTTTGCGGTTGCATCAGTACATCAGGTGTCGGCAATCTCCATGTTATCGGTGGAATAATGGATCACATGAAGTACACGGGCTTTGTGAAGCAAGAGTTGCGTACCAGTGTAGAGAAAATGGGCCTCCAAGAAGACTGGATGTTTATGCAGTATAATGATCCAAAGCATACTGCGCTTGTGGTTGTTATACGACGTTCCTAAGCAGCTTTATACCCCTCCCCAATAGCCTGATACTAACTCTATCGAGCACGCGTGGAACATCCTGGGGAAACGCATAAAGAAAATAACATTCCCAACAAAGAAGCACTGAAAACGGCTATTGTTCAATGAGGGTACCAAATACCAAACACAAAGATTAAAAAGATTGTGCATTCTCTACTAAGAAGATTAGAGGCTATAATTAAAGCTAAAGGGTACCCTACGAAATACTGAATGCCAAAATTGTAATTAGTGCATTATTTTGTACCTCAGAAATGTGCAACATAGCTTTATTTTTATAGAAGTGACACCTTGTTTATAAATTATTTTTGTTTGCTTATAGAAAATAAAATCTCATTGAAGCTGTCATCTGTTGATCATATAAATTTCGCTTTATCCTTGAAATGTTCTTCAGAATACGTTATGACTGCACATACTTCTTCACTTTACAACGCTGGGCACATACACAGCGCATAGAACTGCAGCTCCTCCTTGCGATGTCTATAACAACTAATTTTTAATTTTAGGCATGTCTATTCGTTACCATCTTGTTCAGCTTGGCATGTACATCCATTTTCTCAAAACAAATCAACTTCGAATTTTGCGGCACCTTCATGGTTTTACATTTGAATTTCTCTTACTGAATTGTATGCGCAGTCTGCCACATGTTACTTATGCTGTCGTGAGTAATATCTGATGTGTATATGTGTAGCAATGTGTTACTAATAGCAATGCTGCTTCCGAAAGTCTCCCAACTCTTTACTGAACGTTCCTTAACTATTTGAACGGAAACTGTTCAGTTAACCCGACAGATGCTTTATGGAAGCAAAGTGCAACAATACAAACGTAAAACGGAACAGTATTTCACAAAATAATAAAAACATGAATCTGTAGTCTATCTAACTAAACTTAAACAACCGTGTCCCTATATCCAGCCACTGCTCAAGCAGAAAACTAGTTAGTCTGGCGGAGCATAGCGAAAAGGTGTCGCCATAGAATGTAATTTTCCAGACGCATTTTTAAAGTTTCTGTGTGCATTTATTTACAGCGCCTTCATAAGCGGGCCCGTTTGATCAGGTGATATAATGGATTAAAAATACTCCACCTAGTAAAAATGCTACATCATAAAAATGATAGTTCTCAGACGTTTCCCAGTATATTCATCAAAGAAGATAATGTTCCTTTACGGAGTGACACATCAAATTCGGATGTAGACGTAGAAACCAGCTCATGTGATATCCACCGTTTTAGTTTCATAGGACTATCGCTGCTGGTTCTTCTTCGTAATTTTCTTCTTCCTAATTTTCTCCTTCTTCTTGTCCTCCTCCTCCTCCTCCTTTCCCTAACTTCGTGCTGTTTAAGTTGTCTTTGTACTAATATTTATGTTGTAGAGAGGATACCTAACTCCTCTCTTATTATAATTATCTCTAATCATTTCTCCCATAACTCGTCTCAAATATCTCATTTCATGGCTGTACTTTCAAGTTTCTGTGAAAGGTCCAACTCCCTACTCCATATAGTAGAACTGGTCATATTATTATTATTATTATTATTATTATTATTATTATTATTATTATTATTATTATTATTATTATTATTATTATTATTATTATTATTATTATTATGATTATGATTATGATTATGATTATGATTATGATTATGATTATGATTATTATGATTATTATGATTATTATGATTATTATTATTATTATTATTATTATTATTATTATTATTATTATTATTATTATTATTATTATTATTATTATTATTATTATTATTATTATTATTATTATTATTTTAAAACCCGTTAGTTTTATGTTATTAGATATTTCCTGTTTCTCTACTGTTGTATTACTGATTTGATAGTAAGCAGAATTGCCTTTCCTCATTCTGTTTAATGTTTCCTTCACACGACTATCGCAAATGCAATTAGTCTGTTGAGAACTGACTCGCTGATTTTGGTCGATCCTTCACCTTCCACAGCTCGGCGCTTGTCGGACTTCGTTGTTTCTTTTAACTCTATTGCAACCAAGGTTTTTTAGCACGTTTTATTGCTTGGCTGCGGTACTTTTTTCATAGGTGTGATTACAATTTACTGACTAGGATACCTGCCTACATAGATGGCAAAGTTACAATTACTCTGTGTGTGTGTGTGTGTGTGTGTGTGTGGGGGGGGGGGGGGGGGGCGTGCGCGTATGCGTGTTTCCTGCAGCCATGGAGAAAACTTTTGTATTATCTAAATTGTCTTCCCTGTTTTGAATCCTCGACTTCAACATGCTATTCACAGAATATTGTAAGACTTCCCAACAATTCTTCTAAGGCTTTATGTACCTTTAAAACATGGCTTCCACGTATAAATTTGGAAACTACTTTTCGTGATGTCGAACCTCGACAGATTTCATTGGGCGCAAAAGAAATTGCTCTGTACAGCTATCTGTCAGTGCCTGACCGAAATTACTTCGTCTTACTGAAGATATTGCATTCATTATAAACAGCTCTAGTGCTCTCTTTAGGATAGAGTTGATCTTCATAGTTTGCTGCACATAATATAAGTTGACCGATTTAAATATAATTAGGTTCAATTTTCATTGTTGCTGCTAAGTGCATATACCAGTTTTCTGTTCGTTCTACACAAACAAATTGAAAAATTATGTCAATGCATTTCAGTTTGGAGGTGTGTTTGAGTGTTCTATAGTTCCCGTATAATAATAATAATAATAATAATAATAATAATAATAATAATAATAATAATAATAATAATAATAATAATAATAATAATAATAATAATAATAATAATAATAATAATAATAATAATAATAATAATAATAATAATAATAATAATAATAATAATAATAATAATAATAATAGTAATAGTAATAATAATAATAATAGTAATAGTAATAATAATAATAATAGTAATAATAATAATAATAATATAATAATAATAGTAATCATAATAATCATAATAATAATCATAATCATAATAATAATAATCATAATAATCATAATAATTAATAATAATCATAATAATTAATAATAATCATAATAATTAATAATAATAATAGTCGTCATCTTTGACAAGCATGTGATGTTACCTACAAAATACATGTTATTATAGACATAGGTTGCTTTCACCCTCTTCTTTATGAGCAGTTTTGGAATGTAAAGAACTCATTTTCAGTTTATCTTTTGAAATGGAATCATCTGTTGCATACAATTGTCATACACGGATAAGGTAGACGATGCACTTCTTCCAAATTCTTGGAATTCTGTAAATCATACCGTCTGCTCCTGTTTGTGAGAAGTAGTAACATCTACTTCTAATGAATAAACAATATAACCAGTGGCGTAGCTAACATTTTTTTTGGGGGGGGGGGGGAGGGGGCCTACATACTAATAAAGCTCAAAGATGGAGATATTAAAGTATTACATATTTACTCACATAGAATAAATGTCAAAAAAACACTACCTGGTTACCAATAATAATGGTTATTTTTCCTAAATAATATACACTCACTAAACGCGTAATGTATATATGTAGGTGCAACAAAATCGATAGCTGTCAATATTCCGGATAACTCAAGCAACCTTCTATTTGTGGTACCTCAGATATCATTCAGAAGCAATAACACTGAACAACTGGTTAGAACACGTATTGATTTATGTTTATCCCTTATGACCAAATTCTAAAATAATTCAATTTACTGGCCAGTCAATTTCAATATGTGAATTTCTGTAAGTAGGGAGATTAGGACAGAGGTGGCGCACTTTTTTATGGGCAAGATGACCGCCATGCGTGATCTAAGGATTACTAGGTAAGGTGGTAGGGGAAGCAGGACGTTGTAGATGTTTGAAGGAATCTCTAGGGTTAACTTTTAAGGCCTATAGCAGTGTATGTATGGTTAGGAGCGTTCATGGTACTTGAGTATGTCGTTCACTATATCGATGCATGCAACCTAACGCAAGAGCTTTCTAACTTGATTTAATACATTATCCTAACATAATAACACTAGGTCCCACCTAACCTAACATAACCTAAGCCCCATACTTCTACTCGTCTAACCTATCTTAACCTAACCTAAGCTAGCTCCCACTCTTTTTACTTTATTATTATTATTATTATTATTATTATTATTATTATTATTATTATTATTATTATTATTATTATTATTATTATTATTATTATTATTATTATTATTATTATTATTATTATTATTATTATTATTATTATTATTATTATTATTATTAATTTTTTTTCATAATTTAACTTTATTTAGCCTAACCTAGCTCCTACTCTTTTTACTATGGTCTTTCATAATTTAACATAGCCTAAACCCCATACTTCTACTCGTTTAACTTAACCTAACATTACTTAACCTAAGCGACCAAAAGCATTCCCATTTATTAAAATATTTTAACCTGACTTAACCTAACCTATCTCATCCCATTTTACTCGAGCATTATATTCTTCTATAACCTATTCTGACCTTTGTACCGTGCCGTTTCAAGCTTAGATATTTCACTTTCTTTTTGGAGGCGTTTCTTCCACAACTTTAGATACTTTGAAGGTATTACACCCCCTGACATGTAAACCCTAAGGATTTCTGAACATTTCATGGTATGTTAGTGCTATTTTAGGAGTTGGTAAGTATTTTAGCCATTTTTGCGGTACCTATTCTAGAGATTTTCAGGAATTTTTGCAGCTTCGTTGGGATTTTCTATTTTCACGTCTCTAGTATGTTTTAATGCTTTTAATGGGCATATGGACCCTTTTTAGCGATTTGTTATGCTTTCATGATCAAATTTCATCCTTTTGTAAATGTATGATGTTCAGTCTAGAGAATTGCTTGCAGTCTTTCTAAGACTAACCTAACTTAACCACAAACCTCTTTAGAGACATTTCTTCATTGCTATTTAACATTATACATGCTTCTTCTCCTCCCTTCCGCTCTTTCTTACACTAACATCAGAAGACGTTTTAGCCTTGTTCAACCAGCTATCTTTTACATTTTTGTACACTGCTCCAGTATGTTATGCATGTTAACCTCAATTGACGATTCTTTGGTTTAATTCTGTAGGTTCTAATCGTAACACGTCAAACGTTGCTTACATTCCCTCTAAGACTATCCTAACCTAACCTATCCTAGCCCACCACCACCGCCACCACCGCCACCACCGCCACCACCGCCACACCACCACCACCAACGCCACCTGTCCTGCAACACCATAAACATTGCCACCACACAACCACCACCACCACCACCTCCACCGCCAACACCACTAGCGCAGACATTACCACACCCACCACCACTACAACCGTCATTATTACCATCATAACCCTTCGCTACCAACGCAGCCATGACCATATCCACCATCATCACCACACCAACTAACGCCATCAACACCTCCAACGCATCCACCAACACTGCTGGGAACACTACCAACGCACCCATTAAAACACCACCACAGCCACCATCGTTATCACCAATCAAATCATCGTCACAACCATCACTAACACCATCAACTTTACCACCATCACCAGCGCCACCATAACCTACATCACCATCATCACCAGCGCAACCATATCCTGAACCACCTCCATATTCTGCAGTTATTGTATACAGTATGTTCGACATTTTTTCCCATATCTAACCTGAGGTAGCCCTACTTTTCTTTTGGAGTATTATTCACAACTTTAGTCTGCTTTGATTTCTCTCCCTCCTTTATGGCTTTAAACTTCCACTAGAAGATGTCCTAACCATTGTTGTTGAAGTTCTTATTACAGCTATTTTTGACCTCTGTCACAGAATTTTATACAGCTCTATGACTCTTTTGCTTGGTTCTGTATGTTCTGGCGCTAACATCTCGAACACGACATGCAGTTTTCTAAATCTAACCCCCACCTATTGTGATCTAACTTGCTTTTTAAACGTTCTTTACAGCTTTATTCAACATAGTTTTTCCTACCCTTTATAGAGCTTTAAACTACCACTAAAAGATGTTCTATCCACTGATGTTGAAGTACTTATAGCTCGTTATTTTTATCGATATTGAGCAATATCTTTGATAGTATTTTAACACAATCTTCTGTTTATATAAAGTTAATTAGGGTATACTTACTTTAAGGTAGTAGGATAGACGCCTCTCCTCTTTTACCTGGGCTGGAGACCAGCACTAGAAATAAAGTCTGGTGGCAGAGTTAACGCCTCCCTTTATAATTTCTATTTTTCTACTTTCTTCGACAAGCATCATGGGAGGCACGGAGAGGCCAGGTGAGTAATTTTTTTTTTCTTCTTCTTGCTTCATCAGACATTCATCATTGGAGGCGTGGAGGAGTCAGTTGATTAAATTTTCATTTTCTACAGGAGACGTAATGGAGAAAATAATTATCTTGAGATCTAAGTTGCATTCTCTTACTATGTGTTGCAATGTTGTAATGTCCGTACGCATACGTTGATATTCCATCCTCTGCAATTACTCTCTTGTCATCATGAGGCGACAGAGTTATTTTATTAGATTCAACTGTAGAAACATTATGATGGTGGGATAGGATTAAGTTCGTAGGGGTTCTTACGATTTTTAAAGTTTTAAGGCACTCCTTATAGCTGTTGAATCTGATGTATTGCTTAATGGCGCTATGTTTTATGCCTTTGATCTTTTTTATCACAGAGCCATCAATATCGAGAGCATACATTTTAGGTCTGAGACCAACGAAACGGCGAGTGGTTTTACCACTTGCTTCATCTTTAAACTTTCCCAACACTTTCTTGTTTTGTGTAGAATAGCATATATGGTTAGCAGGGTAATCCGCTGTATCCAGATGTTCAAGCATGTGTAATTTATCCTGATATATATCAGCTGTAGTCACTCGATGGATGAAGGAATCTGTATCCGTATATAACAGTTTAAGATACTCAGCTCCATAATATGTAGGTAACACATGGTATTGATACGAATACATTAGCGTCTTGGAAATGTCTAGTACGCTCATACCAATGTATATAGGCTTGTTGAACACTATTTTACGAGAAGCCATATGAACAGCTGCGAGATTAGGACCGTATATAGTTCGATCGATAAATGTAGGCTTGGCTATTAGTTTTTCTAATGTTTTGCTGTTTGACACAAGACGTATATCCATTCGATTACGAATATTTTCCATTGTTTTTCCATACATCGCATTATTGAAAAGTTTGTACAAATCCTTCTCGAAATCGTTTCTTGCTTGCTGTCGTAGGCGATTATTAAATTCGACGTAAGGCTTTAACCAACAAGATTGACGGAATTTTAGTGCTCGATGAATCTTTACTAGTTGTAGACCATGACTAAGAGCCTGTTTCAAGGCCATGTTATGTACCACATACTTCTTTCGAGATTCATGATGGGCAATTAGTTTCTTTGAAGAGGATTCCCCCGGTTTCATACTCTCAGGCAGAAAGGGTAAATCATTATGAAGTTCGTGCAGCTCTGCAGGATATTCCACATCAACCTCCAAGATATATCCAAAGCAATCATCCCCATTCAACGAACCGAGACGTATATCCTCAGGAGAAACCCACGTAAATCCACCATAAGGAAGGGCGTGACACATAGCCCAACCGTCTTGGTTATTGGCGTCTTCGTACGTAATAAAATGAGAGGGTTTACGAGGATCATACTGCTCCATATAGATGTTGTTAGCCTCCGCATACCGGTGAGAAACCTGGCATAACCCTCCTCTTATACCAGATTCAACCATGAGTAGCTGATCGTAATCAAGAAGCAATTCCAACTCGATTCCAGTATACAGCAGCATAGCATCCCATGTAATTCCAGGAGAGGTAAAATAATGTGCAGGATCCACTTTATGAGTTTTCAGGGTTTGGTCTCGCAAGGAGAAGAACATCCGAAATTAAGTACAAATCACTGTACTCGCCAAGGTTTCGGACGTTAAAGTGCTTCCACACGTTCAGAGCATGATCATAGTCCTCACTGCTGATTTCTTCGCTGTTTAACCTGTTGTAGAAGACATTCCTAGAAGGCAAACATGTATCGTTCAGGACATCCCACGATGTTGCGCAGTCATAAGGAAATATCCCCTTACGGGTCATCAAGCCAATATTCTCTGCTCCAAAGTATGGATGCGTTTCAAGGTTGTTTGCAAGCTTCTCCAAGCTCGTACTGAGGAAGCGGAAAGTATCCAAAAACCTGAGTTTAATATCCCCAACATACTTGGAGAATGATATATAACTTTCCTCTGAATTTGGTATAACCTCTACTCTTTCGCTAGTACACCCCAGTTCCTTAACAATGAAATGAGAGTCATACCCACTCAGGTTATGCATGAAGACAGGTATATAATTAGGTGTTTTACAAGCCAGGTTACATTTATTGTGTAAAGATCCTCTGTACGCCCCGCTTGTATGTGAGTGATCGCGAACCTTCCAATTATCTTCTGTAAATTCATGTTCACACAGGTAGCATATTGTAGAAGCATCGAATGATTCTTGTTCTTCAGCTGTAAGATTCAGAGGTTTAGCAGATTTGTATAAGTCACTAATTTTATTTGCCAGATTCATCAGGCATTCCATAAACTTCTGTGCATCGTCAGACCCTCGGTAAACATTCGGTTCAGTAGGAAGAGTTGTTTCTAGTTGTTCAACACTGGACGATGGCTTCACATAAACACAAAAGCTCATAGGAGAATGACTTTGATAGGGAGTTGTGTAAGAGGTTTCAGGGTTAGAGGAGCAGGTATAGAAAGGGGTGAGAATGCATTCAAAATCGGCGTAGATAACATAGGGCAGTTTCAACATCCTCTCAACATTCTTAAATTTAACGATAGGGTTATCCTTTTTAGGCATAACGCATCTAGCAATACCATGTTGTCTACATATTTCTTGGTGCTCTTCTAATTTTTTCATTCCACTTTGCCCGCATCGGTCATCAAAATGGCTGAAACATCTTTTACATACATAAATTCGACCATCATGTTTAGTTTTCTGCTGACGAATAAGTCTCTCAAAATTCTTTATATAAGCATAGTGATGTCTGTCAGTAGCATCACTCAACAGAAGGAGATCGCGATGATCATCTAATTCTTCATCAATCATCTTTATTGGAAACACTTCATGTTTATCATCCACTCCAAACAGATTTATGGATATATTGAGTTTTTCAAAATTAGCGATGTCACCCAAGCTCGTAGGAAATGAGACGCATGAGAAATCGTATTTTTCTTGGAGATCCTTGTACTTGCTAACACGCTGAGGATCCTTTCGAATGAACTTTGCTAGAATAGCGTACATAAAGCATTTCTCATCCTTGTAGTTCTGAGGGTTTATACAGGCTTTTCTTGCATCCAAAGATGACGATAGAGGAATATAGCTGCTCCCTCGAAGAAGATTATACTTGTTAATACGTAGTCGAATGCCATCAACTGCCAGTAGAGCCCAATTACTACCTTTCAACTTACTTTCCTCCATTTCAGCAAGAAGCTTCTCAATTTTTTTTTTTTCCAAGATGGCATCCAAGTCACTATCTAAAAACACGGCATGATTACGCGTTTTGAAGCCTTTGTTAGTGATATCCCCCACAGCATTCACAAACTTACATTCAACCATAATGTTAACTTTCAAACTTTTATGAACCCGCAGGTCCTTCTGAACAGCATGAATTATGCGCTGCTTCACCTGCTGCAGGTATGAATTTAGATCCTGACTTGCTGGACATTGGATGAAATACGATTTCAACCGATCCTGAAAAGCCGTTTCATATTCTACAACATCGTCTTCATTAAGGAGACATTAACAATAATTTATGCTTAGTAGATTTGAATTTGACTTTCTTAGCATCTATAGCCCTATCACGGCGCCCTTCATGTACATCCCTTCGATTTTCAGTACCGTAAACATCACCACAATGTCTACACTCGAAAAACTCACCACATATCAGCTCATGCCTCTTCTTATGGTAGTCGCGTAGAAAACTCCTCACATTTGCTACACCTATAATCTGGTATAGCACTCAGAACCGATTCCATTACTCCACCATTCCACATCTTTATAATATGTAGTGCAACACTTGTAAATTATATAAGTCAATAAATGCTTATAGCGCTTTCCACTGACTCGCCTTGATAACTTATCAAAGCTATTGAACAGTAATTTCACTAAGAGAAGCTGATGTGCTCGACTCGAAGGATTATTACTGAATACCTATCTAAGATCGAGCAATCTGTACTTATTCTGAAAGCATGCACCTCTCAGGAAACTACATGACTCAAAATCACAATTGTGGCGCCTTATAGCGGCTTCAATCAGTATTAAAACGCATATTCAACTTATATGGGGGTAAATTATATATTAGTCATCAACTCTTCGTATTTTTAAGATTTTTAACGATGGCTATGTATCAAGTAACAAACACATTACTTTTAACGATTTCGAATGACAGCAGTGGAAGCACTTGAACATTATTTAAATGCTTTAAAAACAATCTTTTTCGCTATATTTCATCAATTTCAGCATTAGAGTCCTATGACGTCACACTCAAGCATCGACGGAATGACTGCTACCTCCAAACATGTTCATACAAGTCTAATGACTTCACGGAAGCACCATATAGAATGCATAATTCAATGACAAAGACATTAATTTTAACTACATATTCCCGCAACAAAATAAACGTATTTGAAAGCGTCTTAACACTTTAACTTCTATGTATGTATATATAAAACCTCTAATATAACAATAAAAAGAAAGAAAAAGGAATAAATAAGAAATAAAATAAAGGGAAAGGAAATTATTAGCACAATACACCCTTAGAAACGAGGTTATTCCATATCTTTCATCATTCAGTCAACTAACATAGCTAAATGACGTCACACAGTAGACGTCACACTCAAGCATCGACGGAATGATTGCTACCTCCAAACATGTTCATACAAGTCTAATGACTTCACGGAAGCACCATATAGAATGCATAATTCAATGACAAAGACATTAATTTTAACTACATATTCCCGCAACAAAATAAACGTATTTGAAAGCGTCTTAACACTTTAACTTCTATGTATGTATATATAAAACCTCTAATATAACAATAAAAAGAAAGAAAAAGGAATAAATAAGAAATAAAATAAAGGGAAAGGAAATTATTAGCACAATACACCCTTAGAAACGAGGTTATTCCATATCTTTCATCATTCAGTCAACTAACATAGCTAAATGACGTCACACAGTAGCGGCGACCTCCTGTCTACACTCCTTCAAAACAAGTTTAGACAGGAAAGTCTCCCCACCCTCGGATCTACGTAGCAACATTATAAGAAGGCCAGCAGTGACCTCCAAGCCATCAGAGCCAGTTAATGGGACATGAACACCCGACAACGCTTTTCACCGTTTAAGCTTATTTGCATCATATTTTTCCAGGTACTCATCAATCATACTTTGTACTACACACATCATTTAGATCACAATACTTAGCGTTGTAAGGTATAATTTGTAATGTTCACGATTTTATACTCATTTAATCATTTAAATTCAATATTTCCAGCATTCACCCTCTTCTTCTTCTTCTTCTTCTTCTTCTTCTTCTTCTTCTTCTTCTGCTCCTCCTCCTCCTCTTCCTCCTCCTTCTCATATCACACCTTTACCTTAGTCCTGTTCTCCTTCTCGGCGGCGCCGTGGCCGAGCGGTTAGCGCGCTCGCCTACCACCTAGGCGGCCCGGGTTCGATCCCAGGGACCCGCATGTGGTATTCGTGGTGGACGAAGCGGCGTCAGGGCGGGTTTTCTCCGGGTGCTCCGGTTTCCCCCGCCATCTCATTCCACCGGTGCTCCATCTTCATGTATCATCAGTGTCACCGCCTGCGGTGCCGTAGTAGTAAAAGCGGGCGTTAAACACAACAACAACAACAACAACAACGTTCTCCTCCTTCGTGCTGTCAAGAAATACACGCGTAGTCGGACGTTATTAGCTTAAATATTAAAGCAAATAACAGCATTCTCCGTCAATTATATCTAAGTGACTTTTTCCGAGTTGTACATGATTAAGGGTTCTGGAATCAAGGTAGGCAATGTTTCTCTCAATAAGAGCATTCGGTAATTGATTTTGTAAATAATATCACAAATTTAAGTCTTATTTCAAGCCTCTAAGACCCCCAGCTTGCAAGGTATTTAAATGGACCCTTAGAGATTCGAACTAGACTGTAATAAGAACTTCAACAACAATGGTTAGGACATCTTCTAGTGGAAGTTTAAAGCCCTATAAAGGAGGGAGAGAAATCAAAGCAGACTAAAGTTGTGAATAATACTCCAAAAGAAAAGTAGGGCTACCTCAGGTTAGATATGGGAAAAAATGTCGAACATACTATATACAATAGCTGCAGAATATGGCGGTGGTTCAGGATATGGTGGCGCTGGTGATGGTGGTAAAGTTGATGGTGTTAGTGATGGTTGTGACGATGATTTGATTGGTGGTAACGATGGTGGCTGTGGTGGTGTTTTAGTGGGTGCGTTGGTAGTGTTCCCAGCAGTGTTGGAGGTGTTGATGGCGTTGGTTGGTGTGGTGATGATGGTGGATATGGTCATGGCTGCGTTGGTAGCGAAGGGTTATGATGGTAGTAATGACGGTTGTAGTGGTGGTAGGTGTGGTAATGTCTGCGCTAGTGGTGTTGGCGGTGGAGGTGGCGTTGGTGGTGGTGGTGGCGGCGGCGGCGGCGGCGGCGGTGGTGGGGCTGGGATATGTTAGGTTAGGATAGTCTTAGAGGGAATGTAAGCAACGTTTGACGTGTTACGATTAGAACCTACAGAATTAAACCAAAGAATCGTCAATTGAGGTTAACATGCATAACCTACTGGAGCAGTGTACAAAAACGTAAACGATAGCTGGTTGAACAAGGCTAAAACGTCTTCTGATGTTAGTGTAAGAAAGAGTGGAAGGGAGGAGAAGAAGTATGTATAATGTTAAATAGCAATGAAGAAATGTCTCTAAAGAGGTTTGTGGTTAAGTTAGGTTAGTCTTAGAAAGACTGTAAGCAATTCTCTAGACTGAACATCATACATTTACAAAAGGATGAAATTTGATCATGAAAGCATAACAAATCGCTAAAAAGGGTCCATATGCCCATTAAAAGCATTAAAACACACTAGAGACGTGAAAAAAGAAAAATCCCAACGAAGTTGCAAAAATTCCTGAAAATCTCTAGAATAGGTACCGCAAAAATGGCTAAAATACTTACCAACTCCTAAAATAGCACTAACATACCATGAAATGTTCAGAAATCCTTAGGGTTTACATGTCAGGGGGTGTAATACCTTCAAAGTATCTAAAGTTGTGGAAGAAACGCCTCCAAAAAGAAAGTGAAATATCTAAGCTTGAAACGGCACGGTACAAAGGTCAGAATAGGTTATAGAAGAATATAATGCTCGAGTAAAATGGGATGAGATAGGTTAGGTTAAGTCAGGTTAAAATATTTTAATAAATGGGAATGCTTTTGGTCGCTTAGGTTAAGTAATGTTAGGTTAAGTTAAACGAGTAGAAGTATGGGGTTTAGGCTATGTTAAATTATGAAAGACCATAGTAAAAAGAGTAGGAGCTAGGTTAGGCTAAATAAAGTTAAATTATGAAAAAAAAATTAATAATAATAATAATAATAATAATAATAATAATAATAATAATAATAATAATAATAATAATAATAATAATAATAATAATAATAATAATAATAATAATAAAGTAAAAAGAGTGGGAGCTAGCTTAGGTTAGGTTAAGATAGGTTAGACGAGTAGAAGTATGGGGCTTAGGTTATGTTAGGTTAGGTGGGACCTAGTGTTATTATGTTAGGATAATGTATTAAATCAAGTTAGAAAGCTCTTGCGTTAGGTTGCATGCATCGATATAGTGAACGACATACTCAAGTACCATGAACACTCCTAACCATACATACACTGCAATAGGCCTTAAAAGTTAACCCTAGAGATTCCTTCAAACATCTACAACGTCCTGCTTCCCCTACCACCTTACCTAGTAATCCTTAGATCACGCATAGCGGCCATCTTGCCCATAAAAAAGTGCGCCAGCTCTGTCCTAATCTCCCTACTAAAGTGCGCCAGCTCTGTCCTAATCTCCCTACTTCTGTATATGATTATGAATGCATTTGAGAGCACACGTACACACTTGGAGGTAAACTTCTTTCACACTTTTAAGCAAGCAAGGAAGGATTGGAAAGGATTACCTACATGATACACTTCTGTTGTCAGCATGTCACCAGTGAACTGTATCTGTTCCAGCGCTTCTTCCTAGCGATTTTCCATGGTTTTCCCTAATCGGGCGATTGCATAGGTGCGTTCGTTCGAAAACTAGACCGTTTAAATAAACGTAGGAGTCTCTCAGGCAACCACTGAAGGGTTAATCACAATGTGACACTATTACTGTGGGACAAGAACTATTTGCAATATGTTATTTTCACTGTTATCAAGCAGGCATGGTTTCCGGGCACAAAAATGGAAAATAAATAAGGTTTTTCTCTTTGGTGCTTTATTTATCTAGTAGAATGTACGTAATACGTGCAGCCATGAAAGTAATTACTGAGCACATTAGGAGAGCAGTCTCTGTTCTATACGTTATACTCTGTCGGATATGTATACAAATGTGAGTGATGGTTCAAGACACAGCCTATTTGTGCGTCAGTCAGACCATAACACATGGAACACACTATCAATAAACATCAGCTGCATGTTGGAAATACCGACTTGTGTAAACCGCGCTGCAACACAACGTGGAATTTAAAAATATTGTTCTAATGTGCTCAATAATTTTTGCCACGGCTGTACAACGTCTCTGTAACGGAATTAAATTTCACCGTAAGTGAACATAAGCAATGTCTGTCACACCCTTCCTTGTCTCTTAGTGTACTACTTGGCAAAGCGACCTTGGTAGTCGAGCGCTGCGATCGCCTCTTATCTTGTTTATTAGAAGAGCGAAATAATAGTAACGGCGTATAGTCAGTGATAAAACTCAAATAGATGATCTCTCGCGCTTGCAGATATATTATACGCTGCTGTCCTGAAGATATGATTGCATGTGAACAGAGTGTACATACACTGTCTCGCCTTGTTAGTGCAATAAGCTCATGTAAACTGGGCAGTTTCACATTCTTTCCGATACACCTCGTGGCTTTGCCAAGTAGTACTGTCCGATATAACTTTTCTTTTCGTTTGCTTACTGGACAACGGAACTATAAGACGTTGGAGATTTACTCGTGTTCTATGTAGATATCACTAGTGCATTGTACACAGTAATTAGTATCAGTGGCTTAATCTAACCTGTCCATCATATCTAGGCACATGTTATTTTCACAGATGAAGAAATGGTTGACAATGTTACTAATTTATGGAGAATGTTGCCAAAACGACACAGGAACAGCGCAGCTGTATTCCGTACTTACCTTAATATAAACGTCCAACCCGTCCTACCTTCACTAATATTGTTACAAAACTTAGTGAGACTTGAAGTTTGGCTTCAAAGAAAGCAGGTCCGAAGCGAGTGACAAATGAAGCAGCAGAAGTTACTGTTCTGGCGGCCATTGTAATAAACCCTAAATCCTCGATGCCAGTTCCCGCGAAATGGAAAGGCGGATTCGGATCCCTCGATCGTGCGCATTCCTCACACGTATACTTACACCTGTCGCTACATGAAGGGCTTCACGATGGCTTGCAAATTCGTCTGGAATACTACCAACGGGTTCTGCAATAAGGTCATTGCTTTATGAGTAGGGTATTGTGTACCTATGAAGCCATGTTTACGAATCATGGGAATGTAAACTTATCGAACTGGTCAACGGGCTCCTGCTATAACAGGAAACTTCGTCGTTAAATTGAAATTGAATTTTATTTATGGACACTCTTTTACTGCTGTGATTCTCAGCGTCCCTTTCTATACCGGGCGTGAAAGACCGCTTAGTTTTACTCGGAGGCCTCTTTGTCAGGCCTGAGGTTCTTGTACGTGCCATAGATCTACGGCACGGGATCATTGGCTTTACTTCCCTTCCGAAGGAAGTCCTGCTAATGAACTTAACGCCCGTAAAAAATGCATCACCGTCTGCCAGGTTTGAACCCATGACCTTGGGAACCAGAGGCTAGCATGTTAACTCTAGACCACTGAGGACGAATCGTAAGATACAGCATTCGCAATAACGGGTGCGGGGAAAGTAGGCGATATGACTGGAACTGCACTGTCAACTTCAGTTGTAGTATAACACAGCTTATGTATCCACTCGCCCTCCCTTTGGAAACAGCTGTTTGGCGCTACCAACTTTCTCATTGTCTTAAAACGGACCTGTACCAGGCGCCAGACGAGGTCGTGTTATGTATATCTGATTTTCGTTTTGCACTGGTTGAACAAGGAAACACGATTTTTAATAATAATTATGATAGAAATTATGCTTATAAAATTATTGAGTGGATTTGAACCCCATGGGCCCACATAAATTAGGTTAGCAATATGGCCCATTTCAGGTAGGCAAGGGAAAGAAAAGAAAAGCTAGCAACGGCCTTACCAGCACTGCGAATTCCTCGGACTCTCTTGTAGGCTTAGGCTCTGCTTAAATGACCCATTGAGCAGAGTGATCTTTCTTTTCGGGAACTGAAGCCATAACCAGGGCCCGGGTGTATATGACATGTTATAGTTTTTGTTTGTGGTTTTTTCCCCGTGAAAAATATAAGCGGAATATAATTTTATCAATGGTGATTAAAATTATGCAATTCTCATGGGTCATGAAGTCATATTTTGGCCTTTTTAACGTCTTTTGTCATTTTATTAACGTTTTATATATTATAGCTATGGTTTACCTTAGGATCTTCGTGCGGAAGACCTCGCACAAGAGGTCATTAGCAGTTTTATAATTTCTACAAAAGTTTATCTCGATTAACACGAAGTAGATAGAGGAGTAAGTGTTTTTAAGAATAGTTTGTAAAGAGTAGAGAAAGTCATGTGAGTTATCAGATTTTTAGAGTACGTACTTTGTGCTCCACGCTTCGTAATACGGGACCTCGCTTCAAACTCGGTTAGTCGGTGCTACTGGATCTCCAAAAACTACGATTAAAGCGCCGAGCAGAGCTCGATCGTCCAGTACTAATAAATTATGCAAGCTATAGTTTTTATAGTTGGGATACCCATCAGCCTGCTGAGGACTTGCACGGTAGTAAAAGCAGTCTCTCATACTGAATGAATGAATTGGAAGTTTATGTAAACCTCCGCTGGTCGCATGATTTCTCGTCACACTCTCCCTCCCTCCCTCCCTTCGTCTACCCCCACTCTCTCTCTATCTGTCTCGCTCGCTTGCCTCTGGTAGAAGTATTGTAAGGTTTCACTGAAAATACTCAGTTTGAGTTCTTGTGAATTCTTTCCCACCACAAAGGAGCATTCCTAGAAATTGGTCGATGTACATAGGTTGAACCATAAACCAAAAAGGAAAAGTGGAGTAAATACCGAACTCCATTACACAGACGACGTGTAAGAATGCTAGGCGAAGATTTGCAAGAACACCCCAGCTATTTAAAACAATCCCAACAACTCAAAACTACTGTTTAGATGGGATAGTTTTCATTACTTTTGTTCTGTGAAAAATCGCTCCAGTAACTTTTAAAGTATCATAGGTTTAAAAGTTTAACTTCACAAATGAAATGCTTGAAATCTCCGTGAATAGCCTGTGACGTCTCTTCTGATTAGATGTTGCAGTATATAATGTTTATTACTGAGCAGAGAGGGAGAGAGAGAGAGAACCTACTGCAAAAAAAATTTTACAGTTTGTCTACATGTACAATTTGTCTCACGTTTTTTTTTTTTTTTTTTTTTTTTTTTTGTTTGTTTGTTTTTTTGTTTTCAGTGCTTTAAAGTCATTTAAGAATCTGACTCATTCACATGGTTTTCTCAACTCACTGTTGTACAAACTATTCTTACAAGCGCTTATTCTTCTACCTACTTCATGTTAATCGAAATAAACGTTTGCAGAAATTGTTTTATTACATATTTCTTTGTAGGTACAACGGGATTAGGGGGATGTGTGTCGATCGAGGTCAACCCGAGAGCCGAAGCTCTCCTGTAAACTCCAATACAGTAAGTAGGTTTTAAGCGATACTGAAATATTTTAAGAGCAGGTCGCTATGCGATGGTTTTAAAATTGTTTTCGTGGCAGACAGAGACAAATAGACAACGACTTTCCATTTTAGAAAAGTATAAGCATTTTAAAATACACACACACACACACACAAAAAAAAAAAAAAAAAAAAAAAAAAAAAGATAGAAAAAAAAAAGGAATATCTTGGAAACGATTAATGCCACAGTAAAAAAGGAAAAAAAATGAAATTTGACCTAAATTATGTGCTTTAACGATTTCTACAATTTTTATGTCGTAGGATTTTGTCTTACCTCTTGTGGTTGACCAATTGATGCTATTCTCAGAAAATTCAAGTTGTCATGAGAAGATTTTAAGCATGCGGCATTTTAACCAAAAGCGTTAGACCCATTTTTGAGAAAATGAATTTAAGAGATACAAAATAATGCATTATATTTTTCCGAGCAGCATTTCTTTACTAGGAATTCTATATGATTATTCTGCTGAAACGTTTCAAGTAATAATAGTAATAATAATAATAATAATAATAATAATAATAATAATAATAATAATAATAATAATAATAATAAACAATAATAATTTATTATTAATAATATAAGAATGTCGGCCCGTCCAGGCCTCTAATACACCCAAAGGTGCGCGCGCGCACACACACACACACACACACACACACACACACACACACACACACCTCACCCTCACCCTCACCCTCACCCTCACCCTCACCCTCACCCTCACCCTCACCCTCACCCTCTCCCTCACACTCAAACTCTCATTCTCTCTCATTCTCAGTCTCTCTC
This sequence comes from Tenodera sinensis, assembly GCA_030765045.1. NCBI lineage: Eukaryota > Metazoa > Arthropoda > Insecta > Mantodea > Mantidae > Tenodera > Tenodera sinensis. The sequence continues at coordinate 165,957,316 of CM060962.1, forward strand.
TCACAGACAGAGAGAGACACTCACAGATATTATATTTTTGGGGAGGGGGGATCAGGGGCTTCGAAACATTTCCGGTGAAATTTTGATATCAAATTTTTGGCTGGAATGCAGTACTTCACCTACATCCATACGTACGCTGTAGAGAAATTAACAAAAATGTGATCCAAGAGTAAGCAATGCGAGGTGGATCGGAAAGTAGCGCACAAAAGTTTTGCCTACCTTGGTACTGCAGCTAGGATGTTGAAATGTTATCATTATCAAGATATAGTTTGAAATTTTCACTGCAATTAAACATTAAAAAATACTGTGCATTACTCGCCGATCCACCCTCATAAAGACAAGCAAGTACAAACCATTTGAATGTGTATTGGCTTTTATTTACACTCTTGAACGGTAGTGAATTCATTTTTGCAAGCACATATCTTCATTAACAGAAAAGAGATTAAAAAAAAACCACACACACACACACAAAAAAAAGTTTTTGTAAGGGTGAACCCGTAGAGCAGTTGGTAGAGCACCTGCTTGCTGTTACAGGGGTTTTTCTCTAGCCAGTGAATGTGTGTGTGTGTGTGCGTGCGTGCGTGCGTGTGAGAACACTCAAAACCTACTGTAAAACGACTCAACAGCACTGCCGATAGGCAATATGTTCCAAAGGAGAGGCTGTCAATATAACCGTTGGAGTTAAAGGTGTTAAGTTAAATGGAACAACTAAACAAGTTTTTGTACTGTTATTTTGTTGAATATATATGAAAGTAAGTGATAATTGGTGGAGTAAGGAATGTGACGGCAGCGTATCAATAATTGTCTTATTGTTTATTTCGCCCCCTCCTTTTTTCTGTGGAGAACATAGATGTATCCATCTCTTCAACGAATTTTCCAATGTCATTCCCATCTCATTTGCAGCGTTAGCATCATTGACTTCTTGTTTTATTCTTTTCCTTGACCGTCACGTAGCTTTATTTTTCTTGGTGTCCAAATATTTGTAATCTTCACCAGGTTTAAACTCGACCACTTTCCTTGTTCTAGAATTAGAACGCGTGACGGTCATGCCAAAGTTGTTTAATACCTTGTATTCAGTTACAAGGTTCCTGCACTTCCTTTCCTTGTGTATACTGACTAGATGGTGATTCTGGCAATTGACAGCGTCGTTAAACTACCTTTTTTATGATCATTAATCACTTGGGCTTAGCAGTTGTTGGTCTACAACTCTACGAAAAAATTACATATAAAATGTCCTTAAGTTTAAGAAAAAATGACAAAAGTTTGAAAAATGACCTTCATTTTTTAAATTCTTACATTAAAATGTTTAAAAGTGGCTGATGTTTACTACTACTGCCACCACCACCACCACCACCGCCGCCGCCGCCGCCGCCGCCGCCGCCACCACCACCACCACCACCGCCACCGCCACCGCCACCGCCACCGCCACCACCACTTTTATTCAGCCCATGAACAGGAGGTTGAAAGTTTTTGGCCAGAGGTGGGCAAAAGCGGATTCGTAAATCCGTATGATTTGTGAACCTTTCGCCGTGTAACTATGCAACACAACGTTACCTTCCTTAGTGGATTTCAGAGGTACAAAGGTCGTTTTGCCACCGGTATCCAGTGGAGGAATTTTGTCTGTGTTAACACCATCTACCTCATTTGTAACAAGATATTATCTACATGGTTTTCTTCGAGCCATAATTGAACGACTTTATTGTAAACATCATGCCTCATACAACGATAAAGCTGGTGTTTGCTGATTTATGTTTATATATGTTGTATGCATTTTCTATTATTATTATTATTATTATTATTATTATTATTATTATTATTATTATTATTATTATTATTATTATTATTATTATTATTATTATTATTATTATTATTATTATTATTATTATTATTATTATTATTATTATTATTATTATTATTATTATTATTATTATTATTATTATTATTATTATTATTATTATTATTATTATTATTATTATTGTTATTGTTATTGTTATTGTTATTGTTATTGTTATTGTTATTATTGTTATTGTTATTGTTATTATTGTTATTGTTATTGTTATTGTTATTATTGTTATTATTATTGTTATTATTATTGTTGTTATTATTGTTGTTGCTGTTATCATTATGATCATCATTACTATTACTTCTTTGTTAAGATTACAGATTTAGAGCGTGCCAAAGTTCTAGAAGGTTTATGGTATGGTATGTAATGTATCTCTGCATCTCCGCCACTTTCCAACTTGTTGGAAGGAGGCAAGAGTGGTCTGTATTTTGAAGCCCGGCAAGGACCCGGTCTTTCCTTGAAACTACCGTTCCATCAGCCTACTACCCATCGTTTCAAAGATATTTGAACGATTACTCCTATCCCGCCTCACTCCTCTCTTTGAGGCAACTCATCCCGGATCATCAGTTCGGTTTTTGTCGTGGACGTTCCACTACCGTACAGCTACTGTGACTGATAGAGAAGGCTGCCCTGTGATTCCAGGAAAACTTCAAAACAGTCGTGGTGCTACTGGATATGGAAAAGACCTTTGCAACCACATGGCACCAGGGCCTATTGTATAATCTCAGAGGCAGAAATACCTCCCCCCTACCTCACCCTGATTGGTAGCTTCCTACGGGATCGCACTTTTCGGGTGCGGGTGGAGGGGAAGTTATCCTCGTTCAGACCCATAGCGGCTGGAGTACCGGACGTTAGCGTGGAACCGCGTACTGTTACGTGCCATTATGCAGACAATGTCCTCATACTGGCACAGAGCAAAAACGTTCAATATTGCTTCCCTCCACACTAAAGAGACAGCTCGACGCCATTGGCAGGTGGAGTGTACAGTGGAGAGTGGCCCTTGGCCCACAGAAGAGTCGAGCTCTACTACTGGGCAAAGTTCGAAACTGGCGGCCGGGTGTATCTCTGGCACTACGGCGGAGAAGAATCGTCTGGGTTAACTCCGCCAAATACCTGGGAGTGCTACTCGACCGCGGTCTAACCTTCACTCCACATGTCAGGACAAAGGTCGGTCTGGGACACGCCGCCCTCAGACAGCTGTATCCTATTTTCCGTTCAACCATGCCTACTCACCTGAAACTACGCTTGTACCGTGCGATCGGCCCGCCCCTGATACTGTACGGTGCGAGGTCTGGGGAACGGTGGCTCGATCCACCATCCGCAGGCTGCAGGACGTGCAGGACAGGGCGCTTAAGATGGTCTACGATACCGACCGTAGGTTCCCATCACACATCCTCCACTTATTCCGGCATCACTTATTGAGGACGTTGTGTGGGATAGGACTCGCACAATGTATGCCAAACTCACACCTCACCCTAACCAGTTGGTCATCACGCTGGGGCAATATGACCATCGTCTACCTAAACGGCGGCAGAGCTACCGCTTGCCCAAGGATGCCCTTGGCTGGTAACTACCGCTATCCCCTCAAACATCTCAACCGCCAAATGTACTCCACACTTGGCACTACCACACCCTTCACCTAATCCTCTCGGTTTTCTGTCCACTGGCACTGCCTCTGCTTGACGGTCCCGCAAGCGGCCGGCGAAGCAAGCAGTAGGGTAATGGTCGCTCGGCTGGTCAGACATCCAAGGTCGGACATGTCCCACTGCCAGTGACAACATAGGAAACCAACCTACACCATACCTACATAGACAACACCTGTTAAACCACACGGGTAAATTCGTACTAAACGGATAGGTACCGTGGCCCCTTTACCACCCGTCTAGGTTAACCCAGGCGACTTGAACTTACTCCTGGACTTCTGGACATAAAGTTGCCGCCTGTAACCACAAACGGCCCAGTATTTCAGACGAGAATACAACTTAAGATAAGCAAACTATAACAGTATTGAGTAAATAAATTTATATTTAATTTCTATGAAAAAATAACCCTTATCGCCATGTATTAAAGCATAAACAAGGAAGGATCTTATTTAAGACGGACAATTATTTAATTTATTACAATAATTGTAAAACTGCGCCTTCCCCTTGTGACGCGGCACGCCTGTTGCGGAACACTGGCACAGGGCATTGCAGGGAGGGGGGAATGGAGAGAGAGAGAGAGAGATAGAGAGAGACAGACAGACAGACAGACAGACAGACAGAGTAACCGGCGCTTTAATATGGTGTAGGAACACAGCGACTGTGCATAAACATTTATATTTAAAATTTACTGTTTTATTTCATTATTGTTAGTAATGCACATCAACTTTGGCAGAAGAGAGAGGAAATAGCCAGTTATCAAGTTTAGTATTAAAAACCGATATTATGACAGCCTTCCATTATTGGTTTGAAAATCCACCGTTGTAACGTCACTTCCTGTTAAAAGTGAAGTGATTCACTGAACATTTTTGTTGCCACCCACTTGAAAGGCTACCGTTTCTTCCACGAAGAAAGCAGCTTACTTTAGAGAAGCGCTTGAAGAAACAGTAGATAATTATAGAGAACCGCTGTTTAAAACCCAATTTTGTTGTTTACAATAACACTGTCCGTCTGATGAAGTCATGAAGCGCTTTGCTATCGCAAACCGTAACATATAATTTTAGTTTCGAAATCACAACTCATTTTAAACCATGCTTTCGAGGAGTGATTTTTCCCCCACATTATCTATTAATATTCATTAATTCAACGGTTTATTAGAGGATATCAGACAGTTTAAAAACTCATCCTTTTGCAGTTGAAGCCATCACCAGAGCGCGTAAATGTAAGTAAATATTACATAAAAGAAAGTGTAACAGTGTTTCTCCTCCTATTACTGTCCCATCTATTTTATAAATTATAATTTATGAATACAATTATTCAACTTTTTTTAGAGAGCCGTTCCATAATAACTAGTTTTCAATTGTCATTTTTAGTATCGAAATGCCATCCATGCTTTCGTCCATAATTTAGTTTGCTTTTTACACACTTAATATTAGCTTCACCCGTATGTGTGTGCGTGCGCGCGCGCGTGTGTGTGTAACGGAATCCTTCGGCGGAATTTTCACCCACTTAGAGTCGTTTGATTGACTTGAAATTTTGTACACATTTCAAGCACCGATGACTATACAATGATCTCATAACTTTATCCTAAGAGTCTGACCAAGATCATCAGAATAAAACAAATTAGCTACATTTATCAATGTAATGGAATTTGTCAACGTAATTTTCACCAACTTACAGTCGTCTGATTGACATGAAAATTTGTATACCCGTCAAGGAACGATGACAATACAATAATATCATAACTTCGTCGTAAGATCCTCACCAGGATAATCAGGATAATAGGGAACTTAGCTAAATTTATCAGTGTAACGTTATTTAGACCTATTTGAGTCGTCTGATTAACTTGAAAATTTGCGAACATGTCAAGGACCGATGACAATACAATAATATCACGACTTTGTCCTAATGTCCTGACAAGGATCATCAGGATAAAAAAGTGACGTGGCTAAATTTATCAATGTAACGTAATTTTTACTTACTTGAGCGTCTGATTGACTTCAAAATTTGCACAAATGTCAAGGATTGATAACAATATCGTAATATCTTGAATTTGTCCAAATGTGTCGACTAGGATTTTCAGGATAAAAATGACTAAGCTAAATTTATGAATGTAACAGAATCTTTCAACATAATTTTCGCCAACTTAAGAGTTGCCTGATTGACTTGAAAATTTGCACATGTGTTAAGGACCGATGCGAATATATCATCACGACTTTGTCTCAATGTCCTGGCTAGGATCGTCAGGATAAAGAACGACTAAGCTAAATTTATAGCAAGTAGTACATTATTACATCTTAGCTGTCGCTAAAGCACATTTCTACATGCACCATGGAAATTGCTTTGATTAAGTAAATGCATATTTATATATTGGATGACGTACAAGATGTCCAGAGAGAGGTCCTGAAAGGAACATGAGACCAGGGGAAATATCGCGGACCGGAGTTCACACAGGGCCAAGATAACCACAACAGCTGGTAGTTTAGAAATCTACACAAGTTACACTGGACAAAGGAGTTAAATCGCTTGAAAATATTGAAAGACGGAGATGCCCGGAGAGAGGACCTTAGAGGGACACGAGATTTTGGGGGAAAGATTGTGGTTCGAAGTTTACCCAGGGCCAGGAAGTCCACAACAGCTGATAGTGTAGTTAAAACGGTAATTGTACTCTAGTACTGTTCCAAAAAAGTGATTTGGATGTTTTAAAAAAATATTTGAAATAAATTTCGAACTCGAAATTTCTAAAGGATTTCAAATTAAACATTCTGAAAAAAAAATTGAATAGCAAAATTTGAGACTAAAAAAAAAAAAAAAAAACAAGCTTTTATGGCAAACCGAACTAAAAAGTAGGAAATAATTTTTAAGCGTGAAGAATCTGTTCTATAAAGTCAAGTAGTTTATTATATTTTAAAATTTTGTAATAAGTTTAAAATAAAAACTAATTTATATTAACAAAATAATAAAGTTTATTGTAAAAAAGCGGGTGGTGTGTCTGACATCAAATATTATAAATAGTTCATTGGTACGTATTTATAAAAGTAAATATATAAACATATCTAAAAAGCACTTCACGCTTTTTTTACAATAAAATGTAGGTATTATTTTGTTAATACAAATTAGTTTTTATTTTAAACTTATTACAAAATTTTGAAATATAATAAACTACTTGACTTTATAGAACACATTCTTCATGCTTAAAAATTTTCTACTTTTTAGTTCGGTTTGTTATAAAAGCGTTTATTTATTTTTTTTTTGTTAGTTTTTTTTTTAAAACTATAATTTATTTACATTTCCATGCCTAAAATGGGTATTTGTAAGACCGCTAAGGTGAAGTACGGAAAACAAATTCCAACGATGTATGTATAATGAACATTCACAATACAATTATTTAAATGGAATTTACAAGTTTGGTATTGGTTACATTATTTTCTTCGCGCAGGACGCAGTAATGTTCTGTAACAGAATATTGAATCTCATAGGGACAATGCTAAGCTGATTAAGAAGTGTTGTAGATTATATGGAATAAGGTATTATGCACCTACCCTTGCAAGAGAAACATAAAATCAACCTTTTAACATATCCAATTTTATCTCTTGAAATATAAAATTCAAAGTAATGTGTGCTACGTAACTTTTTTTTTTATATTTTGTTTAACGCTGCTGTCAAATGGCAGGATTATTATAAGTGCCGCCGGTGTGCGGGAATTTGTGGCACCAATGTGTTCTAAAAGTTAACTACAAAATTAAATTATGTAAAACGAGTGCCAGAGAATTGAAAGGCATGAAATTCATGGGACATTTATTTTGTTGATAACAGCATCCATGGATTTATTTTCAGCAATATCGTGTACAAAGCGAAGTAAATTCTACGGAAACGCTTCAACATAAATATTACGACTGCCGCTGCTGCATTGTTTGTGCACATTGGGATTGTTCTGCCTTATAATTACAGAAAGTCAATTGGGATTATGTCAGCATGTCATATCGACAAGCATACACGAGACAAGTAATAACGGGGGAGCAAATAAGTTCCGAACGGGCTCCGCGGTGTTTTGTCTGTCCGCGTCCTCGGCGGCCGCTATCATAGGAACGCGCGGATGAAATCATACAACATTTTTAAAACTACTTTTAACGGCTTTACTTAACTTTAAGGAAAAAGATGCTGAAACTGAAACTGGTCACCGTCGTTGTCCTACATTTTTGGCACCCCTTTTAGGAAACTATCTGTCACTTGCCGTAGTTCACGTTGAGAAATGCTGGGAATTTCCTGGGGGATATTGTTTTAATTCTTCCAGGGTGTGTAGGTTTGTCTTGTACACTTTATGCTTTAAGTTACCCCAGTGATAGAAATCACAGAGAGTTTGGTCGGGGTACCGAGGGGGCTACAAATCTCTACTAATAATTTGGTCCTGAAATACACTTTCAGTTCTCATCGAAAGACTGGCCGTATGAGCTATTTGAGAGTCTTATTGAAAAAAGGCAAAATCACGCTTTCTGTCTGTTAATTCTTTAACAAAGGGGGTTGGGGGCGGGGGATTGTATTAAGGTTTGTATGGGCGTAAACTATTGACTCGAAAAAAATTGACCCAATAACTCGGAGCCTAATGTTGTTCATGAGGGAAAAAAATGGTGTATGTTGCGCCATTAGCAGAGAAAGGCTTATCAGAGCTTCAATAAGCGATTTCTATCTCTGGGGCAACTTAAGACATAAAGTGTACAAGACAAACGCACACACCCTGGAAGAATTAAAACAAAATATCCGCCAGGAAATTGCCAGCATTTCTCAACTACGGCAAGTGATGGACAGTTTCATAAAAGAGGTGCCAGAAATGTACGGATAACGACGGTGGCCAGTTTCAGCAGCTCCTTTCATAAAATTGGTAAGTAAAGCCTTTAAAAGTAGTTTTGAAAGTGCGTGGTTTCATCCGGGCCTTTCTATGACAGCAGCAGACGGCAACGAATGCCAAGGGCGCTGTACGCCACTTAGTAAATCTTTGTTCCTGTTGGTACAACATCAGTAAGCTTGGAGTTCATTAACGATGGTTGATGTGTAATAAGAAATGCGTGTTGTTATTTCATCAGTTATGCCAGGTATTCGACTTGAAATAGATTAAATAATAGCATCAAAGTAAAGATACAGTCCATACCAGACCTCGTAAGTGTTAGCAACTCTAAACAGGCGGGGACAGGCAAAACACCGCGCAGCCCGTGTGGAACCTTTTTGCTCAAATCGGCCGTAAAGCATTCAACATAGTTAAAAAGGTCGGCGCTGCGGAGTCAACCACGTGGAATACGTCGACATAAGGCAGTTCACGAATCCCGCGTGGCTATCCCGGCGCTTCTACCAAAACACTACGGCCGTAATTTTACAGTAAAACTTTAAAGGCTAAATAAACCGGGAAATTGTGAAAACTGCGCAATTTTAGGGAAAAGTTAGGTTTTGTTTCCTCAGAAGTATATAGTACTTGCATAATTGCAGCTTGTAGTACACACTGTTTAGCTTTATCATCTGTTCCAAATAATACCTTTGGATCGGTGAAACTGTGAATATTACAAGAGATCACGAATTTATGATATGTATGCACTTAGATTTACTCCTTGGATTTTCTGTCGATGCTCGAACTAAACTTTTTATCAAATATATGCATCGCCGATTACACGATTCCCATAAGCGTTACAGGAATTTGAGCACTTAATGTAGCTCCCAAATGTATACATCGAGATAACATTGTGCCTGGTATATCAGACGTTTGGTCTACAAATCTACAGACTGTTCTATAACATGTAGTGTGTGCCAAAGGAGGTCAGACCAGACATCCCTTTGTTTTATATGCACCGTTTTTGTAGTAAGGAGTTTATTAAGGCCTTTCTTGACCATGTTAAAATGTCTGTATTTAGAGAGAGAGCGAGAGAGAGAGAGAGAGAGAGAGAGAGAGAGAGAGACTGAAGTGTTTGCCATACACCTACTCTTTGGAGGTCTTATAAACTTTAATTTGGAGCGTTATAAAAAGATTCACATATTTTTTCCCCAAAAATTGCCCTACACTTAAAAGCTGAGAAGTTGAAATCTAGTTTTCTTTAAATCCCCGCATACATGCGGGAACAAATGGCAAAAGTTTCATTCCTCCACGTATTATCGGGAACGTAAGTGTTAAAAAGTTCTTGTTATATGGCCCTTTTAAAGTGGAAAGCGATTTTAATCATAGTGTAATATTCCTGCACCATAGTTGAATCATCTGGCTTCTCGGACTGGTACATGTTTTCTAGCTTTCTCTTTGTTCTTTGGGGTCATTGCTTATCGTTTCTGTTTATTTCTTGTAACAATCGCTCTGCTCTGCTGATACTTCATTGGTCAAAGACATTTCTTATTACCAGTAACGTTATTACTTGGCAGTTGACAATGATTCTCCTGTTGGAGGATGCTGTCTCATAAACCTTAAAACGTAGTATATCCATTCTAATAAATGCATTTTTTGGAAGACGGGTCCAAATTGGATTATACAATGATTAATTACGGTTCTATGTTCCATCATGGAGACACTTGGAATATATGTTTCAGCTAAATCTCTGAATTTTGATTTCATTTCGCCCTTGCAGGGAGAAGGAAGATGAAAATTTCTTCACGATTAAAATATTCATCTTCCTTTGCTTTTAAATATTTACGCCATGTTCCATCACAAAAAGTGTTACTAAGTTGCGTATTTTACTTTCTCTACTGCTTATCTGTATAGTAAGTAGAGGAACCATTTGTATTCCACCCACATATTAAATACCAAGGATTCAATGGAAATACGCGTTTTGAGACTCCCTGAAAAAAGCACATTTAGGGAAAGATCCCATGTGACTGTTAACACATATTCTAAAACTAAATGTTGGCTAAATACCAAACTTGGTGTTGTAAGTTTAGTTGTTTCCAAGGATGCGACGCGAAAACACGAAGATTTTCAAGAAAGCCCCCCCTCGTCAAACTTCCTTTGCATGGAAATGTTCTAAAAATTTGGATTTTCTCATAAATACCTCTTGATGGAAATATCACATGCTTAAGAATTTGCATGATAAATGAAATGTGTATTTTAAGCTTTTTGGGAATAGCCTTTGTTTTTTGACAAATGCAGTATATTTTAAGAATAACATTAAAGTATTACATAACGCGAAACATATTAGGTGTTGCATGTCAGTTTACCGCCAAACTCCAAAGAACAAGAATAAATAAAAAGCACAAGTTGGCATTTTCGGGTTTAATGAAGCTTTTTAAAGGATTGGTAACTCAAATCTTAACAATTAACCACTTTTTCCAACACGCAGAAGGCCCTTCCAAGTTGCATGTATTCAGAACCAAACAAATGCTGCTTTCCACAACCGCATATAGTGCTCACCCTGAAATATTGCCAACAGAGCTGAACTTACGATTTAAGCAAGGTTCTGCACTCGTTTAAAAGGTTTTCTAGCGATCCAAGATTTCACGCGTGGAAACAACCAAGAACACAAAGTTCCTCGATGGTCGAATTGTTTATTAGTATGTGGAGATCAAAATGTCGATCTTACTTGCTTCTGCCCTGACTAACCGTCAGAAGGAAGGGAAGATGTTTTGACTATTATGAAATTAGTATTAAAGCGTGGAAATGTCACAGTGTTTTACTACGCTATGTTCCCTTGCCCTGGTCCATAATACCAACTTTTTGCTAACTCAAGGAAAACTATTCAAACCATCAATGATGTGTGAAAAATATTGTAGCCTCAATCAAACAAACCATTAATTCCAATGGACAATGGACCTGAAAAGCAAATGTGAGGCAGAAGAAGTGAGCTAAAAGTAAGTGAATATTAAGAAAACGTTTCAAACTTTGCAATGAATTGTATGTTTGTGTTTTTTAAGAGTTCTACATTTTCTTTATAATTATTGTCTAATTCGTATGGTTTACCAGTTACACAACATTATGTGACATTCTTTCCTATTGAAAATACTTCACAGGCTATTCCCAGAAAATACAGAGCATGCATTTAGTTGTCATGAAAGTGCCTTAAACATATAATTTGATCAAAATTGTTGGTACTATTTTTGAGAAAATCAAAAATTTCGAAAAAAGTTTTCATTCAGAGGATACTTCTAAGTGCGGGGATTTCCTGGAAAAGTTTCCTGTCGCATCCTTAGAAGTTTGTGAACTTAAATACCAAGTTTGGTACTTATTCAACATTTCGATTTTTAGTTATACTGCTTTACTACCGTGGATCATCAGATGGGGTGGCTGTATGGAAGTAACCCGTCTAGAAGAAAGATCTCCGACAGAAAACTCTGGTCCTCCAGGTTGGAGGTTTTGCGCTGGATTGGAAACCCGTCATGTAAACCAAAATGTCTCCACAGTCTTATATGAAACAAGCCGCACGGACAACTCCAAAAAATTACTTCAACAAATGTCAGACCCGAACAGGCAACTCTAAATCGTGGAGGAAGAGGTTATGCTGTTCACACACGCATGCGATGCTTTTTTCTGAATGTGTGTGTGTGTGTGTGTGTGTGTGTGTGTGTGTGTGTGTGCGTGTGCGTGTGCGTGTGCGTAAGTCTCTAAGTCTGTATTTCTGGTGAAATCTCGGTATCGAATTTTTGGAATACAATTCTTTCTCTACTTACTACGGAGTAGTAGAGAAAGTAAGAAGGGCACATTTGCACTTATAAATATCCTACCAAAGGCTGTAAAAATGGCCTGTGTAGGTTTGAAAATCATAATGAAAACAATACTGATAACACAGCGTGAAAAAATGAAGTATTTCTTAGACATAAAGGTGAAAGATTGATTTAGCTTGGCCAAAGTGAGAACATTTCAGCCATGTTGTTTGTTGTAGTCCGTTATACGGGCGAATGACTACACCTACACAGTACTACAGTTATCCTGCTTGTGAAAGATAATGCGCATATGATAGTGATGTCGCTTCCAGTGTGACGCGGTCATATCCGCTGTCTGTTCTTGATATGTAGTTGTAGTGTTCCTCCATGAGTAAGGGCGTTTTCTTATGTCAGTCAAGCAGTCGTTAAAACCTGTGAGATCTGAGAATGCAAAAAGGTAGGAGTTTCATAAATATTATTATGAACATGTCCCATGTCATGTTTCTCATTCACCCAATCCATAAACCCAGGTCTGACTGACGAAGGACTTACAAACGTTTTTATCTGAATTTCCTCATTAATGCCTTAGCTAATGTATTTCTGCATCCCGACATCGTCAGCTATTTACAAGTTGCTCTACTGGATGTAAATAAAATCACGTATATCGGTGCAGTTTCCAACAAAATTTCATGTATTGCATTCACATGACTTTCTCTACCCACTATAGTTTATTTTTATACAGCTATACAAACTATTCGTACTTCATATTAATCAAAGTGTACTCAATTTCAGAAATGGGTTTAGTTGGATATTTCGCTGTAGGTATAAAGGAAATAAAGGAAACACAATCAGTGGTCAGATGTTTAAAACTGAGTCGTTATATGCTGGCCTTGAAACTACATACGATTTCCATGACATCGTGAGGAACTATAGTAACTTCTACAAGATGACAAAAGTGCTGAAAAAAGTCAAACCAAAAACAGGAATATCTTGGAAATGCTAAATTCAAATAAAGAAGAAACATTATTAGAACATATTGAATGTTTTAAAGAGATCTACAATTTTTATACAATAAGTTTTTCTCCTATCTCTTATTGTTTGTCAGTTATGAAATGGGATACCTTCCGGTTAAAGACTTTACAGGCTATTCCGGGTCATGTAAATATTGTATTCGAATCAAAATCGTTAGCTTCATTTTGGCGAAAATTAAACATTTCGAAAGATTTTCCATGTAAAGGCTGGGTCTGAGTGGGGACATTTTCTTGAAATTCTTCATATTCCATCTTTGGAAAGTTCTAAACTTAAATACCAAGTTTATTTTTGTCCAATGTTGTTTTTGAGTTACACTATTCAGGGGCCTCAAAGCATGTATTTCCGGTGAAATCACTGCATCGAATTCTTGGATAGATTGCAATTCCTCCTCTGACTATTAAGTATGTAGTAAAAAAGTAAAAATGATATAAATGGTACATCTTTGTCCATGCGGTTTATTAAAAAGTAGGAATGACTGCTAGAATTCCTAAAATTGAAGACATAGTATTTTTCAAAACATAAAAACTCTGCCCCACTCCGCTGCCAAAGACGGCATTACATTGAGGTTTTACAAGGTTTGCGGTTTAAAAACACAAAAGGAACCACACATTGCCTCTCGTCCTGTTTATGAGGGTTGCCTTTTGTTTGCTAATGGTTATTACCCAGTGACAGGGGCAGATACACCTGAGTCGCCAGTCGCGACGCCTGCACACAATGCATAGCCACAGAACCTAATGTTTTTGAACCGGTTGCAGGGAAGCCAACCAATAGACTTTACAACAAGACGCCGCATTAATCTGTGGACATCATTGTATTGCTTGTGTGTGCGTGGTTTTGTCTTGAATTGTTTTGGAGCATCATATACAGTTATTGTTACTGTAGTTATTTTTGTGTTGGCAACACAGTAGAGCATTAAATATATTACGATATTTAGCGCTCGAAATTGATTTTATCCAACAGTGTTACTGTAGAACAAGACTTGCCAAAGGTGAATAGGTGTAGGTATCATTTGTTGTGTGGTAACAATGTTCAAGGATTGTTATCGTTTGGGAGCATGTTACTTCAACCCTGTGATATTTGAGGTTAGAAATAATGTTTTTATTTTGATAAGCAATGGCTATTTTATTTCCTTTAAAGGCTGTATGTAAATATGAGTAAGAGAAACAATATTGAGGAAAACATTCTTCCAGTAAGGGGGGAAAAAAATTCGAGTATGAATGTGTTTTATGGAACCTAAATGCTTTTGTGTATCATACCATTATCATTTTAATTTATACCTTTATTAAAATGTGTCTGGAACTCTTGTCCTGTTTCCCTGGGGTTTCGGCACAGACTTGTTAGTAATTTCCATTGTAAGTTGGCAGTACTGCTTTTTAAAGTAATTTCCAATGCAGTTTAGTGCAGTGTCGGCCATTTTGAATTGTTGGGAATTGCCAATAAGCTGTTTCCCCTATATAGTATTCAGCATACTTTGTGTAGTATGGTACTAAAATCTGGACAAATTAGGGCCACCAAAAGCCATATGTTTGCAGTTGCGTTACATTCTTGAGTAACTACCTAAATTTTACATGCTTCAGTGTTTCGGGATTTGCATTTCTAAAGTTTTAATGGCCTAGTGCATTTATTTCGTCTTTCACATGATGTGTTATTTTAATGCTTGTTAAGTTGACCAATAGCCTGTTCCTCCTAGTTTTGTGACCAATTTCTTCTACGTCATAGGACACATTTGGTGGTTCTACATTGTGTTTATGGTGAATAAATGCAGTACTATGTATGTATTCTGTTATTTTCGTAAGCATATTTTGTAATAATAATAATAATAATAATAATAATAATAATAATAATAATAATAATAATAATAATAATAATAATAATAATAATAATAATAATAATAATAATAATAATAATAATAATAATAATAATAATAATAATAATAATAATAATAATAATAATTAATAATAATGTGGATGATTATCCTGCCGATATCGGAAGATGTAGTCAGCACCACTCAGCTAGAATGTTGGTTTTCTAGACCTATAGACCTATTCCTATTATAGCTTCTAAAATCCATCACGATGGTGAATGGGCACAGGTCCTGTTTACCAGGCCTGACGAACTGCACTCGCCAGATATGAAGACATTCCCCTATTTCCCCTCCCTTTGTGACCACGAAGGCGGAAAGGTGGGGTAAACCGGTTCCTTCTCATGCGTGTGTATGTAAGCTACTACAGTTAAGAAGGGGAGGGACTACTCTGCTCGCACCTTCGGAGTAAAGTTCGTTTGGCCTGCTGTATATAATCTGTAAAATCTGCATCCCTATGGGTGAGCTCCAGCCCACGCGCCTTCGGTAGATGTGAACTGGGACACTACGCTACGTCATAGGGCCATAATCATATCTAGAAAAGAAAAAATGAAACCACATAACAAATGTTTAGTCAGTGAGTGAGTGAGTGGGGTTTACGAGCCATTCGACAGCTAAGTCATACAGATGTGAATGGTGAAACACTATAGTACCACGCACAGACTATAACATCGCCTTGACTTATGCTGTAGGGTGTAGGGGCTACTAGGTAAAATGCAAGAACAAATCACAGAACAATCTAAAGAAAGGTCTGTCTCTGTGTGTCTGTCTCTGTGTGTCTGTCTCTCTCTGTCTGTCTGTCTGTCTGTCTGTCTGTCTGTCTGTCTCTCTCTGTCTGTCCCTCTATTTGTCTGTCTGTCTGTCTCTCTCTGTGTCTCTCTCTCTCTCTCTCTCTCTCTCTCCAAGACTGAAAACACAAGCTATTTGTGCAATCACTCCAGGACCTCGATGTAACCACAAGAGTGAATTGTCACTAGCATCTTTGGTATGAACTGAGGAGTTGAAAACTTTAATTTTGTGTTAGGGTGAAACTTCTATTTTTGGGCCGGAACAACGATGTCTTCGGCGGTGGCGAAAACGGGATTCGCGAGTCATTTAGATTCCCAGGCGCCCACTCCGCCTCCCTCCCTCTCCCTCCCTCCCTCCCTCCCTCCCTCCCTCTCTCTCCCTCTCTGGCTTAGGTACATCTTCTAGGATAGCATTTTCGCTAGGCTCTAAGAATTTACAATGCGGTCAGCGATAGGTAAGTCCTGACACTGGCGTTTGCGACAGGCAAAATCATACTATGTTGCCACATCTAGTGCAACTTGATTTAGCGTTTAGGGAGTTTGAGAATACAGTGGCGTTCTAACGATCATAATCGAATTTGCGAAAGGATGGATTGTGATTTTCCCTCTCCCCCCTAATGATAGGATATTACACGCATAATCTACTTACCGCCCGCCTCGATAGCGTGATGGTTAGCGTGTCTGCCTCACGTTCAAGAGGTCGCGAGTTCGAATCTCGCTTAGGGTAAGTTATCCGGGTAAGGTTTTTTCCGAGGTTTTCCCTTGTCCTGAGAAGACGAATGTCGGGTAACTTAAAGCTCCATGGACCTCGGGCTCATTTGAGCATCATTTCACCCGTTTCATTCACTCACCGTCCGATATGACGCAATGTTGGATGACGTTAATTTAAAAAAAAAAATAAAATAAAAAAAAATAATCTACTTACCAGCATTATTTCGCTTGTTATGTATAAAATGTTACGTTTTATGAGAACAAATTTGTTTACTTTGATCGAACGCTTAGTTTTCAGGAATGTAAATAGGTAAAATATTTAGATGCTTTAAACGTTAGTTAGTAAATTAGTTATCTTTGTATTTCGATTGTTTGTAATCCCATTATAGCAATAATTGGTTCATTGAACCAATTGAACTGTTACAAAAGGAGTGAAGCAGTAAGTCTTTCATGCGCCAGGGTTAGCACTACCAAATAGTAATGTGTGTATATGGAGGAACATAATACATGCATATGCTGTTCTCCAAAGAGCTCAAAGCTGGAACTCCACGCATATGTATATTCCTTGTCAGGCTGCTCTGCGCAGTAAATTAAGTCTTCAGGGGAAGAAACGATCTTTTTGCCATTGCGTTCACTACTGGGGTGGAGATCCAGATGTTAAAGTAAAGGATCCAGAGCAATAAAGCTGTCAGGGTGTTGAAAACATTCAGTACTGAGTCTTTCTTATAATAGGCTATACATAGTACAACACATGACTTAAGTTGAACGTGCTCTCTAAAATATGTATTATGACCTTTACAGTTTTATGCAAAGACTTAGTGAATGGAATAATGTCTTAGCTTCGTTTACAAGATGTCACTTAACAAAGGAAGACCGATGTAGTTCGAGAACACCAAAAAGGTGCGCCAATAAACTGCATGATAATGGCAAAGTTCATTGGTGTATAATAGGGGAGCAGGCGACATTGCCATTCAGGACATTTTCACTTCAAATAAGTGGTTTCCTGGAGTTGTAGACCCTTCTCGGAAAATCATGCTTAAGCAGTCATGTAGAGCAGTGTTTCGCAACTGGTGTGTCTTCACCGAACTATAACAATTGTAATAAACTAATTAATTGTCGATTTTAAGTAAGAAGGTGCTTGTTTATGCTTTAACATATGCTGATAACTTACATATTCGTAGAAATTAAACATAATTTATTTACTCAATACTGTTTTATGGTTTGTTTATCTTATTTGTATTGTCACCGCAAACAAAGCCATGTAAGGCTTAACAAGCCATTTAACGGCTCGCACCAATGAAACTAGAGTTAACGTTCAAAACTCTAAACAGGTGAGTCAGCTGCCCCTTATTTTCCAGTTTTATGGAATCCGCATTTTACACTCTATCATGAAAACATCGGCCCCTATGCTAGATTCTACCCAATTATTCAACATGGATGCATTTGTCTTCGATTATCTCTGAAGTTACGAAGTAGCTCAGTTGGAACGAGCGCACGATTCGTAAGGAATCCATGTGCTGTAAAGTGGCTTCGAATCCCTGCATGAACACAGTTTTACTGCGTAATATTTACAAATAACGTTAGCTGAACAATTATGTGTAAAGCTGTTATTATTTGAAGTGGTAATTGTTTTATTTCTACTTTATGGTATTGTTGCATATGAGGATATCTCTCCCGGTATAGATTTTGAGTTGCTTGTACTTTGGCTGTTGCTTCTCCGTAGATCAAAGGCATATCAACGTACTCGTCTGTCGAATACATGGTGAAGGAATGGTACAAACTATCGTGCAACAGCATACACACGGAGAATGAAGGGAGACGGCATTCATAAAACCCACTACATCATGACAGTCCAATGGCGCAGAAGTCATTTTACCTATTCTGTTACAAAATGCAGGCAACCAAAAACATTTTAAATTATATCCCAAATACTCAGAGGCTTTAAAATTAATTATTGTGAATTCGGTTTCCAAGTTTTGAGGAACAGAAAAACAATTTGTACAGTGTCGAGACGCGAACCCGTGTCCTCGGGGTTAGCGCACAGAATATGTTAATAATTCTATTCAGCTATTTGGGGGCTTGACTGAAAGCACACTTCGAGTTCAAACCCTAGAGGCAGTATTTCAGGTGCTATGCCATTGGCACCTCGCGACTTTTCGAGCATAATTGAGCCCTTTATGACAGTTTTAGCCTTTTTCTGTGCGTTTTAATATTATTAATTAAATGACAAAAGCTGTTATGCATGTTATTTGAGTTGTACGACACGTAGTTTACGCCAGAATTTAAATAAGCCATTATTTAACAATTTGTCCGTTTTGACTGTACGAATCCATGGTGGAAAAGGCGTGTCTGTCATTTTTTGCAGCCAACCGGCCTGTAAGTGCAAGAATCCGCCATTTTCTTTTAAGCTGATGTTGATAAGTCCGTTTTTTTCTAAGACGTTTACTGAATTGCGTTGCTAATAACAAGTTTGTAAAATCGGCTGGAAGCCCGAAATTCGCTCTCAGTAAACGAGTCTTATTTTTTGAGGTGTACTTTAGCGAGGAGTAAGTTGTGTCCTTTAAGCCACTGTTCCTTTAAATTTTGCGCATGTACGAAAGAAAGGGCATTTTCAAGGGTAATCTCAGAGTATGTATTTAACATATAATTTAATGTTATCGCACTTCAAAAGGCGGCATGATTTAGTGCTAGCAGAGCGTGTTAAATGCAGATATTGCTTTGTTGTCTCTCTCCTTTTCGCGCTATCGGACAGTGTGACCTTTACTCTTTCTCCGCCCTCCCCTCAAAATCCCTCCCTTTTTCGTATCTCTTGTTCTCGGTATTTTAGCACAACTAACCTCACTGTTAAATTTGGTTTGAATTCTTTTATAAGTTAAAAAAATGGCTACACAATTCTCTGAATTTCTAAAATTTCTTATTTCTCCAATAAAACAGAACCGCCTTGATTTTTTAAAGGTAGAAGATATAAAATGTAGTATAAACTCTTTTCAGGAATTAGTTGTTTGAGACAACTGAATGAAGGTGCAGGTATTCAAAACATTTTCTGTTTGTCAAATTGTGGATCACATATATAAAGAAGGCAAAGTTGCAAGTGATATTTATCATTCTTGCCGTTTTGAGTATTCATTACCCGCAATTGGATGATTAAAAGAAGGTACAGTAAAGTTAAACAAGGAAGTAAAATTGTTTCTACGTTTAAAGCATGTCTTTAAGGTTTTATGCACAATAAATGAAAAATTAAAATATTTTACTCAAACCACACGTTTTAGCTATGAAAAATTACGGTGTTGGCCTAAAGTTTCATTTCTATCTATTGAAATGTGTTCTAAAATTATGCTATAACAACATGGTTCCAAGTAGAGCCTGGCGTTTTTGAAAATACATATGCAAATGCATATTTTGAGGGTTAATGCATATTCAAGGATATATGCTTATTTCGATATTTATTACCTTAACTATAATCGATTACATGATATTTTTGAGTAAATTGAAACATCTAATAAGAATGGCTCCAAATAGCTTTCCCATTTCAAGTCATCTACACTTCATCTTGTACTGCATGTATACGGGAAGTACCGTGCGCATTTGAATGTGGAAATATCAAGATAACCATGCACATTATTCGTCACTTTCAAAGGTCTGGAACAGCCCTGGGCGACTCGCGGGATACCTTGAGCGACAGGCGGTTCGTCCCTGTACGAATCTCTTCAGTCGATTCTTAATTTGGCGGCGCCGTGGCCGAGCGGTTAGCGCGCTCGCCTACCACCTAGGCGGCCCGGGTTCGATCCCAGGGACCCGCATGTGGTATTCGTGGTGGACGAAGCGGCGTCAGGGCGGGTTTTCTCCGGGTACTCCGGTTTCCCCCGCCATTTCATTCCACCGGTGCTCCATCTTCATGTATCATCAGTGTCACCGCCTGCGGTGCCGTAGTAGTAAAAGCGGGCGTTAAACACTACAACAACATACAACAACGATTCTTAACACAATTCAATCCCTAAATCAGGCATGTCAAACATCACTCCCAGGGTGTGAAGAGAGGAGTCCACCCCTCCTTAACTGCAGTAGCACGCGCTAGTAGAACCGGTTTTCGCTTTGTTTTTCTCGTTCTCCGATTTGAAGGGAGGGAAAATAGGGGAATATTTTCGCACTTGGCGAGTGCTGTTTGACCTGCCTGCCCTAAATGCTGCCCCTGAGAAAGAAAACTGAAAAAAGGAGTTAAAACTAAACTCAGTGCGATGCTTGACTCAAACTCAAGACTGAAGAAAATTAAATCAGTTAACAAGTGTATAAGTGGATTCAAACAGTCTTTACCAGATGAATGTCCGAGAAATCAATAGTAGTGTAAAAGTATTGTCCAATCACATCCGTTGACGTGGAAAGATAATTTTCAGCTTATAAAAACTAATTCGGTGTGATAATACAAAATCCTTAATCCCTGAGGACATTAAGCAACACATGGTAAATTTCTGTGATTCGTCATTTTGCAATTAATATCTCAAACATATG
This sequence comes from Tenodera sinensis, assembly GCA_030765045.1. Lineage (NCBI taxonomy): Eukaryota > Metazoa > Arthropoda > Insecta > Mantodea > Mantidae > Tenodera > Tenodera sinensis. The sequence goes on from CM060962.1 coordinate 165,978,298, forward strand.
GCATTTTAATCAAAATCGTTAGAGCTATTTTCAAGAAAATCAAAATTTTCCATGTAAAAGGTAGTTTAGGATCGAGGAATTTTCTTCAAAATCTCGGTGTGGCATCTTTGAAAGACATTAAACGTAAATACAAAATTTGAGTTTTAACCGCCTTTTCGTTTTTGAGTTATGCTGTCCACAGGCGGACACACACACACACACACACACACACACACACACACAACGCAAACACACACACACACACACACCACACACACCACGCAAACACAACACACCACACCACACAACACACACCACGCAAACACAACACACACCACGCAAACACAACACACACCACGCAAACACAACACACACCACGCAAACACAACACACACAACACATACCACACAACACACAACACATACCACACAACACACACCACGCAAACACAACACACACCACGCAAACACAACACACACACAACACATACCACACAACACACACCACGCAAACACAACACACACACAACACATACCACACAACACACACCACGCAAACACAACACACACCACGCAAAGACAACACACACCACGCAAACACAACACACACACACAACACATACCACACAACACACACACGCAAACACAACACACACCACACCACACATACACACACACCACACACGCACACACACCACTCACGCACACACACACCACACACGCACACACACCACACAACACACACACACCACACCACACATACACCCCCACACACACCCACACACACTCACACACACCATACACACACCACATCACACACACCACACCACACCACACCACACATACACACCACACCACACCACACCACACCACATACACACACCACACATACACACCACACCACACCACACACACCACAACCACACCCACAACACAAACACACACACACACACACTACACCACACATACCCCCCCAGACACACACACACACCACATACACACCACAGCCACACACACAACACACAACACACACCACACACAACACACATACACACCACACCACACCACACCACACACACACACCACACCACACCACACCACACCCACACCACACATACACACCACATACACACCACACCCACACACGCAACATACACACACCACACCCACCACAGCCACACACCCACACCACATACACACACACCACGGCCACACACCCACACGCACACACGCAACACCCACACACACACACACACACCACGGCCACACACCCACACGCGCACACGCAACACCACACACACACACACACACACACACACACACACACACACACACACACACACACACACACACACACACACACACACACGGACCTTTTTCTAAAAAAGATATTTTGGTGGGATTCAGGGGGTCCTCAAAACACATACTTCCGTTGAATTCTCGACATTGAATTTTTCGGTGGAACACAATACTTCCTCCATTTTGCTATACGTAGTAGAGAAAGGGAAAATGTAGATCTCGTTAAAACGCATAAGTTGTGTCCAAAGTCTTCTTTTTGTGTGGAATGAACCATTTCGGAGATATTGCTTGTTTTTTGTGTAAGCTTTGCAATACTTAAACTTTTCTCAAATGCTAGGTCGTTATTAACTTTTTTATCTCTATCTCTACTACGTAAGTAGAGGGAGTGTCGTATTCCACGCAAAAATTCGATGTCGAGATTAAAATGTTTTGAAGCCCCCTGGATCCAAAAAAGCATTTTTAGAAAAAGGTCTCTGTGTGTGTGTCTGTGTGTGTATGTGTCTGTGTGTGTCTGTGTGTGTCTGTGTGTCTGTGTGTGTGTCTGTGTGTGTGTGTGTCTGTGCGTGTGTGGGTGGGTGCGTGCGTGCGTGTGTGTGTGGACAGGATAACTCAAAACGAAAAGTCGGTTAAAATCAAAGTTGGTATTTAAGTTTAGTGTCTTTCCAGGATGCGACAGGAAGATTTTGAAGGAAATAGCCCCACCCTAAACCACCCTTTACATGGAACATTTTTCGAAAATATTGATTTTATTGTAAATGGCTCTAACGATTTTGATTAAAATGACATATGTTTAAGATATTTTTATGACTAATGAAATGTATATTGTGAATTTTCTGACTATAGCCCATATAGTCCTGTTTACTCTGGATGACTTTAACTCCTTAGCCGTAAGAGATAGCCCAAATCTTGCTATACAAAAAAAATGTAGATCTTGCTAAAACACACAATCTATGTCCAAATAAATTTTATGTAGAGAACCATTTCGGAGATATCCCTTGTTATTTGTGTCAGGTTCGGGAGACAAACTTTCGTCAAATGCAACATCGTTGTTTATTTTTTCATATGTTAGTCGTGCATAGAAAACGGAATCTCTAAGCTTTAAAAGATTTGACTATCGCTCAGAGTCTACTATATTCCCATATGTCCATTGCATGTACAAGAAAATGAGGAATAAAATAATTTCTGCAAATGTGTATCTCGACTAACATGAAGATATAGGAATAAGAGTTTGTAAGAATAGTTAGTACAAGAGTAGAGGAAGACATGTAAGTGCAACATATCAGATTTTTGTTTTTGCTTAAATTTAGTGGTATGTTTCATGCTTTGCCAAGCCCTCAATGCTATAAATTAAGGTTGAGAAACTGGCTCACATGATATAGCACATATTGCATGAATAACGTATACTACCATTTATCTATATTAGGCAAAGAAATTATTGTATCTCGCCCTAAAATTGTATACCACATTTCATCAGAAATTGATGTTTTGAAGTCTATTGATCCCCCCCCCCCCCCAAAAAAAACCACAGTTTTGGGAACTTCAGTGAGAGAGAGAGAGAGAGAGAGAGAGAGACGAGAGAGTGCAGCAGCATATCTTAAAAACGAAAAGGTCAGATAAATACCAAGTTACATACTTCTGGCGGGTACAATTTAAATTTTGCACATGAAAAGTTTCAAGGAGCTCCCCCCCCCCCCCCCCCCACCCGCAACCCAATACTAGCGGTTACGTGGAAGTGTAAAGAAATTAATTATTCAAGTTTATATTTTGTTAAAATAGCTCAAACGGTTTAAATAAATTAGTGCATGGCCAGGTTTTTATGTACCTAATAAAACGTATATCTTTAAATTGTTACCTATAGCTTGTAAGAGATAGACAAAAACTTACTACACGAAAAGTTGAAACGTTTGTTGAAATACAGGGCGTTGGTAGATCGGCTGGAATACCCCGCGGCGGCACCGGACCGAGTGAGTACGGGCCCGCCCTCCGCTAGTTACACGTAAACGACAGGCAAGTCTGGGGTACGGAACACCAACCACTGTACTAACTTACATTAGGCTTACCTGCATCATAACAGATGTTGGAATTGATGACGTTCAACGTGAACACATTCCCTATATACCATTTTGTGTGTGTGTGTGTGTGTGTGTGTGTGAGTGTGTGTGTGTGTGTGTGTGTGTGTGTGTGTGTGTGTGTGTGTGTGTGTGTGTGTGTGTGTGTACATATACTAGACTATATATACTATAATATAAATAATAGTGTGAGGTCGTAGCGGTTAGAGAAAGTCGGGCGAGCGTGACCCATCAGATATTTGAGGCAACCTTTCAACTCTGAGTGAAGAAAAGTGACATGAAATGGGTTGCGTGCAATAAATAAGAGACGTAATTGCGGTTAACAGTAAATTGTTCTATATCATGAACCTCGTATCAAGTTCAACTGGCAGTAATAGCAAGTATGTTATTCAAGAATGGACCAAAGGTCAAAGTAGCGGTAATATTGATTAGATCGATATTTATGTTGCTTCAGTACATATTTTGGGTTTCCTTGGAGTATTCGTATAGATAAAACCTATATTTGACCATGATACATATTCACATAGAAGTTACGTTTATAAACTTTTTGTACACAAGAAGTGAGATAGCTGTCATCTGTTCACAAAATAAGTCAAAATATACTTCCTCAGAAACAAAAGAAAGGGAAGAGAGAGAGGGGGCACTTATGATTTCAAAGATACTTCTCGGCCCAAGTTAAGTGTGCAACAGCATTATTTTGGGAAGTTTCGATGCCACAAACACGAAGTTTGCCCTAAAATAATGTTCTTAATGTGCATCATTGTTAGGATTGTATAGTCATTTAATCAAAATCGCTAGAGAAAAGGAAAATAAAACAGCTGCACTGTTCAACTTTGGCCTTAGGGAAATGCCAAATGTGGTATTTACGGGGCTTGTCATTTTTGAGCTTTATCATTGTGACTGTCTCCCGTTTTGGCACGGATATTTTTCTTGCGTTTTCTTTGGTTCTATTCAGTTTGCCTTGAGGAAATATAGGGCTGAAACTTCTAGACGTTTAGGTTTGTGCTAGGTACTTCTAATTGACGTTCAGTATCACAGAAGAATTTGGTGTTGTAATATGAATAGTACCTAAATAAGGTACGGGCCTTCGTAGCCGTGGTCGTTCTAGAGTATGTCTTTGGCGCTCCGCCGCGCAGAGGTTTCCGCCTCCAGTATGGGTGTTTGTATTGTGTATATGGGTACAGTTTGTCCAGATTGTCGTGACACTGCCCCACTCCTGAAGCATAGATGCGCAATAGAGGTGGGGAGAGGTGGGGATCAGTGCATCGCCCACTCTCACTGTGATAACTTCACAATAATTGTTTATAATGCGCTGACCACATCCCACCCTCCAGTTCTGCACCACACTCATGACGCCTGTAGAGGGCGGATGTGGGGTTTGCAACGGCTGGGCGGTAAGCCTTGGTGTACGAAGGGCTGTTGCGCTTGGGGTGCTATGGCATTTTAAATAAAAATCGTTAGAGCCATATTTGAGAAAATAAAAATTTTCGAAAAATTGTCCGTGTAAAGGGTAGTTTAGGGTAGAGGAACTTCGTTCAAAATCTTCGTGTCGCATCCTTAAAAGATATTAAACTTAAATACCAACTTTGGTTTTTAACCGACTTTTCGTTTTTGAGTTATGCTGTTCACAGACACACATGCACACACGCGTGGACCTTTTTCTAATAATGGTTTTTTTTTTTTTTTTTTTAATTCGGGGGGGGGGGTGTCAGAACATATTTCCGGTGAAACCGAAGTTTTGGGTGGAATACAATACTTCCCCTACTTATTATACATAGTAGAAAAAGTGAACAGGTGTGTGCACATTGCATTCCACGGACAATAGAGACATGAATAATGTTCTAAATACTAACATGCCTATCAGTTTTATGGCATTGTTGATTTATGAGTCACATTAGAAGCACCTGTTGATTCTAATTACTGTCAAGCCATAGTTTTTGAAATATGACAGTAGTTTATTAACCAGGTTTTAACTCGCTAACTTAAGGTTCCCCATTAATAATTGTTATGTGCTGATAGTTGTTCCTAGGGATAAAAGTGCAAGTTTCACTATTAGATTTGTGTACATAATTGCTTTTGGAATAAGACAAATAACTTGAAAGATGTTTTTCCAGCATGTGCTCCATGTATGCGACTTCAACTTGAATCTTTGGTTTCAAAACATGAACATTTGTTTAGCTTTAAAAAAATGAATACACAAAAAATATTTAGAACTATTTTCAATATCCATCAAAGCAAAGAAATTAACTACTTTATAAGTAATTATTTATGTTTTCTTCCTGCCAGAGATTGATGGTGTTTGTTGGACAATTAAAGTTTATAACATAATAAAACTGTTGTGATATTTTAGTTTTTGATACACATTGAGTATTTTGAATATTAAGGTATTTTTCATTGTGAACAAATTTAATAGTTAATTCCATCAAAGCTATAAAACAGATTGTGCTGGAACTTTGTATGGTGGTTTATAGCATACACACGCTTAAGAGTGCAACGTTTTGATTTCATACCTATAAAATATAGAAAACCCACATTTCAGTCCCAGGGTATATTGATGCTTATGAGAAAACGTTTGTAAAACCCTTAAAGACACAATTTGCTGCCAGCTTGGAAAATTTGCGGAACACGGCTCTAGAGAAACAAATAGCTGTTTGAATGGTTTTGCTGCTAACCAGCATTATGAAAGGCGCGGTGAGCCCACATACACTTGAATCTGTTCTTTAAAGCACATTAATTTAACGTCAGTTAAAACAAGAAAATGCTGTTATATTGTAATCAAAAAGGAGAAACTGTTACTCCACGCCATCCGTATTTCCTGAACAAGACACTACATTAATCTCGAGGACCATAAAGTTTTCCTGGGCACATAAATGTCATGTCTCGAAACCTGGTCCTCTAATTTAGAGCCCTTAGCCATAAAGTTGTGGGTACAACCGTTCTCGAGCCCACTCAAACCGAGACTTTGAGTGCAGCATCTCACCTGCTGGCAATGGCTTGTTGCCCACACTGTTGAGTATACGGCACATACATGAGGATTGCGCTGTCACTGCCTTAAAATAACATCCATCTACGCTTGGATTATTCAGACCCTAAATCCAACGGATGTATGTATGTATGTATTCCATCCAGCCAGTCTCTTCGGAGAGAAGACGCAGACATCTACAACTTGTTTGTTTATACACTTCCCCTTTACACGCTAATCACTGAAGACGATGAACACAGGTGCTAGCGAAAGCCTTTTGTTTGAGTCACGGAACTTCGGAAATTACAAATAAGAAACAAAATTCAGATCAAAACTTTCTAAAGTTAACAAGTGTAAGTTAAAGGACAAACAAATTATCTTTAACAATCATAATCATTTATATACCAACTCGTTGACATCTCACAGAGTATTACAGCTTATTTATATTGTAAGCAGGACATATTCAGCCTGGGGTACGCGAAGACTTTGTAGGTGGTATATAAAATACGATACAGTCTGTATAATACATTTACTGAGTTATCACCAATAACAAAAATATTTAATCAAGAGAGATTTCAATTGCCCTTTATCCAAGAATCCATTTTGCTTACTCTGCTGGTTAGTTACTATCGCTGATGGACTTCTGGGAATAATTAAATTGCACCTACAAAATCTCAGGTTACAGGTTTTAAAATGCTTTCCAGAAATTGAGAAAGACGCGAGAAAGGATTGCAAATTGGTTCTCCACCAGCACCATCAGTTCCTCTGGTCTTTCTATAAATTAAAAAAGTGTTTGGGAAATGCCCATTGACAGTTAAGTGAAAATAAAAATCGGAAACATGTCAATGTGTGATTTTTGGTGTTATGCACGCAAAGAGCATACTAAACTTAGTGACACCGCCATTACACACCTTCTCCGCTACCTCTTTGTGTGATCAGGGCTTCTCTACATTGATAGCAATCAAAATGAAACAAAGAAATTGCTTAAATCATGAATCACCATTAATATTTGCATTAATGAAGATTCAGCTACGAATACAGGAGTTGGTGTCCAGAAAACAAGCTCAGCCATCTCAATAATATACAAATTCATGGATTTTTTAAGCACTATCTGTAACTAGTTCCTGTATTTATTTTATGGAAGTACATTTATAGCATAATTCTCCTTTTTGTGGTATTTCAAATACTACAATGTATTTTAGATATGGTTACGTATAATCTGAATTAAGGATATATCTAAGGCTAGACTTAGGGGTACAACCTGGAATGCAAAATTGTCTTGGGGTTTGCGGGGGGAAAAGGTTGAACATCACTATAAGCTATTTTTCCATCCAATGGACACTTTTTTGTACACGGGAGGCTGAGACAAATTAACTCAAATTTTTTAGTATAAATATGCAGCATTCATGACACTCCGGAAAGGTAAAAAAAAAAGTCGGCGGCTTTGTCTTTGGAACAGTTGTCTCATCGGCAATGATGTTCGTTCATTCGTTAACTGTTGTGTTAAATTTTGGGTTTTCTTTATTAACATCAAATTTGCACACGCCATTGCGTTCTCACTCTTAAGTTCCAGATTCATGGGAGCATGGGTAATAATTCTGACTTTGTGGACCCCTGAATAAAAAATGAGAATTTTTAGAACAAGTTCTTGTTAAATTTACTGAACATAAAACGTACCGTCCAGTGGCAGTATTTGAACCTGGAACCTTCAGCACTGAAGGCTAACGCGCACACTGTTGCGCTAGGAGAGCTCGTATTCCGGTCATTTGGACTGTGTTTACGACATAGCCTGGAAAACGCCGGGACTGCATAACTTCTCAATCCTCAGGCTGAGAAGACTCATCCGGTATATTGATGTTCACATGATGCTTTAATGCTCGGAAAGTAGCTTACTAAAATTCCAAATTTGGTTTTATTCAACTCATTTTTAAGTACTTATTTAGTTCACAGAAACTCAGCAAGGGAACTCTCAAGGATTGCCATTCATTCAGTTAGGCTCAAACTAAATTATTTTTGGTGAAGTATGGAGTGCATTTTCGGCTCGACAAGGAATTGAAAAGTTGTATAAATATACTAAACAATTTTAGA